>OZ020312.1:14476107-15134507 GCA_963971305.1 Arcuatula senhousia
TTTTTTTAAGTGGTAAAATCAAAATATTGGATATCGAGAGGCATTCTTACTGAATAAGTTTACTATACTAATTATAGTAAGGTTTCGGAGGCAATTTCTGACAAAAACCTGTCTTGTTCATTTTAAAGGTGGCAGGTTGCAGATGGACATTAAACTGCTTGATAATGCTTGATCTTTGATCTTGTTTTTAGTAAAAGAGGTATCCATGAAGTGGTTTGAATCTTAATTGACTGGTTGCAAACAAATGATAAATGTAAAGTTTGATTTTCGTTAAGTTATTTGTGAGGTATCACAGTTTTAGTTACTAACTAAGGACCTCCATTTTCTTTGTCATGTTTGTTATGCCAATTAACATGTAGACTTGCCAATTTGTGGTCAGACTGCAAGTTGCCGCTATACGCTTAAGTCATTATTTAGTGTAATTTCTGTCTGGCGATATTTTTTAGCCGAGTTGCAACGAAGTTGAACTTTGGTATTGTTATGCTGGGCGTGACTGCGGGCGTCAACAATTGGTTTCCGTACCATATAACTAAGAATGTTGTGAATCGATTTTTAATGAACCTTTGGGATATTGTTACATACCAAAATAGGAGGAACCCTATTGATTTTGGGGTAAATCCGTTCAAGGTCTAAGTCACAGCGACAGAAAAAAACGTTAGAAAATTTCTGAATTACTTGTTCCTGGGCCAAAACTCAAAAAAGTTATGAACTGATTATATCGAAACTTTTGGATATTGTTACATACTATAAGAGGAGGAACCCTATAGATTTTGGGATTAATCAGTTGAAGGTCAAGGCCACAGCGACAGAAAAACGTTACAAAATTTCTTGAATTAGAGGTTTCCGGACCATAACTCAAAAAGTTCTCAATTGATTGTAATGAAATTTTGCGCTATAGTTACATACCATAAGAGGTGAAACTTAATTGATTTTGGGCTACATCCGTTCAAGGTCGAGGTCACAGCGACAGAAAACGCCAGACTGAAAGTTCTTGAATAAGTGGTTTCCGGACCATTACTTAAAGTTTTAATGAAACCTTGTTACTAATCATAAGAGGAGGAATCATATTGATTTTGGGGTAATTTCATTGGAGGTCAAGGTCACATCAGCAGAAAAACTTTTGAAATTTTGTTAAATCTTAAAATGAAGACAAGGAGAGTTTTGGTTAATAGAATACGGCAACTCAGCTTTTGCACCCATGTACATATTGATTTATTGTTGTTGAAATTATATCTATATCGTAAAAAGTAATGTGAATTTTTGTCCTAGAAAGATGTGTACTGGTACGAATAGCCATTTTGTTAATAGTTAGATATTCATAGTTAATACTCAAGTGAGTTTGATTTTCACACTCATTCTGTAATCGTCATTGTTAGATTTAATATGCTATTAAGGTCTAGAACAGAAACTATATGATGCATTTCACTGAACTTGTAGAAATTTTGTATTTTCATGTAACAGTTAGGTTTATATATTTCAGAATGACGCCAAGTTGGATATATACTGTTGATGTTAACTTTGAGAAAAGAGTGATTCCACATTGATATATGGTATATATCCAGGACATAGAATCTTATAGAAATGCTTTGGAGAAAAAAATGCTTCCCTCAGTTTAGGGTCGATATAAGATTACATGGAGTTAATGGTAGTAATATTATTAGACAATCGTAGATGATCTCTTCAGTTCAGTATAAATAAAGTGTGAAACTATGATTGCTTATTTGTGTTGGTTTATCTAAAGTTTAATACATCGATTATGTTTAGCAATATTTGCATTCAGCGGGGTTTTTTTGTGCTGCTTTCTTTGTAAATTGTTATCCTTTCGTCAGCAATTCAAGGGTGACTAATGCCCTAGTGGGTTCGCTCACGTGAATTGTGGACGAGGGGATTTCTCCTTTAAGTTTTTAAATTTGACACTTATTTTTTGATTTTGTTAAAATTTTCTTTTGCGTAGAATTTTTTTGGCTCATTGATTAATCTAGCCAATAGAGTGATGGGGAAATATCTAAGTTATACTTGAAGGAGAGATCCCTTCGTCTGCAGCTTCACGTGCAGTTCGCGTCAGATGCTAGGGAATAATTGGATTTTTTTGCCGGTGCTACACAAATTATTATGTTGCGAAATCCATGGTTTTACAAATTGTCGTTTCCTTGTTACACTTGTTACAGAAGTTTTACTTTTCGTTAACTAAGGCAATAGCAGAAATTGAGAATTAAAAGATTTCGGATGACAAAGGTGGAAACTCGTGTCATTCCCATTATCTTAAACCAATGTTGGTGGATAGGTATATGGTGTTTCTCATTACACCATTGTGATAGTGTTCTCTTCAGGTATATACTTGACGACTCCCTAAGAATATATATGAAGGTGTATACTTGACGACCCCCTTTTCCTCCGTAGCCATAGTCTGGGTAAAACTTGAATTTACCAAGTGAAATTTTAAAAGTGATACAATTTATATAATGAAGTTAAAGCTTGAATTTGGGAGATAAATCTTATATATGCGGTATCCTCTAGATAGTAGCATTGATTGAAATCGAGTGCATTGCCCATCCGTCTATTTCCGATTTGCTTATGCTTAATTTGAGAAGCAATGTTTTAAAACTGAGTATCAGTAACAGTTTCCTTGGAGATTAATTAAACCCGAGATGAATTAAACCCACCCCACTTTAAGTGGTGTTTCATCTTTTGAAGTTCTGCATATTAGTACATACTGGCCTTGACTTTCTTAAATATATTTAGTAAGCCCAACAGATCGGACTGTTCGGGAATATCAGAAACAGGGTAGACAATTAGGCAACATCATTTGAAGATTGAAATGCATTGTTAATGTTAAGCCTATGTACACCTAACATGGCTTTTTGGCGATTGATGCATGCATTATATGCAGTGTTGTTTTACAATTTTTCACAATTAGATGTATGTGAAATGGTTTTAAAATGTAGTTTACATTGAGAGTTATATATTCTGCTGAAATGCAGACATGGCAAAAAAACGAAAGAAAAAATGAAGGTTTGAGGTTTGGTGAGTATTGGGATTGTATAGGGGTATGGAGTAGAGTATGCGAGTGATTCGAACATGCATATACGCTGGAGCGGACCAAAATTTCATGCCAATACTCAACGCTGTTCGGTTACTTAGAGTGTGATGGCACATAGGAATATTTTATATCCTGTGTGACGTCACACGATAAGTAAACGAACACACCTTTATCATTCTTCGAGCTGCAGTCTGAGGAAGGTATGGTGATCGTTTCGATCACATTAGTGTTCTGTGTTGTTCATTTCAGTGCTTTGGGTGCATCTAGAGTTATGATATTTTTATAGACTTCCCCGCCCACCCACCCAGTATGTGTTCTCACATTTTCTGTAACCGAATCGCTTCCCAAAATTTCATGCCAATACTCAACGCTGTTCGGTTACTTAGAGTGTGATGGCACATAGGAATATTTTATAACTAAAAGTGTTCACCTCGTTTCATGTAAGAGGCACAATAGGGATAGTTTGTCCTTTTTCAATTTAAAATCAGAACAGGAAAAAAAAGAGATCTTTATTTTTAAGGAACTTAAAATGAAAAATTGATAGAAATTGAATCAGAAATTACCATATCTAGGTCCAGCTATGCTTTATTTTATTATTTTATTTGTAGTTTTTGTTCTGCATATACTAAAAATAGGTAGAAAATTTCGCTATTTTTAACGAAAGGTACAGATGAACCTTAAACAAGAATGTCTATTGAAAGGGGGTGTAGGTAATCATCGAGTTCGAGTTAGAGTTCAAGTCAGAGTTAGAGTTCGAGTTATTATTCGAGTTCGAGTTAAAATTTTCAGCTAACTCGAAACAGTTATTTTCATGGCAATAATCGAGTTACGACTAGAGTTCGAGTAAGTGTTCGAGTTACAGATCGAGTTAGAGTTCGAGTTAGAAAACGAGTTGTATATTTTTTTTTGCACATTTTCTTTATCTTTTATATTTGCAACTCTGCTGCATGTAACCAGCAATCTACTTTGAGATAGTAACTTAGTAAGGTACTGATTCATATTAACAGAAAAACCCGACTTCACTGGAAATATATTTACATCGGATGTTTATTTTTCTTCTTAAACAAATTCGGGCATCTATTTAAATGCTTCTGACGCAAAACTTCTAATACAGTGTTATGTTAGGGAGCAACCATTTGGTTTTGGGGGAGGGACGGGGCGGGGGGATTGGCTATGATGAATTTGAAATAAAAGGCAGGATGACAAAAAATCAGGAAATTGAAAGGCTGGACGGTGCTCTGAACATTTTCGTCAATCAGTTCGCAATGGAAAAAAGGGGGGGGGTGACGCGCCTTAACACCTGGCTTAACCCACCATTTCTTTTGAAATGCCTGTACAAAGTCAGGACCATTGCGGTCTTCATTTTTCCGGTATGTCTTCCTTGTTTTGTTTTGTCTAATGGACATTTGAGATCGATTCTCCAAGTTCGGTAATTTTGTTATTACCTTTATTTGCTTAGAAAATTACGGAAGGACGAACGAAAGAACGGACGGGTGGACAAGATTAAAACAGTAACCCCCCTCTTCCTCGAAGCCATCCCTGACTGACCTGGAAAGGGGAGGCACGTTACAACTCATCATAATAAAGCTGTGTCCCAATTTGAAATCAATTCTTTCAGCAGATACCGTTAAATCTGTTGCGACAAATTGTCCTATTTTTTATCCTTAAAATGTCTAAGTTCGCAAAGAAAACAGAGAATGGATGCGCAACTGTTCTGAAAGGAGGGCATGGTACAACTCACGGACGGACGGACGGACAGACAGACGGACAAGGTGATTGCAATATAGCCCCCTCTCTTACGAGTGGGGGTACAATATTTTCAGATATTCAAAGACAAAAGACGGGGATTCCGCCGTGTTGGTCCAGAACCAGTATTGGTTTTTATAGTGCAGTGACAATTTCAAAAAACGTGCTTATTTTCGGAGTTTAATCAACCGGGTGGACACACGGCTAATTTTTGTTTTATTGTTTAGGGTATACCTTAAGGCAACTTTTTTGACTGGTCGTAAAGATTTCCCATGGTGCAGTTTTGTTTTTTACGAAGAAAGAGGGGGGCCTTCTTGTTTTGGGGAAATTTATGTGTTGACTTTGGCTTACAATTACTTTTAAGAGGGCTTAACACGGTTAAAACTTGTTAGTGATTTAGGTATACATATATTTCAAAATTCCAAAACTTCCTTAATGAAGCGTTTTTATTATAATGTTTTAAATATTTTTCAAATTTAAAAAAGCATAAACAATTAACAGAATTTAGGTGTATTTCAGTTGTAATATCTCAATTAAGATAGGTTAATGTCTGTATTTTTTGTATTTTAAAATTAGAATATGATCATTGCAAAACATGAGGCTTATTTTTATCTATTTGTGTGTTCTACTTTTAAAAATATGTTTGAAAATTAACGATGGTTCAAATCTGTCAAAACTTGTTTCCGGATTTCAATAACTTATCATGACCGGTACGATTCAGAAATTATAAATTTGTTTATTTTGTACACATTTAAATCGTCTTAAACCCACAGAAAATCCACTTTGCTGACAGCAAATCATTATTTTGAGCTAAATGTAATAAAGCAGATTCTCTTAAAAATAGTTTTTGAATGTAAATTATCATATTTTATAAGTTTTTCAAAATATCTAATGACCAAACAACAAACTGTAACGGTCCGATATTTTAGTTCAGAATGTGGCGCTATGAATGTCTTCAAAATTTTATTAGCTCGTCTTGTTGTTTTTACCCATTTACTTGCAAGTTTTCGACTGAATGATGACACTTAAATTGAAATTGATACTAGTAATAGAAGAAAATGAGATGTGGAATAAGTGTACGCCCCACAACCTATTAATAAACTGAAACAACATTGTTTTCCAAATTATTGCATTTTGATTCCAACAAAAAAATGTAAAAGTACATGTATTAAATTCTGAAAGACAAACTGTTTATCTTCCGAAAAAGGTCATGACAGAAAAGTAATTCTTTGAAACGTGCATGAACATTCGGCATCATACCGTCTGTTATATAGTCAGCATGCCGCGAGTTCAACAAGTTATCAAAGAAAAAAGAGAAAAAAGACGGTCGCAGTTTCAAATCTGTCGTCTGGAACGTGTTTTAGTTTTAATCAAATGATAGCTTAGTAACATTATTTAAAATATATTTCATTTCCACCAGACGTTTCCAACCTGTTCATAGAATTAAAGGAAGAAGTATTTTATTTCGGAAACAGTAAAACAAAGATATATCGTCTCTGTGTGTGTTCCAATCTGATACACCTAGAGTACAGTAAATATATTTGTTATTATATATAACAGAGTACCACAATGAAACAAGAGAAGTCGGCAAACTGTTTTTTGTAGTATACGAACCTTAAATCAAGGTTCGCAAGAAAAACCCTTAAAATTTGATTCCAAGTTTAAGATATATATTAGCACAAAGACTCTATTCGTTACTATGACAAGTTTGATGCCTCCCCACGACATTTCTAGCGAGAGGCATTAAGGTATGCTCATGTCCGTCCGTACGAATTTCTGTCAAGCTTTCCCGAGAAACCGTATTCGATAATGATTTGAAATTTGGCAGGGTCGCCGTTAAGTATGACAGACTGTATGCCTAAAGAGACTTTCAGACCTGACTACTTTCTTGTTGAGACTGGGTCGATATGAAAATTTATGTAAAATTTCCATCAAGCTTTTTCATAGAACGTACATGAGAATGATAATGGAACTTGATAGGATAGCTCAGTATCACAAACTACGTCCCAAGCGACTTTTGGCCGGACTTTTTGGACTTCTACTCCTCGTTTAGGGCCTAGCACAGGGCGTTTGTGCCCCATTCCCACTTTAATTGGTTATATAAATAATAGTTATATCAACAATAGTCAAAAAATCATAGATTAGTCAGTCAGTGAAGAGGATTTAACGAGCAATCGTACACATAGACTATTGCTAACTGTCATAACATGATCGTAAGACTGATAAATTATGTATTTCTGAACACCTATTTCACATTTTATAATCTTCTATTGGTGCTTCTCACTAGCTGTCATACTGATCGAGCTTGTATCGATAGATCTAAACCAAGAGTTGATGGTCCTGTTTCAGGATCTAAGTCTTTATCCCCAGGTTCAAATCCTAGCGTGTCCAGATCCAATCTTTTAGCATTTATTAGACTTATATGAGTTGCTGAACTTGTGCTTTTGGCAGTATCGTATGTTTTTGTTCCACGTTTATGAAACCAGGCGACTTCGTTTAAGTTTGATTGGTTTGTGTTTGTTTTGTTTGGTTAAGTGCTATGATAACTTAGCACAAGTCCACTGCTTTTGAAAGAAACCGCATTTTCACAGGGTTGTGTCTTAGTTTTTGTTTGAATTGCCGGTGCATAAGATCTAAAAGCTGCTTGAATCTGCATGAGATAGTTGATCAAACCGTATACCCTTCACTGAAAAAAAATGGATCTTGGTCTCTTCTGCGTTGTACTTTTTTCAAAGCTGGTTTGGTTTGCGATTTCCTTTGGATGCTGATCATGTTTTTGAAAAAAAAACTCCAATAACACTTACATTCTGTTATATTTGATATACATATAATGAATACCACTGGTATATAGTAAAGTCGACCATTGTTTGATAGTGCAGTAATTTGGGGAGGAGTGTTTAATAACTTATGTGACTTTTATACTTGTCTACTTGTTTTAGTTAATATTATTCTTGTTAGATTTGAGGTATTCTAAGTATAAGAAAAGCTACAAAACAGTGATTGGTAAAGATGATAGATATTTACACGCTGTCAGGCCATGGCATGGGAATTTTATAAATGTAATGGTCTTCATAAATTTTGATAAAATCCTTGCTATAAGTTGTCAAAAATGTGTATACACTTTGAAAAATAGTTTGCAATTAGTAAATATGAAAAAAGTCGTATAATTATTCAGAAATTCCGGAATAAACAAAGAAATTTGAAAAAAACCACCTAGAAGGAAAAGGGGCATAATTCAAGCAGTGACAAAGTTATGGCCCCTAATAATTTACTCTGTTCGTTTGGTATTTGCTTAAAGTATCTTAAAATTCAAAAGTTTAAACGAAATCACAAGCCTTTACTAAAATATGGACATAAACGTTGAACTTTTACGAAAATTTACATGCTGACAATTTGACCTTTGACCTCTGATCACTGACTTTTGCACCATGTGTAACCTTTACGACCACTCAAAATGAATGGGGTAAGAGTTAAGCTATCCAAAGAGGTATGATTCAGTCGTGTGTCAGGGTGGTTGATTAAAATTTGAAATTGACACTCTAAGTCACTGCACTATTAATCATATCTACACATATATTTATTTATAAATGAGTACATTGCAAGGCGACAACCTAAACAGTTTTAAAGAAGCAGAGGTACCAATAGTGGACTTGCAGAAAAAAACTAATTTCTTATTTAATGGGGCATTGTTTCAAAATTCACATCAACAGTGTTAAGAAGTTTATGTAAAACATACTACTGAAAGAATTTTTTAGATATCTTTTGTAATTATGAAGAAAAAGCATTTTAAAATTTTCAAATGCCAAATATGGAAAATGCTTAGTTAAATTGAAATTTTAGCATTAATTTTAATAATATTTCCAATTTAGCTCCATAGTATCATTCTATGATAAATATTGAAGAATTGTGTTAAATTTCAGAACAATCTGATCAGTATTAACAATTTAACAGCAATTTGAATGAATCAGCCTCCTATCAGTTGGTACATACATATTGACCATTTGTACCTCTGTTGGTACAAACTGTGGATTTCATATTATATTCTTTGTAATTTCAAACTCACATATCTCAGCAACAGATCGAGATATCTTGTTGAAATTTTCACAGATTCTTATTTATGTAACTACCATTCAGGGTTTTAAATTTCAAAACATTATTATGTATAGAACAAAAAAAAGTGTTTTCTGCAAATGATCTATTGGGTATCCGTATGTCAAAAGTCCGAAAGGGCAGAGACAATACCAGTAAACACCAACAAGTGTTATGTTTGACAACATTCATGTAATTGCGCTAAAGTTAATACCCGACTCGAACTCGATCTGTAACTCGAACTCTAACTCGATCTGTAACTCGAACACTAACTCGAACTCGAGTAGTAACTCGATTATTGCCATAAAATCACTGTTTCGAGTTAGCTCAAATTTCAACTCGAACTCGAAAAATAACTCGAACTCTAGCTCGAACTTTAACTCGAACTCGAGTCGTAACTCGAACTTTAACTCGAACTCTAACTCTGACTCGAACTCAAACTCAAACTCGATGATTACCTACACCCATTGAAAGGCAATCAATTGGGTTTGCTTATTGCAAAACATTTCATTGATCGAGCTTTATAAACGTCAATTTATGACAATTTATTGTACATGTACGTTAGTACAAAAAGATCGAGGAGTTTCGATTGGTTTTTGGTTAACTTTTTTCCTGGAGTTTTATGAAAAAGAGAATGTAAAAATCGCCAAAAGACTGAAAAGAGGTGATTTTAGATATTTTCAATTTTATAACAACATTATAGGTGCAAACTGGTGCAATACTCAACAGATTTACCAGATGTAAGTGTCATTGTTACGTTTCACAACGAGGCCTGGAGCGTTCTTCTGCGTTCAATTCACAGCATTATCGACAGGACACCCGAAAAAGTACTCAAGGAAATAATTTTGGCAGACGACTGTTCAACAATGCGTATGTATGTTAGTTTAACTTGTTTAAATACACGAATCGGTTCAACCGGGTCCTTTTAAAAGCGCCCGGAGACGCCGGGGGAAAGTGCAAGAGTCCGAAGAGAAATAAATAGCACATGCCTCGGAGTATAAAATGTAAATGGCATTGTGATGAAAACAGAGAAAAATAGATTCGAATGATTTTTTACCTTAGCAGACATCAAGATCTAACAACAAGAATGAAATATAACAATGTCAAAGACAGAAATAAATACTGGTGCCTACAAGAAGACACAAACGTTTATTGGCAAACAAAAAATCAAGCACAGGTATTACATTGTATTATATAGGAATTTATATTTAATAGAAATACACACTGATATTGATCCTTTCTTTTTGAAATTTGGTTTGTTTCATCAGAACAGTAAAGTAAACGGAAAGCAAAATTGGATCCACTATGCAGTGAAAGTATGGCACTATTACTTAAAATAAGACAAAACTTTCAATTGATGGATCAATTTGTGTGTTATTTATGACTGTAGATCATGATTTTCTAGACACCAACAAACACTGGTACCTCTGCTTCCTTCTACCAAAATGTGATTTTTTTCATCTGCCTTTTATATGAGGTATTGCACGACGGGCGTGTCTTGCGCTCTTGGTGCAGCTGTTTATTTGTAGGTGGAAGAATCTATGTAAGTGAAATAGAATTAAAGGACACATTTTCTTATTGAACGGATACGTGACTTCCGTCCAAAAGCATGTTACACGTACTGTGTATTATTTAAGTTATCAATGAGGGGTTTCTACATGTATTAGTATTTTATACTCATAAACAGTATTGTGATATTTTTTATAAGTGGACAAGTAAAAGCTTTTGGCCTTCTTGTCGAAAAAGACCTTAGTTTATCATGCAAGGCTTACTTGAAGATGAAAGTCTAGATTCTAACTGTTTTAAATTGTAACTGGTTACAAAAGTAAAATAAGTTTGTTAAGAACTGTTAGGTCTTAGTTACTATTTGAATTAAAACTAAATTTGATATACTTAAGTTAAATTTTGAATAAGTAATGAATTCGATTTTTTTTAAGTTAAATCTTTGCATTTTTTAAGTTAAGGTTCATGGTTACACTTTGAATAAAATGTTATATTTGACATATTTTTATAGTCTATGTACGACTTAAACAACACATAGAAACACAAAATAAAGTGTAGCAGCATGTAGATACAATAATCACCGATCATTTTCCCTTCCAGTTTACAAGATTACTTTTGTTGTTTTCTCTATTCATTTTCTTTCCGTTCAAATTGTACCATAAACTAGAAAAAACTGTGAGCAGCAGGTCACAAATAAATACCCCCCGCCCCCCAAAAAATTAATCAGATAATTTTTTTTAAAAAGTGGTGCGCATCTACATTATGTCACAAAGATTGTGTGAAAGTTTCATAAAAATCCATTACGGGATTTAGGAGGAGTTGCGGATAAGAGATGGGTAACCCCTGTTCTCAAATGGCCAAATCCATGTTTTGCTCTGGGAAACCCCCAAAAATCATTCTGATCAAATTTTTAAATAGTAGGTGCACATCTACATTGTGTTACAAAGATTGTGTGAAATTTTCATGAAAGTCCATCAAAGGGTTTAGGAGTTGCGGATAAGAGATGGGTACCCCCATGTAGTCGAATGGCTGAGTCCATGTTTTGCTATGGGAAACCCCAAAATTCATTCTGATCAAATTTTAAAATACTATATATATAGTAGTAGGTGCACATCTACATTATGTCACAAAGATTGTGTGTAATTCTTCTGAAAATCCATCAAGGGGTTTAGGAGGAGTTGCGGATAAGAGATGGGTACCCCAATGTAGTCGAATGGCCGAGTCCAAAATCATTCTGATCAAATTTTAAAATAGTAGGTGCACATCTACATTATGTTACTAAGATTGTGTGTAGGATTCATGAAAATCCATTAAGGGATTTAGAAGGAGTTGCGGATAAGAGATGCTCCCCTTGTAGTCGAATGGCTAAGTACATGTTTTGCTATGGGAAACCCCAAAAATAATTCTGATCAAATTTTAAAATAGTAAGTGCACATCTACATTATGTCACAAAGATTGTGTAAAGGATTCATGAAATTCCTTCAAGGGGTTAAGGACGAGTTGCGCATAAGAGATGGGTACCCTCATGTAGTCGAATGGCTAAGTCCATGTTTTGCCATGGAAAACCCCCAAAAATCATTTTGATCAAATTTTGAAATAGTAGGTGCACATCTACATTATGTTGCAAAGATTGTGTGTAAGTTTCATGAATATCCATCAAAGGGTCTAGGAGAAGTTGCGCATAAGAGATGGGTACCCTCATGTAGTCGAATGGCTAAGTCCATGTTTTGCTATGGGAAACCCCAAAAATCATTCTGATCAAATTTTAAAATAGTAGGTGCACATCTACATTATGTCACATAGATTATATGTAAGTTTCAGGAAAATCTATCAAGGGGTTTAAGAGGAGTTGCGGATAAGATATAAGTACCCTGAAGTGTAACGGAAGGACGGACGGACGGACACCCATATCACTATATGCCCCCACTTTTCAAGCGGGGTATAATAAAGCATAAATTACCCCTAAATAACCTTCCATAAAACCGATTGTAAGTAGATTTATTAACACTATAAATGAAATTACTTATCACCTGGAGGCAAAATGACAGGGCATTGTTGATATTGGGCTATATTTGGGTAAACTGAAAAATGCAAAGAAAATGCTCCGTCAATGCTAAAAGTTTATGCAAAAATTATCTATCTAGACGCTGCTACGCCTTAGTAAGCAATTGAATGTGTAGCTTAGGCTCCACATAGATTGAAAAAAGACGTAAAATATCGGACTTTTTTTCCGGAGTGTAATTTCGATTATTCCAAGACTTACTTTGTCATCAATGAGTCTAAGAAAAAGAACAAATTTACAGAAGACCAAATAATCGAAATGCTCAACTTTCTTATTGACAACATATTTGTTCATTTTGGTGGACGTGTTTTTCAGCAAACAATAGGGATTTCAATGGGCACTAATTGTGCACCTTTGCTTGCTGATTTGTTTCTTCATTCATATGAAGTAGACTTCTTACAATCTCCTCTAGACAAAAAAGACCGAAGACTAGCTTTCTCTTTCAACCTCACGTTCCGTTATATTGATAATGTCCTTTCACTAAACAATTCTCGATTTGGTGACTTTCTCCATCTCATATATCCTCAGGAGCTTGTGATAAAGGACACAACGGATTTTAGGAAGTCTGTTTCATATTTAGATCTACATCTCGAAATTGACTCTCAAGGAAGACTTTCAACAAGGCTCTATGACAAAGTGATGACTTCAACTTTCCAATCGTCAACTTTCCCTTCTTGTGTAGCAACATTCCGCTCCAGCTTATGGAGTTTACGTATCTCAATTGATTCGTTACTCCAGAGCATGCGGGACTTACATCGATTTCCTTAGCAGAGCGACACGTCTGACGCGAAAAATTGCTCACACAGGGTTATGTTGCTCCTCGGTTGCTGTCTTCACTAAAGAAATTTTACGGAAGACATCATGCACTTATATACAAATATGGGATTTCGATCTCTTAGATGAGTGCAGATGTTGGTTTGTCATAGGGTTTTGTTGTGTCTTCCTTTACCGGATTTGACATTGCTATAGCAAGCAGGAACTGCTTACTCTTCCGGAGCACCTGAGTTCACTCTTGTTTCGACTGGAGTTCGCGGTGTTGATTGATATTCAGTATTTTGTGTTTCCATGTTTTACATGTCTGTTTTTGTCCCGTTCTTGTTGGTGTTTACTGGTTTTGTCTCTGCCCTTTCGGACTTTTGACATTCGGATACCCCATTGGTACCTCTGCTTCTTAAACAGTTGTTTTGAATAATTGTTTATGCATGATTTGTAATCTTAGGGATTTAAAATATCGTATGGAAACACAACACTTTACCAAATCCACTTTTACATGATCTCTATTTACATAGGGTAGTAAATGTAAAAAGAAGACAAAACTGTCTTTAAATGAAAGACTACCCATATATTACTGAGCTTTATGTAATAAAATGTGATTTTCATGGTTTCTTTGCATGCCTATGTAAATTTCAGAATCATTTTCCTTCCAAGTCGGGTCGGTATTTCCTTCACCATACATTTTAAACTGACAGCCTTGACAGTCCAAGTGCGTCGAAATGGGCGTTAAAACCCTAACCTAACTAACGAGTGTGCATTTTCCTTCTCTAGCTCATTTGCTTGAACCGTTGGAAATTTACTTAAAAAATTATCCTAAGGTAAAAATTGAAAGAGCGCCTGAGCGTGAAGGTTTGATCAGAGCCCGACTAAGAGGATACAGAGCAGCTACGGGAACTGTCCTGATTTTCCTGGACTCTCACATCGAGTGTGCGGAAGGTAAGACATAATTCTATATCTATATTATGTTTTGGTGCATTTCAAATGACAAATCGGGGAAAAAAATTATCAAATCAACTACAGATGTGAAAAAAATATTTTATGTCTTTCCCTTAAGATAGTATGCCGTTCCTACAACTTAATATGTCATTCCCACAATATTGATATATCGTTCCCACAAGATAATTATTTCGTTTCCACAAGAAAGTGCTAGATCTGCTCTCAAGTTCACTTCATAAGTTAACTTTGCCCTAGGTCTGGTTCACTCCAGGTTCGGTCTACTCTAAGTTTGGTTCGCTTTGACCAGATCTATATATGTTCTGTCATAAACTGTTTTTTGTATGCATATGACAATGAACTTGTTATATATATAGAACCGACCATTACTTGAGTGGACCAGACTTATATAGGGCCACTATTGAAAGCAGACTAGACAAGAACAGGCCTGGTTGGCTCTAGGTGTGGTCCACTATTGGTTTATTATTTTGAATGCAGACAAGACTAGTCTGGTTAACTCTAGGTTCACTATTTAAGCAAAACAAAACAGACTTAGGTATGGTCTGCTGTAGGTCTGGTCCACTCTTTGTTCACCATTTTAAGAAGACCTGACCAGAACTAAGGTCTGGTGCGTTCTAATTCTGGTCCACTTTAGGTTCATTTGAAAGCAAACCAGACCAGCACTTAGATCTGGTCTGCTCTGACTGAACCAGACTTACGGTGATGTCTTGTCTTCTTTCCGAACTAAATCAAACAAGAAAAGTGAACCGAGGTCAGCTACTTGGTTTGGTCAAGAAAATCAGACCAGACCAGAAAAGGGAACCACATGTCCGCTTTTAATTCACTTTTGTACAGGTTAGATTTTGTCTCATCAGTATATTGAATCTTAGGGAGAGTCACATGTTAAACCTGTCTCATATTATATTTAAGGCTGGATTGAGCCAATGATTGATAGAATAGCACAAAACTGGACTACTGTTGTGACGCCAGTCATTGACGTTATAAATGACGACACATTAAAATTTCAATATGTAGACGCCCAATCAACAAACGTTGGTGGATTTGATTGGAACCTGATATTTACTTGGCATCCGATTCCTGAAACCGAAAGGAAAAGAAGAAATTATCAACATCATGTACCAGTCAGGTAGGAGGTAGAACAAAATTGTTTATATATTTTTTCTTATAATAAAATCACAATTAGCTATTTTTCGTCGTAGCTTACGGCCGCACTACCAGCCTTCATCAGCGCAATTTTATTATATATATATATACATATGTCCTTAACTTAGATGGTGCAGGATTCTCTGGTACAGAAGTTACTGGGATTAAGAAACTGGTGAGTGTACGATATGTAACCGACATAAATTAGCAGTAATGTTGAATAAACACAGGTTTGAAAACAACCAGAAGCAGAGTGACATAAATATTGGAGTTTACCAAAAAATCCTCATTTTATCCTTCTGGACATAAAACAAAACATAAATACAACTCGGAACAAATACATGCTTATTCATAGTTTAAAAAAGGCACATAAAAAGACATATACAGTACACAGTAAAATTCAAATCGATAAAAATAGAAAACGATCAAACTCTTCAAAAGTTTGTTATTTAGTTAGTTATTGCTGTACATCTAAGTAGCACGAATTTTACTATATTAGGGATATAAACATGAAAGGGGGACAATAGAGTGATGAAAATGAGGACACAAGACCAATCGGGGATGAGAGAGTTGACTGCTACTAGAAAATAAGGGGATGTGTAGGATCGGAGGATTTAGCTTCCTACAATGACTTACTCTTTTCGAGACATATAGCAGGGCTCTTTAACGTGCGAGGATACAATCCCTGCATTTACTATGACAGGTCTTCCCATTTCACCACCTGGGGCACACATCCCAGTATCTTTGTAGGCAAATCAGCCTGACCCGATCTTAGGGATGCTGCGGATCTTTTCGACATCTGGACGGGTGGAACTTTTTAGAGAACACTTGTTTTCTCTATCAGTCAGCTCAGAAGCATTTATCGGCTGATATTGAAGAGTTAGAAAATCGATTTTAAATCTGACATAACACTTGAGAAACTTTTAGATCGTCTTAGCTAATTGGGAAATCTGTCCATGAAGAGTAACTAACCCGAACCTATCGATTAGTATTCGAACGCTAACAAGTATATTTCTTGTAATAATTTATTACAAGTATAAGTAAGTAGAATCAGGGATATTTGTCGAGGCACATTAGGTAGATTTTGCTTTAACTCGTTCTTTTTTTAAATTTCAGATCTCCTACCATGGCCGGGGGATTATTTGCCATTAATAGGAAGTATTTTGAGTATCTAGGAACCTATGACGACGGGATGGATATTTGGGGTGGAGAAAACTTAGAAATTTCTTTTAGGGTAAGTAACCCATGTAACATTATTGTGCTGTTTGATTGTTTACTATTTATTTGTGCAAACACCAGGCTTTTGTAGTTGGCCTAAAGTCGCAAGTACACTACTGACTGATAAACAAATTTTATACTGGTTTAAGATATTTATCATATTATTTCCAAAGAACCTATCTGAACATTATATTTTATCTAAAAGAACAATTATCACAATGAATATATCTAATTCTCATAGTGTAGAGGCAGCTCAAAATTCTATAGAGTGTCTTTCTTGTTTTGTGTTTTTGTCATTTTAGATTGATCCTCCAACTTTGATAGCTTTGTTAATATATTTATTCATAAAGATATAGGTTGTACCTCTTATATAAGCTCATCTGGTCATGTGAGCTTATGCCATCACTATGTGGTCGTCGTCGTCCTTCGCCGTTCGTAAACAACTTTTGAAATCTTCTCATCTGAAACCACTGAACCAATAAAATATGGTATATGACATGTTGGCAACAAACTGTTCTCGTTTTGAAATGATTCTATTGCTGCTGTTACAAAAAATAAAACATGGGTAAAATTACTAAACTTTGAATTACTAACAACTACTAGTATAACAAATAGAAAAAAATCCGAGGGATCCTATGCTCTTCAGAATCAAAAGCTCTACAAAAGTTTTCACTTGGTCGGAATTGTCAGATGACCCCCTCTAGGTAAAAAATAACATTTTTTCATGTTGTTGTCCTACGGAATGAAAACTATTGAAAATAAAGAAAAGCTGTTGCTTGTTTAAATCTTCAGCCAATTTACATTTTTTGTATCTCTACAAGTCTCAAATGGGTTGAAACTGTCAGATGACTTCTTCTAGGGTTATGGCCCTTTAAAGGTCAAAATAGCGTTTTTAATTCTTTTTGCCCTATAAAATGAAAACTATTAAAGATAGACTAATGGTGTTGCTTGCTTACAATAGTCTCCATTTGGTCGAAGTTATCAGATGACCCCTGATAAGGGTTATGGCCTTTGAAAGGTAAAAAATAGTGGGTTGGTTTTTTTTCCACTTTTTGTGCCCTATAGAATGAAAAGTATTGCAGAAAGAGAAAGATCTTAGATTCCTTAAACCTTCAGCACATTAAGCTCTTCCAAAGTCTCTATAAGGTAAAAGTTGTCAGATGACTCCTAATATGGGTAAAAACTAATTGAAGATTCTCCTTTAGCTTAAAGAACAGGTGAGTGAGTGTGTCATATTCCTGTGAGACTCGTTTATACTAAATCTCAACTTTATTCGTGTTTAACAGACTTTGATGATTTCAAGGTGAAATCGACTTTTAAACCATTAAACCACGAAAATAATGATTGTTTGTTATTACTTTCCACATAGAAACAATGTCATGTGGTCAATTTCAATCATTTCATATCACCGTCCGCCTTCTCGGTGTGCTTGATTAATTTTACATGGAGGCTATATACATATGGGAAAAGGGTCCGTCGATGATTCGGTCATAGGTCTGTTGAGAGTAAAAACTAAACGATGGTCATGAAATTTCGTAAAAAGCAAAAAATTATTTGGCATTAATAAAATTTAGTGTAAAAAAACCTGTCAACCAAAATGGTATTTATTTGTGCTCATTTTCAACTTGCCCCAGAGTCTGATTGTTTTACCAGTTTTTGATAAAACGCAAAGGCATAACAGCAGTATACTAAAATTTGGCAAATATGAATGCAAGTTTTAACAAATCAGCAAAGTTTTCAGAGTTTTACAATTCAAAAAGGATTTTAAATACAAGATAGTGAGATGTGGAATAAGTGTACACGATACAATTCACAATGGAAAACATCCAACAGCCTTCAATGTGACCAGTGGTCACTGCTCGCTGTTTTTGGCCCTGGATTGAAAATAAATTACATATGATTCAAGCTCAATCCCAAAGTGCAATGAAAGACCCTCTTCCTGACAAAAAATAATTAACATAAATTCAACGAAATACAAACATAAGCTTTGATAAAGATTCCTGGCTTAGGACGGGCACATATAGAACTAAATTTTTTTTGCGCCAACCTTCCCCCTATTGATCATCCATAGCAAAGCACAAACTAACACAGTAAAAATCAAATCGATAAAGTTCAATTCAATAAGAGAGAAACTGAGACAAAAGGACAACAAGAAATTAACGGAACGTAGAGTTACTCTCTTGAGAACACTCGAAGTTACTGACAGCTAGCTATCGACTGATGTAAAAAAAATCAAGTATGGCGACTTTAAATTTTAGATTTTGTAATGCCCCCAGATGACATATGTATAATTTTAAAGTAATTATCAAAATATCAATATTTTTACCAAAAAGACTAAATTCAAAGATTTTCCTAAAATTTCCATTTCATAACCTTTACTAAATAAATCCAAACAACAAACACTGATTTTGTGTCATTATGTCATGAAAAAATGAATTTTACCTAAAAAAGTGCCGGCTAAAATCTGTTGGTGAGTCGGACTAAGTCTTTTGTGAGTTTAGCAGCCAAGATAGAATGATATATAGTATACAGCAATGTATATTTTTAATTTTGTAAAGTTTTGATGATTGAAATTTAATATTGTATTAATCCACGTTTTAGATTATCTCTAATTTCGGGATTTGATGTCGGTTTGTAGGGACTTGAATCATATCTCTTTAACGATAGGAAACTCTGAGTTGTCTTGTTGAGTCGCCTAAACAAATTTAGAGAAACTTAATCAATCTGAAATACTGCTTTTGTAACGTTTTCTTTTCTTTACTGTATTATTAACATGCCCGACCAATTTTGAGAGACCCTTAAACCAATCAAGATAAAACTAGCTGAGGTGGAAAGGTTTTACTCCGAAGTGTGCAACCTACTTTTGAAATTTTCAAGATGGTCGCAATATTTTCATTACACTCCTCTCCCGTTAAAAGATTTTTGTTCAATTAAATGAAGTTTGATGTCGAAGCATATTTTATATCATGATTATAAGAAAATAATATCAAAGGCTATTTGGGGCAAATTTTGTGTTGGCAATGGCATCCCATCACAACCATACCTAGTTTTAATTGAATTAAATATGTTTTTTATTTGTTCATATTTTGTCTAGTATATAGAATGTACAAAAGTATTCAAGTGTATTTTATGTAGAATTTGCCTTTGAAAAAAAAAAGTATCTTCTTTAGTTACAAATTGTTTGACAGAACCAGTGTAACTGTTCAAATTATGTTTCAGTGTTTATTCCTGTTAAATTTTGGGTTTTTGTTTTGTTTTAATTGTTGTAAAGTTCTTCCAATTTTTGTCTTTGTGCAATATAATAATGCCAGTCGAGACGTTAATGTTTAAATCCTAATTCATGATAACTTTGTCACGTTGACAAATAGACCATGGATTGTATTTCCATTTTTCTCGGAGTTTATTTATATTATATACCACACGAATTATTGGCAATACTTGGGATATGCTTCACCATATAAGGAACGACATACACTTTCCTACCCTTGGCATCAGTTAATCGAATTCATATAATTTGGGTTTCAGAGAAGCAAATACATGTATGCACCTTTAATTTTTGTGGCAGTAAAATAACTGTCAGTTGGGAATATTTTAGATATAGAATCGTAATTTTTTTCCTTCGTATAGTGTTATTGTTTTCAATCTCGTTTCGAATGAGTCCATATTAGACAAAATCTCGGCTAACAGGAGTAGATTTTTTTTCCTGGAACTTTGTAATATTATAAGTTTGAATCCCAAAAATGATAAGCGTTCGTTTGCATTTGTGGATTTGTTGACGAAGTTAAAAGCACGCTTTATAACATATGAGTAACATTCAAAATAAAATTGAAGTACAACTGAACCTTCTCTATGAGCAAATCATAGAACTAAACAACTCCCAAAAAACTTTGTAATAAACAGACAGTACACTAAAAACGTACATTTTATAGAAAAAAATGAAAAAAAATTGAAAAAAAAATTAATTCAATAAAAACTAAGTATGGTTTTGTTGCGATGCCAATTTCAAAACAACGAGCAGAGACCGCTGGTCAAATTAAAAGCTATACTGACTGTTTTCCTGTGTGAATTTTTTTAAAAATTATCGTTAATGTTGTAGGTTATGTAGTGTACACTTATTCCACATCTCATTATCATCTATAAAGATGTCCTGTGCGGGGCCCGGCTGTCAAATAGGCCCGCACCTGAATATAGGCTGAATAGGGTGGCCCTCGTCCGCGGGGGGTTGTCAGGTCTATAATACGGAAACTTTAACCGCCAGCCATAGTGGGCCAACGTGTGTGGAGAGTACCACGCTTCATGCACGTAAAAGACCCCTTTGTGGGCCGCAAAGTAGTGCACCACATAGGCTACATTTTCCGTTTCTACCCACCTCTCCCCTTTTCTTGTGGTTCTTAAAAATTTACTGGTCCTTTGTTTCCCACCCCACCCCCATCTTTCATTTATCATCATCATTTCATGTTCATTTTATCACCCGCCTGTAAATAACCTATATGGCGTTGCACGGGCGTAAAACACCAACTCACTCACTCACTCTATAAAGATAACTTTTTAATGGAAAAACTGTACAACTAAATAACTTAACACATATTAACTTCTAGAATGGCAACTAATCTCAAATAGCATCACAATGAGAAAATTTTCAATTAAGATAAAATAATACGTTACTTTATAAAGCGATGTCGATCATTGTCGCTTTCAATTAAACTTTATCCACCCGATTCCTCTATTCAAGCATTTACTAATTGAAATCAATGTTAATTGCAATATAAAAAGAAGCAAAAAGGTATCAATGGGTCATTCAAATGTCAAAAGTCCGAACGGGCAAGACAAAACACGAACGAAAACAGAACGAAAACCAATTTAGAAAGATGGAAGAAACATATAATACCGGTATAAAAACACTAAAAACAATTTAATATAAAGCAATCAACTATTAATGCAAACACAAGTATCAAAGGAAATTAATTTAGGTGTCTGGAAAAGTAAGTAGTTCCTGCTTGTTATAGCACACCTATCCGGTGCCTCATCAATGGTTATTTCAGCATGTCAAATCCGGTAAAGGAAAACCTAAATCTGCACTCAAATAGAAATTCAATATTTGTCTATTATTTACTATTTTTTAAAGCTCCATTGGTACCCGTTTGCATTATATAAACACCAGGAAAAACCCGCGAATTCGCGGGAAAATCTCAATATCGTTGCGTTGCTTGTAAAAATAGACCACACAATATTAATAGCATTGCTTTAGCATGACCTTACATGGCTGTGCTAATCGCAAATTAAATATACTACGGTTAGTTTATTGTCTTTTATTGTTAGTTATTCCACCTGTTGATTAAACAAATGTCCAGTGGCACATTCGCCGGTAAAAACGTTAATATGGTTTTCATTTTTCTATCAAGTTCCAATTTTTGACGGTAAAACATTTTTTGCATTCATTTTTAAAGTAAACTTACCAATATAATCTATTATATCAAATCTTCTAAATATATAACATAATTAATGGAAAAGTTTTGTGGGATTTTTTTTGTAATTGTTTGAAAACAGGGGAGATAATTTCAAACATTTCTAAAAAAGCGGGGGAGGTAACTTCGGAACGATGACGGCCAAAAAGTTTCCGGATCTATTAATTAGATTAATTAGCAAACTGCAGACTTAATTGCATATGTGCTAATGAAATTTTCAAAGGGCAAAACCATCCTCTATTTTTGATATATGAAGCTTAGTCGTAGCATTTGCTGCTTAGGCTGCAACCCGGCTAACAAAAATCGCTTAGTTATTTTAGTAGTATAGATATGTTATTGAACAGTACTTTGATGGCACATTAAATAAAATCACGACTTTAAGCTTATTTCAGACCAAAAATTATTATAATGCTAACTGTATAAATTTACTCTCAACAGACCGAGTTCATAATAGCCGACTTACCAACTGACATAATTTATGACAAAAACATAATTATTGCCACAAAAACGTATGTCTGTCTGATTATTTTTTTCTTATACGCGTATTTATATGTCACACATACATTTCTCGTAAGACATTCGACTAAAATCTAACAAAACGAAGTTTTAGTTACATTTTGACTGACAAAATTTGTAGAAATATCCAAATGAGTACCACGTATTTTTCATTATAGCTTACCAATGAAAGCTAGAGAAAAAAAAAGCTCTTAATATTCGTCATGTGATTACGTTCAGTATTCAAAATTGTTTTGGTCAATATCAGTATTTTTTTAAGAAAAAAAAAGAAATATTAAATAAAATATATTGACCTTGCTATGTTTTTCTCGATAGTTCTTGGTCAACAGACTTTAGTCTACTCACCAACAGACCCATTGCCCATATAGCCTCCATATAAAATTCAACCAACGGACTGAGTTCTCAGTTAGCCGAGTGAGTTGGTAGTTGATGAATATCTAAGGACAACTCTTAGATGCCTAAAAACTTAAACCGTTAACCTTTATGATCATAGAGGCCTAAAAGCATTTACCAACAAAACAAAACAATATTATAAAAAGATACGACATAAATCAAGGCAATAATTTTTTTTACGCCTTACGCCCGTTTGGTCAAGACTCACCAAAGGCGGTATACCCAAAAGTTTGAAAGTGCCAAACAATAAATGAATATTAAGAGCATAAACAATTAAACCAAACTGGAATCCAAATTATAATAAACAACAACTTTAGTCTGGGGTAGGAAGATGGATAAGATGATAGTTGGAAAAATTGTTTTTTAAGACTTTTCGCACAGATAAGTGCAACGAAAACAATGTGTTTGCAAGTTTTTTTTTCCGAACGTGTTGTCATAGTTAATCTGATTTTTTTTTCTTTTTTTTCAATTTTTCAAAATAAAAATAGTAATCCTTTCTTAGTTTTTATGACTGGCGAATTTTTAATTCAGATTTGGATGTGCGGGGGAACATTAGAAACCACGCCTTGTTCTCATGTGGGGCATATATTTAGGAAAAGGTCCCCTTACAAGTGGAGGGGTAGTGTCAACGTTTTGTTGAAAAACAGTGTCAGGTTGGCTGCTGTTTGGTTAGACGAATATAAATATTATTACTATCAAAGAATTGGAAATAATTTGGTACGTATTTTTGTGCAGTATATTTGAGTTACAAGGAAAATGCTTTAAGGTATCATGTTTCAAAAGTGTGATTCGCTTAATTTTTGTGCAAAATGAATATAATTATACAAGACACAATATAATTTATATTTGAGAACAGTTTTATAACGATATTTGTTTGTGGGAAACCTTTCGTATTCATACTAAATCATTTCGTTTTTGTACTTTCCTTCCTTTAAAAATAATTTTCCAGGACAAAAACTTTTTGGGTTTGGTTTTGGGTGCTCATTTTTTGCACATGTAAATCGATTTCAAAAACAAACTTACCACACAGGTTTCTGTTTAATGACAGCCCTGAATCGTGTATGCTGTATTTCATGTACTACTTTATCTAAAAGCAATCGAACAAAAACAATAGACGTGGTTTCTTAAAATCATCAAAAGTTTCTTTACAGCTTTTTTAGCTCACCTGACCCGAAGGGTCATGTGTGCTATTGTCATCGTTAAGCGTCCGTCGTCCGTCCGTCCGTCCGTTAACTTTTCTTCAAAGATCTTCTTCTCTGAAACCACTGAAGGGATTGCATTGAAACTTGGTATACTTGATCTTTAGGATGTCCTCTACCAAGTTTGTGAATTATATACACGTCGACCAACCAACATGGCCGCCGTTGCTAAAATAGAACAGGGGGGTCAGACCATTGTTTTTGGCTTATAACTCGAAAAGTATAAGAGATAGAGAAAATCCGAAGCAACCTTTCTAGTTCAGCATCAAAAGCTCTACAAATCTCTCCATTGGGTCAAAGTTGTGAAACGACTCCTTATAGGAGTTATTGCCCTTTAATCATCAAAATTGACCATTTTTGCAGTTTTTGAACTATATCTTGAAAACCGTTAGAGCTACAGGAAAAGTTAGCATTGCAGAATTGTTAAGCTCATTGAGATCTACAAAAATGATTCAGGGTCAAAATTGTCAGATCAGCCGTTTAAGAGTTATCCCCCTTTAACTGTTTTTTTTCCATACGTTTACACTGATTTTCAAAAATCTTCTTCTCTGAAACCACTGAAGGGATTGCATTGATATTTGGTATAATTGATCTTTAGGATGTCCTCTACCAAGTTTGTGAATTATATACACGTCGACCAACCAACATGTCCGCCGTTGCTAAAAATAGAATAGGGAGTCAGACCATAGTTTTTAGCTTATAGCTCAAAAAGTATAAGAGATAGAGGAAATCCAAAGCAACATTCCTTCTTCAGCATCAAAAGCTCTACAAAACTCTTCATTGAGTCAAAGTTGTGGGATAAGGAGTTATTTCCCCTCAATCATCAAAATTGACCATTTTCACAGTTTTTGGACTTTATCTTGAAAACTGTAACTGCTAGAGGAAAAGTTAGCATTGCAAAACTGTTCAGCTCATTGAGATCTACAAAAATGATTTCAGGGTCAAAATTGTCAGATCATCCTTTTAAGTGTTTTCAATCAATTTTAACTTAATATGTTTGTTTTGTTTTTTTTTTCAAATGGAAAGCTTTCTAACTTTGTATTCTTGGTCTTAAAAGTGTTTTCTATTAAATAGTTTCTTTAATGTTACTTACCAAGAACATGTAGACCATGTTGCACACTAGGTAAGAGGCTTTAGCATAAGAGATCAGGTGAGCAATTCAGGCTCCTGAGAGCCTCTAGTTTCTATTTCATAGGGTGACTATGGCGATATATCATCAAGAATAGAGTTACGAAACAAATTGAAATGCAAAAGTTTTGAATGGTTCTTGAAAAACGTTTTTCCTGAACAATGGGTCCCTGGAGAATCATTGGCACATGGACAGGTACTTTACATTGAGCTGTGAGAGCATACTTTGTGGTGGTATTCAATTTCGATAGATTGTAATTGAATAGAATTGAACCTCTGTGTGTGTGTGTGTGTGTGTGTGTGTGTGTGTGTGTGTGTGTGTGTGTGTGATAAACGCAAATCAATCCAAATACATGTAAACATAGTACTAAATCAAGTGACTAAAATACTGTTACATATGTAGATTATCAAGTCCTTATTACCGCGAAAGTAAAAAGCATAATATATGAAGTTGACAATATCTACTTTTATACGCTTCCCGACAACTTCATGTTTAAAATATAAACAAATACACAAAAAAATTCTTGAAAAAAGAAATGACATGTCAAAAGAGATAGGTAAAATGGGAAAAAGTAATGAATGTACTTAACGAAAAAGAAACGCATAATAATAATTGTTTAATAGAAATATATATATATATTGTGTATAACATTTTACAACCCGTCCGATTTAAATATGGACTTTCGATTGTGGCGTAAAGTAAAGTTTAACTATGGACTTTCGATTGTGGCGTAAAGTAAAGTGTGCCAACACAACAATGAAAATTTACGTCGCCATGATTGGCTGATTACTAAGATACGATAAATTACCCCAGAGCAACCCTTTGGGAACCATTAACCTTGTAATGAACCCTTATTCCGACCCGTTATCAAACTTCAGGTGATGATATCCCTCGATTAAGGGAATATGCGATTTTGTGATGCTGAAATTGTTGCTGTTATGACTAATTATCACACATTTAGCGTTTGTCCTAGTCATATTTGTCCAGTGTCCTGATTAGGCGGCACGTGCTCAAGAGAGGGCTTGATATGGCTTTTCCTGGGCCATATCAGGTGTGACGTCATTAGCTTCGCCCTTTTAACAAACATGAGATGATGTTCAGATTATTTTTTTTTTAATTCATAACTATTTATTAATAAAGAAGCTGTTACAATGACTTTAACAATTACAGCTTTCATTAGTAAATTAACCCGTGAAGTTTAATGTCTGTATAAACAGGCTTTCAGGGTTCAGATTATAATTAATTTTATAATGACAATAAAACAATTATAATAATTATAGAATTGAATATTTTTATATTAAGTTTTCTCTTTTTGTGTGTGTGTAAAAGAATAAATAATGTTTTATAGAGCGTTTTAAGGTCATGTGTGGAAAATGATTTGAGGTTATGACACAGGGTTTTCCATATCAGCGGTCCCATGGGACCCGATATGGAAAACCCTGTGTAATAATCTATATAAATTGAGTAAGCTATCCTCTGTGCTGGATTTAGATTTCCTGTTCGATCTGTTTGGTTTTAAGTTCGTTCAGTACTCTTTTTTACCTTGCAATATATTTGATTCAAATGATGCTGATGAGAGATTACTCCCTTAAATATAATGTGATGTAATACACTTATATAACCTGTTAACATCAGTTGAACTTCGCATTTACGAAAGAAAAAGGTATGATAAGAGCCCAATATGCACTGCTTATAATATAATAGTATATGCTTAATATTTTAAACCCATCATATGTACTGAGGGCAGGGGATCCTTCACAATTTGCTGGTTTAAATAAGTATTCTGTACATGTATATTTTTTCTTTGTACTGATTTGTTGTTTTGTCACAAACTTTTTGACCGAACCTTAAATAATCATTATATTCATGCAGAAATCGATATTAACGTATTGGACCCATTGATAGCATTCTGTTTAATTTGTCAGTTTTTCACTTTATAGATAAAAGCAAAGTCGGGATCTTTCTGTTTAGCCGGAGCAGCAGATTTTGGACAAACAGGAAAACCTTTGAAAATAATTAATTGTGAGAATGGCGGGAACGTACGTATATCTTACATATCTACTATAAACAGGAAGTAGGAAAAGAAATAAAAAAAGTACCCAGAGGTTACGCCAACCAAAGCAGGAGATTGTTATAAACAAGTACAATAAAGCTCATAATTATAAAAAATACGTATACGTAAAATTCTATAAGCTGCACAATGGAAAGTTGAAGTCATCTCGTTTGTCATAGAGCTTGGTGAGAGTCTATTTCGAGATGACGATCTAAATTTGAAGTAGACTTACTTGAATCTGTTGTGTCCTCTATCTCAAGTTCCTGAGGATATATGAGATGTAGAAAGTCACCAAACCGAGAATTGTTCAGTGATAGGACTCAATATGTATAACGGAAAGTTAGGTTAAAGGAGAGACCGTGCATATTAACGTCGCATATGTTAGAAATATGAGCACCATTGTGTGTTTGTTTCAATCATATTGCCAACTTCAACCAAATCAGGAGCTTGTTATAAACAAGTAAAATAAAGTTCATAATTAAAAAAATATATATGCTAGACCAAAAAAAAAAATCGCAAAACGAAATAAAAAAAATGGAATTTTGGTTAAAACAGGTGCAAATTGCAAATCCGAAAATGCTAACCCGTAAATTTAGATCAAGATTCAAGTGATCTACAGATCACTTCAATCTTGAACATGTTTTGAAATTGCATGTCTTTTATCGTTTCTATCTTGGTTTTACCTGTACAAGAGTGAGAGCGATTATGTGAAAATGTCAAATATATTTGAAGAAATTCATGTTTGAAAATCACTGAATGGAAAATGTCGCGAAAATTTATCACGTTCGTAGTTATTCAAATATCTTAAAAGTGAAGTTACAATGTATAAAATCAAGTATAGAAATAACAAAAAACCCACATAGACACCTCAAAAGATCCTTTGTAGTTAAAAACCTCATCCATCTTCTGTGCAGTTGATGAGCATTTCCTTCCCAAAAAGTTGATTCACTTTATTATTTATTTATTTATTATAATTCACTTTGATACATAACCTTTTTGACAAATCAAATTAGAGGACAATGCATGTGGTTTAAAATATTTTTGAAAGAAACTTTAGTGAGCACGCTAACATACCCAACACGTTTTCATTTTGATTATTTATTTTGAGTCAGGATTTTTGTCAGAGTGTAACCTCCCACTGAAAACATTATCAAACAGGAATTAGATAAGCGACAGACCTAAAACGCATCCCTCCATATGGGCCCCTACCTGAAACTTGGTTTTTATATAATAAGAAAAGCCTACGATTAATTATAGTTGCTGAGAAATCTGTTACGAAATTTTGTGTCACTGAAGTGAAAAAATCCATGTCGGCTCGGAAAACAGGAAGAAAAAAAAAGGAAATTTCATCACGGACAAACCCACGGACAGACATCCTACAAAAAGCATTATACACTTCACAACTTCGATCGTTGCGTGGGGTATAATGAAAGTTATACAAAATATCTTTGTATGGGAAAAAGTAAAAAATAACATTGCAATGGCTTGACTTTTTAGAAATAGAAAGATTCTAATGAATGAAGTTATCAGAAAGAAAGTTTACGTCATTTCTCAAAAAGATTTTCTGTCAGTTTAAACTCTAGTAAAGCTACGTTAGTTAATGCTTTAAAAGACACTGGGATAGTAATTCGTGTACCTTATTACATATAACATTCACGTATAAAGAGTTAACTCGGGTGTTACAGAAAAGCAAACACTTCATACTTTTCGAACGCAGCAAAATCTTTTTGTATACTTACCTCTGGTACCCTACAACCCTCTTTTGTTTATTTTCAATTATTTTTAAGATATGGTATTTAACGTTAAGAAATGAAATCAAGAGAGATTCCGGTTGTTTTGATTTCTACCAAGACAAAGGAGAGATAATTGTAGATTCTTGTCATCTTATGGGTGGAAATCAATTCTGGAAGTTTAAAGAGGTAGGTGAAAACATTACTTTGTTAGGGCAAAAGAAGCAGAGTTACCAATGGGGCATCCGAATGTCAACACAAAAACTACTTAATATCAATAAACAACGTGAACTCTAGTCGTAATAAGAGTAAACTTAGGTGCTCCGGAAGAGTTATCGGTTCCTGCCTGCTATAGCACACCGTCACACTGTCAATTTCCAATTTAGTGTATCCAATAAAGGAAGACAAAACAAAACTCTATGACAAACCAACATCTGCACTCATCTGAGAGATCGAAATCCCATAATTGTATATAAGTGTGCGAATTTGCATATAAATGTAATTTGTTTCCTTCAATTCAAGTCAGCGGTTCATGCATGCTCCTGGAAAACTCTTTAATAAAGAATGTACATGACAATATGACAAAAAGTATAAAAAGTATAATTACATAATACAAACTAATTAATAACAGTGAGTTAGATACGTTTATTTAAGGTTCATAGTTACACTTCGAATAAAAAGGTCTATATTTGGCCTATTTTTCTAGTCTATGTACGACTTAAACAACATAGAGAAATTAAAAATAAGGTAAAGCGCTAGCAGCGTCTAGATATAAAATTTGCCGATAATTTTCCGTTTCATTTTTTAAGATACCATTGGTTGTTTTCTCTATTTATTTTCTTTCCATGCAAATTGTACATAAAATAAAGCATGGATTACCCCTAAATAACCTTTAAAAACAATTGTGGGTACATTTAATAACACCAATAATTAGACTACCCTGCACGTGGAGGCCAAAGGAAAGGCCACAGGCATTGTTGATATTTGGCTATATTTAGTAGATGAACTGAAAAACGCAAGAAAATGTCCCGCAAAACGGATCAAATGTACTCCTACTAAATACTCAAACTTTATGCAAATATTATTTATCTACACGTTGCTGTGCCTAATTAGGCAATTAACTGTGTAATTGAGGCTCCATATAGACTGAAAAAGACGTAAAATATCGGTCATTTTGTTTTCAAAAGCGTAAATGTTATAGTAGAAGAACTTCGACCAAAGTGGACCCTATGTTCGTAGTGCCAATGATTGCTTTATAAAGTTGCATATAATTTGAATCAGTTTCAATTTCGGATTCAAAACTACTAAAAATATATTTATTTCATACGATTTTAAAAATTATTTTAAATTTACATATATCCTTATTGCAAAATTACATCCATTAGGGTCAAGCAATATAACATCTAAATAAACATCCAAAACAAATTCAATAACACAATATAATAAAATATATTGTGAATTTTAATATTTTATCTGATGATGATAAGTTTATAGTTTTATTTCAAAACACTGATTTTTATGATATGGTTGCCAAGACCTGCTGTAATATTTTAAGTAGACGGAATACATTTTTATATTCTATATATTATTTTATTTTAAGGTACTTTGTGTTGTAAATGTATTATGATGTAAATATATATATATTAAACAGTCTCTCATAATTCTTAATAGAGTGGCACTTATATACTTTTATTTGTGACTTTTGTGTATTGTGAATTTGTATATTGTTTTATAAGTGGTGAGACTTTAATAAAATATTGAATCTTGAATCTATCATCACAACAATTAATCAAGTGAAAATAAGCATTAGCTGACTCAATTCTAATGACTGTTGAATAAGAGACCGACCATTTAACTTAAAGGGGGAAGTTTGTTGTGGCTATAAAAGAAATTTATTTTTAAAGGCGTCACAATAAAATTTTTTTTAATTATTAGATTATTTTATATAGTAGAATATTTGTTTTCTTAACCTTTGTTGCCAAAATATTTTTTTTTTACAAAAATCATATCCAAAATATTTTTCAAGGAATAAAAACCAAGTCTGTCCTTTGATTTAAAGTTAAATGGACGGGCCCTAAAGTCACTCAGTTCTTCCTACCCCAGACATAGGTTGATCATCTTAGTAATTATTTGGTTCCCCCGTTTGGAATTTTTTGGTTTTATTGTTCTATGCTCTTCATAATCATATAGTTTTTTGCATTTTCAATATTTTTGGTAGAGCGCCTCTGATGAGTCTTGAATAGACGAAACGCGCGTCAGGTGTAGCAACATTTATTGTCTTGAACTTTTTTAATCTTATCATTCGTAAATTTGTTTTATTTTAGGATAACACTTTATACCACACTGGTAGTAATAAATGTTTGGAAATTTCACGAGATGGAACAAAAATATTCATGAACACGTGTTTAGGCACTGATTTCCAAATATGGGAATGGAACAGAGGTCCACCAGACGGACCAGTAAGACATTGGAATAATACTGATTGAAGAGAAGTTTATGGTTTTTCCTCGGGCAAAAATGTAATTGTATATTTTTTAACGAGGTAATTGAAGACACGAATTGATACATTTGAAGGACTTTACAATAGATATCATCTGAGATTTAAAATCAGCACCTTTTTACAAACAGAATATTAAAAGAATAAAAAAACGCAGCAACTTTTTCAATGTTTACCAATAAAATATAAGTTGTATTAATAAAATCAGTAAATCCGATCAGTATCACTTTATTTAATCCCCGGCATACTAGTAACAAATAATAAAAAGCTATGCCGAGCCCAGCATGATTCGACCACAGAGGCTTGAATTGTGGTCATTTGATATATTGACTTAGAAATAAAATTGAACACTACACTATGTTGGTATTAAAGAGTAGAGGTCGATTTTTTCAAGTCAATATAAATAACCAGAATTCAAGCCCCTGTGTGTTGGAGGCCCAATGTGGATTGTCAAATGCTTTGGACACAGGCAGCCCATAGTGGACTCGCAAAGCTTTTTGACACATGCATGAAACAAAGTTTTGAAAATCGGACCACAAATTATAAAGTCAAATTAAGTCCTTTTAGAAACTATTTTCCGGGCGTGAGGACCCGAGAAATCTTTTAATTTTGCACTACAGGTTTACAACTTCCGGGACGGCCTCGCCATCAAATATCTGTTTAATTTAACTAAAATCGTCAACTTGGTTAAAACATTTTAAATTTGTCTGCCCAAGTTTTAAACTGCTAAAACTTAAGTTTACATCTAAGACTTCACTCCAAATGAGTTTATTTGAATCGGGGAGGGGAAATTACGTCAAAAACGGATAGCAGAGGGATAATTGATGTTTTCCGTAGCTCTGACAACGATGTTCACATCATGTGGCCTACCCAAAATAAGAAACTATTCTTGCAAAAATGAAAGTAAAAGAATCGGCAAGACATTCCGTATTCGCATAAACATGAAGAACTGCATGGGTACCACTTGGCTTGCAACATCTAATACATCATGTTTATTTCATAAAACAAGAACTGGCTACATCTGCGTAGGCTACAGCTAAAACAGTCAATGTAGAACATTATCAAATTCACAAACAAAACGAGAACTGACTTTACCTGCGAATACTACAGCTAAATCAGTCAATCCTGACAGTTTTTGCCTTCAGGAATGAATACTATTTACCCCTTCTTGCCCGTAAATGCAATTCTTGAATCTTGCAAACCTTGGACCACCAACTTTTAAGGTAATCCTGTTGAATATATAACCAAATTGTGGGGAATGGCATGGTATTTACTAAAATCATAATAATAATAAATATATGATGTAATTTTTGATAGATTTAATTCCAAATTCATAGGATTTTTATTTTCCCATGGTAAAAATGAAAATACCATGGGAATGTGTCATTTTCCTCATAGGATTTCATAAAACCCCCATGAGAATATTTTTCCCATGGTAATTTAAAAATCCCATGGACAAAATTGTTATTTCCATGGACGAAAATTAAATGCCATGGGATAAATTAAATCCCATATATATGTTGTGTACAAGTTATTGACATAACACGTTATGGCAAACAAGAGGCTCCCAGGAGCCTAAATCGCTCACCTGGTCTCGATGTCAACCCTTCATTTTGTAGAGCTAAATGAGCTGAATATTTAAGCAAGCAACAGTTTTTTCTTTATCTACTATAGTTTTCATTCTATAGGCCAAAAACACGAAAACCCGTTATTTTAGGGACCGTAACCCCTATAAGGGGTCATCTGACAACTTCAACCCTATGGAGACTTTTGTAGAGCTAAATGAGCTGAATATTTAAGCAAGCAACAGCTTTTCTTTATCTGCTATAGTTTTCATTCTAAAGGCCAAAAACATGAAAAAGGTTATTTTAGGGGCTGTAACCCCTATTAAGGGTCATCTGACAACTTCAATCCTATTGAGACTTTTGTAGAGCTAAATAAACTGAACGTTTAAGCAAGCAACAGCTTCTCTCTATCTGCTATAGTTTTCATTCTATAGGCCAAAAACATGAAAAAGGTTATTTTAGGGGCCGTAACCCCTATTAAGGGTCATCAGACGACTTCGATCCTATGGAGACTTTTGTAGAGCTAAATGAGCTGAACATTTAAGCAAGCAACAGCTTTTCTCTGACTTCAATCCTATGGAGACTTTTGTAGAGCTAAATGAGCTGAACATTTAAGCAAGCAACAGCTTTTCTCTATCTGCTATAGTTTTCTTTCTATAGGCCAAAAACATGAAAAAACATCATTTTAGGGGCCGTAACACCTATAAGGGGTCATCTGACAACTTCGACCCTATGGAGACTTTTGTAGAGCTAATTGAGCTGAACATTTAAGCAAGCAAGAGCTTTTCTCTATCTGCAAAAGTTTTCTTTCTATAGGCCAAAAACATGAAAAAACATCATTTTAGGGGCTGTAACCTCTATAAGGCGTCATCTGACAACTTTGACCCTATAGAGACTTTTGTACAGCTAAAATAGCTGAACATTTAAGCAAGCAACAGCTTCTCTCTATCTGCAATAGTTTTCATTCCATAGGCCAAAAACATGAAAAAACATTATTTCAGGGGCCGTAACCCCTATTAGGGATCATCTGACAACTTTAACCCTATGGAGACTTTTGTAGAGCTAAATGAGCTGAACATTTAAGCAAGCAACAGCTTTTCTCTATCTGCAATAGTTTTCATACTATGGGACAAAAACATGAAAAAACGCTATTTTTCACCTTTAAGGGGCTGTAACCCCTATAAGGGGTCATCTGACAACTTGGACCAAATGGAGACTTTTGTAGAGCTTTTAATGCTGAAGCAGTAGATTGGCATCAGATTTCATCTATCTCTTATACTTTTTGATTTACAAGCCAAAAACAGTAGTCTGACCCCCTGGTCTATTTTTAGCTACGGCGACCATGTTTTTCGACGAATCAAAAATCCCCAAATCAGTTCTGTGGGGGATACCCTAAGGTACCATCAGACCAGATTTGGTTTAAATCTGTTCAGCCGTTTCAGAGAAGAAGTTTGAAGAAAAGTTAACGACGAAGACGACGACGACGGACGACGACGGACGACGACGACGGACGCCAAGTGATGGCAATAGCTCACATGGCCTTTGGCCAGGTGAGCTTAAAAGATGGCTTTTGTACATAAACATGGTCTTCGAAAAATATGGTCGACTGAAGCTACAAACTTTTAATAACTTGTCAAATCGCACTTGAAAATGTAAATCATCATCAAAAGATTGATACTGTATCGTCAAAGAGTCAATTTCGAAAATGTCCACCTTTAGCACTAATGACTGCTGGCAGCTTTGGTTTTAAACTGCCATTTTGGCTAGTAATTTCCTGAAAAGTTATCTCCCACTTTTCAGGACAAAAATGTGCTTTTAACGGAAAGCTTACACCCTGTAAGTCATATATTGAAAATTAAAACTGACCAAAATCATGAAAATTAAAAATTATTTCAAATCAGTTTTGAACTGTTTTGGATTTTGACCTTCCAATGTTTTGGTTTAAATGCTACTGATGAGAGGTTACTCCTTGAAATATCGATATATAGCATATCCAAATTAACCGTTTATATCTGCGTTTTGGTATTTGTAATAATCAAAAAGCAAAAAAAGTCTAGGGGTGCTTAGCTTTTTTCCAGGTGTATAGAAAGGCAGGACAATGCTTTTAATTAAAAAAAAGCAGAATGGTGTTTTTGACTGAAAAACTTACTACAGCGATTTTTGTCAAAGGTAGTTTTACCACAGATGTTCTTAAGTGCCCATATATAAGAGTTTTCAAGAACGAACGAAGAAAGAACAGATAAAATATCATATTATTCCTAAGACGCAGTCACGTGACACGTGATATTTCGCTGGATCGCATGGTAAGGTCATCCTGACCATGAGGTTTTGTCCCATGTTTATTTTTCTTCAACATTGTATGGGCTGGATTTTTGCAATGGAAAAGGTTAAAATGTCCGAAATTTGTTGCAATTGAAATTTTAAATTGAATTGTTGCATTTAAATATTCGATATATATAACAGTTATCACCCTAGATGATAAATGAATAAAGCAGAATGTCAAGCAAATTACACAAGAGGCTCCCAGGAGCCTGAATCGCTCACCTGACATATGTGCCTGAAGTAAAGGCCATTAGGCAAAATCAATTTGACATTAAAAGGTTTATAAGTTTAATAAGAGGGCCATCTGACAATATGGTGGATCTGAAGGTGCTGATCACTTTTATCTCAATTAAAATTCAAAAATCTGTCACCCTTTTTGAGTTATTAGCAAAAAAATGCATTTTAACCCAATGTTCTATTTTTAGCCACAGCGGCCATGTTTTACGACCAATCAAAAATCCCCACATCAGTTCTATACACCTAATGCTAATTAACAAATATACCAAGTTTGGTTCCAATTGGACTTGAAGTGTCAGAGGAGTTAACGTTTTCAATGTAATGAGGAAATGCTTTTAAAATGCTCAATTTTGACGTTCTAAGGGCAATAACTTCTAAAAGGAAAGGTTCTACAACGTTGACCCTATACATATTTTGTAGATCTTGATGTGCTTAACAATATGCAATTTAAATTTCTCAAATATCTTGTATAGTTTTCAAGATATTGAGCTAAACAGGTGCAAAATTTGCAAAAAATCCACAAAAAGGGCAATAACTCCTACATGGGTTGTTGGATTTTCTTCAAAACTACAGGGTAGGTAGATCTTGAGGTGCTGATCACTTTTACCCAGCCAGAATCAAAAATCCCCACATCAGTTTTAAGCACCGAATGCTAATAAACAACCATACCAAGTTTGGTTTCAATTGGACTTATGGTGTCAGAGGAGTTAACGTTTTAAAAAGTTTACGGACGGACGACGGACGACGGACGGCAAGTGATGACAATAGCTCACCTGACCCTTCGGGTCAGGTGAGCTAATAAGTAGACCATAACTTAACACGAATTTATTCTTACATGCTATTTGTATAAGTTAGAACAAATTTCATTAAAAAGTCTGTAAAAGTTGCAACATGTAAAGTAAAAGGTGTACATTTTGCAACTTGTACGATTGCAACATGTACAGAATTGCAACTTGTACACAACATATATATTATGTTGTTATAACATGTATAATGTCTTGTTCTGAATACATAGCATTTTAAAGACTTCTATGACACTGGTATAAACATACCATAACTTACAGCTACAAAGTTCTAAACTTGCACGAAATAGCAATGGTTATGCAATGTTTGAAAATCAAGCACGCGTTACTGCAATTGATAAGGTTAGAATTGACAAAGATAGGTATATAGTATGTTTAATGACATGGTAGACTGGCACACAATCATCACTAGCTATAACACATTATCATATATTTACTCAATAATAAAGCCTTTATTGATTTTTAATACCAAACAGATGTCTGTCTATTCATATCATACACATTTAGAATAGATAACATACACTAAAATCAATAACACACCCTTAAAATCCATAACACCACCAACAAATCCATAACGTACCCCTAAAATTTAAAATGCTCAATTTTTAAGAAAAATCAAAATTTGTTCTCAAAAAGGATTTTCTGAGTTGCCTGCATGTGACAAGAGCAATAGCGAGGCTTTTTAATTAATTTGCGAAGTTGCGGAGGGTATAATGTTTTTGACTGGATCAAAGTTTGTGAACGCAACTCCTGTACAGAAATTAATGAAACTTTGTATGCAAGAAGTACAACATATGTAGTTGTGCATGTTACCAGGATTTTTTTATCCGCAAATTTTTGCGGGAGTTATAGCCCTTTGGACTTACAAATTTTCAGAAAATCTTGATTTTAGTTTTTGAACCCAACTCTTAAACTACTGAACAGAATTTAACGAAACTTGGATTACAAGAAGTATAACATATGAAAATGTGTATGTTATCACAATTTTTTATTTCGCAAGTTTACGAGCTCATAGTTAATTTTAACGGGACCATATAGTTTCCGGTAAAAATGTCAATTTATATTTTACTTTCTTCTGAATATAAATTAAAATCCAAAATTTAAATTGTGAGACATACAGAAAATTATGAATTTTGACAAGAAAGCATTGTTTTCAATGGGAAAATCTTTGGAACTTTGCACTCTGAAAATTTAGCACGTTCAATTTGGTGAACGGAAAGTACATACAGGTGGTGGGAAAAGTTTGTGCTACCAATTAGCTTTTCAAGTGTTTTGGACAGGGAGGCATTAGAAAAAAATGCAATGTCCCTGGTGATTACCCCGTTGATTTCCATATGCAAAAACAACGTGATTTCTTAACTACGTGTGGTTTAAAGGAACATATACAGGGAAAGCAGATGGTGATGGAGGAGGTAGGAAATTATCCCTGGGTTTCCGACGATGTCCTTATTTGAAGCGTTGGAAAATATGCATTTGACATGTTTGATGTTTGCATTTACGATGAACCAATGCGTGAATGTTGACGTGACAGGACACAAAGCTGTCTGTTCCAGAGATAGAACACTGATATATCCTGCATTTGTTTTCAGTATAATAGGTTTTCCAGTATTTGTTTAATTAGTATAACATTTACCTGATTTACATGAGTACATGTATACTGTATCAACTGCGGGCCTAAGCTGCCAGACATGCAAAATAATTCAGAATGCCTTTTTGATACGGAGTGTGGACTATTAATTAAAATGAGTAACAATAAATAATATTGTTTCTCTGGTGACTAATTCGGGAATGGTTTCCCGAATCTCGGGTACCAAAAAAGAATTAAATAAGGACTTATTGTTACATAAAAATGTTACAAAAATAAAAGCATAATAAATTGTTAATATACATACATGTACAATACTCGCTTACTCGCGAGGGTTTTAATGGGGTCCCAATGAACGAAATGAAGCAGCCGCCTAAAATGTAGTGTAAGATCAGACATAAGATGTATTTTAACAAAGTGCATGTACAAGCTTAAGTATATACAAAAAAAATTGTATAAAATCCGAATTTTTTAGTTAATGTATATCATGCATGCCTTGTACATTTCAATTTTTCCCGTAGGTTATACATAAGGTATATATTCTATCGCGGGCTCTGGCTCAAAAGTAAGTAATCACTGACTCACCCACCCACTTTTCTAGATAATATACAGATTTAAAAATAAACTTGCATTAATGGAGGAATGAATTGTTCTTCCAAGGCTGGAGGATCACGTCTTAACATAAATGTAAAGAGTGGCAGAAAACAAAAGATGTAGCAAAATGGTTGTGCCAGACGTGTGGCGACAATTTCCACATTTACATGTCCATTGTCTGTGACGGATGCTTGGAATCGCATCATCTAAAATACCTTGAACTTAAAGCATCACTCAAAACAACGTATAGGATGTGTCGAAAGAGTCATAAAACATCGGGCCTTTATTATTATGTGTATTAAATAAAAATGAAAATCTGTCGAAGTAAAAAATGTACAGCAGTTTCCTCAATTTATAAAATGTATTTTCCGACATTAAATTTTGTTATAAACAAGTAGTGTGTATGCCATTATCATATACATGTCATGTTTGTGATATTAGAATACATTTGTACACATTTACTTGTTTCAATGTTATTTATATAATTTGTTGTGTTATAAACATTTTTGTCAGGCCCTCGGGCCTGACATATACGGTTGTAACCATGCTTTTAATCTGGGCACCTCTCAAAAATCTACGAATTACTAGCTGACAAATACATGTATTAATGTTGTATTAAGAAAGAAAGTAAAATTTTGAGATCTTCCCTACCAAATTGATAATTTGTATGTTTCAAAACCATAAAGTTTTTTTTACACTTAACTTACTTCTAAATACTTTCAAAGCTAAACCATATTAAGAGTAACAAAATTGAATAATGCTTTCTATTAACATGTCACATAATCTCAAAAACTTTAGGTAAAGAAAAGTCTTTTCAGAATATGTAAATATTTTGAGATGGTCGCGCTTGAAAATGCGGATTTACAGGAAGTAGAATTTATATGAACAAGATGTCTTTGAAAATGGACATGGTGGAATAACCTAGTTAAATGATTATCCTAAGAGCCATCACACTCCAAGTAACTAGATTGTATTAGTATTGGAGGTGAAAATTTGAGGAGCATCCAGTTCCTGGAGTGTGAAACACTGGTCAAATAAAACAGGGTGGGGCGGTGGGAAAAATTACAGATTCATAAGCCTAAACCCCTTCATAACCACAACCATAGTCATAGCCACAGCTTAGTCGAGAGAAAAGAATCACTTTCAACCCATAACCTGACTGCGTTTCGAAGAATGATATAAATTGATAGATCTCGTGACTTCTCGTGTGATGTCGCTTAGGATAAATGATTATCCTAAGAGCCATCACACTCCAAGTAACTAGATTGTATTAGTATTGGAGGTGAAAATTTGATACGCAATAATCATCCTTTGTTATGTGAAATCAGTAACTATTTCACATTCACCACAAAACCCCCAAAACTCAAAACTCAAAACTCACCCAAACTTGTGTCTTAAATATGTCTAGCCAATATACAAAAGTAAATTTTGAATACAATCCTGAAAATTACCCATAAATTGACCTACAATGTATATTCATTTGATTAACATGTAACTGTATACCAAATATCAACATTGTAGACGATAAAGAGATGTGAGATAGGCATACGCAACGCAACCAACCCAAAACAAAACCATAAAAGGAAAACAGCTAGCAGTCGCCAAGATTACCAGATCACCGGTCACCGATCGCCGTCTTGCGTTGGCCCGACTAAGACTAAAAATTTCATACACAAGGTTGAACACCACTGCCAAAAATTATCACCGAGACAGACGACATATGAAATTTACCATTATCTATTCGCATAAATAGATCTAGACTAGAAAAAACATTAACATATAGCCAAAGGAGCTAGAACCCTTATAGTCAATAGACCATGTAGGGGCGTATATGTAGATGATATCCTCCTGGAATAGACCAGTACTGATGCTTATGAAACAGCCTACCAAATATCAATGATATGCTATAAACGCCAACGCTATTGGTTAAACGAACAGAAGAGTAGGCCAAATCAGTATACAAAAATTCCTAAGTCAGCAGTAGACCGTGCAATATATAAAACACAACCACTAGACCGTGTTCCAGGAGCATACAGACAGAACGCCCTTGGCATTGAATTTAATTGATCTTCCATGATGCTAATGCAACTCAGCATTACAGATATTAATGGTGTACCATGACAAAATCAGTAAAAAGCCAGTAGATTCTGATTGCAGGGGCATACATATAAAATGTTTAACAATTGTGGCAACTAAAAGTATCATGTCTTATTTGCGTGGCACTATTTCTAAACAATTACCTAAGCTTTCATTTCTTGATATATACACAAAAACTATATGTATACCCAATAGCAGATGCCTAGCTATTAAACTTTTCAATCAATTCATTGTCCACACAAGTATACCAAAATATTTTCGGCCTGAAAAACACCTAAGTTCACAGTATCACTGGAGCGTCCAACACGTCATGGTGATAGTTGTGTTGACCATAATATCACCTGTCTGTATACCCAATATCTATACTTTTCAATAATTCAATGTACACAAAATTATTTCAAAATGTTTTCCGCCTGAAAAAAGCCCTAAGGTTATCGAGTCACTAGAGCGTGAAAATGGGGTCAAGGTCACACGGCATGGTAGACCATAACCTCAACTGTCTGTTTACTCAATATCAGATTCCTAGCTTTTATATCACCAAGCAATTCATTGTCCACAAAAATCTTATAAAAAAGTTCACGGCCTGAAAAAACGACATAAGTTCAGAGTCACAGGAGCGTGAAAATGGGGTCAATATCACACGGAATTGTGACAGTTGCGTAGACCATAACCTTATCTGTCTGTATACCCAATATCAGATGCCTAGCAATTATACTTTTCAAGCAATTCAAGCAGTTTTCATTGTCCAAAAAAGTCTTACAAAAAGTTTACGACACCACCGCCTAATACCTAGGTTCGCTATTCGTCGCAGGCGAGACAAAAACTAAATTTGAACTGAACAGTAGCGGATCCAGGGGGGTGTCACCCGGTGCACGTGACACCCCCCTGAGGTTCACAAGTATGGTTTCACTGGCACACTTTCTATATAAATCGGTCAAACAATTATGTCTAGCTCCATGGCTAGCTACATGTAAATTGCTAAATAAACATGCCAAAGGTTAATAACAATGTACGTTTGTGACAACCCTCATTTTACCTTTTGTTAATTAAGTTCTTTTGATCAGTGATTTGATACGTTTTCAATAATGACATAAAGATTCTCTTCAAATTGTATAATTTGTAAAAATCCACATATATATGGAGAAATAACGGCGTAAAGCACTCGCATATGAAAAGTTCTGCATAAATTCTAATTTTTTCCGAAATTATATTTGAGCCATGTTTATACTGTTCAGAAATTTTAGGAATTATAAATTCATTAGTTGCATTTATGCATAAAAACTTTGACGAAACCTTGCCCCTAAAACATTATATTCTTATTTGTACGTGTTCACGGGCATAAAACGCAATGAGAGTCGATATTTTTGTTCAACCATCATCTGTCTATTAATGACCCTTTTTCGAATCTCACCAGGGACCGACTTTCTGGTTGTCAAAAACCCGTTCAGTTTCCACTGGAAAATAGGCCCACAGCAGCGCTAAGTCTTGTCGGTAAAAGTCCACTAAAAAGCGCTCAGAAACTGCACCAGGTTGTTGAATGAGACATGCAGCCCTGCATGTCATATTAAATACCGTCGACTCGTAAGGCTATAATACGGAAAACCTGACGGCTAAACATAGTGGTGCACCGTGTTGGGGAACATTTCTCGCACATTAAAGAACCCTGTTGCAGGTTTCGCTAATAGTAGGATACGTAGGATCCTCATACAGGAAGCTGATTAGCACGTTCGTATCCATCAATCCTAAGTTTTCCAGAGGAAAACGAAACTTTCTTCCCTGATTGTCCTTGACTTCTAATTTCCTCCATCACCATTTCATGTTCGTTGTGTCATGCATTTCATGTTTATCTTACTGATATAGCCGCCGAAATCGTACTTCTTGGGAGTTTTGAAAGAATTTCGCAACCTGCTTCAGCATAAACGAATGATAAATTTATCACCATAGAAAGATCTACATATGACATTTGATGGCCTCTTGAATACCTTTTTGCTTTTTCCTTGCTCTTTTTCCATATTGCCACTTTTTAAGCTTGGCTCATGACAATCAAAAAACACAGTTTGACATTTTTCCCGTTTGGGCTGAAAGGTTGCACGTGCAACTGCACGAACTTAAATTATACTCTAACAAAAGAACTATATTACCGACTTTACAAAGGTAAAATTCTATTTTGTTTAATGCTAAGCATGTAAGTTAACAGGGGAGATCACCATCTTAATAGAATGATTTTGTTTCTTAATCTTGAACTTTTTGACTTTTTGTCATTTGGTGACACCCCCTTGACGAAATCCTGGATCCGCCCCTGCTGAAGCTAACGCAATTGCATGATATCAAAGGTGTACCCATGCCTGCTTCATGTTTAACAGACTTGAGAACAAACTAGCATTAAGCCAAATCAGAAAGAAATCACAAAATCAGTAGACCGTGGTTGCAGGGGAATACCGATGAAATGCTTTAAAAACTGATCTGTACCAACTCTAAAGCAACCACATACCAAATATCAATGTTGCGCCATAACTTGTTCACAAACAAATACAGGATTAGATTGAAATAAAGTAAGCATGTGTAAATTGTGTCCGATAGCGGCACCTTTATTCTCATTTTCAGCCACAGCTTTACTAACGAGTCTTTCAATGAAACGTAGACCATCATTTTGACCCAATCAAAAATTTGCTGACACTAATTTAAACTTCATCTAACCCTTTAAATGTCCATAACGCATAAATCAAATTTTAAAATAAAACAAATAATAATGCAACAACTTTATTCAAAAATATACAGTACAAAGGAAACGGCAAAACTATCAGTCAATATTTCTTGTCCCCGGGTTATCATTCGCAATATTGAAATAAGCCCAGTTTTATATCACCAAAACGCTGATAGCAATTAAGTACTACTTTTTCTAAGAATCAGGCAGGTACCATTAATAGGGTGGCACATCGATAATAAATACACAAAAAAATTTCAACAGAATTCGGTAAAGCAACCCCAGTACACTCTGTTTTGACCACTAAATTTTTCAGTCTATCTTGGGTTTAGGAGATATTACCAGTCAAAATTTAGTTACATTGTATAGTGAAAAGTACGGGAAAATTTCCCGCCATATTTTTTTCCTATATAACCAGTCAAAAAATATCTAGGCACCAAATACATATTAAGATGTAAAAACTGCATCGGGTTTGTTTTAATGGTAAAATGAATGGATCTATTCCCCAAAATCTGAAATTGGAAATTATCGATGTGCCACCCCCTGCCTGATCCTTATGTGGAATAGTACTTAACCGATATCCCAGGCTAAATCCAAAACCCTACTTATAAATATATGGCCATCACAAAATAAAGTCGAGAAAAGGCTTTCCCCTATCTATGAAAATAAATTTGCAAACTTTCGGCATCCAGAATCGAAATTTCACCGAGAATTTCATGCACATTAACATAACAAAAGATTTAGCCTGTATAATAACATTTTAATCGGTCTAACTAAAAGGCTTCTTCCTAAGCGTTTCCAAATTTCCAGGTTACTCCAGGATTGTGTAATTGTCGCCAACTGCCGCCAATGTCGCCAACATTTTTTAAAATACCCTGGTGCCATGTTCGATTGTTCGGACATAAATCCAAACACCCCACTGTAGCCATGTTCGAAAGTGTCGGTATCATTGCCCAAGTCCGAACAACCCCCTGTCGCCATGTTCGAAAGTGTCGGTATCATTGGCCAAGTCCGAACAACCCCCTGTCGCCATGTTCGAAAGTGTCGGTATCATTGTCCAAGTCCGAACAACCCCCTGTCGCCATGTTCGAAAGTGTCGGTAACATTATCCAAGTCCGAACAACCCCCTGTCGCCAAGTTCGAAAGTGTCGGTAACATTGTCAAAGTCCGAACAACCCCCTGTCGCCATGTTCGAAAGTGTCGGTATCATTGTCCAAGTCCGAACAACCCCCTGTCGCCATGTTCGAAAGTGTCGTTATCATTGTCCAAGTCCGAACACCCCCGTCGCCAAGTTCGAAAGTGTCGGTATCATTGTCCAAGTCCGAACACCCCCCTGTCGCCAAGTTCGAAAGTGTCGGTATCATTGTCCAAGTCCGAACACCACCCTGTCGCCAAGTTCGAAAGTGTCGGTAACATTGTCAAAGTCCGAACACCACCCTGTCGCCAAGTTCGAAAGTGTCGATAAGTTTTTCCAAGTCCAAACAAACCTCTGTCCCCAAGACCTACCACCCCGTCATCTTTGTTTGGAGTGTCCCCAACAAGAGATAAGTCAATAAAGCACCATGTGACTGAATTTATTTGTACATGTATAATCACCAGCTATATTCAAGTGTGCATGCAAAGATTTTGATATAAAGAAATATTGACAGATTTATAGTCATTTTGACCACTTTCTGCTGCTACTGTACTAATGCAAATATTTCATTTCTGGACCAACATAAGTTCCTTTATTTACTGATTAGTACTTTAATAGTATACACACAGCAACAACAGTGATAATACACTTGCATGCTTTTACGATGCAAAATCAATGTGCAAAGTAAAAAATAAATGAAACTCGAATGTAGATGTAATAAAAGGGAAATATATTTAAGGTTTGGGAGTACACATCAGTGATCAAACAATTAACATATGTCTAAAAAAAATTATAAGCTCAGATTGAAGAGCTAAGACCCTACTGCAATTTTGACCTGTTGATGAGCGTTTGGCTAATATTAACCCGTTTTCGATATTCGTGTTGTTGTGCAATTGGTATTTATTTTGATTTTGTGTTTACCTGTAACTGTTAAAGTATTTAGTAACAGTATTAAAGGTACTGAATTATTTCAAATGTCCATCAACATTGATATTGACCTTCAAGGACAAATTTGTTATCCTCTGCCTTTATCCATACCATTTCAAATTTACTCTCTAAGTCTTCATTAACAGTTTGTTGTTTATTTGTGTTTGCAGAATAAACAGAGTCTGTTGTTTTTTTTAATGTAGATGCAATGCATTTTCTACAACATTCTTTCCCATTTTTCTTAGCATTCTTGGTCTTGATTTTGTTGATACTCAGGTAAAAATTATGGAGGGGAATGAAGCTGCAATATGGGTCGCACTAATTAGCGCCCGGGAACAGATTTAGCGCCCAGGGAATGCATCTTCATTTATTATACAAAGGTTGATCAAATCATTTAGAAAAAATAACCATCTGCATATTTAGTTAATTAGTGTGACCGTGCAATATTGATGTGATAAAAAGATAAGTTATTGAGATAGATCCTGGTACTGGTCCGAAAGTCTTATCACAGTGGGAAATCGAATATCAAAGTCATGTTTATGTATCACGTGTAAATAAATCCTCTAAATTGCAACGTTAAAAGATAGTTAGGCCTTAGCTGTAATCGTTTAAATAAAACAAGATGCTATCGGGAGCCTATAAAAATCACTCGCCTAAATTTTTAGGCTATTAGGTAAAAAGCAACCTTTTCGACATTAAGCGTAAGGGTCATCTGAAAACATTGATAAACTGAATGCAGTAAACTATAGAGTTTATTTAGAAAACAGAAGCTTCTGTTCTTCTTTTTTATTTACTAGCTATGCACTTCTTCTTCTTTTTTTCTTCTTCTTTAGGTATCCTGTTATCCATCAATTTGTGATGATCACTAACAGTCGCATGCGTGGGTAAAAATAATTTAGAACGTTATAATAAAGGCACAGGATACGGTTACGGCAAATTTGGGGAAAACCGTAACAATAAGAAATTCTTATTGTTACGGCAAAGACGAAAATCGGGAACGGATGACGGGACGGAGACCGAATCATTTACGACCGTAACAATAAAAATTTTCTTATTGTTACGACACTTATTATTACGACAAATAGATAAGTGGCGATATGAAATAAAGAGTGGCATTTTTAAAATTAATTTATGCAATGAATGCGGGCAAAAAAATCTGATAATCTAAATTTAACTCAAAGTTATTTTGATAACTTATTGCAAATGCGACACAACTTTCGGGTTTTGTTTTAATTCTGCACATTTCTGGTGAAACCATTCAAGTTGTACGTCTACATCTATTTTGAGTTTCAAAGCTCGGACTATGATTTTAATTTTTCCCCAAACAGAAATTTTAATCCGGTCCGTCCATTGTTTACAATCTAAGTTTTAGATAATTCTTAGGCACGGACCATTTGATTTTCGGGGGGGAGCTGAGATTTTACCTTGAGCCGGGAAATTTTTTTCGCCCGCTTTGCGGGCTAGATTATTTTTTTCACACACATATTAAGCGAGAAAATTTTGTTGGCAAGATTATTTTTTTTTCAATTGGCAAGATTGAAACCAGATTATTTGTTTCAACCTAGGTGCTGGACAGATTATTTTTTTTTACAAAAATCAGGGCTGGAATTTTTTTTTTCAAAAAAATCCCTTAAAACACAGGAGTGTATACAGAAGAGATCGAGTTCTCTTTAGCCGGGACACTCACTCAGTAACGGCAAAAAGTTTTATCCAACAAAGAGAAGAGAAGAGCCCAGAGAATGTTTTTCATTAGCAACTACCGATGAGCTGAATTTATTCTTTTATTGTTAATTAATTTAATTATTATAATTATTAGCGAAAGAAGTTAACTATAAAATATCATATTTTTAGTAAATCTCTTATGCCAATCATATCGTCTATGCCGTAAGAATAAGTGCCGTAATAATAAGAAAATTCTTATTGTTACGGTCATAAATGATTCGGTGTCCGTCCCGTCATCCGTTCCCGATATTCGTCTTTGCCGTAACAATAAGAATTTCTTATTGTTACGGTTTTGCCGTAATCGTATCCTGTGCCTATAATAAATCTATCATTGTGACAACATATTTACAATTTGTGCCAAATAAATAAATATATTTTTTTTAGTGTACTATTCTTTTGTATTTATTTTTTTTTTAATAATTCTTAAGTATCTTTAAGATAAATCTATGAACATGTTATGACATGTAGGTTATACTGTAAGTGACTACTGTGGGTGATAATGCAATTATGGATGGTAATGCATTCCAAGTATGTAACTGTATTTGAAAAAAAAAAGAATATTTATATGAATCTTTTGAAGTTTGTATGTGTTTAAAAGTTTGGGGGTGGTTTTGACGTGTTCTTGTGTCGGTTGGTATGAGATTGTTGTTGGTACGGCTACTAGTTGGTGGATGATTTTATAAAAAATGACCAGGTTAGTTTTGAGCCTACGTTGTTGAAGAGGTTACCAGCTAAGAGTTTGAAACATGTCTGTTACGTACACTGCTTGTGTTATGGTAACGGAATTATGTTAAGGCCCTTCCAGTATTTTTATTTTAAGGGACCATAAATCTTATAAGAGATCACTTGGAAATTTTGATAGTCGAGAAGGCTCCCTTATGCTAACCTGATAGTCAAGGCAGATCCCTGATACTAACCTTTTGAAATGCTAACCCTAACCTGATAGTCGAGAAGGCTCCCTGGTGCCAACCTATTTAAATACTGACCCTAACCAGATAGTCGCGATGCAGCTCAGTGATGCTAACCTGATAGTCGAGGCGGATCCCTGATGCTAACCTATTGAAATGCTAACCCTAACCTGATAGTCGAGGCGGCTCCCTGATGCTAACCTATTAAACTGCTAACCCTAATCTGATAGTCGAGGCGGCTCCATGATGCTAACTTATTGAAATACTAACCCTAAATAGATAGTTGATGCGGCTCCCTGATGCTAACCTGATAGTCGAGGCGGTTCCCTGATGCTAAACTATTGAAATGCTAACCCTAACTTGATAGTCGAGGCGGCTCCCTGGTGCTAACCCTAACCTGATAGTCGAGGCGGCTCCCTGATTCCAACCTACTGAACTGCTAACCCTAACCTGATAGTCGAGGCAGCTCCCTGATCCTAACCTATTGAACTGCTAACCCTAACCTGATCCCTGATCCTAACCTATCGAACTGCTAACCATAACCTGATAGTCGAGGCAACTCCCTGATGCTAACCTATTGAAATGCTAACCTTAATCTGATAGTCGAAGTGGCTCCCTGATGCTAACTTATTAAAATGCTTACATGTACCATAACCAGATAGTCGAGGCGGCTCCCTGATGCTAATCTATTGAAATGCTAACCCTAACATGATAGTCTAAGCGGCTTCCTGATGCTAACCTATTGAAATGCTAACCCTAACCTGATAGTCGAGGTGGCTCCCTAACCTATTGACATGCTAACCCTAATTTGATAGTTGAGGCGGCTCCCTGATGTTAACCTATTGAAATGATAAGCCTAACCAGAAAGTCGAGGTGGCTCCCTGATGCTAGCCAATTAATCTGCTAACCCTAATCCAATAGTAAAGGCGGCTCTCTGATGCTAACATATTGAAATGCTAACCCCGTAAACCCTAACCAGATAATCGATGCAGCTCCCTAATGCTTACCTGATAGTGGAAGCAGATTCCTGATGCTAATCTATCACACTGCTAACCCTAACCTGATAATCGAGGCGGGTCCCTGATGCTAACCTATTAAACTGCTAACCCTAATCTGATATTGGAGGCGGCTCCCAGACGCTTACCTATTGAAATGCTAACCCTAACCAGATAGTCGAGGTGGCTCCCTGATTCTAACCTGTTAGTCGAGGCGGCTCCCTTATGCTAACCTTTTGAAATGCTAACCCTAATCTGTAATCCAGGCGGCTCCCTGATGCTAACCTATTGAAATGCTTACCCTAACCTGATTGTCGAGGGGGCTACCTGTTGCTAACCTACTGAAATGCTGACCCTAACCAGATAGTCGATGCAGCTCCCTGATGCTAACTTGATAGTCGAAGCGGATCTCTGATGATAACCCATTAAATCAATTGAACTTATATGTCAATGTAGTCAATCCTTCTCAATTGTGTTTGCACAGTTCAATTGACTTAAACATGTTAAATCAATTAATTGATTTCCCGTATCATATAAATCGAGTTACATGCTTGTTAACGAAAATGCCGAAAAAGTATTAAAATAAACAAAAAATATCAAAATATCATATGGTAAGTACTCTTTGATCGAATTCCAGTATTACTGGTTTCCCCGCTGTAAGGATATCACAAAACACACTAATGAGTGTGTGCATATTCATCTCTTATATTGAGGGGTGCTTTCTTAAATTTGCTTCTCAGACCAATTGACAAAGATAGATCAAAGTGATAGTAGTATCTGATAGAGGGGGTGTCGCTTGCTACGGTGCCCTCCGGTGCCCTCCGCTGCGCTGTATGCTGAAGATAAAGATCAATCTGGTATGGCTTCCAGAATAGTAAAGTAAAGTCAAGTCCTCGGGGTGTCGCCCTCCGCTATGCCAAGGCATCGCCCCGCCGGGCGACTGCGCTGCGCAGCCTCATTATTTGACCCAAGAAAGTACACATGAAACTGTATCTCAAGTTTCAATTGGAAGTTACAGACTCTGGAGGCCAAGCCCTAGATACTCCTGTTTCCAGCCCATGGTTTCATGTGAAGATTTCATGAAAGGCAAACTTGCGTCTAATAATGGACTCCAAGTCATGTTTTTCCATTGTACAGGCCTCTCATGTACCCCAATTTACATCACTACATTAAACACAGTGATTCAGAAAAACTCGATGGCTCCGAAAGAATTTTTTATCAGAGAAACATAATGAGTTTGAATTTGAATTTATTTATGAGAATTGGACGTCGATTTTAAGGTAAACTATCGGAAAAACAAATGCCAATTATAAACTGTAGTAAATTTAGGTATGCTGGAAATGCATATTTCGTTGAGTAACAACTCGTCAGCAGCATTAAAATCGAAACAATTGGAAGATATAAAATCAGATAAGTTTGAGCGAGAAGTACGAAAGTCCAATAAAATGTCCGAAAATGGAGGCCAAATCCAGCACCAAGGACATCGACCAGTGCAATACGTAGGAAGAAGCCTGGTGTATTTTGAGGTTTTTTGAATTTAAAACAATTAACTGCAAAATTTGATAATTAACATATGCAATAAAATCGGTGTCAAAAAATCTGACGAATGGATACATTGATTTGAGTATATATGAGGGGAAAAGAAAATAGTCGTTGATTTGAGAATGGGATTAGAAATGGACGCGGATTTGAGAAGTGTGGTGCAATAATAAGATGATCTCGATTGACTGGATTGACTCGATGGATATATTGTGGCATTTAAACTCGATTGATCGGCTACCATGATTATGCTTACCTGATAGTTGAGTCGGCACATGGATACTACAGGGCAATCGGGTGCTGCTTTCTATATAACTTATCAAAACGCACACCCATTTAGTAAAACATTACGTCATGGTTGTTGTTATCCCCAGAACTAGTAGAAATAATAAATATACATTTGCTGATGTACACAGGGAAATCACGTGAAATCAGGGTTAACGTGAATTTCACGTGAAACATTCACATGAATTTCACGTTAAATGAGCAATTTAACGTGATTTTCACGTTAACATCATGTGAAACTCACGTTAATTTCATGTTAACTTTTTCACGTGAATTTCACATGAAAATTATGAAAAATGAGAATTTTTTCCTAGACATTTGTAGCATTGCATGAAAGTTTAATATAGATCATTAAAAATGTTGAATGTGAATTTCACGTTTACAAAATTTCCCTGTGTACACACATAGACCTGTAATTATATTACAGATCATCCTTGTGTCGATTTCGGGCGCTTATTAGTAATACTCAGAGACGTGGAGAGTACGTTTCTATCCCATACTAATATTATCCCCAATTCATTGAAGAAAACAAAAACAAAACAAAATGCAGGAAAATATATTGTTTTAATGTCATTATTCATAACAGTTACTTTCAGTAGCATGTAAATGCCAAAATTACTACATGTTTATGAACTTGACAATTAAATTAATCTCCTTTGATTCTAGAAAAAAACTATTATCACTGATTATATTATAAAAAATCAAAATCAAAAGAGCTACAGTGTATAAGTATATCTGTATATTATGCACAGACCTTTCGTGTGCGCTTGGAATATAACATATGGTTTATTCACTTGGTACAATCATATTTTACAATGTTCATAATGAAATAGTGAATGTTTATCTGGTGGATTTAAATATTGAAAAAAGGGTAGCTGGAAATTGTAAACTACAGTAACTTCTGTGACAAATTCTTGCCCACTGTTTCATTGTTACTTGCTACATGGAATAAAATAAATCTGATTGAACAAATTGTATATGTTATTATTTAATTATGATTGTTTGATATGGCTCTCTAAAAGCAGCCCTATTTATATCCTGGGTTTATATCATGCATATGGATTCTTTATATTACAATGTGATAAAATCATGTCTTTCTCATGAAAATAATTGTACTGAAAGGAGAAATTGAATGAAAATTACCATTTCTTATTTGTAAAAACTTAAGATATTATTCTTATGTGTGAATATGTGGGGAAGAAATGGACTACATTGATCAACCAATGTTGGCGACGTTGGCGACATTTTCCGACACCCATGTTCGGTAATGTTACCGAACTTGACGACACTTACCGACACTCATGTTCGGTAAAGTTACCAAACTTGGCGACATTTTCCGACACCCATGTTCGGTAAAGTTACCGAACTTGGCGACACTTACCGACACTCATGTTCGGTAAAGTTACCGAACTTGGCGACACTTACCGACACTCATGTTCGGAAATGTTGGCGACATTTACCGAACATGGCGACAGTTACACAATCCTGGACCATCTTGCAAATTTCAACATTTCAACAATGATTTAATTGATTAATGTGAACGTTTGTCCCCTAATACTGTAACTTTTCACAGGAAATTATTCTTAATAAAACTGAATTATAGCTTACAGAAACATTCTCTGCTTTGTAAAACCGATTGGAGGTTGAAGAACTTCTCCTCTGTAGTTTCAACAAAAAATTCATCACTTGGTTTTATATTCATGGTCAACAAAAAGTAGGATCAAAAGAAAATCTCAACTTCAATTGATTGACTAATTTTAGCATGATCAGTTTACAATAAAAATGTTATAAATATATCATTGTATAAAGAGATAGATGTAAAATTTTCAAAAAGGAAATTACAGAGAAAAAGCTCTCCAACCCCCATTCCGCGTGACATAAGCCACTAAGGATTAGATTCCCTGGAATGGAAATTAGAAAACTATCTCAAGTCAATTATTCTTTGAGTAAACGTAGCACTTGAATTTTCTGAGTATACAACAAGGTCTACGGAAGCCCTGGAGGGACATTTTGAGTTAAGAGTTAGGAGTTCAGAATTAGGAGTTACAACTTACTACTTAGCACTTATTTCTTATGACTTATTTGTTTCTTCTTAATAGTTTTTCCAGGTCTGGATTTTGCAACTTGGGGGGGGGGGGGGGGGGGGCTGGGTGCTACATTGAAACAATATCGTCTTTTTGCTTGGTCCCACGAACATTAAAGTTTACGCGTAGGCTTTAAACACTTTTCTCTGAAGCTGAAAATGTAACGATTATCAGACCTTAATTTATATTGTTGTTCCAACAGTCGTACACACTAGCCTTTTAAATGATACTGAAAATTAAAATAGAAGGATATGGAGTACGCATGATAGACACAGAATCCGTCTCAGGGGCGGATCCAGGATTTCGTCAAGGGGGTGTCACCAAATGACAAAAAGTCAAAAAGTTCAAGATTAAGAAACAAAATCATTCTATTAAGATGGTGATCTCCCCTGTTAACTTACATGCTTAGCATTAAACAAAATAGAATTTTACCTTTGTAAAGTCGGTAATATAGTTCTTTTGTTAGAGTATAATTTAAGTTCGTGCAGTTGCACGTGCAACCTTTCAGCCCAAACGGGAAAAATGTCAAACTGTGTTTTTTGATTGTCATGAGCCAAGCTTAAAAAGTGGCAATATGGAAAAAGAGCAAGGAAAAAGCAAAAAGGTATTCAAGAGGCCATCAAATGTCATATGTAGATCTTTCTATGGTGATAAATTTATCATTCGTTTATGCTGAAGCAGGTTGCGAAATTCTTTCAAAACTCCCAAGAAGTACGATTTCGGCGGCTATATCAGTAAGATAAACATGAAATGCATGACACAACGAACATGAAATGGTGATGGAGGAAATTAGAAGTCAAGGACAATCAGGGAAGAAAGTTTCGTTTTCCTCTGGAAAACTTAGGATTGATGGATACGAACGTGCTAATCAGCTTCCTGTATGAGGATCCTACGTATCCTACTATTAGCGAAACCTGCAACAGGGTTCTTTAATGTGCGAGAAATGTTCCCCAACACGGTGCACCACTATGTTTAGCCGTCAGGTTTTCCGTATTATAGCCTTACGAGTCGACGGTATTTAATATGACATGCAGGGCTGCATGTCTCATTCAACAACCTGGTGCAGTTTCTGAGCGCTTTTTAGTGGACTTTTACCGACAAGACTTAGCGCTGCTGTGGGCCTATTTTCCAGTGGAAACTGAACGGGTTTTTGACAACCAGAAAGTCGGTCCCTGGTGAGATTCGAAAAAGGGTCATTAATAGACAGATGATGGTTGAACAAAAATATCGACTCTCATTGCGTTTTATGTCCGTGAACACGTACAAATAAGAATATAATGTTTTAGGGGCAAGGTTTCGTCAAAGTTTTTATGCATAAATGCAACTAATGAATTTATAATTCCTAAAATTTCTGAACAGTATAAACATGGCTCAAATATAATTTCGGAAAAAATTAGAATTTATGCAGAACTTTTCATATGCGAGTGCTTTACGCCGTTATTTCTCCATATATATGTGGATTTTTACAAATTATACAATTTGAAGAGAATCTTTATGTCATTATTGAAAACGTATCAAATCACTGATCAAAAGAACTTAATTAACAAAAGGTAAAATGAGGGTTGTCACAAACGTACATTGTTATTAACCTTTGGCATGTTTATTTAGCAATTTACATGTAGCTAGCCATGGAGCTAGACATAATTGTTTGACCGATTTATATAGAAAGTGTGCCAGTGAAACCATACTTGTGAACCTCAGGGGGGTGTCACGTGCACCGGGTGACACCCCCCTGGATCCGCTACTGCGTCTGACAATAACAAAAGCAAAAGAATATCTTCCCAACAATGATATAACTTACACCTACAAATGTTTGGTCATTTCTACAGCAGGAGTCGAACCCATGCTGAAATATCTACGATAATACCATCAGCAGCAGTTGTGACAATGCATATGGCGTCTTAGACCACCTTATCAGGTTGCTATAGGTTATATGAAAGCAGCTCTTGCTGATCAAATGTTTAAAATAACAAGCGTTTGGGTGTTGGTCTAGGAATATATTTTATTATCTATTTTTTTGACAGTGTGCGTATAAAAAGTCTGACTCTCACTGTGACTGTACAACTATTTCTTTATACAGACGAGTATTAATTTTAATACATGTAGTCTTGTAGCATAAAATAAGGGGAAATACACCACTTTGCTAAACCGCAGGGTTCAACATAAACAAAAGCCCTAATCCTGATTTGGGTATGAAAACTATCTAAAAAATACATACGTTTACTTAAATTGAAAATTAAAATAAAAACATTTCTTCAATACTAATTTTTGCTTAGCACTTTTTTATTAATTATCGGTAACGTTTCGCTAAAATCTATGATCTTTTTATCAAAACAGCGATCCTGGTAAAAAGGGCTAGTCGTCTTTGATCCGGATGCGAGACGCGGGGGGTACTGCCTAAAAATATACCTCGAATCGACCTTTCAAATTTAATATTTGATATCACTTAAACAAATAAGTAATAACAAATAAGCATTAACTAATAAAAAATAAGTAATTAGTAATAACAAATTAGTTATAAGTAAGAACAAAAAAGTAATAAGTAATAAAAACTAAGTAATAAGTAGTAACAAATAAGAAATAACAAATAAGTAATAAGAAATAACAAGTAATTTATAACAAGTAAGTTATAACAAGTAAGTTATAACAAATAAGAAATAAGTAATAACAAATAAGTAATAAGTAATAACAAATATGTCTCAATTACCGTTGATATTTACGTTGAATGGTCGATTGAGAGGCATATTTTAGGCAGTACACCCGCTTCCTCGCAATCGGATCAAAAAAACGGGTGGCTCCAAGAGGCTCACTGTCCTCATAAAAAAATATAGATTTTACCGAAACGTTACCGATTATCAATAAAAATATAGTGTTTAACATGTTTAACAACAATTTGTATTGAAAAAAAGCAAGCCAGTTTTATTATAAGTTTTTAATACATGACTTGTGCATTGCTGATTTAGATGGTGTTCATATCCACAGTCAGTAGAAGGGCTCTTGCGTTTGTTAATCCATACAGTTTAGCTAAGTGACGTATTTCCTTTATTTTTAGGCAGAGCCTTATAGAGTCATATAGCTATCTGATTTTCGCGTTTTTTTTTCGTCTAGACAGGGTAAATCGGTCAGTCAATATTGATATCAGAGGATCTATTACAGAACATTAATCGTGTATTGTATTTTAAATGTTATACGGATTGTCTAAAATAACAGTTACATATTTATACCCCAACATAAATGCGATATAAATGTGCACTACATATCGTGTATCAATACTCGTTGACGTTTACTTACGCATTGTTGACCTTTGACCTTTGATCAAGTGGGCGGAGCTAAATTACAGATCTTAACAAATGTGTAAGTGTGCGGAGGAAACAAACAAAACTGATGTGCTATGTTTCAAGTTTATGAAACGCAGATCGTTCTTTATTTTTAGTGCTTAGGCACCGACCATTTGATTTTCTGGGGGGGGGGGCTGGGATTTTCACCCGAGCCGGGAATTTTTATTCGACCACTGTGCTGGCCAGCTTATTTTTATCCCATACACTCAATGCTAGAAAATCCCTTTTTTCTAATGCGCAAAATGAGGGCCAGATTATTTTTTTTCGCCCTACAAGCTGGCCAGACTATTTTTTGGCCAAAAATCAGAGCCAGAATATTTTTTTTTTAAATCCCAGGCCCCCCCAGAAAATCATATGGTCGGTGCCTTAGATTTAGCTCTGCCTTTTAACGCTTTAGCGCTTTGATTTAATTACTAGTGTGATAATTAAGATTCATACTCGTCTGTTTGTGGAAATATTTGTATAGTGAGTTCAGAATTTTTATATGCAAACAAAATAATAGATAAAAAATATAGTTCTAATTTACGAGAAAATAACATTTGATCAGCGAGAGCTGCTTTTTGTAGAGCCTATAGCTTGCTTGAAAGGTGGTCTAAGACGCAATATACATAGTCACAACTGCTGTTGATTTCTGCATGGGTTCGACTCCCGCTGTAGGAATGACCAAACATTTGTAGGTGTAAATTCTATCATTGTTGGGAAGATATATAAATGCTGTTTATTTAGCTTTTGTGCATATGTATGTACTCCATATCCTTAGAAATTTTAATTTTTAATATCATTTAAAAGGCTAGGACTACTTGTGTACAAGTGTTGACACAACAGTATAAATTAAGGTCTTATTTATGATCGTTTTATTTTCAGCTTCAGAGAAAAGTGCTTAAAACCTACCCGAAAACGTAAATGTACGTGGGACCAAGCAAAAAGAAGACATTGTTTCAATGTAGCATCCCCCCCCCCCGAGTTGCAAAATCCAGACCTGAAAAAAAATATTAAGTCATAAGAAATAAGTGCTAAGTTGTAACTCCTAATTCTTAACTCCTAACTCTTAACTCAAAATGTCCCTCCAGGGCTTCCGTAAAGGTCCTTAAAGTTTAAAATAAGTTACAAGTATCATCATGTGTTTCAATTTTTTTATATGCCTGTAAAGCTTTACTATAGAACGCAATTTCCGGATGATTCGTTTAATGATCGAGCACTAAGCTATATAACCTTCAAGGCGGCATCAGGGACACGAACAGGCATCAATTTAGGTCTTCCAGTCATAGCTCTGACGTTTTTACGTTCCTGCCTTTCATCCAAATCATTTTCCAATTACTGATGTCTCCCTTCTATGGAACGCCAAATAGTTGAAGATATGTTCAATCATTTGAAGATATCTTCAAATAAATTGAAGATATCTTCAATTCAATTTTACCTATCTTCAAATAATTAAAGATATATTCATATCAATTGAACCTATCTTCCAATGAATGATACCTAGGTGCAATTTATTTGCACCTAGGTATAATTCAATTGTACCTATCTTCAATTGAATTGAAGATATCTGTAATTAACTTGAAGATAGGTCTAATTCCAACATCTCCATAATTCAGTGGAAGATATCTTCAATTCATTTGAAGATATCTTCAATTCAATTACACCTATCTTCAATTGATACATGTATCTGTTACTAAATCATTTAAACATACTAGACATACAACTTTAACTTCCAATTTGTACAACACACATGACATACATGACAAATCGGGACGAGATAATGCCCGACGCAAAAACATGAAATATTTATTGCTAGAACATAAGAGTTCATAAAGTCCCTCAAAGAGCCAGTTTTTTTTTTTATCTTTTCCCGCCATGAGAAAACGTACATGAAACTATAGATTGTGTTCAACAATATCTTAAACTAAAATATAAATTTCAAACTTTAAAAAAGCCTTCTCTCTATTAAACACAATATGCATTGCTCTACAGCATCAAAATCTTACCCTTTCGATCCTCCAACTAAATTAACCATTAAAGAGCCAACTGCTCAGAACTTCCAAGGTGATGTTCAACCATCTACAAGTAAATTAAAATACACTGCACAAACACAATTGATCCAAGCATGTCGTGAGTGATTTTATTACTGGACGAGAACATGGTTGGTTTTTTTTTGTGTTTTTTTTTTTTTTACATTTAAGCCGTTTCAGAATATACATAAAGAATATAACCGATAAAATCAGCATTCATTCTGACCACAAGAATACAACAAAAATTGTACCAGGTTAAACCCCAATCACATCAAACAGCGGTGGCACAATCCACTCTTATTTCGAGGTCCATACTCCGAAAAGTATATCAATAACCGAGGCGACAATATCCGCTAAATGATTTTAAAATTTATAAACAAACGGACGACGGCATCCGCACTTCAAAATATGAATTGCCAAGCTACGTATATTACACCATCCGTACTAAAAAATCAAAAAATAAACCAAACGAGCAACAACATCCGTACATCCAACTGGACAACATGCTCGTACTTCAAAGGAAAAAATAAACAAAACGAACGACACCATCCATGCTTCTGAAATTATAAATTACCAAGACACCATGTGCTTACTTTAGTCAAAATTAAAAATTCACCAAAGCAAGTCCTTGCTCCAAAATTATTGAATTTACCAAACGGACACCATGATCGTACTTCAAAATCAAAAATTAATAATACAGACACCATGCTCGTACTTCAAAATCAAAAATTAATCATACAGACACCATGCTCGTACTTCAAAATCAAAAATTAATCATACAGACTCCATGCTCGTACTTAAAAATAAAAAAATTATCAGACACCATGCTCTTACTTCAAAATCAAAAATTAATCATACAGAAACCATGCTCGTACTTCAAAATCAAAAATTAATCAGACACCATGCTCGTGCTTCAAAATCAAAAAAGCCATGCTCGTACTTCAAAATCAAAACATCATGCTCGTACTTCAAAATCAAAAATAGGGCATGTAATGGGACATTAAATGATACCCCGCCACGTTATAATATCAAAAGTTCATAAAATTTGATTTCCAAGTGGCCTTTCTTGAAAACTGTTTTTCAGATCATGCTGAAAATTGAACTTGATCTGTATTTTATTGTACTCAATAGCTGTACAAAATATCAATTGAATCCCATGAAGCCTTTTCAAGTTATTGGTCGGAAACTCAAAATTTCATGAAATTTGATTTTTCAAAGTGGCCTATCTCGAAAACTATTTTTTGGATCATGCTGGAAATCAAACTTGACCTGTATTTTATTGTATTAAACAGCTGTGCAAAATATCATTCAAATCCTTTGACCTGTTTTCAAGTTATTGGTCGGAAATTCAAAATTTCATGAAATTTGATTTTTCAAAGTGGCCTTTCTCAAAAACTATTTTTTGGATCATGCTGGAAATCAAACCTGACCTGTATTTTATTGTATTAAACAGTTGTGCAAAACATCATTCAAATCCTTTGACGTGTTTTCAAGTTATTGGTCGGAAACTCAAAATTTCATGAAATTTGATTTTTCAAAGTGGCCTATCTCGAAAACTATTTTTTGGATCATGCTGGAAATCGAACTTGACCTGTATTTTATTGTACTAAACAGCTGTGCAAAATTTCATTCAAATCCTTTAACGCGTTTTCAAGTTATTGGTCGGAAACCTTCGGGGGACGGACAGACGGACAGACGGACAGACGGACTGACGGACAGACACCGAAAAAAACTGAGGGTATAACATAATACCCTGCCACTTCGTGTGGCGGGGTATAAAAATTAATCATATAGACACCATGCTCGTACTTCGAAATCAAAATTAATCATACAGACACCATGCTCGTACTTCAAAATAAAAAATTAATCAGACACCATGCTCGTACTTCAAAATCAAAAATTAATCAGACACCAAGCTCGTACTTCAAAAACAAAAAGTTTACCAACTGGACATCAAGTCTTTGGCCTTGCTTCAAAATTAAAAATCAACAAAACGGACACCAGGTCATTTATATTGCTATAAAATTAAAATTAACGGGGGTGGTAAAGGGGGGGTACGTGCACGGATGAACGGCCAATAAAAAATGACAATCACGATGAACGGCCAATAAAAAAATGATAATCACGATGAACGAAAAATGAAATAGAGAAACACGATGCACGATGAACCTCCATGCACGGCTGAACGGGAAATAAAAATTGCTCAACACGATGCACGAAAAAAACCCTTTACCACCCACATTAACCAAACGGACACCATGCCTGTGCTTCAAAATGAAAATTTAATCATACAGACACTATGCCCGTGCTTCAATTTAAAAAAATTTACCAAACGGACAATGTCCGTGCTTCACAATTAAAAAATTAACCAAACGGATCCATGTCCGGGCTTCAAAATCAAATATTTACCAAATGGACCCATGTCCGTGCTTTACAATTGAAAAATTAACCAAACAGACCCATGTCTTTGCTTCAAAATCAAATATTTACCAAATGGACCCATGTCCGTGCTCCAAAATTAAAAAATAACATAACGGACCAATTTCCGTGCCTTATAATTGAAAAATTAACCAAACAGACCCATGTCTTTGCTTCAAAATAAAAAAATAACCAAACGGGCCCATGTCTTAGCTTGAAATTAAAAATTAACTAAACGGACCCATGTCCGCTTCATCATTAAAAAATTAACCAAACGGACCCATGTCCGATTCATCATTAAAAAATTAACCAAACGGACCCATGTCCGATTCATCATTAAAAAATTAACCAAACGGACCCATGTCCGTTTCATCATTAAAAAGTTAACCAAACGGACCCATGTCCGTTTCATCATTAAAAAATTAACCAAACGGACCCATGTCCGATCATCATTAAAAAGTTAACCAAACGGACCCATGTCCGTTTCATCATTAAAAAGTTAACCAAACGGACCCATGTCCGTTTCATCATTAAAAAGTTAACCAAACGGACCCATGTCCGTTTCATCATTAAAAGGTAACCAAACGGACCCATGTCCGTGCTTCAAAATTAAAAATTAACAAAACGGACCCATGTCCGTACTAAAATCTCTCAAAAGGACCATAATGTCCTCACAAGCATGCAAATAAAAAGAAAAATATACTTATATAAAAGCAATGGATAATTTCTGAAGCCGTGTAATACAAGGCAACGACTTGCACGTGCTCAAAAGTACCGCGAAAAGGAGAGGACAGGAGAGCGCCTGTCCTCGCCGACTGCGTTTCGAAGATGATGATTTAAATTGATAGATCTCGTGACTTCTCGTGTGATGTCGCTTAGGATATAGAAATCGATGAAAGCAAAAAGTATCATATCTACCATGTCAACCGTTGGAGCTCAAAATTCGTTAACATGGCTTTTAAAAAACATTGGAAATAGTTAAACAAAGTTAATTTCAGTTAATAAATGTGGATAATAAACAAACATACATTAACAGTCCAGTCGATTTGTGCAGGTTTTTGGCGAAATTGCTCAAAGTGTGGTAAAAGCATGAAATTTCGCATGGTTGTAGAAAACAGCAAACTAAACAATATAAGCTATGGACCCAACTCGAAATTTCAAAATGGCGGCCATTTTCAAGATGGCTGCCTAATATTAAGAAATGAATCAAATAAAAATTCATTACAAATTGTACTTTGAAGATAAGCACACTAAATTGTGCATGACCGCAGTGCAAAATATTCTAAAGAATATAGTAGAAAACAGTGTGCCTTATATTGAAAATGGCTGTCATTTTAAAGATGACAGCCTCAGCAATAGCATATATATATCTACATTATGAAATCATGTTTTATTCAAGGTTATTTTTGCCCCCAAATATGAATTAACACAATAGATGAGTGCTCAAACAAATTTAAAACAAGAGTAAAAGGAATCTCTATTCTGTTTGAAGATATCAGACGGGGAGTGTACAGAAATATTAACATATATAGCTAATCGGAGTAAAATAGTATTCAAAGGTGAAAATTGTCATACAAGCACCTGAAACAATGACATATACTCAGCTTGCTGCAGACAACCTTAATATAGACCGTTCATTGTCATCTTAAAATGAAAATATCAAAGCCATAAAGGCCATGAAAAATGACCAACGCCAGACTCAGAATTTATGTCATCATTTAAATTGAATCCTAAAAAACAGCATAAATACTCAAACCCATTACACAGGGGAACTCCCACAAGATTGGAAAAAGAATACATAATTTAAGTTGTTAAAAGGGAGGCTTAATCGACTGTAAAAACTATAGAGCATAATTGTTATTAAATCCTTAACATAATAATTCTTTGTCGTATTAAAATAACTTCAGACAAAAAACTGTGAGACCACTAAGAAGGAGGCCTAACCGTTTATCAAGGCATTTTGTCCGTTACGTGTTTCTACCATAGGTTAACATTACGGTTTGTCCGTTATATGTTGCATGAGGCAGTCCGTTAAGTAGTTTTATGAAAAAAAATCATTTATTTTTACGAAATTAACTCTGAGGCTAAAATATAGTAAATAAGTGAAACTTGTGATAGATGTGTCCAAATGGTTTTTGTTCACAAAAAACTTCCCGCAAAAACCATTTTGATTTGATTTGATACTTCTTCGCAAAACAAAAAGGCAGAGACCTACCCTCTGCCAAAATGTGTCCTTATAATGACGAAAAATGCATTAAAATACGTTATTTTTGTCATTGAAACATTTTTTTTTGTAGTACTTCTGGTGCTACTTGCAAAATAAAAAACATAAGAGAAGGATTTTTTGGACCAAAATATTAATATTGGGACAAAAATGCCAAAATTGGTATTACTTTGAGAAACATGGTCCGTTAAGAGGCACGTGACACTTTTTAGGTCCGTTAATGATGCATGTCTCACATTTTGAAAATGCAGGTCTGATGGAAATAAACCTTAATATAGCGAATCCCAATTATTAAAATTGGCAAAATCGATGATATCTTTGTCAGAAGATTGTAATGATTGGTTTCCCAGAATTATTGTATTATTCTTAATATAATATAAATGCCTAAAATATTTACACGAGTTTGTGGCAAAAGAAATAAATCTGAACACAATTATTAATTTATTTAAATGTATTTTATTTGGAAATACTTACATATATGATAGAAATAGAATAATATAGTGTTACATTTATTTATGAAAAAATTATAAAAAGCGACAGGAGAGATATTGAAAAAAAAAATAAATAAAAGGTAAACCTTGCTAATTGGGATATGTACATATTGAAATGCTTTAAATAACTGAACAATAAAACGTTTACCTCTTCATACAAAGTCTTGTTCCTTAATGAGCAGTTCATTAATTTGGTCAACAGATAGAGCATCTGAGCTATAAAGCATTAATTTCAACACAAATATCAACACCCCTAGTAAGGTGGATTCACGACGATCAGGAAAGTCCAGTGAAGGATTCACGTAAAGTTGTATTTGGTAAGACGATTCAGTTTTGTCGGGTTAAATAAAAAAGTAAACAACTTTGTTTTGTTGCAAAATTAATGTCTTTCGAAAGTTAAATGATCAATTTAATCCCGTCTCTTTATTTGTACCACAAAAAACTAAAAAGCATATACAAATCTGTTTTGAAACAAAGTTACAGTTCACGAAAAACGTCAAGGTTGAATTATGTTCATGACGAAAACTATAACATCAGATAGTTGTGTTTTTGTTTGCATAAAGTGTCTATATTTTTCATCAAAGCAAGACTATTATACGTACTAGAGACAAGTTGAAAATTTGTATTGAAAAAAAATGGTATACCTTAAAAAAATAGATGTAAAAATTGGCGGATACTGTTCTGGTAATAAGAGGATTCTGGTTTGGTAATGCACAGAGTTCGGTTCAGTATCGGTTTTAAAAAACATTTTAAAATGCTAAATTTATATGTATTAATATCTGTGAGCAAATGCTGTATAACTAAAGATAATCATAGTCATACTTACAATGTTAAGTTAAATATCCACATTAAGAAACTAAAATATTGTTAAAAGACTCATTTGTGACAAAATATATTTAGAATGACAAAATTGAATAAGACAAGATCAATCAAAGGTTTGTGTTAAACATAAGATGCTTATTATTAGCGAAAATAATACAATCAATATGTACATCAATCAAGGCTTTGCATATTTGGTTGAATTTCGAGACATGCTCGAAAGCGAAAAAGATCATTAAGAGTTTATTATCCCTATACCAACGGTTATAGAAAATTTTAAAAATTCTACCATTTCATCTTAAAATTTATTGTCTTACAAGCGAATGCAAAATGATTTTTGATACATTTCTCATCTCCTGGTTGGGTTTCTCTCACTCATATCCATCTGAAATAGAAATAACAGCAAAGTTCCAGAAAATAAATTTTGCTACGGTTGACGAGAAATGAGATACAAATTTCTGGAAACCTTAAGGTTTTGTAAGTTTTTAATAAATTGTTTCATAAAGCCCCAGTCACACTGTCACGTATCGGCTTCCCCGTTTTACTACGTTTTAAAACGTCACGTTTTAATGTAATTTATTGTCAAAGTTTTTGGTCTTCACGTTTAAATAGGTATATGCTACGTTTTACAAGGTTTCCACACGTTTTACTACGTTTTACTAGGTATGGCAAGGTTTAACATCAGCCGTTTCATTAGGTTTTACTACGTTTAGCTACGTGTGTGGTACGTTTCGTGAGGTATTACTAGGCTTTGTCACGTTTTACAAAGTATATGTTACGTTTTATTACGTATTGATGCGGTTTTGCTAGGTATGTACTACGTTTTACTACGTTTCACCACGTGCCACTACATTGTGCAGAATTATCCGCGAAAACCGCATAATTTTCTCAAAATAAAAGAAATATATATTCACCAGGAAGAGGTAGTGAATGCTTTGTGGAGAAAAGTAAGGTGTGATTTCAATCATATTTTAGTACGTTTATATTATATCTTCCCTCAAAAGACGGTATAGTATATTACCATTGTTTGTCCGTTCGTCTGTGTGAAATACATTTTTTTCTCAGTTTTCCAACTGCTTTTAAAATATAATAGACATGAAATTTTGCATTTACTGTAGTACCAAATGGTGCATGATAATTTTAGGTTCCTATCTAGCTAAACTGGTTTTACACATGTTGAAAAATTCCTATCACAGTTGTCTAACTATAGGTCGTAGAGGTTTTATATTTCGCCTTCAATCTTATCATATGGTATAAAAGGGTGTATATTTTATACTCCTAGGTCATCTACTTTCTGTTAGCCGAAATACTAAAGTTTGAACAGAAGCGGGATATCACTAGTGTGCATTAGCTTACAAAATACTTGTTACAAATTGTTTATATTACACAGCTTTAAGACTTTCACGCAAAGTACTATTTCAGTCTTTTCTTCGTTCTCTTTAAATAAGAGAAAAGAATCACCTTGTAATTTTATCCCAGTCATTTAATTCCAAAATAATTGGTTACAGAAAACTTGACAAATTGCTGCGATGAGTACAAGTGCCAGAGATAGGCCAAATGGTAGTGCCTCTCTGAGCAATGTGTCTTTCTTCTTAACCTTGGCGTCATTCTAACTACATTCTTCTGGAACATAACTGGGTCAACTCGCAAACAGTTTCTAAAGGAAACAATATATCCTCACGTCCCAGTTCCTCTAAAATTGTTCGTACAGTCATGCCATGCCGAACTAGGATATCCTACTTTTCCAATGTCTTACCCAAAATAAATGCGTTTTTCTGATCCTCTGGTAACGATTTTGGTTGTATTGAAACAACAACAGCCTTATCTTGCAGAATACGCGTATGCTCAATCAGCAACATCCCGTAATTTACCAATTTCATAGTACTTTATTTCTTTTAGTGTGATCTAAATGAAGATTTTTTACAAAAGAAGGGTGAAAAAATAGGCGAAATGAAAGAGTAATTAAGCGTATTAAAACGTGATTATACCTACTAAAACGTGATAAAACCTAGCGAAACGTAACATTAAACGTAAAAAACGTACAAAAACCTAATAAAACCTCGTGAAACGTAGTAAATACCTAGGAAAACGTAGTAAAACCTGGTGGTGGGCATTCCGCTACGTTTTGCTAGGTTTTCGATACGCTTCAACTAGGTTTTAACACGTTTTAACGAAGTTTCACCACGTTCTACTACGTATCTGCTACGTTTATTTTTTTAGTCGCGTTTCGCCACGTTTGTGTCGTGCAAACGATACAAACGGGACACCCCAGGTTTGCGCCCAGGTAACTCTACGTATTTACCCGGTTTCAACTACGTGTCGGTACGTTTCGTTACGTTTATAGCCGTTTCACTACGTTTTAGAAACGTAGTAAAACGGGATGTCGAAACGTGACAGTGTGACTGGGGCTTAAGCGCTTTTAAAGTTTATGAACGGTCCTAAATGTCCTGGTCAACTAGTCGAACGGACAGAAAGAATCTCTTTCTTTGTTTTGAGGATAAATGTGTTTCAAGTAAACCCGATCTTGTGCAAGAACTTCTATTAAATTTAAAATTTAGATTTTATTATGAAGCAGACTTTTTAGAATCCGTTGTGTCCTTTATCTCAAGTTACTGACGATAAATGAGCATTGAGAATCGTTCAGTGAAAGGACATCATCAATGTAACGGAAAGTGAAGTTAATAGAGAGAGCTAGTCTACGATCCTTTTTGTCTAGAAGTGATTGTAAGAAGTCTGCTTCATATGAATGAAGAAATTAATCTATTATAGCTATATTAAAGCAAATTTTACCCCAAAGGTTGTAAGCATATAACAAGTACAAAATTTGGAATGTAAGCATGCATGATATCCGAATTAACGAATTCTGTTAGTTCCTGGATAACACGAAATGAGTTACAGTAAAATTGGTCAATTATGCTACTTATAATAACGCAATATTATGTAAATAAACATAAAAATGTATGATATAACCCGACAAAACAGTATCCACAACTTACCAAAACAGAAGTCTATAACTGAACAAAACTGAATCCTCTAAAATGGTGAGACAAATTACCGGTTTGATGTGTTTACTAATTTGATTTCCTTAAACAGTTGGCAGTACTCTCCTTGCATGTTTTAATTTAAAACGATTTAAAAAGAACGTGGGTACACATTGCATGCTTTATCATCAGTTTGAAATGAGTTGTTTACTTTTAATTTAGAGTTATAAAATGATTAACCTTTTTAATCATAACTTTTAAACCTTTAATCATAGATTAACCAAACTTTCACATTTTATTGAAATCAATACAACAATGTAAATTATAAAGAAATATAAATAATACATAGGTTTATGTTTATTAACAATGCTCAGGTGTGCATTGTATGTGTGTTTTGTAAACAATATTGATCGAAAAAGGGACGAATTTAACCCACCAAATACAACATTACGTGAATCCTTCACTGGACTTTCCTGATCGTCGTGAATTCACCTTACTAGGGGTGATCAACTAATGATACATAACAGTAGTAACGGACATATGTTTTTTAGTTTCGATAAATCCACATGAATTTTGTCTTTTCTTCTGTATACTATCGATCAGTCCTTATTGTAAAATTATGATATGTCATATCAAACAAAACTATTTTAATCTTCTATCTATTTATGCTATTTAACGGACATAATATTTTGCCACAGGCACTTAACGGACCAACTTAACGGACAAAATGATATGTCATCAGCCCTTTACGGACCATATTTTTAACTTTTCCCCTATTACAAAACTATTATACAACATAGAGCATTGAAAATTAAACAGAGTGTTGAAACATTATTGTACTTTCTATGGATATCAACCAAAACATATGTTTTGTTATATAAAGAGAGAAATTGATAAAAATGAGGTAAACATGTTTACATTTACGACCTTTAAAATACTAAGGAGCCACACGCCTTTTCATTTTATGAAGTTTTATAGAACTATTTTTACACAAATGCAAATCGTATCGAACAGTCATTCATTTTCATTTTGACAGATGTAATTTTTATAAATCTAAAATGTGTATTAATTATGATATAACAAATTAATTACTGACCTTCAGTGTTTTTTCTCGATTATACCTGGTTAACGGACTGTCACGGCGACTTTAACGGACCACAAAAACCGTGAAACACCTTTTAACGGACCATATTTCTCGATAAACAGTTAGGCCTCCTTGACTAAGCAGATTGAAAAAAAAAGAAAAACCTTGCATTGAACAGATAGTCAACCTGCACATCGAGCAGCCAATTCAATGAAACAGTTCCCTTTATATCTATTACATAGACTTCGAGGTATCTTTTGATATCCTTGATCAAGACATTCTGTGGAAACTTCTTGAGATCTATGGAATTCCAAACAGTATTGTTACATCAATAACGAATATGTGCAGTTTTAGGAACGAAATGTCAGGTAGTGAACCCACACGAGATATAAGTAAAGAGTGTAACGTCCAGTTTTTGGACATGCTGGGTTTTTTTTTATTTTCTTTGTTTCTTTTGGCCATGGATTGAATGGATCATTTGAGAATCACACCAGAGGAAATGGAATCCACCATATGTAAGAAAGCATCTTTAAATTGGTTGAAAAGCTTCAAAACAATAGTACGATGTATAAAAAGAGAGGAGATCATAATGAGAATTAACAAAAACAACATCAATATCAGCGAAATAGATGCACTCACCAAAAAATGAACATGACCCATGTTGAGAGAATAACATTTTAATTTTTATATATATAGAAAGTGATTAACAACTTTGGTGCAACAGATGATGAAACGGCCCTTGGAGTGCCTGAAAAGTATGGAAAATCAACGCAAGTAATTAGAAAGACCAGGCTAAGTAATTTAAGCAGTAACTATAAATCATAGATCTGTATTTAGCATACAGGGCTATGGTTAAATCACTACTACTGTACTGTGCAGAAGCATGGAGCCTCACAACGGCCAACATGCAGAAACTTCAGGTATTCAGATACAAATGTCTATGATCCATCAAAAAGATCGCCTAACAAAATTGCCAACGAAAACAGGCCCAAAAAAAAAACACCTATTGTTCTCGAAATAAAGAAGGGAAAGTGGAAGTGGCTAGGGAGCAACCATTTGATTTTTATCGGGGTAGAGGCTATGGAGATGCTCTGCCGTTTTATTTTCGAAAAAGACCAAGCCTGGATTTTTTTTTTGCGCGCGCACTCTTAAATTTTCAAAGCTACAATTATTTTTCAGTCAAAAACTCAAGCCCGCCTTTCTTGAAATTCAAAGTAATGTCATGCCTTTTTATTTTTGGATTTTTGCCATCCTGCCTTTTTGCTTTCAAATTTCACCATAGCCATCCGCCGTATGGTCGCTCCCTTTGGTAGCACATTACGCAAAGGAAAAACCAGGCCCTGCAATGGACATAACAAGGAAAAAGAAAAAAGGGGATACATAGACTGACATGGAGGAGATAGGAGATACAAGAAAAATATTAGAGAATGGTTACATGTGGAGCAGCATCCATCAACTTTCAAAGGACAGAGGAAGATTGAGAAGCATTGCCAGTAGCCTATGCTCCATTGGGGGGTAAAATGGCTCAAGTCGAGTCATACCTAATAGGGTCCATAAATGTAGCACCCCTATTGCAGGCTGGACACATTGATAAAAATAAGGATAGACAGAGTGACACTGCAAAAATTGCTTATATAATTCTTCAAAAGGTCGGCTTTAAAACACCATTTTCAGTTGATAGTTCCAATATTAATATAAAATTAATTCTGCCATGCTTTATTAAACAACGTTAACATCTAAACACAATTTTACCACAATCAGATTGAAATGATTAGATATGCAGTATATTCCCGTATACTCCCCGCCTGATATCTTAAAACGGAATCAAGATTATATTTATACATCTTATTCAATTTGATTTAGCAAATATACATTGTTATTTGAACTTTTTGGGGTCATAATTTACCTTAATGAAATATGATATGATTTCGTAGGTATATATGCTGTTTTGAGGCGGCTATCTTTAAAATGGCAGCCATTTTGAATTTAAGGCAAACAATCTTATAAAGATTGTTCAGAATAGTTTGCAGTGCTATTATACATGATTTGATGTTTTAATCTTCAAAGCAGAATTTTTAATGAATTTTTATTTGATTTATTTCTTAATTTTATATTCCATCTGGCGGCCATCTTGAAAATGGCCGCCATTTTGACTTTTTGAATTGGGTCCATAGCTAATATTGTTTAGTATGCTTTGTTCTACCACTATGCCAAATCATCTTTTGAGCATTTTTTTTTCACAAATCGACTTGACTATAAATGTATGTATCGAAGCGACTGCATCCGTTATCTAATTACTGAAGACTCACAGCAATTTATAAATTGATATAACGACTTATTTATAACTTTTGATTGCTAAGGTATGTATTGCTAATCCCGGGCCTATTCAATAGTTGTTTTGCTTTCCGCATATATAAAAGACAAAAAATAAATCATAGTATTAAAACCACAGTGTATAACCGGACAGTAAGCGATCACGGAAGTTGGTCACTGTCCGGTGGTAAAATCCTAGTTGATTTAATAAAAATGTATGATTTGGCCATAAATTTAAGCCCTTATTCAGCCAAAACTAAATGTTAAGAAAAATTGAAGCGTACAAGTAGTTTACATTGTTGTTTATCACTATTTAAATTATCAATATATAATGTAGATGATTAAAATTTTCGAAAAAAGTGGTTCAATCATTGGTATTTTTGACAATGGAAACTCATTGCGGAGAAAGAAACAAAAAATTATTAGTGAACCACTTACATTGAAATAGTGCACTGTATCTCCATTTAAAGCTGTTTAAATAGGAAATCCTTTGGTGTCAAATTATTTGATGAAAATGGTTTATATTGTTTATAATAATCGGATTTGTAACACAGGCGTTTGGGTCCAGGATTTTATTGTATTTTAAATAACGTGTATATAAAAATTTTCATCTCGTCTATATACTAGTATATAGACGAGATGAAAATTTTTATATACACGTTATTTAGAATGCAATAAAATCCTGGACCCAAACGCCTGTGATTTGTAAGAGCACTGCTCACTCCGTCTCTGTCCGACTAATTGCCACTGTACACAATCATTAATTGTTAGAAAGTTTTATCTATCTGTCCGATTAATTGTTGGCTTGAATGTAGCAATAACAAGACAAATATACTTACAAGCCATTTTACAGCTAGAACAAAATGATTGTAAAAAACTGGAACACATATAGAACACATAATAAAACAAAGTATTGGAATAAGATTGCATTGCTACATACATGTATGTATATTGAGGATTAAGATTTACTATAAAACGAACATTTTTTTGTAATTTCTCTCAAGTTGAAAAACAATCCGTTCAAGCAAGTTATCGAATATAAACATGTGATCATTCATCAAAGCTTTGAATTGGTATAAATTAATTGGAAATTTTGGGAAAAAAACAATATTTCCTCTTTAAATCTAGCTGACTTTACAAACTTTGCAGATGAAGATATGTATCTAGAGTTGATATACTGGTCTAAGGTTTTATATACATGTATATGCTTCATTTTGGTTACAAATAGTTATGATCGACAAACTGTTACTACAGAATGAAACATTCGAAATTGCTCAAATCAGATGATCTTTAGGTGGCAACACCACTTCAAGTGTTTTACTTCATGTAAAAATATACAAGAGGCTCACAGGAGCCTGAATCGCTCACCTGGTCTTGATGTCGACCCTATAAATACTTTTCTAGAGCTAAATGAGCTGAACATTTAAGCAAGCTTCAGCTTGTCTCTATCTACTACAGTTTTCATTCTGTAGCCCTAGGCCCAAATAATGAAAAAAAACCGTTATTTTAAGGGCCATAACCCCTATAAGGGGACATCTGATACCTTCAACACTATGATAACTTTTGTAGAGCTATATGACCTGAACATTTAAGCAAGCAACAGCTTTTCTCAATCTACTCTAGTTAATATTCTATAGGCAAAATACATGAAAAAACGCTATTTTAGTGGCCGTTACCCCTATAAGGAGCCATCTGACAACTTTGATCCTATGTAGACTTTTGTAGAGATTTTTGAGCTGAGCATTTAAGCAAGCAACAGCTTCTCTCTATCTGATATAGTTTTCATTCCATAGACCAAAAACATGAAAAAAAAACGTTATATTAGGGGTTGGAACCCCTATAAGGGGTCATCTGACAACTTCAACCCTATGGAGACTTTTGTAGAGCTAAATGAGCTGAACATTTATGCAAGCAACAACTTTCTCTATTTGTGATAGTTTTCATTTTGTAAGCCAAAAACATGAAAAAATGCTACTATACCCCCGCTTCGAAGAAGGGGGGTATACTGTTTTACCCTTGTCAGTTCGTTCGTCCGTCCGTAACATAATTTCCGTCACAGTTTTCTCAGCAAATACTTGACACAGAGGTCTGATATTTTGCGTAAATCTTTCTCCTATAGTACCACATGGTGTATACCGATTTCATATTCTTAGGTCAACTACATCCTGTTTACGGAATGCTTAGGTTTTTACACATAGTGTACATACATTCAAAATTTCATCACAGTTTTCTCAGCAACTATTAGAGATAGAGGTCACATATTTTGGATATAGCTTTATCCTATAGTACCATATAGTGTATAGCGATTTTATGTTCCTAGGTCAACTATTGCCTGTTAACTGAGCATTTAAACTGTTATGCATGGCATAGTTTGGGGAGCGGGGGTATCACTAGTGAGCATTAGCTCACAGATTTACTTGTTTTCACCTTTAAGGGGCCGTAACTCCTATAAGGGTTCATTTGACAACTTTGACTCAATGGAGAATTTTGTAGAGCTTTTGATGCTGAAGCAGCAGCGTTGCATCAGATTTCATCTATCTCTTATACTTTTTGATTTACAAGCCAAAAACAGTAGTCTGACCCCCTGGTCTATTTTTAGTAACGGCGACCATGATGTTTGGACGGCGGTTACTTTTTGAGCAATCTTGGTAGAGGACATCCCATAGATGAAGTGTGCAAAGCTTCAAAGCAATCCCTTCAGTTGTTTCGGAGGAGAAGATTTTCAAAGAAAAGTTAACGACGACGACGACGACGGACGCAATAGTGATGGGACCCTTCGGGTAAGGTGAGCTAACTAGTATTTAGCTAAAACCCAAGAGGGATTCAGATTTAGTCAACAATTGATTAACATGGCGTAGCAATATTCATCTATCTAAGTCTTTTAATTCTTGAGATATAAAGGCACCCAACTAAAACCTAGTGTGTACGGCCTAAGCATGAACTTTGCATGAATTCAAGGACAAAGTGAAATGGTGTAGATATTCGCTTTTAAAGACATATACCGAATTACTCAACGCGGTCAGTTTTACTTGTTTTGGAATGGAGTAGACTAACGTATGCTAGGTCGATATCGTAAGAGCATAGGACATTGCTGGATTTGGCTTCCCTGTTCGAACGTTTTATAGTTTAAAGTTCTTTACTTTCAATACTTATGGTGTGTCTAGCTTTCAATTTGTTTATTTAAACATTGCTGGTGAGCGGTTACTCGTTGAACTATGCATATTTACAGCGTTGCCAAATTTCCGGCTTGTATGCCACTCTGCTTTGATATGTTTCTTGTTGTTGGACGTTAAGAACACATCAAATCTAAATTATCCGTTTCATGAGTTTAAAGCTTCATGCGTTTAAAGTTTAAAATTGTCTAAACCCTAAAGTTCTTCCTAGTTTGATCTTTTAATAGTCCAGTTCGGTATTTTTGGTCACACTCTTAACTTTTGTATAGTGTTTGGAATTTCTAATTCTTTTAGTAGACCTCTGTAACAACGTGTCACAGAGCTCACCTGGTGAGTCTTGAATAGACGAAACGCGCGTAAGACATAGAAAAATGTAGTGTTTAGAACCTTGTTGTAATTTTTATTTTTAATGTGCATACAACTAATCAGCAATGATTAATGCATATTAAAGCAGTCCAATAAATTTATGGTGTACGCTTTTTTATGAAGAAAACAAGGAAAAAAATACTGTCATCCGATTTCCAGCATTAACCATAGCCGGCATAATTCCGTTTATGAGAGAGTTTATAGATTTGAGGATGTAAAAAAAAAACTTTCGTGATAATCTGCAATCACAGTCGCTAAGGCTAACCAAATTTCTTAAACTAACTCAAATCATAGTTAAGCTTTTTATTATTATGATTATTAATATGAGACATGGATTTACAAACAGATGACAGCTCCATTACATCCATGATCTTGATCTAAATTGTTTTCACATTTGAACGGGGCTTTTACTTTGTTGAGCATGTTCTTCGAAATGAATACAAGTAAGCGAAAATTCAATGACTCAAATATCTCAGTACACTGGCTGTCCATGTGATAAGAAGATTTGTTTCAAAAAATTCCAAAGTCAATTGAAAACTCCTTATGAACCATTTTGAAATTTGCATTAATAAGTCATGCACAAGTGACATGCAAAAAGCAGGCCTAGAGTTTTGAATGTACTCATAGCTGTTAATCGCCTTTCCTTTTATTATCTTGTAAAATGGATTTTCATTTTGTTAAGATGAACACTACTGCATGGTTTTTTTTTCGAATCCACCAGTAGAGTCTATTTTTAGCTCTCACATTTCTTCTGTAAAATAAATAAATGAACCATAAAAACTATCATAAAAATATGAAAATATATTCATAAGCCTTTTAATAAGCAACTTGTAGAATATAAAAAATTAAGCTGTAAAGGAATGAGGGATACATGTAATTTGAAATTATAACTTTTTTATTCAAGCCTGGGGGATTCAAAGCAGACAATTAATCGGACACCCACAAAAAATAAACGACCAATTAATCGGACAGTAAACGATTATGCCAAAACTACAAAACTTGATGTTTTAAACAAGATTATTTATTTTATCTAAAGCTACCATTGTCAATGTAGAGAGTCTATCAATCGCCCTTTGAGATAATAATAAACATATTAATAAAATCATTGCAGTTTGTGAGTAAATTCCAAAAACGTGCTAAGTGGTGAAGGAAAAAATGTTCACACACTGATGATCAATCGAATATTTTTAACATTCTAAATTGTCCAGAATACAAAAAAAACGTTAAAAAGTTCCATAAATGAGCAAGGTATAAAATCAGCTTACCTTTGTTCCTAATCGATATTGTAGAGTGTTCATACAGCCCAAAAACCACAAAAATCTGAGGGCAAAATAACATGCAACTAGGATTTTCCCACCGGACAGTGATCAACTTCCGTGATCGCGTACTGTCCGGTTATACACTGTGAAAACGTGAACTGTGCAACCTTTAGAGTTTAAAGTACAGTTCAATTGTTTTAAAGATAGAGAAATAAGCGATTTAATTTGACTTGACCTTAGCTTTAACGGTACGCTGAAGGAAAAAAAACATTATGTCATATGTAACTTATTTCCATGTTTTGTTGCTTAATTGTTGTGTCCTTGTCTAAAGTCTCCATATAGAGTGATCGCTCGTTTCATTGTTGAAGGTTTCTATTACAAACTTTTAACGCTTTAAAAAATCACAGCAATACTTGAAAAAAATTTTGCCGTACGTGGACCTACAGAAAAGAATTTTCTTACAGCATCCTTTTTAAAACGATTGTAGCGCTTTTTCTATCGTTATAAAAAATGTATGTTTCACTATATATTTCATTGTATCGAAAATACAACGGACCACCTAAAAACAAGAGGCCGGATCAACTAGAGGACGGAAACACTACGGACGGAACAACTGAGAACGAATCAACCTGGGGAGGGACCAACCTTCACTCTTTCTTTTGAATAAATATTTTGTAATATGAACATGGCCTTTCAAATGAAATATTTGCAATGATTGTTTTACAGCGTTTATTAAAAATTTAACTTGAAAACGGTTCTTTATATTTAAATATGAAACTAACATAAAATCGCCATAGCATGACACTAGCTTTTTTGAAAAGCTAATCTTGTTAATACTCGTGTACATTGATTATAGGGGTCCCCTTTTTATTCGTTTAGAAATAAGGGGCCAAAAATGTTATATTCTTGTTTGTTCCCATAATGACTTTTATTCTGGTTAACCAAATGCTGTGAAATTTTATATTTTTGGGCCCCCCTTTTATTCGTTTATAAACTAGGGGCACAAAAAGTGCAAAGTTATTCAAACAAGGGGTTGCATTAATCGTATACCCACTCAACCATTCAGAAAACAGGTAGTAGATGACCGAAATGACCTGGAAAGGAAAGGAACGGCACAACTCATCATGCCAAAGCTTTATACCAAATTTAAAATCAATGCATTTAGTAGAAGCCGAGAAATCTGTTACGAAAAATTGTCTATTTTGACCATTCAAAAAGTCTTAACTCTGCTCTAAAAACAGGATGTAGATGCGTGACTGACCTATGAAGGGAAGGCACGGCAAAACTCATCATGCTAAAGCTGTTTACCAAAATTTGAAATCAATCCCTTTAGCTGAAGCCGAGAAATCTGTTACGAAAGTTTGTTACGGACGGCCAGACAGACGGATAATGTGATTGCAATATAGCCCCCTCTCTTACGGGTATGGGTATAATATTTTATTTATTCCCACAATAACTTTGATTTTGGTTGGTCAATTGTTATGATATGTCTTAGTTATCATTACACCATAGATGGGATTGATTATGGGGTCCCCCCTTCTTCATTAGAAATTATGGCCCATAAATGGAGCAAAAATGTTCTTTTTTTTATTTCTGGTCCGATTTTTTTTCTCTGCAATTTTAGTCTTATCAAGCAGTGGATACAAATTGATATCTATAATTGCAACCCCCTATTTTCCGTTACTAAATTAGGGACCAAAAGGGGGAAAAGTGAAAGGCAGCAAGTATTTTTGTAACAGCAATTTTTTTTGGGTCTGCTTTTGCAAAAATGTGTTGAATTCCATGTGAGAAATGAGTGGAACGTTCACCAAAGGTGGCATGTGTTAAAACAACTTTTATCAATCTACCATGGGCAAAACATTGCCTCAAACATACAGCGTTCATGCAACATGTTGTGGACACATCATGCTGCACAAGGCGAAGCTTTCCATTTGCAAATAACTTATCAATTTTACAGATATCAAATTTCTGTTAATAGCAAAAGTTAATGCCAAAATATTTCTTCATCAAAAATCAGATCCAGACCATATTTTTATATGATAAAAAAACCGCTGTATACCAAAATTCCACGTTTTTCATTTTCCACAAAAGTCCTTCAAAAAAGTTTACGACTCTAAAAAAAAATCCAGAGTTGTTGAAACGTGAAAATGGGTTCAGGGTCACAAAGCATGTTGTGATTTGCGTAAATCACAACCTCAACTTATCAGATGCCTATGTTTTATACTTTTCATGTAATTCATTATAAACAAAAGTCTTACAAAGACGTTTTGATACGTCTAAAAATTAAAAGACCTATTTTCATATAAAAGTTGTTGAAGCGTAAAAATGGACCATGGTCACATGGCATAGTGCCAATTGCGTAGACCGCATCCCTTACTGTCTGTATACCAAATATCAGATGTCTAGGTTTGTACATACTTCTCATGTTATTCATTTTCCACAAAAGTCTTACAAAAAGTTTATGCCGTCGCCGTTGCCGCCATCGGAAAGTTAAACCTATATGCCTCGCCTTTTCCGACTTTCGTTGCAGGCTTTACGTACAACAACCACAACACAAATGCACTCTGTAAACGGAACGAATATGAAAAATACGTATTAAACCAGAATACTATAGGAAAAAGCTAATCATACAAAATATAAGACCAATATCTTATGTAGTTGCAAGTTAGAAAACCGTGATGTATTTTATATTATTACAGTATATTATTTTGGACGGATGGACGAATTTACAGTGTAAACAGTAAACAGTCTTTGAGTGGGGTTTGCTCATATCAGAAGACATGAAAAAATTAACATAAAATGGGATATAGTAAACACTAGTTTCAGAACTCAACTGCACATTTGTAAATCAGCATACGCTTACAAAGGAAACATTCTGACTTCCGAGTTATCAGTACTAACGGTACTTTGATTATTTTTCTTATTTTATGGAAATGTCATGAAATCCATGGAAGTAAGTAAAAAATGAACTCTACTGCCTCAATGCAACGATATAAAATGAAATAGATATTAAACTGTATTTCCAACTATATTTTTAAACTTGTCATCAGAAGGAAAGGAGGGGACATTTTCAAACTTTTTTTCTTCTTCAATTTTGTGTGCATTAATGATAAACATTATGAATAAATTCATATTTATTCATATTCGAATATTCAATTTGTACATTTTTATATTCTTAAAATATATGATAAGCAAAATATAATATGGCCATTTTCATATCATACTCCATATGATAATATTACATTTATCACGGGGTATTACCGGCTATCGTAACACGGGCAAACTTTCCTCCCCCATAAAAAAAATACTTAACACAACTATAAACAAATACAAAGACGGTGGGTGAAAATGGTCCACAGCAGTCTAATCCTTGTCTGATTCTACCCTTTTCTACTATTGTCCTCTTTTTGCCCCCCCCCCCCCCAAAAAAAAAATCACACTCCGTTAATTTTTTAGAGGCTTCTGCAGTTTGCCAATGGTTAACGATCGCGATAATCATGAATATTTAAACCAGTGCCTTAGACCACTCGGCCACTCAGGCCCCTAAAATGGTTCAATATGTAAACGAACTATTATATTATTTGTATATACATGTAATATGTATTTCACAGTTGGTAAGATATGTTCGGATCTGCAGTGATGTGTCTGATTTTAATCATAAATCAAGGATATCGTAACCACAAATTAGAGAAGTCGTTTACTAAGTTTTATCATAAATATACCTCATTGAAAAATTTAACTGTACACCTCGAATTTTGATTGTATAGGGAATATCCTATCCCAATTTCTACGGTAATGTTGTTTATAAAGGAAATAAATTGAAGAACAATCCTTTGGGAATGAAAAACTGGCTTACAATTCTATAGAAAGAAGCAGAGGTACCAATGGGGTATCCAAATGTCAAAAGTCCGAAAGGGCAGAGACAAAACCAGTAAACACCAACAAGAACGGGAGAAAAACAGACAACATGTAAAACATGGAAACACAAAATAACTGAATATCAATCAACAACGCGAACTCCAGTCGAAACAAGAGTGAACTCATGTGCTCCGGAAGAGTAAGCAGTTCCTGTTTGCTATAGCACACCCGTCGCGTTGCCAACAGTCAATTCAGCGTGTCAAATCCGGTAAAGGAAGACAAAACCAAACTCTATGACAAACCAACATCTGCACTCATCTGAGAGATCGAAATTCCATATTTGTATATAAGTGCATGATGTCTTTCGTAAAATTTCTTGAGTGAAGACAGCAACCGAGGAGGAACATAACCCTGTATGAGCAATTTTTGCATCAGAAGTGACGCTCTGGAGTAACGAATCAATTGAGATACGTGAACTCCATAAGCTGGAGCGGACGGAATGTTGCTACACAAGAGGGGAAAGTTGAATAAAGGTTATAAAATGGAAATTTTAGTAAAATCTTTGAATTTAGTCGTTTTTGGGAAAAAATGATAATTTGATACTTACCTTAAAAATGTTAATTGCCTTTTTATACTTACAATGTACAGCGGTCAAGTGTGTAGGTTTTGTGTGATGATTCATCACCAAATCATTAATTGTTTGACGCATTGCGTCGGATTATAAATCGACATACTGGATTTTTTTAATCAGTCGATAGATGCTTCTTAGCTAGCTGTCAGCAACTTCTTTTTCTTCTTGTCCTTTTGTCTCAGGTTCTCTCTTGTTGAATTGAACTTCTATCGATTTGATTTTTATTGTGTGTTAGTTTGTGCTTTGTTATTGATTATCAGTAGGGAGAAGGTTGGTGCCAAAAAAAAACAGTTTAACCCCGCCACATTTTCAATGTGCCTGTCCGAAAGCCGGGAATCTTAATCGAAGCTTATGCCCTGCTTGTATTTTGTCGAATTTATGTTAATTGTTTTTTTTTGTCAAGAAGATGGTCTTTCATTGCACTTTAGGGTTGGGCTTGAATCATATGCAGTTTATTTTCAATCCAGGGTCAATTGAAAAACAGCTAGCAGCAGCGACCACTGCATGGTCACATTGAAGGCTGCTGGCTGTTTTACATTGTGGAATTTCTAAATTGTCGTTTATATTGTATGTTGTGTCGCGTACACTTATTCCACATCTCATTATCTTCTATTCTGGTCATATTATATATCCCAATAACTTTTTTTTCATTAAAGTTTAAATTTAATTAAATTATCTGGAAGTTGTTATAATATTCTTGGATATAGCCAACATGACCTCAGACAAATGATGTTGATGAGCTTAATATGATAAAAATGACCAAAAATGTGATGAAATAGACGAAAACTGCGAATTTTCGTTACCATAGCAACCACATTTATTAATTAAATTGCATTAAATGTCCAAAACTTTATGATTGCATATCATTGAAATGCATTTAGATGATTTTCATAGTCCAACAAACATTTTGATGAACTTAATATGACAAAAATGACAGAAAAATGGGATAAGTTGACGAAAAACGAGGAATTTTTGTTACCATAGCAACCAAATTTATCCATGAAACTGCATCAGCTGTCCAAAACTATATGATTGCATACTACTTAAATACATTTCAATGCTTTTAATGGTCAAACAAAACATTTTGATGAGCCAAACATGACAAAAATGACAGAAAAATGTGATAGAATTGACAAAAGCGAGGAATTTTCGTTACTATAGCAACGGCCTTAGCATTAACAGTCCCCATAACTTTTTTTCATGAATGAACTAACATGATATGGCAGTTAGTTATAATGTTCTTGGATATAGCCAACATGACCTCAGACAAATGATGTTGATGAGCTTAATATGACAAAAATGACAAAAAATGTGATGCAATTGACGAAAACTGCGAATTTTCGTTACCATAGCAACCGGATTTATCAATCAAATTGCATTTAATGTCCAAAACTTTATAATTGCATATTACTGAAATGCATTTAAATGCTTTTTTATAGTCCAACAAACATTTTGATGCACTTAATATGACAAAAAATGACAGAAAATGGGATAAGTTGACGAAAAACGAGGAATTTTTGTTACCATAGCAACCACATTTATCCATGATACTGCATCATCTGTCCAAAACTATATGAACGCATACTACTAAAATACATTTCAATGCTTTTAATGGTCAAACAAAATATTTTGACGAGCTAAACATGACAAAAATGACAGAAAAATGTGATAGAATTGACAAAAGCGAGGATTTTTCGTTTTTACCATAGCAATGGCCTTAGCAATAACAGTCCCCATAACTTTTTTTCATGAATGAACTAACATGATATGGCAGTTAGTTATAATGTTCTTTGATATAGCCAAACATGACCTCAGACAAATGATGTTGATGAGCTTAATATGACAAAAATGACAAAAAATGTGATGCAATTGACGAAAACTGCGAATTTTCGTTACCATAGCAACCACATTTATCAATCAAATTGCATTTAATGTCCAAAACTTTATGATTGCATATTACTGAAATGCATTTAAATGATTTTTATAGTCCAACAAACATTTTGATGCACTTAATATGACAAAATTGACAGAAAATGGGATAAGTTGACGAAAACGAGGAATTTTCGTTACCATAGCAACCACATTTATCCATGAAAGAAGCAGAGGTACCAATGGGGTATCCGAATGTCAAAAGTCCGAAAGGGCAGAGACTAAACCAGTAAACACAAACAAGAACGGGACAAAAACAGACAACACGTAAAACATGGAAACACAAAACAACTGAATATCAATCAACAACGCGAACTCCAGTCGAAACAAGTGAACTCAGGTGCTCCGGAAGAGTAAGCAGTTCCTGCTTGCTATAGCACACCCGTCGCGTTGCCAATAGTCCATTCAGCGTGTCCATGAAACTGCGTGTCCATTTCAGTCCATGAAACTGCATCAGCTGTCCAAAACTTTATGATTGCATATTACTAAAATATATTTCAATGCTTTTTTTTGTCAAACAAAACATTTTGATGTGCTAAACATGACAAAAATGGCAGAAAAATGTGATAGAATTGAAAAAGCGAGGGATTTTCATTACCATAGCAACGGCCTTAGCAACCATAATCCCCATAACTTTTTTTCATGAATGAACTAACATGATATGGAAGTTAGTTATATTGTTCTTGGATATAGCCAACATGACTGCACTGGGGTTCTACATGGCCCTAAAAATGGTTAAAAATTCCCCATTTCAAAAATGGGAGTTCCCTCCCTTTTTTAATGTAACTATTGACCAATCAGAATTTAGTTTTCAAAAGTTATTTACATTTTCTTAGATACATATTATGATCAATTTTATAAAACAAACCTAACTTTGTGTTACCAATGTGTATTATTGGCACCATGTCTAATTGAATAATGAGCATTTTTACTCCTGAAAAGTCTGATTTTGGAGGGAAAAATAGGGTGACCCGTTACCATAGCAACCAAATCATGTAAACAACTTTTTGACCCATTCTTCTTCATAAGTTCTTGTTCCAAGCAAATGTGCAAAGTTTCATCAAAATCCGTGACCATGCGTGCCAAAAAAGTGTAAGTGGTTACAGAGAATGCCTGTTAAATTCTAGATTATCTTAAGGTTCATGCCCTGGTATAATAACGTATAAATTACAATTCACTTGAAAAACGTACGCATCCGTACAGTTACAATGTCGGATTCCAACTACCCTCAAACATTCTTAATCCGCGATATAACAATTACATAACACAAACAGAATATATAAAAATGGCATGTCAAAACATATATCAAAGAATTGAGCTTAACTAATGAATACAGGAAATCGATTTCGGACAATTGAGAAAGAGTTATTTATCAAATGGATTATCTTATAAAATACTTATCAGCTTGTGTGTAAAATTGTCAACTAATTATGCAATGAGAATAAAAGATTCTTATTAAAACATATATGAAATGAAGTAAAATTAAAACTTAAATGACAAATGAATAGCTGCAAGCACGAAAATGTTAACGCGTATTTTTCCACTGTCACACCATAACAGAACAAAACTATCTATATGTATGTACAAAACATATCAGAAGTAATACTATTACGTAGCACATTATAATTTCAAAATTTGAAACTTCTGCAAAAGGCAATGATGAATAAGTTTATGTATGCCGAGCGAAGTGAGGCAGAAAAAAATCAGGCTTTTATCATTTGAGTTCAAAGGATGTATATATATTTTTTTAAAATTTATGAATATTTTTTTCAACTGGAAAGATGGATGAGTGTTACTGACACAGTCATTCAGAACATCTAGCTGTAGAAAGTAGTTTGATTTGCAAAATAAATAAAAGAAAAATAGGGCATGTAATGGGACATTAAATGATACCCCGCCACGTTATAATATCAAAAGTTCATAAAATTTGATTTCAAAGTGGCCTATCTCGAAAACTGTTTTCCGGATCATACTGGAAATTGAACTTGACCTGTATTTTATTATACTCAATAGCTGTACAAAATATCAATTGAATCCCATGACGCGTTTTCAAGTTATTGGTCGGAAACTCAAAATTTCATAAAATTTGATTTTTCAAAGTGGCCTATCTCAAAAACTATTTTTTGGATCATACTGGAAATTGAACTTGACCTGTATTTTATTGTACTAAACAGCTGTGCAAAATATCATTCAAATCCTTTGACGCGTTTTCAAGTTATTGGCCGGAAACTCAAAATTTCATGAAATTTGATTTTTCAAAGTTGCCTATCTCGAAAACTATTTTTTGGATCATGCTGGAAATCAAACTTGACCTGTATTTTATTGTACTAAACAGCTGTGCAAAATATCATTCAAATCCTTTGACGCGTTGTCAAGTTATTGGTCGGAAACCTTCGGGGGACGGACAGACGGACAGACGGACGGACGGACAGACACCGAACAAAACTGAGGGTATAACATGATACCCTGCCACTACGTGTGGAAATTGAACTTGACCTGTATTTTATTATACTCAATAGCTGTACAAAATATCAATTGAATCCCATGACGCGTTTTCAAGTTATTGGTCGGAAACTCAAAATTTCATAAAATTAGATTTTTCAAAGTGGCCTATCTCAAAAACTATTTTTTGGATCATGCTGGAAATTGAACTTGACCTGTATTTTATTGTACTATACAGCTGTGCAAAATATCATTCAAATCCTTTGACACGTTTTCAAGTTATTGGTCGGAAACCTTCGGGGGACGGACGGACAGACACCGAAAAAAACTGAGGGTATAACATAATACTCTACCACCTCGTGTGGCGGGATATAAAAACTTGTGTTTGGGGGCTGAGATATTGCATAGACCTGTATGTTATACAGGTCTATGGTTATAGTTGAACAAAAGATTCAGTTTTATTTTTCTCGGTGAAGAGTGACCAGGGTAAAGGGATAGTCACAATCGAATTGAATTACACGTTTAGTTCGAATCTTTAAGTTTTTCTTTCTCTGTTCTTTGGCAATCCACTGTTAAACATGAAATTAGACGTACAGGTCGGCAGTTTGTCCTGACCGCAAACCATTGTGATGCACCAAGTTGCAAAAATATATCACGTTCCTCTCATGTTAAAAAACCCTGCTATAGGTCTCAACCCATAAAATCCCCATGCAGGAGGGCCCAGACTTGGCATCTGTCTCTAAGTTACCGAATGTCTTTTTTTTTCTCCTATATATTCAACAAAACTTTGTCTGACTTTTGATTTCGCCATGCCTGGGAGGCTAAATTGCAAAATCCTATATACCCATCCATCTTGTTTCCAGTGGCATTCACAACTCTCATTGTGTCTCAGTCATTTCCTCCACTTCATCATTATTTTAGTGTTCATTTTATCAATGAGTTCTTCCATGTTCATCTCCCTGATATATAGCTGGATTCGTATTCATTGAAAGTAAAGCAATAACTACATAAGGGACCGACCTTTTAACTTGAAAGGGTGCTTGTTTTTTTTCCCTAAAAATATTCGGATTTGATATTTGATGAAAAAATATTTTGGCAGCAGAGGTTAAGAAAAAAGTATTGAATGGGGTCTTTCTCTGTTAATTTCAGGAATGCATTTGAATTGTATGCATTTTATTTTGATCACGTGCCAATCGCAAATTTCATTCGTACCAAAAAAAGTCATACTGTAACGATCGGGGAATCATTTTTCGCTTGTGTACTGTTTCATCTGCGCGTATCCAAGCGGTGCTCGATTTGGGACCGAACATTTTACTGAAGGATGTCTTTTTCTTGCCAAAATATGGGTTTTTTTTTTCGCACAGAGTCGAGAGCAGCCAAAAAGTTAAAATTTTCTGAAAGGCCCAATGACAATTTTTGTTTTCTTCAATATTTGATTTATTATATATAGCAGAAAACTACCATGCTGTCAAAATATTTTTTGAAAAGTTCAGACCCATTTTCAAATTTAATGGTCGGTCATAATGACAGTGACTTGCTCGTCTCTATAAATATATTGTACAAGAGAATAAGTGCCATACATGTACAGTTGCTTGTTTGTTTGTTGTTTGTTTAATGTCCAGTCGACAGTACTTCAGTCATAATCAGGACAAGAGCCAATTGAAACAACACATTGAATTGTGTTAACCCATCCAGGACACAGCACTCATAACACAGACCAATGTACGCCATGCAAAAAGGGCCATTGTACAACCAAAAACCAGAAGGAAAATGAACTAACTCACAAGACAGTCCAATGTACATATATCCTCAATGCACCCAGAAAGTGACGAAATCCTCGTCAAATATTTCGCACAATCTGGAACCCCTACCCATGGTTACTGACAATGAATAACCCTCACAGGAAATAAGGTCATACTATAGTTTGAACACTTACCTCTATGGGATATGTAGCCAACCCTTACCCAACAATAACAATTCTTATCTGTCGAAAATACTGAGCTCTGATTGATTGAGTCCACACAAAATAGGAGGCAAAAATTCGGGTGGTTGGGAAAAAAAGTGAGCGATAGAGCTGGTGTTTACGCCTTTGTAAAACTATGAAGGTTGTATTAAAATGATGAACATGAATGAGGGGGGTCATGAATAGGATGATAAAATGAACATAAAATGTTGATGAGAAATGTAGGAATGGCGTGGGAAACAAATGAACAGTAATTATGGAAACCACAGGGAAAAGGGTAGAGGTGGATAGGGGCGGATAATTTAGATTATGCGGTGCACTACGTGGCGGTCCACATCTAGGGATCATTTACGTGCATGAATCGTGGCACTCTCTACACACGCTGGCCCACTATTGTAACCGGTCAACGTTTCCGTAATATAGATCTGACAACCCCTTCTGATGAGGGCCACCCTATTTATCCACCCAGGGCACACACCTTTGTCGCTCTGTGGGCTGAACACTTACCCGATGTTAAAATCCCAAAACTCTCAGTCGCCTCTTACGACAAGCTAGGCTCTGCTGCTGGCCGATTCACCCCCTGTTCCATCAGGGAATGTGCATGTCTTTTAAGTTGCTGTGATTATAATAGATAATTGTAATTATTTGTATATGTTGTGTACAAGTTACAAAATTGTACATGTTGCAACATGTACAGATAAATTGTACAAGTTAAGACAAAATATGACATGGTTCCCTTTCATCGAGTACATGAAATCCCAAAGAAGACATATGAGATTTTACACTTTTTGTTGAAATTCTATATGTTATTTTAAAGAAATATCTGTACATGTTGCAACATGTACAAAGTTGTAACTTGTACACAACATATACACAATCAATTAATCATTCTTTCCAAATAAATGACATTATACATGTTTCAAACATGAACCCACGTGGGATGGCTCACCCTACATAAATGGTACGGGGATGTTCCGAACAACGGGTATGCATTTTTAGAATATATGTCTGGAACGGGGTACTAAAATTTCGTCCAATTTTCTTGAATGGGGTCCCTAAATCAATCAAAGTCTGGACAGGGGTCAGGGTTTTTACCTGCCAGAAGAACCTCCTCGTAAATTTTCAGACCAGGTGCACCCCCCCAATAGTCCGGCAGATACGAGAAGAATTGTGCACAAGCTGTTACAAGCATGAAACTTGGCACAAACCTTCTTTAGACATTATTGTTTTATTTAAGATCGGGAGCCGTCTTTTTGAATATATTGTATTGGTGGATTATGCCATATGTATATAATGAATAATTAACATTTGGAACTTTATTTTTATATATTTCATTTGAAAAGTAAGCTAGTTTTCCCCGAACTTTTGTATAGCAGACCGGTGCAAATCTCTGCTACATTTTGGTGCAGAGCCCGTGACAATTCGCCAAGTGTAAGTCGAATTGGTGCAAGATCGCAGTGTACGTTAATTAATTAATGGATAACCGTTTCGTAAGATTCAACTGGTGGTGTCCACCTGAATCAAGAAAACTGACATTTCCCCAAGTTAGCAATTTCGCACCGAATGTTAATTCAGCTAGATGTTACCGCTGTGGACAATTTGGACACTTAATTACATGTAGGCAATGCACATCTGTTACCGCCAGACCAAAATTACAGAAAAAGATCCTCAGGGAAAGCCAGAGAATGGCAACATTTGTTTCAAAGAAAGTGTGTGAAGAGTTACCGTTTTCGTCGCTAAGTGACTCGGAATTCCGCAAAACATGCAGGTCAGCATTAAATTCTCAGTTTAAGGTAAACGAGGTACAGAATTTGAAGATCCAAGTAAACTTGTTGTCCGAGAAAAACGATGAAATTTCAAAGCACACTGTAAAACTGGAAAGTATCATAGGTGAAATTAAGGATGAATTCAAAGAGAAACGAAGCACGTTCAACCAAGAATTAAGCAATTTGAAAGGAGGAAATAAACATTTGAGAACAAAACTACAAAAGATGGTAGGAAAACATAAAATAGCAAAACTAGAAATTGATCGGCATTACAAAGAAGATACCAAAGAGATGGTTACTATTAAAAGCCTAAAACAAACAATAGAAAGACTACGCCAACAGGAGGAAGACTTTAAGTCCGATAAAATCATCTATCAAAATAAGATTGAAGACATAATGACAACACTTGTTAAATCAGAGTTTGACTTCGCGGCAGAAATAGAGGAATTAAAAGACAAATTAGAAAAGGAACAACAACGTTATAAATCTCAACCAGAACAACAACAGAATCATTTTCAAAAACCACAAGCACACCAACAGAATCAACATCAACAAGAGCAACAAACACAACATTGGAATCAAGTTCACCCAGAACAACAAGCACATCAGTGAGATCAACTTCACCCAGAACACCAAGCACATGTGTGGAACAAACATCTACAAGCACAACAATGGTATCAATACCAACAAGTACAACAGTGGAGTCAACCACAACAAACTTTAAATTCTTCAGGTCGCTACAATGGACATCGAAAATATTGATGTATTTCATTTTATTGTGACTCTGGGGACAGAGTCTCATTTGTGCAGGGAGAGATATGTGACAGTGGAAAAATACGCGTTAACATTTTCGTGCTTGCAGCTATTCATTTGTCATTTAAGTTTTAAAGGCATATTGTCTACGGCAAACTCATTTTTTTAACCCCCCATTTTTTTTGTGTCAATTAGACCGAAATGCAATAAAATGAATATTGAAAAACAAATTTGCCACAAATTTTGCATTTTGATCAAAATAGCTCGACAATATTGATTGATATTTTATTTACCTGCATTACGTCACATTGACACAGATTTAGACTGAGTAGTTTTAACGCGGACACTAATCGGAATCTCGGGTTTTGTCCCCGAATACATTGAAATGTTGACAAACTACCTATATTTTTCGTGTTTACTTTTTAAATCACATTCAAAACTTAATACAGGCAATAATTGTCAGTTTTATTCATTAAGTAGCTCTAATATTCGGTTGCCGTTTTAATTTTCTTCCGAGCTAGAACTTCGAGAAACAGATTATGCACCACGTGCAAGAACTATAGAAGTTTTTAATCAAAGAAAATATAGTGCGCATGCTTACAGCTCATCTACATCTCAGTAATATTGGCTGTTTTCACTTGACCTACTCTAGTTAACTCGAGTTAACCCGAGTAACAAATAAACGACTAGAGTTCGGACTCGGGTAAACCCCGATGACCTTTAACCCCTACTCGAGTTTAACTCTGGCAAAGGTACGTGACGTCATGAGTAGAGTTTACTTGCGACAATGTGACTAGATTTTTAAGATAATACTTATCTAATGTTAAATTTACATAAAGTTACATTAGAAAATAATGGGTTTTTTTTAAATTTTGAATTTTTATTGTTATAATACTGTCGCTATGGTCAACTCTATACTAGAGTATCCCGTTTTATTGAGAAAAAGTACACGAATAAACCCGACACTACAATAATTTGTTCAGTTGAAAAATCAAGGGCGCATGATCCTACCGAGCTAATAATAGAAAATTACTCTACTAGGGTTAACTCTAGTAGGTCAACTGAAAACGGCCAGTTATACCATAAGGTAAAGGTGTTTCTGGATAAGAAACCCCGAGGACCGGAGGTCCGAGTGGGTTTCTTATTGTAAAATATATGATATTTTCAATATTTAGACTTCCCATATTTTTGCATTTACGTACATTATTTCCGATTTGATATAAATTATTTTCTAATATTATTTTATAATTCGAAGCTCCTATTTTGAATAAGAAACATTTTTATCTTGTATTATTGAAATTCTGGTTTTTGGAAGGTGCCGAAACGGGATGTAAATAATTTAGGTTTAGTTGTGTAGTGTGTAGTCTGCTTGCCAAGATGGCGCTATAATAAAATTTTGGAGAGAAAGAAGTTTGAGTTTATTTGTGCATTATTTGTGATTAGTGAACTTTAAATCCAGTTCCCCAGTTAACTGAAGTATATTACATGGTGGAGAACTCAAAGATTAGTATTTACGAACCTTGAAATTCTTGTGATCTTCAACTTTCACACACGTGTTTTGCAGAATGAACAAGAGGTACCCGTCGGTCGACACGAGTATGTGAGATTTATCTCATTACTCATTTGTGAGTTCATAAATTGTTCTATTCTATTTACATGTATTTGTATGTGAGATTAATCTCATTACAATCATCAGTAAATGCTATAAATGTCAACACAAGACAGTGACACTGAATCAGATTTATCCGACGATTTTCTTCGATACAATGAGATAAACACAGAAATTGACAATGATATAGGTTATTTACTTACTCGGCATTCTTCTCCAATACTCGATGAATCTGACAACCCTTTAAATCTTACAGATAACTCCGAAAATTCAGAAAACACAGAACACTCACAACAATTATTTGACAATTTACACTCGCCCGCGCTCAATGAAAGTTTTGGTATACCAGAAAACGTAGTGTCACCAGAAACCCCTAAAGTATTGCCCGCTACACATTCACGTCCTTTGAACCAGTCAATACCCGTACAAACGCCTTACCAATTGAGAGAGACATTCAAGATGGAAACAAGACCAATCGATGTCTGGCCCTGCGTCGCATGGCAAAACGTTGAACCTTGTACGGTCTAAGCCCAATATGGACAGTCAAAATATTTTGACACTTGCATCCTATGGTGGACTTACAAAGCATATTTGTCACATGCCACCCAATATTGTAAAAATAGTTTCTATTTTTTCCCCTTTTGGTCCCCTTATTGCTAAACAGAAAAGGTGGGTCAAGAAAAAATTGCAGTATCTTCCATTTTGTATCCAATATATGACCAAAATTAACTTGTAAAAATTTTTTTCTAAATCGGACTATAAATAAAAAATGTCACATTTTTGTCCCTTTTGGGCGCCTCGTTCCTAAACAAAAAGAGAGGGGCCACCCAAAATCATCCCCACTCTTTTATTTATGTTGAGTAACACTACTGTAAAGTTTCATAGCATTTGGTCAACCAAAACAAGTTATTGAGGAAACAAATAAAAAAGTAGCTTTTTTGGCCCCTTTAGAGCCCCTCATTTCTAAACAAAAAAGAGGGGACACCCAAAATCAGCCCAACCCTTTTATGGTAAGTAACATTACTATAAAGTTTCATAGCATTTGGCCAACCAGAACAAAAGTTATTGTGGAAAAAAATTAAAAAGTCACTTTTTTGCCCCTTTGGGCCCCTAATTTCTAAACGAAAAAAGAAGGAACACCCAAAATCAGCCCAACCCTTCCTTTTATGGTAAGTAACATTACTGCAAAGTTTCTTAGCATTTGGTCAACCAGAACAAAAGTTATTGTTTAAACAAATAAAAAAGTCACTTTTTTGGTCCCTTTTTTTTGTGGAAAAAAATTAAAAAGTCGCTTTTTTGGCCCCTTTTGGGCCCCTAATTTCTAAACGAAATTATAAAATGACCCCAAAAGGTGAGGTGCACATCTTCAATATATCTGTAATCACTGTGTAAAATTTCAGAAAGATCTAGTGTTTGGTTTTTGAGATTCAGATTACACAAGACAGGCACCCCATAGCGGGACGGACGGACAGACGGACGGACCGACGGACAGACGGACAGACGGACGGACGGACGGAGTGACCCGACTACTAGACCTGCTTTCGCCTTCGGCGACGCAGGTAAAAATAGTAAATTATAGAAAATTTGGAGGTTATCCCCACGAAAATGCTCTTCAATTTATTTCTGAGTTTGAATAATATGCAATTTTACATAATATTTCCCCAGACGAAGGTCCTAGAAAGCTTGTCGCATTCCATTTACACCTCACAGGTCCCGCTCTGACCTGGTTCAACACTTTGGTAGCTGAAAACAAAAAATCTTGGGATACCTTTTTAACAATATTCAAGGCACAATACATAAGTGGCAATCTGCAAAACCCTGTCTTGTTATTAGAGTCGGAATTGTTTGAGACCCTTAAACTGTCACGTGGGCAACAGATCGACGACTTCTATGCACAACTAGTTGAAAAAGCTCAACTTTTAAAAAAGTCAGACTACGAAATTTTGATTAAATTTATTAAAGGACTTCCAGAGAAGTTAGCTTTCTTTGTAAGGGCAGGTAACAATTCCGATAGTAAAGGTGCACTCTCAGCAGCCAAGATGGGTGAAGCTTATGGTTACAGGGAAGAAAGCAGTCCATTGGTTGCCGCAGTAAATCCCAAAACGTATGATCAACCCGTAAACCACAAAGATTTAGAAGCTATGAAATCATCAATTGTTAATGAGGTTCAGGGCCAAATAAATCTTTTAACGCAAACTATTGCAAACATGGGTCTCACCTCTGCTCCACAAAGCGTACCTCCGGGGTACGTGGCCAACCAGAATCGTCAGTCACGTCCAAGATCACGTCCAGAATCAAACAATGACGGCCTTTGCCGAAAATGTAATGCACCTGGTCATTTTGCTAGAGCATGCAACTGGAACGAAAAAGGTGATGTCAAGAGTGACATCAAATGCAGAATTTGCGGCCAAAATGGACATTTGCTACAACAATGTGCCAAAAATGAGGGAAACCACAGGAACCCGGGGAATCAGGGGCATGGTCCTTGGGGCGATCAGAAATAAGTGCCAATCGGTGTAGTTTGGACTCTTGCGACACAGAAACCGAAGATGACGATAATGATACCCAGTCCGAGTTTTTGTATATGCCCGTCAAAATTGACAGTTTAAAATTATCTGCACTTGTTGACTGTGGAAGCTCAATAAATCTTATCTCTCAACAACTTTATAGCAACATTCCAGATTCACACAAATCAAAATTTAGTTCATTGTCTGAAACACTAAAATTAGCAAACAATCAATCAATCGGAATATATGGTACAGCAAGTATAAAAGTTTCGCTTCCCCAGGGCAAACATTGGATACAAGTTTACATTTTACAGCAAACCTCACACCCGTTAATTCTTGGTACAAAGTATTTGATTTCAAAGAAAATATGTGTCGACTTTGGTTCGTGTCAAATCATTTCCAAATATTTCAAAGTTGCGTGCAAAGACACTGTAAATATACCGCCGAACACAGAAATGTTATTTTCTGGTAGAGTCCAAGGAAACGTTCAGTATGGCATGCAAGGCGTATGTTACACAAATAAAATTGAGAAAAACAGACTTCTTATTTCAAAAGCCGTTTGTACTGTAAATAGAGATAAAGAAATCCCAGTGAAAGTTTTTAATTTCACAAACAATTCAGTAAAGTTGAACAAAGGAAAGATTATTGCTGAACTTGAATTATTTTCAAAAGATCACATTGTTGTGACTATGCCCGAGGCAAAGCAAACAGACAATTTTGTTCAGAATGTTCAACTTAAAAATGCAAGTTATGATGATAGCGTCAATCCTTCAGACCCTAGTTTCATATCTAATTTCAACATTCCGGACAATCTATCTCATGGCAAAAAATCAACATTGATTCAGTTTCTAAATCGCCACAAAAGCTTGTTTGTGACTCCGGATAATCCTGAATTAGGTTACACCGAAGTTGTGCAACACAAAATTACACTGAAACACGATTTTAAGCCGAAAAATCAAAGGTCGTATAGATTAACACCAGAGAAAAAGGAAGTACTTAGGCATCATTTAGATGAACTTTTACAGCAAGGGGTGATCGCGCCGGTTAACGAAACAGACGATGTACCGATTACCAGCCCGGTTGTGCTTGTTTCGAAAAAAGTTAGAAAAACGGACGATACGTCAGAAAAAGTGTCGAAAGAAAGCAGCCTGTCAAAGTTCAGATTTTGTTGTAACTTTAGATACCTTAACTCACAAACGGAGCAATTTAGTTACGCAATTCCTGATCTGCAAGAGTCATTTTCAAACCGAACGCCAAATTTTCTTACTTCCATTGATTTGAGTTCCGGATTTTTCCAACTTCCAATTTCCAAAGAAAGTCAACGTTACACAGCTTTTAATACATGTTTTGGCACATATCATTTTTTACGCTTACCAATGGGTCTCAGTTCATCACCAGCTTCGTTTCAATTGTTGATGGACAAAGTTTTGAAAGGTCTTACTTTTAAATCGTGTCTTTGTTATCTTGATGACATTTTGATTGCTTCAGAAACTTTCGAACAACACATGCATGATTTAGATGAAGTTTTTATGCGTTTGAAGGAAAGCGGTCTGAAACTTGGCCCAAAGAAATGTAGTTTCGCACAAGAATCTTGCGTATTTTTGGGACACAAAATTTCCGCAAATGGAATAGAACCTCCACCCGACCGTGTCAAGGCTATTGAGGAGTACCCAGCTCCGGAATCGGTACAGGATTTGCGTCGACTGATTGGTTTACTGAATTGGTTCCGTAAATACATCAAAAACTTTAGCGACGAGATGGAACCGTTAACTAGGTTGTTGATAAAGAACGCTCGTTTTCAATGGAATACAGAACAACAAACTGCTTTCGAACGTTTGAAATCACTATTAGTAAACTCGCCCGTACTTGCATTTCCGAATTATTCCGAGAAATTTCATCTTGCAGTAGACACGTCGTCAAAAGCTATTGGCTACATGTTGTATCAGAAATTTGAGAACGAAAACCAGGACAGCGATGTAAGAGTAATCCGCTTTGGTTCGAAAACACTTAGCAAATGGCAAAAATCGTATGGCCCTACGAAACTAGAATTACTCGGAATGGTGACTGCTATTCTAGAATGCTCGTCGTATTTGAGGACTCAGCCGTTTATAGTAGAATGCGACAACCAAGCACTCAAGCCTCTGTTTAGTAACCAACTAAAAGGAGCGATATACGAGAGATGGATTGCTATCCTGCAACAATTTAATTTTGAGATTAAATACAAACCTGCAAGAGACATGCAAGTTCCGGGTGCGCTTTCTAGATGTCGACATGAACAAGCAAACGAATTTGAAAGTCCAGAGGAAATTGACCCGTATTTCCCATATGAGATTGAAGAAGTCGGTAAAATAGTAACACCAACCGGTAAAATGCTGCAAGAGATTCTTAGAAACTCCGAGTCTAGTACTGAGGAAAAAAGTTTGCAAATAAACAATGTTATACATGTCCCCAAAAGACGTGTATCCGCTACACTTGGTGCTTCGACCAGAAAAATCAAGAAATTTGCAAGAAAATTTATACGATGCCGATACAGAAGATATGAATCCGATTGATAAATCGAAAAAGCGTAAGAGAATACTAAGAAGAATTACAGGAGATTCTCAGAAGTCAACGAAGGTTCACGTGCAGGATAATAGACTACATGTTAGTGGAAATAAAAGAGAAAGTGACTCAAACGTGCCCTCCGGAGAATCAGTGAATACGGAAAATGAAAGTCATGCAGTAGAAAATCGAGATATTGACTCAAATGTACATTCTAATGATACTATTACAGTAAGTGATACCCCGATTCAAACTTCCGATCAAGAGAGTACGCCGAATCTAGACAAACAAGAAAGTGCTGAAAATGTCGAAACAGGAGATGCTTCAATTTCGAACGAAATATTTCTGAGAGTGGTCATGAGATTACCGAAGATTCCAATGCTGAACTTATGGAATCAATTGACTTGTTCCGTGAAAATGGATTTTCAAAGGAAAATATTGAGGAAATGCAAAAGAAGGATTCGTATTGCAAACCACTCATAAACTATCTTGAGCATGATAGATTGCCGAAACTTCAGAAGGACGCTCGACATATACTTTTATTAGCGCCGAATTTTCATATGATAAATGGATTGTTGTTTTACGTGCGTAAACCGAAGTGTGTTCGATCAACAATTATGAGCAACTACAGATTAGTATTACCGGAAGTTGTGGTAAAGACAACCATTAGTGTGTATCATGATTCTCCATTAGGTGGACATAGCGGGATTCAAAACACAATCGACATGATACAGGAACATTACTATTTTCCGAAGCTTAGTCAGAAGGTTTCAGATTATGTCCGTTCATGTCCAAATTGTCAAACCCGTAAACACACGTCTGTGCAAACTAAATCAAAGATAGTTTCATTTCCGACACCGTCAGCACCATTCAATGTATGGGAAGTCGATCTTTATGGACCGATTCCAACATCACGGACAGGAAATAGTTACATTTTTACTGCCGTTGATCTTTTTAGCAAGTTTATGTTTGCCGAGGCAATCCCAAACAGTGACACTTTGACTGTAGGCAATGCACTATTTAAACTAGTAACACAGTACGGTGTATGTGAGACCATCATAAGCGATCAAGGATCGGAATTTATGAGTGCTTGTTTCAAGGAAGTATGTAGACTGCTCGATATTAATAAAGAAGTTACACCAAGTAACATGCATCACTGTCTAGGGGCATGTGAACGTCCCCATAGAACGTTAGCAGAACGGATAACTCCGTACATCGAAAATGGTTCGACTTAGGAAGATGTCTTACCTGGCATTATTTTCTCCATGAACAATACGCCGAACGCTAGTTTGAAATATTCGCCATTCGAAATCGTATATGGTACAAGACCAAAATTTCCAATTTCGCTACATATTCCAGAGACAGACTTTACCACTTTACCAAAAGATTGTCATAACTATGTTAAGCGTCATGTCGAGAAATTAGATATTATCCGTCAGGAAGTCGAGAAAAATGCTCGCATTACTAAAGTTAAAATGATGGAGCGCGTCAATAGAGACAAAGTTCCGAAAGTATCGTTCGAAAAGAATGATTATGTGTATCTTTCAAAGGAGGTAACGGGACCAGGCCAAAAATTCAAGAACCGATTTGGCAGGCCGTATAATTTCTAAAGTGCAAAGTCCGCATATGTACTTTTTAAAAGATTTGTCAAACGGAAAACAACTACAACAAGCTGTTCACATAAACAGACTTAAACCTGCGTATGTGAGAAAACCAAATCCGTGTAAATATTTCTTAGATGAGGTTTTAACCCAGGGAGAAACATCATCCTCTGAAGATCCAGTTTTACCGGAATAATCTGATATTGAAACAAATGTCGTCTCCTCTGATACATATGAATCCGAAATTCAAAGTGCACAAACCTCACCTGAAAATAATCGGCCTGGAATTGCGTTGCGCCCGCGGCGTACAATTCAACCACCTTTTAGGTTTCGAGATGAAAACTTCACAAAACCCGACTTAAATTATTCAACAGAATCTTTAGACCCGAATCAACGAAAAGTGAAGCGTTTTCTTGCACAGAAAGATGAAAACGGTACAAAGTTGTATCTTGCACATTTAGTCGGCGAACCAGCCCAACATTCAATCTGGTTAAAATACGATCAACTAGGACCGAAGGCTAAAATAAAGTTACAATCGAGACCTCCTCCATTAGTCAAGTAATTCGATTCTGACTTTTTCACCAGTGATTATAAGTGACGTCCTAATTATTGCACGTGAATAGTTAATTTTGTTTCAACGTGAGATTTATCTCATTTCAATAATTTCATCTGTAGATTATAATGAGTTTATCAAGAGTACGTAAACACATTGGCAATTTAAGTTCCAGTTTGGACAATGCACCGCTGTTAAGGAAGATTCCAGTTATTCTTTCCGATAGCAAAGGAAAATATTTACAAAATCAAGTCAACATGTCGAGACACCCCGAAAATAAAATATTCTTCTGGTGTACTAAAGGAGCATCTACACAAGATATGCTTGTTTGGCTGCAGCAAAACATCGAGCACAAATTCCAAGAGCTTTCCTCGAGACACCTACATACAGACATATATATATTTGGCTAGGAACATGTGATCTTACAAAAATTCAAGTAGAAAATGAAAACCGTTATTTGGAATTAAAATCTACGGGAAACGAGGGAGTAACAAATGTATGTGAAGCTTATCGCAAAATTTATAAATTTATCTCAGAATACCCAACTGTAAAAATAATATTTTTAGAAATTCCGTTTTATTCAATTTATCTTTGGAATGTATCAGCTTTCACCAGTGAGATTTATCTCATGGTGAATTTCCGAATAAGTTAAAGGACTACGGTAACTTGTGAGATTTATCTCACAGTACATTGATGAACTGTAACAGCTAGAGAACATATACTAGTGAGATTTATCTCATAGTTCGACCCGACAAATAATTTTGGATCTATAAAAGAAATATTGACTTGTGAGATTTATCTCATGGTCCGCGTCGATAAACCACATGCAGAATACAGACGAGTAATGGATAAAAGACATTGACTTGTGCAAGGACTTTATATCATGTATATGTTTCTTGCTCTTGCAATTGTATTTTTTTTTAATAATGTAGTCTAGCTTGTTTTCTTATTTTATATAATTTTTTTGTCGTTTTGGCACCAGAAGCTTTAGATCATTTTATTGTATTTTTGTCATTTTAGTACAGAATATTATATTGAACTTTTGAAATTTGATATGTTCTATAGGGATATGAGTTATACCTGTGTTAGCATTTGATTGGATATTTTAAAACCCTTCAAAATCTTAAAATTTGATTGATTAATAAGTTTCATATTTAAGATCGATAGGTTTATCATAATATATCCAGTTTTATTACAAAGTTAAAGTTGAAATTGTTTTATCAAGTTTTGTGAAGTAAAAGATTTTTTTAAGTTACTTAGAAACTATTGGTATAGAAGCAGTAGCAATTAGAAAAAAAATAAGGAAGGAGTATATGTGAAAATCGATGTTAGTGGTCAGTGTATTTGATAATCATAAATAACCTGAGTAGTTTTGTTTTTAGTGACGAGCATTTGTATTTTGTTATAATGGATTTGAGCTGGTCTCAAATTTTTCATGTGCGCAATGTCTTGTATTTTTGTGTTAAGTCAGCACTTTGAAAAAAAAAATAAAAATCCCCCTATATACCCTTTCACAAGGGAGGACATACTTCGGATAGACCCTCGCTTCAAAGACAAATAATACCGGTTCAAATGTTGAATGACGATCAACCAGTGTCATAATATTGTAAAATAATGATGTTTCTTTCAGTAAAAACTAACCTTTATGTTTAAATCCCGTCGGAAACCCCATTATTGAAACAATATTCAAACAAATTCATCCAATGGACAACTCCTTGGCTTCCATAATCACGTGACTTTTGCACCGTTCGGTTGTTCTCGGGCTCTTTCCAATCTTAAACATAGAGAATGATAGTCTCGATCACCCAGACGCTTATCAATAGATGATAAGAGTCTGGAACAGTCCCATTACCTACTTTGTTATGTGTACGTTCGGAGTACTTTCAGGCTTTATCATAGTGTTTGACGAAAATCACTCAACCGTATGTTCAGAATTCCGTGCCTATGGTTCAGTGAATTTATGCAAATGTAACAGCGAGATAACTTCTCGAATTGATGTGAGTTGTTCTCTTATAACATAGCATTTCTTATTTTATAATAAGACATCATATTTTACATTTTTGAACACAAGTTGGTTTTGTTAACAATAAAAAAAATCGTTTTATCGTTAAATTGTACTCACGGGCGTCTACCTGGTTTTGGAAATTGTTTATGTTTATTGGAGTTAAAAATTGGGACATTCTTGATTACAGAACCATACACGTTTGACCAATCCGATTCTCGATTTTGCAGAACCAGTTGTCAAAAACCACGGAAGACCAATGAAACGTTGAGTTTTTTAAAGTTGGTTCATTTCAGATTGAAATGAATCTTGTATGCTAAACACGTCATATACACACGTGGTAAAGGTTAAAAGGTATAACGATCGCCACCTAGTGGTTACGAGAAATCAATAGGTGTTTTCCCAGACTCACTACCTTGGTAGTATGAGTTTGGGTTCGAGACTAAGAGAATGAGGGGACAGAAGCGGTAAAATTAGACAATGGTTTTTCGAACCTCTTTGAAGTTTGTACATAATGGCGCTTCTGTCCCCTCCATTTCATTATTTACGATTGGTAAGAGTCCGAGAGCAATCGAACGGCACAAAAGTCACGTGATTATAGAAGCCAAGGAGTTGTCCATTGGATAAAATTATCGGAATATTGTTTCAATATTGGGGTTTCCGACGGGATTTAAACATAAAGGTTAGTGTTTACTGAAAGAAACATCATAATTTTACAATATTATGACACCGGTTGATCGTCATTCAACATTTGAACTGGTAAAAATTGTCTTTGAAGCGAGGGTCTATCCGAAGTATGTCCTCCCTTGTGAAAGCGTATACAGGGGGATTTTTATTTTTTTACTGTACACAAGCCCCTGTGTTCAGTGACTTTTATAAAAAAAAAAAAGAGGGATTTTTTTTCTTTTCGGCGGGGGATGTAAAATATATGATATTTTCAATATTTAGACTTCCCATATTTTTGCATTTACGTACATTATTTCCGATTTGATATAAATTATTTTCTAATATTATTTTATAATTCGAAGCTCCTATTTTGAATAAGAAACATTTTTATCTTGTATTATTGAAATTCTGGTTTTTGGAAGGTGCCGAAACGGGATGTAAATAAATTAGGTTTAGTTGTGTAGTGTGTAGTCTGCTTGCCAAGATGGCGCTATCATAAAATTTTGGAGAGAAAGAAGTTTGAGTTTATTTGTGCATTATTTGTGATTAGTGAACTTTAAATCCAGTTCCCCAGTTAACTGAAGTATATTACATTATCCAGAAACACCGTATACCAAATAGTATAACTAACTTACATCCCAGTAAACTTAGAACAAAACTAGATTACAAATTTTTGATAGAAAGCAATAAAATGTGGCTTTAATTATAAAACTGAGTTAGTAAACATATTTCTGATTTTTTTCTTCCCCACACAGGGGCCTCTTTAATTCAAGATATTAAGCAACTGAGATGATTTTAGGATTAAAACAGATTAATCAACTTGTTAAACAGATTAATTACTTAACAAATAACTGATGATTTTGTGTCGTGCTAATTAAAACAGTGAACACTTCTAAACTGAATATCTTTAAGATTCATTCAGTTTTTATATGACCATCAGGGAAGACGGGTGTGCTTTGGCTGCTGTCCCTTTGAATATCATTAATTTCTGAGAGCAGGTAATTTCAGTTGAGAAAATTGCATATTTGAAGCAAATTTATTTCATTTCAATTTTATATTTTGTATTTTGATACATATGCAGTACGATGTCCCTTAGCGTGGGGTTCGATTAAGAGTCCTTCTCTCGTCTACTTCCTGTTTGCCGACTTACTAAATTTTTTGTATAAATGGTCAATTATGGACAATTTTCTTAACAGTTTTCTAAGCAACCTCTTATTACATCCTTTTGATATTTGGTAATCAGCATGGGTCCCATACCTACTTCCTGTTAAAGAAATCCGGCCATTTCTATCTTTGACCCATTGTGATGCCCCATCTACGAAAGTGATTGGGACATATGTAACATAAAATAGTGTCCGCTGTGAAATATTGTCTTGAGTGGCATTCACTCCTATGATGAAGTCCAAGGACGGAATAAAACGCTAAAGAGATACGTTTGTTTGCCTGTTCGTCTGTCCGTCTGTGTGTTCGTCAGTCTCTTATGTTGCTAAATATCAGCATTACGTCTATTGGACATATTCTTGCTTTGTTTTGTTTGTTCATTTTCATTTTTTAATGTTTTGTTTTATTTGTTTGTTTTTTATTTTATTTTACCACTTTTAAATTAGAATTGATTTTAAACCTTATTATAAGTGAACTGTTTTCATTTCCTTCTCAGGTGCCCTGGGCTATTACAGAAGTTTCTTTGTGTGAGCAGCTATTTTGTTCTATGAACATGAGGTGTGTTCACAAGCGCAAAAGCAGGGGTATTTGGAAACCCCTGTTTTTGCCATTGTGAATTAAGCCTATTGTTCTTAGAACAAAAGAGTTATTCACACAATGAAAGTTTCTGAAAATGAAAGTTCGACTTTAAACAATAGAACTGGGGTGTAATGAATATGAATTTTTGTAAAGCTTTACAAATATTATATATTTTTCAATTTTTGAAGTAATAAGGTACCTTAGTGGTATTTTGAACGTTTGTATCTTTCTAAATAAACAAAACGAATAGACTGACGAGAATTTAAAAAAAAAATTTTCGTAGACAATATGCTTTTAAGGTTCATCTTTACACTTTGGAAAAAATGACCGATATTTTACGGCTTTTTTCAGTCTATGTGGAGCTAAAAAAAACACATTCAATTGCTTAATAAGGCGTGGCAGCGTCTAGATAAATATTTTTTGCATAAACTTTTAGTATTTTTTACGTGTACACTTGATCCGTTTTGCCGGGGCATTTTCTTTGCGTTTTTCAGATCACCCAAATATAGCCAAATATCATCAATGCCCTGTCATTTGGCCTCCACGTGCAAGGTAATTTCATTATTGGTGTTATTAAATCTATTCACAATCGGTTTTATGGAAGGTTATTTAGGGGTAATTCGTGCTTTATTTATGGTACAATTTGAACGGAAAGAAAATGAATAGAGAAAACAACAAAAGTAATCTTGTAAACTGGAAGGGAAAATGATCGGCGATTTTTATATCTAGACGCTGCTACACTTTATTTTGTGTTTCTTTATGTCGTTTAAGTTGTACATAGACTAGAAAAATAGGTCATATATTAACCATTTTATTCGAAGTGTAACCATGAACCTTAATTTTACTTCATTTCATATATGTTTTAATAAGAATCTTTTATTCTCATTGCATAATTAGTTGAAAATTTTACACACAAGCTGATGAGTATCTTATAAGATAATCCATTTGATAAATAACTCTTTCTCAATTGTCAGAAATCGATTTCCTGTAATTACTTACCATGCTTCCATGAACAGTTAAATCCTTGTTATTGGTGAAAAAACACATTCAATTGCTTAATAAGGCGTGGCAGCGTCTAGATAAATATTTTTTGCATAAACGTTTAGTATTTTGTACGTGTACACTTGATCCGTTTTGCCGGGGCATTTTCTTTGCGTTTTTCAGATCACCTAAATATAGATATGGTGCGTTCGATTTGTTAAAATTTCAATAGTACATGTATGGTTATTTAAATGTGTACCTGTCTGTCAATGTATGTATATATATTTGTTGTATTATGTGCTCTTGTACACTGTGTGTGTCTGAGGTTGAAATAAAGTTGTCTTGTCTTGTCTTGTCTTGTCTTGTATTCATTAGTTAAGCTCAATTCGTTGATATATGTTTTGACATGCCATTTTTATATATTCTGTTTGTGTTATGTAATTGTTATATCGCGGATTAAGAATGTTTGAGGGTAGTTGGAATTCGACATTGTAACTGTACGGACGTCGTACGTTTTTCAAGTAAATTGTAATCTATATTACAGAAATCCGTCTTTTTAAATATATTGTATTGTTTATGTGGATAATGTCATATATGTATTTTATGAATAATTAACATTTGGAACTTTATTTTTATGTTTTGTTTCATTTAAAAAGTGAGCTAGTTTTCCGCGAACTTTTGTATAACAGCTAGACAAGTGCGAACCCCTGTTATAATGGTATGAACTTCTGCTGTATGACTCCCAATCAGGATAAATGAAAGTTACATTGCATTTCTTAGACCTTGCAATGTAATTATTATAACCTATTATTCATACACACTATTGTTGCATTATACCCATACAATAAGTTGAGAAGGGTGTAATGTTGTAGACTGGTCCGTCAGTTTGTTTACCCGAGGGATCAATATTTCCATAACTGATTATTCCGAAACTATTGACCTTAGGCTTTCAATATTTGGAATTTATCATATGGTCGGATACTTTTTTCTGATCTATTTATCGTCTTCAGGTCTAAGGTTTTTCCATTGTTTTCAGAGGATAGATTCTGTATCATTTTGTGATGTCTGTCAGTTTCCATGACTTTCAGCCGCCCTTCAGACTCCCTGGTATGAAGAACAAACATTTGAAGTGTGTGCATCTTAGACACATGCTGGTGTCCCGCTTGGCAAATAAAATTATATGGTTTTTTAAAAAAACCTCCCCATCCAACAGGTAGATCCAGAAATGACTGTAAGATGGCACTGGTCATTCTTCACAGATTTCTTATATTTCCATGTCTTGTAGTTCATATGATGATTTTTTAAATGAATTATGAAATCTAAATTTCATGATTAGCTTTCAAGACATCACAAGAATGGGTGATTTTGCATCATTTACTCAAGAGCTTTTGAGGCATTCATGCAATCCCATGTCTGTTTAGTATGCTATTTAATTCGCAGGATACCTAACCAAATAAAAAGGTTTGTTTTTCTATGATCCCTTATTGGCTTCAACTGGTACTTTTCTTTGTCTTGTTTCACCCCCTGACTTGCTGTTCAGGGAAATTAACTTTTGAAAACTTTTAAGCCAAAAGGTAACCGTGTGATAAGTTTACAAGGACAACTGCAAATGAAATAAATTATTTGCTTCCACTTCTAGTCTTGATATTAGATTTAGAATAAGATTTCACATATTGAACAAAAGTATTTTGTAGAAGAAACAGATTTTGGATTTTGGATATCCAGCTTTTCAACTTTGTCTATTTTCCATTTAAATAAATATTGTTATATACTGTGAGTTTATTTGGGGAGATTCTGCATGGTTTTTAATTATTTTCATTTGTTTACTTGGTGCTTTCGAGGTTGGCTGACATATTCGCCATATCTCCCAATATCCCATTTTTTTATGCTTTGAATATGCTTGTATTCAAAATCAAAATACAATTAAAGTCCAATGTACATTTCATTCATGATAGTTTGTTTGTTTGACATATTCCCCATATCCCATTTTTTTCTTAAAAATATATATGAATGTTTAGAATATAAATATATGCACGATGAGAATTTATTAGTCCAAGAACTGGCCTAGTTCACACAATTGATAAAAGACATGTTTTCGAATAGAAAAACAAATGTAAAAATAAAATTCTAAATTTGTCTGAAAAAAAATATGAATTTGCTTTGGGTAGAAAACAAATTGTATAAACTTTGTTTTGGACAGAAAAAAATATAATATCTGATTACAAAATCCTAGCCCCCCCCGTATGAAAATAGTTCGTGCCTTACGGTCATTACAACGTAGCATCCTGGCAAAAAAATTAAAAGCCGATTCTGTAAAATACGTGTACCTGACCGAAATATTCAGCACAATAACTTAGAGTCGGTGGCTATTCCGCAGTAACCGGCAAAATAGTCCCACAGGCTTTAAAAAAGTTTTTATACAATTAAGTTCACTGATTTAATTTTAGTAAATTTGTAGAATAAAGCACAAGCATTCTAATATATTATTTGTACTATAACCAAGGTGTATAACCTGCGTCATAATCACGTGACTTGACGAAAAAAAAGACAACAAAAATAGTTCGCCTCGGTCAAGATTTAGATCGAAAACAAAGAATTGATACAGGTAAGACATTTTATTATAGGCCCACGACCCCCGTAATATATGTAATATTTAGGCTATGTTAATGACTTTGTGTACTTTGCAGCCGTTTTTTCAAACACTTCAAATCTTTTGACTGGAATGCAATGATACAATACACTACATACATACTCAATGTCTTCAAATGGCAAATTTAACAAGAATTCAGTGGTTCTGGTTTGTTCCATGCATGATAATACCATCATACACAATATGTAACTTATTACATGTTTTTCAACGATGTTATGGTTTCATAATATCACAAAATGTACCATGATAAGGTGCACTCCAGTGTTTTTGTGATGGTAAAGTACACACGATATGATAAAGTACATTTCAATAAAAATAAATTCATATTGAGGTTCCATCAAAGTCAAATTATAGGACAGAAACATACATCTTCTAGATGATTTTATAAGAACACGTTATGCTATTTAGTATGGAGATATTTAAATGCAAATGCATCAAATTTTAATGAAATTAATGAATAAACGAAAAACATCATATTTTTAAATGCCCCTAGCTCTTCAAAATAAACCTTTCTATCAAGTATTATATCTAGATCGCCATATTATGTTTTTGCATAACATATACTTTAAATCTAGTTATTTATTTTTTTTTAATTCAAAGGGTGCGCTCGACTTATTTCGTGACGAATGCATTCGACATCTATTACTATTATATGGTATTTCATATATACATGTACGCATTATACATGTTCTAATCTAGGGCCAATGGCTAGACGGCAAGCAGGCAGTGACAACTCATCGTGTTGAGGGCTGCTGGCTGTTTTCCTTTGCGAATTTTAAAAATTATGTTAATAATATAGGTTTTGTCGCGTACACTTATTTTACATCTCGTTATGTATTAATTTATTGTCGCGTGATATTGCATAAGATGAAGTGTAATGTCAGACTATTAAACAATAGAAATATGTTTAACTGGAAAGAAAAAAAGCCTGACTTTTATTTCATAAGCGTAATGGTAATGTACTTAGTTAGAGTGTTTGCCAAATAGTTGATATTCAAACTTTGACAAAAATTGTACTGGTTACGGAGAACAAAAACAGACGGACAAACGGGTAAAACAGTATTTTCCCATCTTCGTGGATGGGAGGATAATTATAACAAACTTCACATAGAAAATAATATGATGTGGAATAAGTGTACGCTTCACAACCCACATAATAAGCGGAAACCACAATGAAAAACAGCCAGCAGCCTTCAACAAAGCCCGCGGGCGCTGCTCGCCGTTCTGCGCTTGCCCCAAGGTCACAAATTTATGCATACAATTCGAGTACAGTCCTGAAATAGTCACATGTCACCTTTTGTTTGAATGATGGCTTATTGTCTAGAAGGAGGTCTTTTTAACATTTTAGCATATTATTATTGCATTTTGTATCCTGTGGCAATTGAAATACGGCTAGCAATCAAGACTGTTGGATGTTTCTTATTTTGGATGCTTCAATTGCCGTTGTTAATGTAGGTTGTGTCGCGAACGTTCTATTTATAGTTTTTTTTTATAATATCTCATTCTCAACCAGAAACGTGCAGGTTGCCTGAGTATTCCAATTATTTTACAACAACTTCGTTGGGACAAATCAAAAATGAAATATGGTAAATCGAGTAGTTACAATAAAGCATTATGATGCTTTGACCAACTGCACAGTCATACAGACACACAAATTGTTTATTTTGGACTAGTGTAACCGCATTCCATAATAAATGCTGAAAAGTTAAAACAGCAATTTATTTCCTTATTTTGTCTCATAACAAAGTTTTGTTTTTGTTACTACCAAATCATAAGACCGTAATGAAAAAGATATGTTTGGCACCACAAAACCTTGTTGAATCAACCTTTTCAATCGAAATGCCTTAGCAAGTCAGGACCATTACGATTTTCCATTTTGTCGTTGCGTCTGCCTTGTTCTGTCTTTTACTATGGACTTTAAAAATTTATCGTTCAAGTTCGTTAGTTTTGTATTAATATTTATTTACACGTTTTAATAACAGTTTCAACGTTCATATTCTTTAGGTGGAATCCATGCAAAAAACGACAGTCGAGTCCCGATTGAGACAACTGCGTATCTTTTATTTACACCCATCTTTTATACAATTCTACTATATATAAGTATTATTCTAATATTCATTTATTATTTATAATTCACTTACCTTTTTGAGATGGACCATGTAACCCTCGCGGTTTTGATACTCGAAAATGAGTGTTTGACTTCTATCTAAAAAAAATAAATGCCACGAAATGTCTGATATGAATGTATGTTTCATGTTTATGTTCAGTAAATATGAATGAATATTTTACAGGGATCATACTCTTCAATTTTAACGGCCATACTGTTATACAACGCGATTCAATTAGAAATATATTTCATTGGAGTGCACTTTATCATATCATCACCCTACCTAATGTACAATTGATATTTAATCGTGAGTTGGTCGAAAATGGCAAAAATTAGGACGCCTCAAACTTTGCAAGGTAAGAAAAACATCATTATGAAATGATTATTTATTATTTAGTTGCACAATTCGGGGGCCTGTTGATAAAGTTATATTGTAGTACTATTCTTTTTAAATTTGGCCCAATCATTTTATCGTTGGACGTGTTTTAACAAGATAAAAAGGGGGATGTCTTGAGTGTAAACATTGCATTTTCTATGTTGTTTTCAAGTAAGGTCGTGTTTTCTTCGTTTATCCACTTTTTTCTAATGTTGCTTTAATAATTGTTCTTATTAAAGATTTAACTTGCTTAAGAATATGATTTTCGATGAATAAATAAGGAACACACAATTTGCATATGTGTAGATGAAGAACAAGCATTTTCGTTAAGAGTTGTTACAATTAGTATAAGGCTATTGCGACTTTCGTTCGCGTTCCCGTGAAGGATGGAAGAAGTGCGTCTTCGAGGTTAGTCTATACAATGAACTGCGTGGTTGAAAAAATGAATTGTCTTGAAGGATTGAGTATTTTTGTCTATTGTTTGGCAATGAATTGGTTATTATTGTATGCTAAGTTTTGTGCTTTGTTAAGGATTATTAATTCTTCTGTTAATGCCTCTTTTCAGTGTGAGATGACCAAGTTGAGATGCAAGCACTTGCAGCGATCTCACACTGGTCAATCAACAAATCATAACCACCGTTACTGATATCCATTGATGATGTCGACTCATGAAATGCAATGTTATTTAAAACTTTCGGTTTTCAGAATGGAGCCACCTAAGGTTTCAGTATATAACAATTTAATTTTTATTGAAAAAAATAGGTTCTTACGTGTGTTCTTGGAAAACCATCAATGATCTTTTGCTCGTGATATAATTTCTAAGGTCTTTATGCTCGTTCCGCTGCGCTCCACTTGCAGAAAGACTGAAAATTTCTATCACCTGTGAAAGATATGCCGGTCTTTTCTAAGAACTTATTCCGTACTGCATTATCTTCTATTATGGAGGGGGGTCAAATAGAAACATGGAAGACCCTAGGCAGTTATAAATATACCGTAACGATTGAGGAAAAGCATTTTTATATCAGGGAGATGCCCATTACGAGAAGATCTCAGGAGCCAGCACGAACCTCTAACTTGCCACTTAAGCCATAACGGTCTCTTTTATAAAGGGTTATCTGACAACTTCGACCAAATAAGGACTTTATTGGAGTTAATGCGCTGAAATTTTATGCCTCCAACAGCTTTTCTTATTCTGTAATAGGTTTTATTCAAAAGAACATGAAAAATGCTATTTTAATCTTAAATGGGCCTTTACTCCTATAAGGTATCATTTGCCGACTAAGACCTGACGCCAACGTCTAATTTCTATGCCCTGCCACATGAAGTGGCGAGGTATTATGTTATACCCTCACTCTCTCTCTCTCTCTGTCTGTCCGTCCCACGAAGGTTTCTGATACTAGTAACTTAATAAAAAGCTACGCCGAGCGCAGCATGATACGACCGCAACAAGTTGAACCCTGTACGTTGGAAGCCCAATATGGATAGTCCATTGCTTTGGTCACATGAAGCCCATGGTGGACTTACAAAGCTTTTTGACACATGCATCCTGTGGTGGACTTCAAAATGCATTTTTGACACATATATATTTTCTTCAACATCTAACACAAAAAGCCTTATTTATATACATGTTCTAATTGACGTTTTTGGACCTTTGACCCCTAATTTCTCAAAAACAGTAAAATATATTGCAAATCCGATTATAAAATAAGGCAGGGATTTTCACAAGGAATCCAAAGAAAAAAGAATTTTGAAAATCGGACCAAAAATTAAAAATGGTGATTTTATGGGCGTGGCCTGTCTTTAGCCCCCCCCCCCCCCCCCGTCGTAGCAATGTAATGGTGAAATACATATAAAAATCATTGACACATTTGGTAGACAGAATTTTATGAGTACTTTTTTCAAAATTTTTCAAAATTGAATTAATAATAAACATTCTACAACAGTTTTGTAAATACACCCGTTTTCGCCCCTTTAGGCCCTTTTTTCTAAAACAGTAGAGGCCACAAACCCCAAATACAAGACCAACACTCCTTCAGTGAATATAATCATCATATCAAAGAAGCAAAGGTGTACCAAAGGGGTAATCAGTATCATAAAACCGTAAAGACAAAGACAAAACCGGCAGACAAAAAATCATCACAACAAAACAAACCACATAACAACATAAAACACACACACATATTACAACAAAACCGCATTCAGCAACGCGAACTCAAGTCGAAACGAGAGTGAACTCAGGTGCTCCGGAAGAGTAAGCAGTTCCTGCTTGCTATAGCACACCCGTCACGTTGCCAAAGATCGATTAAGTGTTGGTCAAATCCGGAAAGGATGACATTACAAAACTCTATGTCAAACCAACATCTGTGCTCATCTGAGAGATAGAAATCCCGTATTTGTATACGAGCACATGATGTCGTCCGTAAAATTTCTTGAGTGATGACAACAACCTGGGAGCAACGTACCCCTGTGTTAACAATTTGCTTGTCAGCCGTGTGGCGCTATCAAGGAAGTCGTTGTACTCCCCACATGCTCTGGAATAGCGAATCAATTGTGATACGTAAACTCCATATGCTGGAGCGGACGGAATGTTGCTACACAGAAAGGGAAAGTTAACTATTGGAAAGTTGAAGTCATCACGTTTGTCATAGAGCTTTGTACAAAGCCTTCCTTGTGTGTCAATTTCGAGAAATAGATCCAGATATGAAGCGGACCTCCTAGAATCTGTAGTGTCCTTTATCTCAAGTTCCTTCGGATATATGAGATGTAAATAGTCACCAAATCGAGGATTGTTTAGTGAAAGGACATCATCAATATAACGAAATGTGAGATTGAAGGATAAAGCAAGTTTGCGGTCCTTTTTGTCTAGAAGTGATTGTAAGAAGTCCGCTTCATATGAATGAAGAAACAAATCGGCAAGCAATGGTGCACAATTTGTGCCCATTGGGATACCTATAGTTTGCTGAAAAACACGTCCACCAAACTGAACAATTATGTTGTCGATTAGAAAGTTGAGCATTTCTATTATTTGATCTTCTGTAAATTTGTTTTTCTTGCTAGACTCTTGGATGACAAAGTAAGTCTTTTTATAACCGACTACCAAATACTTGTACCTGCGTTTTCCGTTCTTTTTGATAAAGATACGTTTAATCAGCTGTGCCAAACGAGATTTTAGTTGTGAATGTGGAATTGAAGTATATAATGTAGAGAAATCAAACGTTTTAATGCTATTGCATGATGAAAATGACTTAGAATGGAGATTTTCCATCAGTTCTTTAGAATTTTTGAGAATCCACATTTGATTGACGCCATTTCTAGAGTAACAACAATCGAAATACTTTTGAATGCTTGATTTTATTGCCGTCAATATTGATGTTAACAAAACTGAAAGAGGCTTAGTTGTACATTTGGATGACCCAGCAATAAATCGTTGCTTGTATGGAGTTTTATGTAACTTTGGAATCCAATACAAGGATGGAACGTCATCGTTCTTTTTGTCAACAGAAATGCCAAAGGAAGATATGACAAAATTATGATTGTTGATTATTTCCTCCTTTGACAGTGTTGTTGCTGTATATGTGGTGCTTTTGCTAGTACAACCAACGCCTAATTCAGCTGTTAAACAATCAATATAGTGTCTTTTGCATACGAAAATGATATTGTTAGGTGCTTTATCAGCAGGTACGACAACATATTTGTCATGTAAGGTGGACAATGTCTTCGCAACATCAGGGTTGTTGAAAATAGATGTTGCCTTGGTGCTCATCGAGCCTTTCAAAGAGTTAATCCTTTTCAAAACCAACGACCTCACAGACTTTACCCACTCAGAAAGAACGTCGCTTTCCTTTTCATGTTCTTTTTTGGCCCATTTTCTGGCATAGTCTTCATAACAAATGGCTGGCCCAATACAACTAAATTTTTGGTATACAATTATTTGCCTTGAAAAACTTTTAAAATGGCGTTTTTGGCCCCTTTGACCCCTAATTTCTCAAAAACGGTAAGAGATATTGCAAATCTGATTGAAAAACGCAGGCAGGGATTTTCACAAGGATTCCAATGAAAAAAAGATTTTGAAAATCAGACCACAAATAAAAAAGTCATTTTTTGGGGTGAAGCCCCTTTTTGACCCCCTGTAGCAATGTAACAGTGCAACATATATCAAAACCATTGAAACATTTTGTTGACAGAATTTAATGATGAATTAAATAGTAAAAGAATTTTTCGAACGAATAATAAACATTGTACAACAGTTTTGTCAATACACCCGTTTTAGCCCTTTTTGGCCCTTTTTTCTAAAACGGTAGGGGTCACAATCCCCAAAAACAATTCCAACCTCTTTAGCTGTAACATACATCATACCAAAATTTCATAACATTCGGTCAACATTTACTCAAGTTACCGCACGGAAACCAAAGAGTCCACAGACGACGACGACAACGACATCGCCATAACATTATACGATCGCAAAAAATGATATTTTGATCAGCTGTTGAGAACAATAAAATACAGGTCAAGTTTAATTTTCAGAATGATTCGAAAAATATTATTGAAGATTTGCCACTTTATAAATTTTCCAAATTTGAAATTGATGAAATTGTCTGGTATAAGAAAAATGACTCATTTCTTTTCTGTCTCTATATAGATGTATAGTATATACAGTATTACATATATAGTTTACAAATATATTAAACTTTTGATGAATATCGTGGCAGGGTATCATTTAATGTCCCATTACATGCCCTATTATTCCGTCTGCCATAGTCGCTGAGTGATAATCCAGTTTAAGTGATTTTACCCTCCCTATGTTCTATTTTAATACATGTAATTAATCGATTCCCTTAAAAAAGGGACCGTTTGTTGCCAACGTCATACATCATTTGTTCCCAAACTGGTTCAGAAGTTTCAGAGGATAAGATTTTTGATATTATTTACATACGACGGCGGATGAAAAGTGATGGGATAACTTATATGTCCAGGTGAGCTAAAACAAGGGCGTTGATTAAAATTAACATGAAATGCAATCAAGTAGGATTTAGACACTGGAAAGTGAAGATCTGGTTAAAGTCGGACAACCTAGTCTAATTCAGATGGCCGGGGGGGGGGGGGGTAACTTAATAATTTTTTCGATGGGGAAGTGCCATTTTCGATTTTGATTCAATATCCATACTTATATAAAATTTCCAACTTTCATGACCCATATTTTTATAAAATCGACAATTTCTATGACCCATGTATTTATCATATTCAGTAAACTGTAAAGTTATCTTTATGAATTTCATTAAATATTTATACATGTATACATTAGCTTTTAATTGTTTCAAAATATAATAAGGGATGAAGAATTTTTCTCTCAACTGTTTTGGATTTTAACCTTCCAATGTTTTGGTTTAAATGCTACTGATGAGAGGTTACTCCTTGAAATATCGATATATAGCATATCCAAATTAACCGTTTATACCCGCGGTTTGGTATTTGTAATTTTGAAACCATTGGGTGATAACCGCTGCTGGTGGACCAGAGGTCCCCAAGGGTAATCACAAGCCTGGTAGTCAGACTTGTCTGACACGAATTACCATAAAATTTCTAATTTATATTGTCGCTGAAATTTCCGATTGTTAAATTCAAAATTGATGAAAACACCAGGTTTCTTTCCTTGTAATGCACATGGTCGATATCCTCGGTGCTGGATTTGGCTTTCTTGTTCGAACGTTTTGGTTTTGAGTACTTTTCGTTTTCAACAGTTTTGGAATTCGACCTTCCAATATTTTGATTTAAATGCTACTGATGAGATGTTACTCCTTGAAATATCGATATATAGCATATCCAAATTAACCGTTTATACCCGCGTTTTGGTATTTGTAATTTATAGCTGATGCAGTTCCTTGGGGCATATCTATACAGAAATGGACAAAACATGACGCATATTTATTTGAGACCAGATTTTTTTCAATGAAAATTGAACAGCGTACCCATTTTTATATAAAAAAAGACTAAGAACTATACCCATTTTAATTTAAATTTTCCAAAAACCTACCCATATTTTTGGCACATACACTTACACCTTGATATATAGGAAGTTACCACCTCCCTGGGTCAGAGAGTCCAATGATTACATCTGCATTAGTGTTTAACGTACAAGAAACAAGACATTTTATTTTTACTACTGTAACAGCTCTATGTGTAGTTAAAGCTTACCATATATAGGCTCGAAAAAGACTTTAAAAATATCTATAACTCGAAGTTTTACCATATATAGCGAGTAAATCCAGCTTCTTGTAACCTTGAAACATACTTGTAATATATCATTATTTTAATAAACGCACAACTATGTCGTTCTATATGTTTGTTTTACCTTTACCAACCTCTCTATCTATATAAAGTGTTACAGACAACACCTGATCAGTTTAGAGTGTACTGTTAGAACACTTCCTTTTTACTTTGTTACACCGTAAATATTATGTTTTGTCATTCTGATTACATTATTATGATATCTATATATATAGCAGGGCAATATTGAGCAAGCAGCGAAGTGTTTTGATAATTTAAGACCTCGACAACATCCAGTGTACATGTGCATGTACTGGTTAAACAAGTGTAACTTGTTTATATCTAATTTAAACTTCGAGCATGTATGGCAATTATTTTGTCCGTAGTTTGTGTTACCGAATGAGCTATTTAAGTTTTATATTTATTATTCCGATAATAACAAAAAATAAACTTTTATTGAAGAAAAAGTTAAATTCTTAATTAAAAAGTGGTGTTCTCGACAACACATTGTTCATTTTTAACCTAAACATTGGACAGGGTGATCATGTGTACTTTACCATCACAAAACACTGGAGTGCACCTTATCATGGTACATTTTGTGATATTATGAAACGATAACATCGTTGAAAAACATGTAATAAGTTACATATTGTGTATGATGGTATTATCATTCATGGAACAAACCAGAACCACTGAATTCTTGTTAAATTTGCCATTTGAAGACATTGAGTATGTATGTAGTGTACTGTATCATTATACTGTTGTTGGTGTTGGATTTCATGTTTGACAGACTGACAGCTCAGTGGAAAATGAGCTCTGACCAATGAAATGATGATAAAATCTGACGAGGTTACAGCCTCTTGAAAGTGTAAATCGCATACACTTTCATGGACTTTTACTTGGTCATAAATAATTTTGATGATGTAAACAAGTTATTAAAACTGATGTAGAACAAAGATAACATCATCTAAAACTAGGGAAGGTGGACAGATTATTCCTTTGATTACTAAAACTTGGCATACTGTAAAACATGGTATTGTATAAGTATCTACCATCAGCAGTAGACTTGCTACAAGTCCCTTTCTTTTTAAACATATATTTTTCTTATTATATCTCAATCAAAGATAATTGTTCTAATAGGTACTAATTAACTGATTGCTGCGGGAGAAAGGCCTCTGTCTGCAGCAGTTAGAATGTGTTATCAGTAGAGGTTAATTAAGGATAGAATAAATAATACAGAGGGACTTGTAGCAAGTCTACATCAGCAGCACAAAACAAAAAAAAGTTTATTAAATTGAGTTGACTCTTTTATTGTTGGAATTTTGCTTGCTTGCTGATTCAGCACTGCAGAATACAGGATTACTACAATAAATCTGTTAAGAAATTAATCTTGTTCTAGATAGTATAAATAAAACGGTTTTTTTTTTAATTAACAGTTTCAGCTGAGTAGCTACCTATGGACATGCAACACACAAAAACAATTAAAGCAGTGATTTATAATCACATTTTACTTTATAAAAATCTAAACTAGATTTTTGTAAATTTAATATAACGATGCTTAAAATTAAGGCATTCTGTAGTTTAGCATAATAATAATGAAAAAAAATATATCTATATTGTATGTATTTACTTTAGGAAAAAGAAATTACAAATCTATACCTTACCTTGACTTTATACCATGGTATGAAAATTCGTACCATACTATTTTCCTTATCACCATACCATGGCAAAATTAATACCATGTTTTACAGTATGCCCTAAAACTTGACAATTTCTGGTGTATCAAAATTCTTAAATGTCAATGGTGCAAGTTATCTTGATAACATATGGCAACAGTATAAGTTTATTATACCTCTCTCAGACAATCAAATCTTCGGGCTCCGCCCTCAGATTTGATGTCTGAGAGAGGTGTAATATACACTTGCATTCCAGTCAAAAGATTTGAAGTGTTTGAAAAAACGGCTGCAAAGTACACAAAGTCATTAACATAGCCTAAATATTACATATATTACGGGGGTCGTGGGCCTATAATAAAATGTCTTACCTGTATCAATTCTTTGTTTTCGATCTAAATCTTGACCGAGGCGAGCTATTTTTGTTGTCTTTTTTTTCGTCAAGTCACGTGATTATGACGCAGGTTATACACCTTGATAACTGTAAAAATCATTATGTCTTTAAAGACATAGAACCTATCAATTTTGCATTTTTTTACATTGAATAAAAAGTACATATATTAAAAATATACTATCTAAAACTTACCTTTACCAACATAAAAACTAAAAGTTTTGCAGTTTTCTATAAAATAATCTCATTTTAATTATTCGCTTTGATTAAGTATCGTCCAGCATAAATATTTACATTTGGTAAACTGGGTACTGTTAAACTAAGAAACGAAATGTAACCAAACGAGGCGAAGAGAAAACGAAATAAGTAAATTAAGAAAAATGACTGGTGTCGGCTAAAATCGATTCAATTTTCCTTTTTACCAGTTCGCTCGATTTCGTTTCCTTTCTTAATACAGATTTCGGTTGCTAATTTTACTGTTTACGTTTCCTTCTTTACCGAGATAGTTTTTGTGCAGCTCCGTTTCGTTTGGTTACTTTTTGTTTCTCAGTTTACCAGTGCCCGCAAGTGTTTACATTCTATAATTAGTTTGTCCTCTTTTTTGACACTGCATTTTTTCTACAGTTTTCCGTCGAAAAGAATACTTTCTGGCAGGTTTTTTGAAAATTTAAAAGTTTCTTCAAAGGTTTTACAATGTATTCTTCAAATAGTGTGAATTTCAGTATTTTTAAAAATTTGCCAAAATGATAGGTTCTATGTCTTTAAACAATTTTCATTGAGTTAATACTTTTAAATAACTTGGATTGCATTAATTCACTATCTCATTAATTCTCTTTTTTATATACTAAGTATTTTTATAATTTCTGATATGGTAAACCAATCTAAAAACCAAATCGTAAAGCCCCCGCTGCCAAGTATATAATATTTAAAGTAGAAAACTTATTCATTGCCAGGTGTTTGTGTCTGTAAGACGCAGATGATGCCCCGCAATGTAGGGAAAAATTGAATCAAAATTGTAGAAAACAGTCAAGAAAACTGTTATTTTCCTTAAATTTCCTAAGTCCAAGGGCAACAATTTGGTTGAAATCCAGAGACAAGAACAAAATGCAACCATAAACCAAAAATCAGCTCAATATCTGCAAGCATGTAGAAAAAAGTCCCGAACACTTTTATTTTCGTGAATTTTCCAAGTCAAAGGGTCATAATTTCGGTGGAAATCAATGGGCTGGAATGAAATGCAAACTTGATCTGTAACTCATAATGATAACATACCAAAACTCAGCTAAATATCTGCAAGCAAGCTATAGTTGCGGGGCCGTTATAAAGTAATAAAGGTGAAGGAAAAAAAAACTGCTAAAAATTAGTCTTAATTTATTTTCTGTTCAAATAACAGTTTGTTCTATTACAAAGTGTGTCAAAAAATATAAGGCCCAGGCTCTAATGTTTTTTAGCATTGAACAACTTTGGTAAAGCCAGGTCCATATTTTTGGCAACTCTTTATGACTTTGAGATTTTTGGGTAGTATTGCAGGGTTCTTCTTTTCTTCTGGAGGCTCTCTGCGCACTTTATGGTTCAGTTATCAATACCGTTATACCAATTCACTTATAGTTAATGTTAGATTGAATTGTATCTTTAGAATTTGTGACTTTCAGTTAAAACAATGGAAAAGGTCACAAAATGTGAATGTTATATGGTAAAAACCGGTTTGAAAAAAAAACACTCTTGATGAAGAGGCGGTTAAATGTGCAATGTGTTGCCATCTAAACATATACTTAGATATAATTATGTCACGCCGCACTAGCACAATGAGAAGTGGAGAGATTTTCAAATCCAGTAAGAATAATGAATGTGTGTAATCTGAAGAGGTTAAAATTCTGTGAAATGTAATGCTTTGTGCTTTAATAATGTGCTTTGCTTGACATTTTTTAAACAAATTGAAAATAAGTTTAATTCTATCAGTTCATTAGTCTTTACGGGAATTACACATAATTACTGCTATATAGCTTTTTATATCATTAATACATGTAATACTAAGATACTTTTTTATAAATTGTACCTTTTAACTGTATTTTATATGTATATTGTATGTATGAATAGTCTCTCATAATTCTTTTAAGAATGGCTCATGCATTTTATCTTGTATGTTTAATCTTTTTAATGTTATCATATTTTATATGAATGTATGTGGTGAGACTCTAATAAACTTTTGAATCTGAATCTGAATCTATATATTTTAGTAATTATGCATAATTCCTGAAAAGTTCAGTAATTATGTATAATAACTAATTCGATGCCAGTAATTATACAACATATTTACCGTGAACATTTCAGGACTGATTATGTATAATTCCTACTATACACTTTTACTGTAACAGATATAGACCTCAGTAACAGGTTTATGTACATTAATCAGTGGCGGTTCCAGGATTTTTGAAAAAGGGGGGGTCCTCGGTAGAAAAGGGGGGGTCCAAAACTATAATATGATGATTTTTGCCCAAATTTTGCATGAAAATCACAGAATTTTCCGACGAAAGGGGAGGGTCCAGGCCCCCCTGGACCCCCGGCCCTCTGGATCCACCACTATTAATTGTGGACCTTATTTTCGCAATCATCACAGGGACTTGCTCCCCTCTATCAGTATTTTGTTAGAGTCAATGTGCGGTACGAAAAAAAACACTGTTCGTACCGCACATTGTTGATAGAGGGGAGCAAGTCCCTGTGCAATCATCAAAAAATTACTTGATTGCCACTTTTTAAAGATTTTTTCAACGTGATTTTCAGCAAATAAACATGAAAAAATAATGATAATGCCAAAGCAAAAACTAAACAATAACTTGATTTCCAGATAACCCCCCCAATGCCATGAGGTCAATCAGTTAGAGTTTATTTACAAGGGATTCAATGACAGTGCCGGGCGCTTTTTTAAAGCACTGTCGCTTACAGCATTTTGTAAACAATCACCAATGGAGGATATTTTTACGCAAGTTAGGGAGGGTAATGCATTTCACGTTCGTGTGTGGCTAGATAATACAGAAAATGATTTAAATCAAGGGTAAGATTTTATTGCTAGCTTCAATCAACAAAAATGTAACTTAAATAATATAATTGGTCACGAAAATGATTCACTTCCCTACAACTTTTTGCTTGTACAAAAAACGTATAAAAGGAAATCCAATTACATGTATGACCCCATTTATTTTTTTCTGTTCTTGTTTCTCATTTTTTTCTGAAAGACGAAAATCAATCTAACATTTGGTAACAGATTTGTTCAAATCTTAATTTTTCAAATCAAACCATTTCTAGACTATGATTTCTTTACCCTTGTACACCCCTGAATACAGCATTTAGTTGATGAAAACGCCATACATGGCTACTCATTGACTATTATAAGGCTACCAAGGGGCACTTGCAAATATACCAAAATGTACCTATAGAAAGACTTATTATTGTAATGAATTCTTTATATTTATATATTTTAATATCTACTACATCAAAAATCATTGACAATAGATTAACTGTTAAATGAAAGGACATTGTAGAAATTTTTTCTTGACTTTTATACATGTACATGTAATTAGCTTTCATGTTTTATAAATGAAATAGACATTTTTGAACATGAAGGCCTACTTGTATTATCATAGCACTGGATACTTTAAGCTGGAAAAGTAATAATAAGATAATTATTGTTATCTGACGCAGAAAGTACAAAGAAAATGAAAACCATGTACCCAAGTCAAAATATTTTTAAATAAATTGCAAATAAATCGATAACAAATTGCTTTCAAATCAAGAATACATGATTTGTTAATGCGATTTGTTTGTGATTCATTTAACAAATCGTAAGCAAATCAAACCGTGACATATATGGCATTTTGATTTGAATACAATTTGTTGCATATTTTTGATTTGATTACAATTCATTTGAAGTCTACTTCACTGAAAATTAATTTGCTTACAATTTGTTTAGCTTAGTTCTTGTCATTATTTGATTTGTTAACAATTCATTTAACTTTGTCATTTTGCATTTTCATTTGTTTCCAATTTGTTTAAATCAGTACTACATGGCATGGGGTTTTTCGATTTGTTTATAATTCATTGAACAATTTTTGGTTTTAAATTCCCATGGGTACCTCTTTGCACATGATAATCTTATTGGCTCTTGTGGTTATCTATCTACATTATTTGAATTTCAAAAAAGAAGGAAGAGGTCATGTAGCTTTTCTTTGGGATGTAAAGTGAATTATACTTTGTAGAAGCATGGACTATATCCTATTTGGAAGCTCTGAATTGTAAGACAATTAATTGATTTAGTTTCATTGATATAATTTTAATTTTTAAATGAACCTGAAAATGATTTGAAAGAGTCTGAAGTTCAATCTATATTGAAGATCAGAATTCTTCAACATGCAGTTTTGCAATTATAAATATATATTTCTTCATATTGACAAAGTAAGGATTACATTAAACATGAATAAATGGGAAGTCAAATATAAAGCATGAACATTTAAATATTCTAAAAATATGTACATGTATGTATTTGTGTCTTAAAGTTAAAAAAAACTAAGTAGGTTATAAATTTAATTCCTATTTATATCTTTGCTTGATAAAAGTTAAAGTCAACTCTATGCATTAAATGTACTAAGTATGTTTTTCTTGATAAAGAATTATATTACCTGTTTAAAATTATATAGTGGGATGTAAACTATAAATACACAGAATAACTATAGTGGCTCAAAGAATTATACATTTATTTTGCACACTTACATTTACAGGATATTTGATTTGTTTTCGATTTATTTATTTGATTTGATAACGATTCATTTAAGGTCATTTAAAGGATATTCGATTTGTTTTCGATTCATTTATTTGATTTGATTACAATTCATTTGAGAATAATTGATTTGCTTTCGATTCATTTCTTCGATTTGATTACAATTTGTTTACAATTTATTTTCGATTAATTGAATTCGATTCGTTAGCTCATTTGCATGGGAATTTACATCGATATCAAATTGTGAACAAATCGTTGATTTATTTTCGATTCATTTACCCGATTTGTTTGGCTGATTTTTTTACTTGGGTAACAGATGCGCCCTGTGCACTTTGAATAAAATTGCTGATACATATGTATCTTACGCTGATTTTCAGTCTATGTGTAGTCTAAACTGACATGACAATTACTAAATAAGGCATATCAGCGTCTAGATATAGGGTTTTTACATAATTGTCTCGCCTGCGAAGCAGAGTGAAATTACCGGGGGCTGCAATGGCAGCGTTAACTTTTTGGAAAAGTTATATGAGCACCTCCATACATGTATCTCAACAACTATAGGTCCTGGGTTGATGAAACTTGGTATACATATGTCCTAGTAGTAGCTTAGCACAGTTGCATCCCCATCTTTTGACCTTGACCTTGCTTTTCCAGTTGAGTGACTTTGACAATTTTCAATACATACTAGGAAAAACCCGCGAATTCGTGGGAAAGTCAATCGTTGTGTTGCTTTAAAAATAAGACCACACAATAAAAGCATTGAATTTGTATGACCTTTATACCTGGTTGTGCTAATCCCAAATTAAAGGTTCTACGGTTTATTAGTCCCCTACTGGCAAAAGCCGAAGGGGACTATAGGTTTGCACTCTGTCCGTCTGTTCGTCTGTCTGTTGGTCCGTCTGTCACCGACACGCCTCAGTTTTCCGCACTTTTTTTCTAAACGCTTATAGATAATGAACTTATTTTTGGTATGTGAGTTTACCTTGATAAGTTACAGATCAAGTTTGAGTTTCGTGCCGGTCCACAATTTTTTATGGGAGTCATGACCCTTTGAACTTTGAAAATTCACTAAAATTTCAGTTTTCCCCACTTTTTACCTGCGTCGCCGAAGGCGAAAGCAGGTCTAGTAGTCTGGTCACTCCGTCCGTCTGTCCGTCCGTCCGTCTGTCCGTCCGTCCCGCTATAGGGTGCCTTTCTTGTGTAATCTGAATCTCAAAAACCAAATACTAGATCTTTCTGAAATTTTACACAGTGATTACAGATATATTGAAGATGTGCACCTCCCCTTTTGGGGTCATTTTATAATTTCATTTAGAAATAAGGGGCCCAAAAGGGGCCAAAAAAGCAACTTTTTAATTTTTTTCCACAATAACTTTTGTTCTAGTTGACCAAATGCTATGAAACTTTACAGTAATGTTACTTACCATAAAAGGAAGGGTTGGCCTGATTTTGGGTGTCCCTTCTTTTTTCGTTTAGAAATTAGGGGCCCAAAAGGTGCCAAAAAAGTGACTTTTTAATTTTTTTCCACAATAACTTTTGTTCTGGTTGACCAAATGCTAAGAAACTTTACAGTAATGTTACTTACCATAAAAGGAAGGGTTGGGCTGATTTTGGGTGTCCCCTCTTTTTTCCTTTAGAAACTAAGGGCCCTTAAGGGTCCAAAAAAGCAACTTTTTTATTTGTTTCCACAATAACTTGTTTTGGTTGACCAAATGCTATGAAACTTTACAATATTGTTACTCACCATAAATTAAAGGGTGGGGATAATTTGGGTGTCCCCTCTCCTTTTGTTAAGGAACGAGGGGCCCAAAAGGGGCAAAAATGTGACATTTTTTATTTATGGTCTGATTTAGAATTTTTTTTTTACAAGTTAATTTTGGTCATATATTGGATTCAAAATGAAGGATACAATTTTTTCTTGACCCACCTTTTCTGTTTAGCAATAAGGGGACCAAAAGGGGAAAAAAATAGAAACTATTTTTTGTTTTTTACAATATTGGGTGGCATGTGACAAATATGCTTTGTAAGTCCACCATAGGATGCAAGTGTCAAAATATTTTGACTGTCCATATTGGGCCTAGAATGTGCAGGGTTCAACGTTTTGCTGTGCGACGCAGGGCCAGACATCGATTGGTCTTGTTTTCTAAACGCTTATAGATAATAAATTGAATTTTGGTATGTGAGTTTACCTTGATGAGTTACAGATCAAGATTAAGTTTCCTGCCGGTCCACAATTTTTTATGGGAGTTATGGCCCTTTGAACTTTGAAAATTCACTAAAATTTCAGTTTTCCCCACTTTTTATGCCCCGCCAACTTTGTTGGGGGGCATATAGTTTTTCGGTCCGTTCGTCCGTCCTTCCGTCCGTCACACTTTAGTTTTCCGCACTTTTTTTCGACATCCTTGCATATATTCAAAAGATTTTTGGTATGTGAGTCTACCATGATGAGTTACAGGTCAAGTTCGAGTTTCGTTCCGGTCCACTGATTTTGACCTAAATTACGGCCCTTGAACTTAGCAAATTTTGTAAAAATAAGTTTTCCGCACTTTTTTTCCACATCCTTGCATATATTCAAAAGATTTTTGGTATGTGAGTCTACCATGATGAGTTACAGGTCAAGTTCGAGTTTCGTTCCGGTCCACTGATTTTGACCTAAATTACGGCCCTTGAACTTAGCAAATTTTGTAAAAAAAAAGTTTTCCGCACTTTTTTTCCACATCCTTGCATATATTCAAAAGATTTTTGGTATGCGAGTCTACCATGATGAGTTACAGGTCAAGTTCGAGTTTCGTTCAGGTCCACTGATTTTGACCCAAATTAGGGCCCTTGGACTTAGCAAATTTGGTAAAAATAACAGTTTTATTTTATTTGCCAGCGGGGCATCAGTGTCATCTTGACACATTTCCTTGTTTTCTATACGCTTATAGATAATGAACTGATTTTTGGTAAGTGAGTTAACCTTGATGAGTTACAGATCAACTTTGAGTTTCGTGCCATTCCACAATTTTTGATGGGAGTTATGGCCTTTTGAACTTTGAAAATTCACTAAAATTTCAGTTTTCCCCACTTTTTTTCTAAACCCTGATAGATAATGAACTGATTTTTGGTATGTGAGTTTACCTTGATAAGTTACAGATCAAGTTTGAGTTTCGTGCCGGTCCACAATTTTTTATGGGAGTTACAAAAATGTATGACCCTTTGAACTTTGAAAATTCACTAAAATATCAGTTTTCCACATTTTTTTTCTAAACGCTTATAGATAATGAACTGATTTTTTGTCTGTTAGTTTACCTTGATGAGTTACAGATCAAGTTTGAGTTTGGTGCAGGTTGACAAATTCTTATGCTTTGAAGTTTGAAAATCTATTGCAATTTTCTTTTCTAAACTTTTTTATTGTTCCATGTAGATAATAAACTGATAAAGTTTAGGTATTCATTTGTTTGACAAATTGTTACCAGTGACTGAAATATGAGGCCGGTAGGGGACTAAGTATTGTTTTGCAATACTTTCAGAATGCTTGTTTATCTCTAAGTAAGTTTTTAGTTTGAATTTGAGTAGTAGCCTAGCACAGTAGCATCCCCATCTTTCGACCTAGACCTTGATTTTTCGGTTGATTGACTTTGATTATTGCATATATTAGCAATATTTAAGTTCTATAACACCTTTCCATCTGAGAAACTGAAAATCCTTATACATGTAAATGTAAAGTATAGTGGAAGTAAGAAAGAATTATTGTTTCAGATAATGCCGGCAGGCGAAACAAACTTTAGTCTTAGATCTTGTTATCTTTAATTGTTTGTAACCCTACCTGTTAATTAAACAAATGGCCAGCAGCAGTGTAATCATTTGCTTCGCAACTTAATAATTAAATTATTTTGGTTGGTGGGTTTTTACAGTCGTGACTATAGGGGAATGCCCCTCTGCAGCAACTATAGCAGTAAAACTGCTAAAGACTCGCTATGTGCTATCTGTCGTCCAGCCCATGACACACCACCGCCAGTGTTAGCTGTTCCATTAAATATAAAGCATAATTTATGGAAAAGTTTTGTGGGATTTTTTTGTAATTGCAAGAAAACAGGGGAAATAATTTCCAACAGTCTAAAAAAGTTGGGTAATTCCGGAATGATGACGGCTATAGGTTTTCCGGATTAATTAATTAGGTAAATTAGCAAACTGCAGACATAATTGCATATGTGCTAATGAAATGGTCAAAGGGCACAACCATCCCCTTTTTTGTCTCGCCTGCGACGAATAGTCGCGGAAGGCGAGACATAGGTATTACTTTCCGGCGGCGGCGGCGGCGTCGTAAACTTTTTTGTAAGACTTTTGTGGACAATGAATTGCTTGAAAAGTATAATAGCTAGGCATCTGATATTTGGTATACAGATAGTTCAGGTTATGGTCTACGCAACTGTCACCATGCCGATTGACCCTGACCCCATTTTCACGCTCCAGTGACTCTGTGAACTTAGGTCTTTTTTCAGGTCGTAAACTTTTTTGTAAGACTTGTGGACGATGAATTGCTTGAAAAGTATAATAGCTAGGCATCTGATATTTGGTATACAGACAGTTCAGGTTATGGTCTACGCAACTGTCACCATGCCATGTGACCCTGACCCCATTTTCACGCTCCAGTGACTCTGTGAACTTAGGTCTTTTTTCAGGCCGTAAACTTTTTTGTAAGACTTTTGTGGACGATGAATTGCTTGAAAAGTATAATAGCTAGGCATCTGATATTTTGTATACAGACAGTTCAGGTTATGGTCTACCCAACTGTCACCATGCCATGTGACCCTGACCTCATTTTCACGCTCCAGTGACTCTGTGAACTTAGGTCTTTTTTCAGGCTGTAAACTTTTTTGTAAGACTTTTGTGGACGATGAATTGCTTGAAAAGTATAATAGCTAGGCATCTGATATTTAGTATACAGACAGTTCAGGTTGTGGTTTACGCAACTGTCACCATGCCGTGTGACCCTGACCTCATTTTCACGCTCCAGTGACTCTGTGAACTTTGGTCTTTTTTCAGGCTGTAAACTTTTTTGTAAGACTTTTATGGACGATGAATTGCTTGAAAAGTATAATAGCTAGGCATCTGATATTTAGTATACAGACAGTTCAGGTTATGGTCTATGCAACTGTCACCATGCCGTGTGACCCTGACCCCATTTTCACGCTCCAGTGAATCTGTGAACTTAGGTCTTTCTCAGGCCGAAAAACTTTTTTGTAAGACTTTTATGGACAATGAATTGCTGGAAAGTTATAATAGCTAGGCATCTGATATTGGGTAAACAGACAGTTGCGGTTATGGACAACGCAACTGTTACCATGCCATGTGACCATGACCCCATTTTTACGCTCTAGTGACTCTGTGATCTGAGGTCTTTTTTCAGACAGAAAACTTTTTGTAATACTTGTGTGGACAATGGATTGCTTGAATAGTATAATAACTAGGCATCTGTTATTAGGTATACTGACACTTTTTATGTTTATATCAAGAAATGAAAGCTTAGGTAGTTGATTTTAGCGATGGTGCCGGCAGGCGAGACATACTTTTAGTGGCCACACTTGTTTGATATATGAAGCTTAGTCGTAGCATATGTATTTTAGGCTGCAACCCAGCTAACAAAAAACGTTTCGTTATTTTAGTAGTATAGATTATAGCAATGGAAAAGTTATGCGAGCACCTCAATATCTCAAGAACTATAGGTCCTAGGTTGATGAAACTTGGTATGCATATGCCCCAGTAGTAGCTTAGCACAATTGCATCCTCATCTTTTGACCTCATTCCTTGAATTTCCGGTTGAGTGACTTCGACAATTTTCAATACATATGATAGCAATGGAAAAGTTTTGTGAGCACCTCCATATCTCAAGAACTTTAAGTCCTAGGTTGATGAAACTTGGTATGCATATGCCCCAGTAATAGCTTAGCACAGTTACATCCCCTTCTTTTGACCTTGACCTTGATTTTCTGGTTGAGTGACTTTGATTATTTTTATTGCATATACATTTTATTAGCAATGTTTAAGTCATGTACACATGTAAGTGCTATAAACATCTTTAAAAATTTTGATCTCAGAAACTGAAAATCCATGTATATTCAATATAAAGTGGAAGTAAGAAAGCATAATTGTTTCTGATGGTGCCGGCAGGCGAGACATACTTTAGTTTTAACTCTTGTTTAGTATTTTTTTACATGTGCACTTGATCTGTTTTGCAGGGCATTTTCTTTGTGTTTTCAGTTAACCAAAATCTAGCCAAATTAATTATATATCAACAATGCCCTGTTGTTTGGCCTCCACTTGCAAGGTTATCATTAAATCTGTGTACTAATATTTTAAAAGGAAGGTTATTTAGAGGTAATTCATGCTTTATTTCTAGAAGCTGCTATACCTTATTTTTTTAAATTTCTATAGAACAACAAAACGTAAAGGAACTCCCTTAGCTAAGAAGCATTTATCAACTGATGTAAAAAAATCAAACATATCGATTCTAAATCCAACATAACACTTCAAACAACTAATGATTTAGTATTATATCATCACACAAAATCGACATATTTGATCGCTGTAATGCTTTGAAACAATACAATAGTCAAAAAGTAAAAGATTAATGTTTTAGAGTTACATTTTCAATATTTCTACCAAAAACACCAAATTTAAAGATTTTACTATAACTTCCAACTTGTATCCTTTCTTAAAAAGTTTTTAAGCCAAATTACCATGTCAAGAGGATTGTTTTTGAATTTACGTGCCTTATAAACTACATTTCCATAAAATTCGGGATGTGATATTCCTTTTACAATAAAAAAGCGACGTGTACAGTTAAATTTTTCAATGAGATACCCATATTTATGAACAAATTTAGTAAAAGATTTGACTAATTTGTGGTATTGATAACCTTGTTTTAGCAATTTTTCTGTAATGACACGGTTTTTGTCATTAAAATCAGAAATACAAGTGTACCACTGCAAATACGAGCATATCTGACTAACTTTGAAATGTACATTCTGTAAGATGGAGCTATACATATATGTAGGTACAATGTACATCACCTTCAAGAAAGGGAAAGTTTACAATTGGGAAAGAAAAGTCATCACGTTTATCATAGACTTTAGTGTGCAATTTTCCATTGACAATGCTTAAATCTAAATCCAAAAATGGACATCTATCGCCGGTCGAGTTAGATTTATTAAGGGTTAATTCTTTAGGATAGATATCATTTATGAATTTAGAGAAATTGGGGATGTTAAGGGTAAGGATGTCGTCTAAGTATCTGTAAGTATTGTTACAAATGTCAATAAGGTGGTGTTTGTTTGTGTCTTTTTGTAGTTTGGCCATAAATTGTGATTCATAACAATATAAAAAAAGATCTGCTATAAGTGGGGCGCGATTGGTTCCCATAGGAATACCAATAACTTAGCGATATATTTGTTTTGCAAAACGTATGTAAATATTATCTAAAAGAAAGTTAAGTGCAGTAATCATTTCTACGTCAGTCCAATTAACATAGCCTTTATGGGTTTCGTTACTGAAAAACGATTTACCAAATACATTTGTACTTTTGAAACGTTAGAACAAATGTAATCACTTTTAGATTTATCAAAAGCACCATTTAACTAAATATTCAAATTTCTTTTTAATTAGATTATGAGGAAGATTTGTATACAAAGTACAAATGTAGAAAAATCGTAGCTGTCAACTGTCTGGAAAGTATTTTCAAATGCTCTAAGTTTGTCCAAAACATCAAGAGAAGTTTTGACAATCCAAAAATGATTCACGTCACTATTTTCAAAAATTTTGTTACAGTATCGAATAATTTACTCTTTCATTGTTGTCAAAGCTAGAGTGAGAACTTTAGAAACATTGGTCAGAGAATACTTACTAGAAGCATAAATAAAACAGGATTTATATGGGTTTTTGTGTAATTTAGGTATCCAATACATAGTGGGTAATTTATTGTGTGTAGGGGCTGCTTGCAGTGCTGTTGATGCTGTGATATGATCATCAATAATACTTGCTTCCGAAGACTGAACGGAGATGAAGGTGCACAAGCCTGTAATTTCATTGTCTAAAACGTCAAGGTACATGTTATACATGTATTTCCATCATACCACAGCAGCATTGTTAGCTGCTATATCAGCAGGAACAAAAACATACCGGAACCTAGTATTAAAACGTAGTTTTGACTTAATTCTGTTGATGTAAGTATGGGGTCGAAATTCTACAAAAGAGTTTTGAAAATGGGTTATATGAATTTAACAATGGCCATAAAATTATTCTTAAAACAGTCTAAAGATTTTGAATCTGCCCTTCCCTTTTAATCCATGACTTACAGTAAGATTGAAGAGCTGCATCAACACAATCAAAACATGAATTCCAGTTTATTTGAGAGGGAGGTCTGAATTTAGATGTTAAGGTCGCCGGTGACAACATGGCCACAAGGAGCATATCTTAAGTCAGAATCAGCACAGTCGCATGTTAAAGGAATATTCGTGTCTAGTTCTTCATCAATTGTAGTGGATGTATAGTTAAAAATAATATTACGTGTGGGCTTTTTATATTTGTAAGATACGATAGGAGGTTCAGTATTTGTAAAATAAGGTGGTATAAGATCTTTAATTGTAGGATCCATAAAAATACTTGACATATTTATGAAGTCAAGTCCTCTATTAATATATGTTAATTTTATAAAATGCCGAATGTGGTCTAAAGGGGAATAAATTTTTGGGGAAAGTTTAAAGTAACAAAAAGCATTTATGATAAGCGCTCCTTCGTAAAAAGCACTAGCATGAGATATAGTTTCACAATCTTATCTGATTTTATTTAACTTAGAAATAGTAATAGAGCATAGTTTACAAAAAAGATTATGCCTTCTGTTGTTAGCTCACCTGGACCGAAGGTCCATGTGAGCTATTGCCATCACTTGGCGTCCGTCGTCGTCTGTCGTCGTCTGTTAACATTTTACAAAAATCTTCTCCTCTGAAACTACTGAACAGAATTTAATGAAACTTGGTGTGAGTGGTCCTTAGGGTGTCCTGCAGCAAACTTGTGTTTTGATTTTTGATCCGTCAAAAAACATGGCCACTGTTACTAAAAATAGACCAGGGGGGTCAGACTACTGTTTTTGGCTTGTACATCAAAAAGTATAAGAGATAGATGAAATCTGATGCCACCCTACTGCTTCAGCATCACAAGTTCTACTAAAGTGTCCATTTGGTCGAAGTTGTCAGATGATCCCTTATAGGGGTTACAGCCCCTTAAAGGTGAAAAATAGCGTTTTTTCATGTTTTTGGCCTATAGAATGAAAACTATTGCAGATAGAGAAAAGCTGTTGCTTGCTTAAATGTTCAGCTCATTTAGCTCTACAAAAGTCTCCATAGGGTCGAAGTTGTCAGATGACCCCTTATAGGGGTTACGGCCCCTTAAAGGCGAAAAATAGTGTTTTTGGTCTATAGAATGAAAACTATTGCAGATAGAGAAAAGCTGTTGCTTGCTTAAATGTTCAGCTCATTTAGCTCTACAAAAGTCTCCATAAGGTCGAAGTTGTCAGATGACCCCTTATAGGGGTTACGACCCCTTAAAGGCAAAAAATAATGTTTTTGGCTTATAGAATATATGAAAACTATTGCAGATAGAGAAAAGCTGTTGCTTGCTTAAATGTTCAGCTCATTTAGCTCTACAAAAGTCTCCATAGGGTCAAAGTTGTCAGATGACCCCTAATAAGGGTTACGGCCCCTTAAAGGCGAAAAATAGTGTTTTTGGTCTATAGAATGAAAACTATTGCAGATAGAGAAAAGCTGTTGCTTGCTTAAATGTTCAGCTCATTTAGCTCTACAAAAGTCTCCATAAGGTCGAAGTTGTCAGATGACCCCTTATAGGGGTTACGGCCCCTTAAAGGCGAAAAATAGTGTTTTTGGTCTATAGAATGAAAACTATTGCAGATAGAGAAAAGCTGTTGCTTGCTTAAATGTTCAGCTCATTTAGCTCTACAAAAGTCTCCATAAGGTCGAAGTTGTCAGATGACCCCTTATAGGGGTTACGGCCCCTTAAAGGCGAAAAATAGTGTTTTTGGCCTATAGAATGAAAACTATTGCAGATAGAGAAAAGTAGTTGCTTGCTTAAATGTTCAGCTCATTTAGCTCTACAAAAGTCTCCATAGGGTCAAAGTTGTCAGATGACCCCTTATAGGGGTTACAGCCCCTTAAAGGCGAAAAATAGTGTTTTTGGCCTATAGAATGAAAACTATTGCAGATAGAGAAAAGTAGTTGCTTGCTTAAATGTTCAGCTCATTTAGCTCTACAAAAGTCTCCATAGGGTCGAAGTTGTCAGATGACCCCTTATAGGGGTTACAGCCCCTTAAAGGCGAAAAATAGTGTTTTTGGCCTATAGAATGAAAACTATTGCAGATAGAGAAAAGCTGTTGCTTGCTTAGATGTTCAGATCATTTAGCTTTGCAAAAGTCTCCATAGGGTCAAAGTTGTCAGATGACCCCTTATATGGGTTATGGCCCCTTAAAGGGAAAAAATAGTGTTTTTGGCCTATAGAATGAAAACTATTGCAGATAGAGAAAAGCTGTTGCTTGCTTAAATGTTCAGCTCATTTAGCCCTTCAAAAATCTCCATAGGTGTGAAGTCAGATGACCCCTTATAGGGGTTACAGCCCCTTCAAGGCAAAAAATAGTGTTTTTGGCCTACAGAATGAAAACTATTGCAGATAGAGAAAAGCTGTTGCTTTCTTAAATGTTCAGCTCATTTAGCTCTACAAAAGTCTCCATAAGGTCGAAGTTGTCAGATGACCCCTTATAGGGGTTACAGCCCCTTAAAGGCGAAAAATAGTGTTTTTGGCCTACAGAATGAAAACTATTGCAGATAGAGAAAAGCTGTTGCTTGCTTAAATGTTCAGCTCATTTAGCTCTACAAAAGTCTCCATAGGGTCAAAGTTGTCAGATAACCCCTTATAGGGGTTACAGCCCCTTAAAGGCGAAAAATAGTGTTTTAAGCCTATAGAATGAAAACTATTGCAGATAGAGAAAAGCTGTTGCTTGCTTAGATGTTCAGATCATTTAGCTTTGCAAAAGTCTCCATAGGGTCAAAGTTGTCAGATGACCCCTTATATGGGTTATGGCCCCTTAAAGGGAAAAAATAGTGTTTTTGGCCTATAGAATGAAAACTATTGCAGATAGAGAAAAGCTGTTGCTTGCTTAAATGTTCAGCTCATTAAGCCCTTCAAAAATCTCCATAGGTGTGAAGTCAGATGACCCCTTATAGGGGTTATAGCCCCTTCAAGGCAAAAAATAGTGTTTTTGGCCTACAGAATGAAAACTATTGCAGATAGAGAAAAGCTGTTGCTTGCTTAAATGTTCAGCTCATTTAGCTCTACAAAAGTCTCCATAAGGTCGAAGTTGTCAGATGACCCCTTATAGGGGTTACGGCCCCTTAAAGGCGAAAAATAGTGTTTTTGGTCTATAGAATGAAAACTATTGCAGATAGAGAAAAGCTGTTGCTTGCTTAAATGTTCAGCTCATTTAGCTCTACAAAAGTCTCCATAAGGTCGAAGTTGTCAGATGACCCCTTATAGGGGTTACGACCCCTTAAAGGCAAAAAATAATGTTTTTGGCCTATAGAATATATGAAAACTATTGCAGATAGAGAAAAGCTGTTGCTTGCTTAAATGTTCAGCTCATTTAGCTCTACAAAAGTCTCCATAGGGTCAAAGTTGTCAGATGACCCCTAATAAGGGTTACGGCCCCTTAAAGGCGAAAAATAGTGTTTTTGGTCTATAGAATGAAAACTATTGCAGATAGAGAAAAGCTGTTGCTTGCTTAAATGTTCAGCTCATTTAGCTCTACAAAAGTCTCCATAAGGTCGAAGTTGTCAGATGACCCCTTATAGGGGTTACGGCCCCTTAAAGGCGAAAAATAGTGTTTTTGGTCTATAGAATGAAAACTATTGCAGATAGAGAAAAGCTGTTGCTTGCTTAAATGTTCAGCTCATTTAGCTCTACAAAAGTCTCCATAAGGTCGAAGTTGTCAGATGACCCCTTATAGGGGTTACGGCCCCTTAAAGGCGAAAAATAGTGTTTTTGGCCTATAGAATGAAAACTATTGCAGATAGAGAAAAGTAGTTGCTTGCTTAAATGTTCAGCTCATTTAGCTCTACAAAAGTCTCCATAGGGTCAAAGTTGTCAGATGACCCCTTATAGGGGTTACAGCCCCTTAAAGGCGAAAAATAGTGTTTTTGGCCTATAGAATGAAAACTATTGCAGATAGAGAAAAGTAGTTGCTTGCTTAAATGTTCAGCTCATTTAGCTCTACAAAAGTCTCCATAGGGTCAAAGTTGTCAGATGACCCCTTATATGGGTTATGGCCCCTTAAAGGGAAAAAATAGTGTTTTTGGCCTATAGAATGAAAACTATTGCAGATAGAGAAAAGCTGTTGCTTGCTTAAATGTTCAGCTCATTTAGCTCTACAAAAGTCTCCATAGGGTCAAAGTTGTCAGATAACCCCTTATAGGGGTTACAGCCCCTTAAAGGCGAAAAATAGTGTTTTAAGCCTATAGAATGAAAACTATTGCAGATAGAGAAAAGCTGTTGCTTGCTTAGATGTTCAGATCATTTAGCTTTGCAAAAGTCTCCATAGGGTCAAAGTTGTCAGATGACCCCTTATATGGGTTATGGCCCCTTAAAGGGAAAAAATAGTGTTTTTGGCCTATAGAATGAAAATTATTGCAGATAGAGAAAAGCTGTTGCTTGCTTAAATGTTCAGCTCATTAAGCCCTTCAAAAATCTCCATAGGTGTGAAGTCAGATGACCCCTTATAGGGGTTACAGCCCCTTCAAGGCAAAAAATAGTGTTTTTGGCCTACAGAATGAAAACTATTGCAGATAGAGAAAAGCTGTTGCTTGCTTAAATGTTCAGCTCATTTAGCTCTACAAAAGTCTCCATAAGGTCGAAGTTGTCAGATGACCCCTTATAGGGGTTACGACCCCTTAAAGGCGAAAAATAGTGTTTTTGGTCTATAGAATGAAAACTATTGCAGATAGAGAAAAGCTGTTGCTTGCTTAAATGTTCAGCTCATTTAGCTCTACAAAAGTCTCCATAAGGTCGAAGTTGTCAGATGACCCCTTATAGGGGTTACGATCCCTTAAAGGCAAAAAATAATGTTTTTGGCCTATAGAATATATGAAAACTATTGCAGATAGAGAAAAGCTGTTGCTTGCTTAAATGTTCAGCTCATTTAGCTCTACAAAAGTCTCCATAGGGTCAAAGTTGTCAGATGACCCCTAATAAGGGTTACGGCCCCTTAAAGGCGAAAAATAGTGTTTTTGGTCTATAGAATGAAAACTATTGCAGATAGAGAAAAGCTGTTGCTTGCTTAAATGTTCAGCTCATTTAGCTCTACAAAAGTCTCCATAAGGTCGAAGTTGTCAGATGACCCCTTATAGGGGTTACGGCCCCTTAAAGGCGAAAAATAGTGTTTTTGGTCTATAGAATGAAAAGTATTGCAGATAGAGAAAAGCTGTTGCTTGCTTAAATGTTCAGCTCATTTAGCTCTACAAAAGTCTCCATAAGGTCGAAGTTGTCAGATGACCCCTTATAGGGGTTACGGCCCCTTAAAGGCGAAAAATAGTGTTTTTGGCCTATAGAATGAAAACTATTGCAGATAGAGAAAAGTAGTTGCTTGCTTAAATGTTCAGCTCATTTAGCTCTACAAAAGTCTCCATAGGGTCAAAGTTGTCAGATGACCCCTTATAGGGGTTACAGCCCCTTAAAGGCGAAAAATAGTGTTTTTGGCCTATAGAATGAAAACTATTGCAGATAGAGAAAAGTAGTTGCTTGCTTAAATGTTCAGCTCATTTAGCTCTACAAAAGTCTCCATAGGGTCGAAGTTGTCAGATGACCCCTTATAGGGGTTACAGCCCCTTAAAGGCGAAAAATAGTGTTTTTGGCCTATAGAATGAAAACTATTGCAGATAGAGAAAAGCTGTTGCTTGCTTAGATGTTCAGATCATTTAGCTTTGCAAAAGTCTCCATAGGGTCAAAGTTGTCAGATGACCCCTTATATGGGTTATGGCCCCTTAAAGGGAAAAAATAGTGTTTTTGGCCTATAGAATGAAAACTATTGCAGATAGAGAAAAGCTGTTGCTTGCTTAAATGTTCAGCTCATTTAGCCCTTCAAAAATCTCCATAGGTGTGAAGTCAGATGACCCCTTATAGGGGTTACAGCCCCTTCAAGGCAAAAAATAGTGTTTTTGGCCTATAGAATGAAAACTATTGCAGATAGAGAAAAGTAGTTGCTTGCTTAAATGTTCAGCTCATTTAGCTCTACAAAAGTCTCCATAGGGTCAAAGTTGTCAGATGACCCCTTATAGGGGTTACAGCCCCTTAAAGGCGAAAAATAGTGTTTTTGGCCTATAGAATGAAAACTATTGCAGATAGAGAAAAGTAGTTGCTTGCTTAAATGTTCAGCTCATTTAGCTCTACAAAAGTCTCCATAGGGTCGAAGTTGTCAGATGACCCCTTATAGGGGTTACAGCCCCTTAAAGGCGAAAAATAGTGTTTTTGGCCTATAGAATGAAAACTATTGCAGATAGAGAAAAGCTGTTGCTTGCTTAAATGTTCAGCTCATTTAGCTCTACAAAAGTCTCCATAGGGTCAAAGTTGTCAGATAACCCCTTATAGGGGTTACAGCCCCTTAAAGGCGAAAAATAGTGTTTTAAGCCTATAGAATGAAAACTATTGCAGATAGAGAAAAGCTGTTGCTTGCTTAGATGTTCAGATCATTTAGCTTTGCAAAAGTCTCCATAGGGTCAAAGTTGTCAGATGACCCCTTATATGGGTTATGGCCCCTTAAAGGGAAAAAATAGTGTTTTTGGCCTATAGAATGAAAACTATTGCAGATAGAGAAAAGCTGTTGCTTGCTTAAATGTTCAGCTCATTAAGCCCTTCAAAAATCTCCATAGGTGTGAAGTCAGATGACCCCTTATAGGGGTTACAGCCCCTTCAAGGCAAAAAATAGTGTTTTTGGCCTACAGAATGAAAACTATTGAAGATAGAGAAAAGCTTTTTCTTGCTTAAACTTTCAGCTCATTTAACTATACAAAAGTCTTAATAGGGTTCACATCAAGACCAGGTGAGCGATTCAGGCTCCTGGGAGCCTCTTGTTTTTAAATATTCTAACAAGATCAGCAATACTAAAATTGGAACGATGCTGCTTTCTAATATTACGATTTATTCATCTACCATGCGACCGATTGTTCCGTTTACGAGGACTTACCAAATTCATGACGTTTATTTGAAGATCTAGATATGTTACCTTGTCCCATGATGTTATCGTTTAATCCAAGAGGATAAGCTGTTTTTAGCTTCTTAATCCACTCGAGTTCAGCAAGCCTTCTTGACCTGCAAAACTCTTGTTTTCTTAAATTTTGATCTCTTTGAATGATCTTAAGAGGTTGTACTCTGATATGTTTATGGTTATGACCATGCTTATGAAAATGTTGATACAGCAGACATTTATATCTTTTAAAACGACGAAAGCGATACAGATGTTCTGAGGTTCTTTTTGATAAACATCTACCTGCTTCCCCTACGTACTGGATATTGCAATTAGGTTTCGATCAAGTTATATTAAGTAAATTAAATTATTTGTTCGTCAGTTAACATCTTGGGTTAAATTTTTATAGTTGATTGTACAGTGGTGTCTCTGATTAATATGTTACATGTCTGTCATTTCGAAGCCTTACAGGGTAGAATTTTAGGATATCCACGATAAGAGTTGTTGAAAGTTCTACCGGTTAATTTACTAGAGATCTGAGTTTTGGTTATTGCTGATTGAAAAATGGGTTTGGTGTTACTTAGGGTGTTGTAAGGGTGACAGGAATTAACATTGAAATGAATGGACTATTAGTAGTGGATATCCTTGTATGATGTTTATTATCAAAATATCTTTTTCCGTTTCGTAAAATCATGATATGTATCGTAAGGAGAGAAATGAGTGTCCAATGAAAATATAGGGACAGCAAGAAAACAAATGTACTAACAGTATTTATATATACATGTATGAAAAAGTACCACGAATAAAAACTTCGTACTAACACTACTACTGATTCCCGACAAAGAAATTAAAAACGCAACGACATAAAAACAATTACAGGGATTAATAGTAAAAGTAGGAATATTAACAAGACCATAGAAATGGGCGAACAAAATTTATTAAGTGTAAGAAGTAAAATTTATGAGGTAGAAAAAAACATGAAAGCTATCTCGTGTACAAGTATACCATCATTAAAATATATAAGAGCATACACCTCAAGCGCGGGGATACATGTAGACTATAAAAAGGGGTCAGATCAAAGGGACTTGCTCCCGTCTATGAATATATATGTTGTTAGAGTCTACATGTATGTACAATGTACCATAGGAAAAAAACCACACAAGGGAGATACTACTTTCACTTAGTCACTTCTCCCTTCGCTTCAAATCAATTTACTCTTAATAAATCACTTATCAATATCTTTGTATCCTTGCATCATAAATGATTTTCTTTCCAAAACACAAAAATTTATCATTACATGCACCTCAGAATCAAAATTCTACTTTATTCAGGCAGTTTTGTAAACTTTGGCAATTGCATGGACATGAAATTTAACATGAAAAAGAAAGTACAGGGTAGACTTGTAGACATTCTCTGTACTTTACTTAATAAATGGTATGTAAAGTGAAAGTAAATATGTCATAAAATTCATTGGGGTTTTCCTTGAGTTTTGAGACATTTCCTTGATGTAACAATTTTCATGTCAATGCAATTGCCAAATGAATTAATTTTTTTTTATCAACATTAGCCAGGGGTGTAAAGATGCCCCTTTCTCATGATCCAATGCACATATGCATCACCATTCTTGACCTACATGTACCTCAAGGGATTTGAATGGTATTTCACAGCTGCTATTTAGCTAAGTACAATAAAATACAGGTCAAGTTCAATTTTCAGGATGATCCGAAAAATATTATTGAGTTTTTGCCACTTTATAAATTTTTCAAATTTTGACAATGATGAAATTTTCTGATCTATGATTTATACTACTAAAATAATGAAGCATTATTTGTTAGCCGGGTTGCAGCCTCAACAACAGATGCTACGACTAAGCTTCATATATCAAAAATAGGGGATGGTTGTGCCCTTTGACCATTTCATTAGCACATATGCAATTTTGTCTGCAGAATGCTAATTAACCTCATCAATTAATCTGGAAAACCTATAGCCATCATCGTTCCGGAATTGACCCACTGTTTTTAGAAATAATATTTCCCCTGTTTTCTGACAATTACAAAATAAATCGCACAAAACTTTTCCATTAATTATGCTATATATTAAAAAGGTTTTATATAATAAATTTCCCTACATGTAAAATTAACTCAATTACGAAATTTCCCTGCAGCTGGACATTCTTTTGATAAACAGGTGGGGTAACACGTATTCGTTTTATCACTGAATATGCCACCCAAATTCTTGTCGTATTATCAGTAATTCGTCAACATGTCATGACTGGCACAGAGGATCGAAACCACTCGACACTTACCGTTGATGTCTTCACCATCCTTCACATACTTGAACATCAACCCGCCAGCTGGGACTTGTCAGCTCGGAATGGAAGATACAAGTTGACTGTTAGATGGAGCGAACAGAAACGGGAACAGGACATGACATCGCGACAACCCACACTTAGGAAAAGGTCTTCAAAGTCCAGGAGAGACAGGAATCACCGACGTCTCCAGGATTTTATTGCAAGGAAAAGACAACAAGAAGGTGAACCATCTGCTGTTGTCACCAGCAACATAGAAAATGACACCAAAGTGGACACCGACGACAGATAGAACCAGCTGTAGATCAACCAGAGATACCGGAAGAGACCAGGGACATATCCGCTCAACCGGCTGGAGATCACAATATGGAATCAACTGAAACCCCGGCTGAGCTTGGAGTAGAACCAGCTCAAACTACTGGTGACCAAGATATTAAGGAAGCGACCGATGTCCTGGAAACTGATGTCAGAATCACTAAGAAGGCAGTAAGAGTAGAGAGGGATACTTCTCAACCCAAAGATAAGGAAAGGCTGTCTACTGAGAAGGTCCAGACAGGAAAAGAAGAATATCTTGTTAAGAAAGTAACGCTAGATGCACCACAGAGTACGTTTATTTTCGAGCTGAGTAATAGGAAGAGCTACCTACTAGTCTTCGAAGATACGCTAAAAGCATATAACGAGATAAGAGAAGATAAGAATGTTGAAATGTACAACCTTGTAAAGAGAAGTCACGAATATTGGTACGACTTGAGAAAACCTGGAAACTATGTGTACAGCGAGGAAAGAAGTCAGAAAGTGGAGACCATCGCCAGGAAATACAGATTGAAATTAGAACAGTTCAAATAAAGATAGTGAAATGTAAATGTTAATAAAGGGCGAAATAAGCCCCAGTCCCAAGACCCTTTTTGTTGTTAATTGTAATTTAAAGCCCCCCACCCGAAATACCTTAAGAAAAGAAAAAAAAGAAAAAAAAAGAAAAAAAAAAAGGTGAGGTAACAAACAATTAAAGGTAACAAGATCTAACACTAAAGTTTGTTCTGCCTGCCAGCATCATCAGAAACAAAAATTCTTTTTTACTATGCTTTGCAATTATAAGGATTTTCAGTTTCTCAGATTAAAAGGTGTTATATATAGAACTTAAACATTGCGAATACTTTATGCAATAACAATAATCAAAGTCAATCAACAGAAAAATCAAGGTCTAGGTCGAAAGATGGGGATGCAACTGCGTTAGGCTACTATTGGGGTTTATGTTTACCAAGTTTCATCAACCTAGGACTTATAAGATAAGATAAGTTTATTGGCCAATTAAGGGCCCTCAAGGGGCAAAGACAGTACAACATATATATGTTACAGTAAAAGTGTATAAATAGGAATTATACATGATTCCTGAAAATTTCAGTAAATATGCATAATTACTGGCCCTATTAGTTATTATACATAATTACTGAAATTTTCAGGAATTATGCATAATTACTAAAATATTGAGCAGTAATTATGTATAATTCCTAAAGACTAATGAAATGGTATTAAACTTGTTCTAATTTGTCAAAAAAAAGTGTAAGTCAAGCAAAGCAAAATAAGCACAAAGCATTTCACAGAATTTTAATCCCTTTAGATTACACATAGAAATGTCTCCAGTTCTTATATTACATGTATGCAAGTGTGGCACATTTTTATATTTAAAGATATGTTCAGATGCATGGCAACTTATTGCACATTTAGCTGTCTTTTCATCAGGAATGTTTGTTTGTTGCAAACCTGTTTTAGCTTATGTATATGAAATCGAATTAGTTAAGTTAATATAGAATTTTAGTTAAAAATTAACAAGTTGTCATTGGACTTTTTAACAGTATCAAAAAGTAATTTTCTATCATTGACAAATTTAGGACATTCAGAAAAATAATGAATCTCATCTTCCACTTTATTAAAGTTACATTTATCACAAATTCTAAGGTTAAGCGGAATGGAAGGATTCGAATGTCTTTCTAATTCTACTTTAAGGTGGTTCGGGAGTATAACACGGAGCATCTTTTTCAGACATCTTGCAAATTTTTAGTCTGAATATTAATTAAAATGGCTTAAAATACCTCAAGAGATGTAAAAACTAATTCTTTATTTTATTTTATGAATGAAATAAATTTAACATAAATATTTAAAAAGAAATTAAGATTTTTCTGAAAAGTTCTATTATCAGGGGAGATAATTGGCGGGAAACTGTGTGACAAATTTTTATATAGAAATGTGTAAGAAAAAATAATTTTTCTTAAATATCTAAAAAAGAAGGTCCGTGACCCCAAGTTTTTATTATGTTTTTCAGAAGATAGTATATGTGGCTTGTCATTTGTGAAATATAACTAAAATCTGATGGGTTTTCAGCTCACAGTGATGCTAGATAACTCTTTTCCCTTTACAATCTATTGAAAAACACAACTCTAGGCCACCAAATTCGCAAGGTCATAAATCTGTAGAAAGGTCCGTGACCCCCAATTATTTTTGCATTTTTTAAACGTTAGTTTATCAAAGTATTATTCTGCAAAATTTAACAAAAATCTGATGGATTTTTCTTAAACCCCCGAACCACCTTAAGTTGATGGTTGCTTACTCTAAATCTAGCAAAACTCTTTCTTTTATTGAAATCTTGGATGATGTAATAATAAAATAAATAAGCTTATCTCTATGTTTGTACCACAAATTATTGTATAGATCACTCATGTGTTTACTAGTAGAGTGTTTAATATAATTATTATTAAAAGCATTTGCGCTACTCTCTACAGGAATATTTAAGATTTTTAACATAGACAATAAAGAGCCATACCAAGTGTCTACCCCATTGTTATGCAATAACTTCATTTCAGTTAATGCATCAGTTAACAGTTTTGTAGGTTACACTGTGAGTTGTCTAACCTGTGCCAGTATCTTAAAACAGATTTGATTTAAAACAATCAAAGATAATTGGACATTACCAAATTCTGACATTACAAGTTTTCTTTTTTTTAAATTTAGTTAGATCATTTACACGGATCTAATATAGGCAAGTCAATTTGCAATACTACCCAAAATACATACGAAGCATAAACAGTTGCCCAAGATATGGACTATTCAATGCCTAGAATTAAAGCTTGAGCAGTATAATCTTTGTCGCACTTTCTGATACTGTTATTTAAATGGAAAAAAAAGAGACTTTTAAAAAATTTTTAAGCTGTTTTTTTTCCCTCTGACCAAAACTAAGCAAAACAATCTTTAAAAAAATGTGTATTAACTTTAAATCTCTTTAAATTAACTACGCTACTATGATTTTATTTCATTTTTAAACCATAACTGAAATTATCAAAATACTTAGTATACTGAAAGAAAATTAATGAGTGGTTGAATAAACAGGGGGTCCAATGTAATTGGTAAGTGCGCAGCATAATTTGGTAAGTGACTATAAAGATGGCGGAAAAACCTCGCTTCGATCGACAACCGTCACTTTTCTCTTCGTGTTTACAAAAGTTATACACATCTTATGAATAAAACCATGTTGCCTTTCGGCAATTATGAGTTATGAGAAATAGTACATAACAAAAATTTAATGCTTGATTTGCTTATCAAAAAGCTATTGAAGAAAAACCGGCCACTTGACAGCAATTTTTTTGTCATGCCGAAAAAAACAGGCTTTGTTTCAGGTACTCTGATCACAAACGTAAGGTTTTATGGTGTTTTGTGGTTCGTCAACAAGCATGGATATTCCCAAATATTTGTTTCTGTAAAAGAAACATGTATTTGTTGACATATTTACAATTATTTTATTGTTTGGTAAGTGCAAGTCGGTGTACTTAACAAAATTGGTAATGAATATTATCACAGTGCAAACATATTTATTCATTGCGTTAACGTTTTAATGAGATAGATGTTTTTTTTTATTTCCGATTCATTTCTATTCTACTACATGAATCTGTTTAGCAGGCTGAATCAAATAACTTTGATTTTTCCGACAAAGGTGAACATGTACATATTTTCCGGTTATGCTAATTTCACATTGCCAATTCGGTTACTAATGTAACTAATGTTTCGAGCTTTTTGTATTTAAAAAGAGTTAGAAAGTATCACTTACGAAATATGTTTGAAGCAAAGAAGGTGCTCTTTTAATAATATAGTTCAGCTTTGACCACCGAAACCAAGGAAAATGGCATTATCCCAGATGGCTGGTTTTCCAACCGATGCCAGTACATAAACATTTGGACTATAATGTCACAATACAATGGGAATCTCCCTAGTTCTGATAGAACTGCTATATTTGTAGTCTGTTTAGAGACCCCTGACAGAGACTTACAAAATTTCATGTTAAGCTTTTTCTTGTTATTTCATACAAATTCAATTGCTTTCTTTTTGGTGTTACGTTTGTAATCCCCCGTTCTCGCACCCATATAAACAATGGGTTTTATAGTATGATCAAAAATGTGAAGGAGAACCTTAATTGATGGAGATACCACCTTCATGTCTCTATATAGTTTAAAACTGGCTTTTAATGCCTTTTCATATAACTTAGACATAGCTTCTGTAAAACGGCAAGTTTTGTTAACACTATACCAAGATATTTATAGCTTTTTACACATTCAATCTTTTGAATGCCAATAAGAAATTCTTCATTTAAAAATTTACCAGAGTTATTAAATACGACAACTTTGGTTTTGTTAATATTTATATCTAGACACCATGTTTTACAATACTCCTGCAAAATATCGAGTTTATTTTGTAGACAGTCACTTCTTTTAGAATCGGCCTTCAAGATAAAGTCATCTGCATACAACAAGCAAGGGATTTTCCTGTTATCTAAAGTAACTGTTTCTGACTGATCTAACAATTTTTGTGGTAAATCACTTATGAAAAATTTGAACAAGTTAGGGCTAGATACGTCGCCCTGTCGTACACCAACCTTGGCAGTGAAAAAAAATGTCATTTTGTTGCCCACTTTGATGCATAAAGTATCATTTAAGTACATATTTTTTAGTTTTCTATAAAAATAACCACTAACATTTCTTTCAAGAAGTTTGAACATAATTCCAACATAGATAACTCTATCAAATGCCTTGCGAAAATCCACGAAGCAAGCATATAATCTTTTATTCCATTGTTTTAGATATTTATCAATTATACATTTCAACACAAATATGTGATCTGTGGTACCAGATTTTTAAAAAAAGCCAATTTGACTTTCATGTATTACTTTATTATCTAACAAAAATTTGTCAAAGCGATTACAAAGTATTATATTAAAGAGTTTCCCAATACTAATATTAATAGCTATACCTCTGTAGTTTTCTGGCTTTAGTGGATTTTCACTTTTTATAATTTTTATAAATTGGACATATATAACTTTTGGACCATTGTTCCGGGTACTGACCTGACCTAAAGACAGCATTGAACAGCTTCAACAGACTTGGGTTAATATAGAATTGTGATGCCTTGAGCATTTCATTACTAATATTATCAAGGCCAGGACTCTTATTATTCTTAATAAGAAAGCAATCGGACACATCAAGATTAGAATATCCCCCTCCCGCCGCCCCCCCAAATAAAAATCGATAACAAAAGAAATATTATGCAAAGTATTTAAAAGAAGTGCTTTCAAAAGTTTTTGCACTGTATTAATATACATTACCAATTTTTTTAGTACACTAACTTGCACTTACCAAACAATAAAATAATTGTAAATATGTCAACAAATACATGTTTCTTTTACAGAAACAAATATTTGGGAATATCCATGCTTGTTGACGAACCACAAAACACCATAAAACCTAACGTTTGTGATCAGAGTACCTGAAACAAAGCCTGTTTTTTTCGGCATGACAAAAAAATTGCTGTCAAGTGGCCGGTTTTTCTTCAATAGCTTTTTGATAAGCAAATCAAGCATTAAATTTTTGTTATGTACTATTTCTCATAACTCATAATTGCCGAAAGGCAACATGGTTTTATTCATAAGATGTGTATAACTTTTGTAAACACGAAGAGAAAAGTGACGGTTGTCGATCGAAGCGAGGTTTTTCCGCCATCTTTATAGTCACTTACCAAATTATGCTGCGCACTTACCAATTACATTGGACCCCCTGATAAAACAATCATAGTTATTTAAAAGTATTAGCTTAATAAAATTTGTGTAAAGAGATTGATAATTGTGGAGAATGGGCGATAACTCCAATTGTCCCTAATTGAACGGTAATTAGGGAAAAAATAATAATTTCAATAGTTATAGTACAAATGTATTGGAATGCTTGTGTCCTATTCTACAAATTTACTGAAATCAAATCAGTAAATTGGTATAAAAACTTCTTTCAAAATCAGTAATTATGTATAATTACTGGTCAGAATTAGGAATTATATATAATTCCTAACCCATTTAGTAATTATACATATTTACTGAAATTTCAGAAATTATGTATAATTCCTAATTATACACTTTTACTGTAACATATACACATGTATGATTATAAGTGATTACATAGAATGATTCATAAACAACAAATGTACTAAATAAAAGTTCAATAATTACATATTATTATGATCAATTATCAAGTTATGTTTGATTCCTGTAGAAAGACACTCAGATGCTGAATAATTTCAACATTTTCACAAGTGAAACACCAGAAAAGTTTATCAAAAGCAGATAGATTCATAAAATTATCATTGGACTTTATAACAATATCAAAAAGTAATTTTTCTATCATTGACAAATTTAGGACATTCGGAAAAGTAATGAATCTCATCTTCCATTTACATTTATCACAAATTCTAAGATTAAGTGGAGTTTAAGGATTAGAATATATTCCTAATTCTACTTTAAGTTGATGGTTACTTACTCTAAATTTAGCAAAACACTTTCTTTTATTGAAATCTTGGATGTCCAAATATTTTTCATAGCCAAAATTACATTTAATTTATAGATAAGTTCTGAGCTTTCCTTCTTCAGAAATTAACTTTTTTCTATGTTTGTACCACAAGTTATTGTATAGATCACTCATGTGTTTACTAGTTGAGTGTTTGAAATAATTATTATTTAAAGCACCTGAGCTACATTTGTACTCTCCACAGGAATATTTATGTGAAATCACATAAAGAATCAATATTAAATGATTTAGGAAAATAGCATCCCAAAATTTCAGAGCTATAGTTCAAAATAGCCTTTATTGTTAGGCTTAATATATGTATAAAAGACTTGATGCTAGGTCTGATCCGCCTTAAATTTAAATAAAGCTTTAGTTGCTTTATTATAAAGTTAAAAATGAAAGAATCGTAAAGGAGCCCGATGCAGAAAATAAGATCCCAAGAAACTTATATTTTCTTGTAATTTCTTTTGAACTGCCTCTAAAAGTAAATTGATCATTAATAAGTTTGCCTGGTTTATTGAAAACAAGAACTTTAGTTTTTGTTGTATTGACTTCAATACACCAATCATCACAAAACATTTCTAATAGATTTAAAGACCAGAGGCTGATTTTGATATCAATAAAACATCATCAGCATATAAAAGGCAGTTAATTTTATTGTGCTCGAGATATGGAGTGGCTTGCAAAACCTTACCCTTGCTATTATATGTACAGAAAATTGTCAGTTACTCAACCGGAAAATTTAGGTCAAGGTCAAAAGATGGGGATGCAACGGTGCTTAGCTACTACTAGGGCATATGCATCCCAAGTTTTATCAACATATGACCTATAGTTCTTGAGATATGGATGTGCTCGCATAAAACCTGACCCAAAGTTAACGCCTATGTCCAGCTCTGCTTCCCAGACGAAACAATACACTAAAAAAATATACCGTAGAACCTTTAATTTGCGATTATAAGCACAACCAGGTAAGGTCATATAAATTCAATGCTTTTATTATGTTGTCTATTTTTTATAGCAACGCAACAATTGATTTTCCCGCAGATTCGCGGTTTTTCCTAGTAGTTCCTATAAAAACATAGTATTTCTTGCAGATTCTATTGTAATCTTAATTTAAATGATAAAAGGACAGTCTTTAAATGAAATGGGAGATAAAAGATTGTAGAAATTGATTTGAGTTTGAGGTTTTTGGAAATGCATTGGTAAAGTTGTGATTTGGCTTAGTGAAAAAAGGTGAATTTTACAGTTTTTGAAGCTCTTCCGCTTTGACCCCCTGATAGGGGTCAACTTTAAATGAAAATTTTCTTAAAAGTAAAGGGTAAAAATTTCTGAATTTTTTATCAAAGTTTGGAAAGATTCTAAACCTTTTGTGGCCAAAATTTTTATTGAAAAAATTGTGCAATTTTTTTAAACCCACAAAACGTTATATTGAAAATGCATTTCGAGCTAACTACCACCTCTTGCCAGTAAGCTTTTAATAATTTTCTTTCTGGTTTTATTGCAATTAACTGAAATACAAATTTAAAAGAACACTACAATTTTATACTCTGTGACCCCTGGCCTCTTTTATTTGAACAACTTGAACATGTTGAACAGAAAGAAAATGAATGGAGAAGACAACAGAATCAGTACATAAAAAAATATAGACATTGCCATACCTTGAAGACAGGGTTTGACACCAACTTTTAGTGAGCAGTAGCTGGCTGGGCCAGTGCCTTACAAAAGTCAGGAGTTCACAGACAACTTCACTAGTCCTTTAAAGTTCATTCTTCATCTTAATTTAACATGCTTAAGGCGTGTAACCATTATTTTGGCTGTTCAAAAGTATTTTTAAAAGGAGGTATTTAGCACGTTAAAAAAACAATTGTTTGTGATGTTAACTTAAATTTATTAAATTTCTGCAATGTGAGTGATTCAAAAGTAACAACACTACAAGCCCTGAAGTACTACCACTTTCCAGCTTTTACTATAGTCCTCCTTGATTTTCTGGTATCCCTGGACTAGCAGACTAGTGTTAGTGTCAAATCCTGACTTAAGAAGTAAAAATGTGGATGTACATGTACTGTACATGGATCCATTGTACTACATGTGAATATGAGTAATTTTCTGTTTTCAGAGATGATCATCGCTTTAGTTTGCTCCACTGGGCAGCCAGAGAAGGGAGAACAAATATTGTGGATATGCTGATAGCTAGAGGTGCTAGGATTAATGCTACTAATATGGGAGATGACACAGCATTACACTTAGCTGCTAGCCATGGACACAGAGAAATAGTCATGATGGTAACTGCTTTTTCACATTTTCTGCTACATGTACATGTATAAGGCCAAAGAAATGTGTGTTTGAGGTGGGGCTTTTTTAAAATTTTGAAAATCAACAAAAAATTTCAAGTGGACAGCTTTTCAATTTTAAATTTTTCACAGACTGACAGTTAGAAAATTAATATTTGGTAAAATCTGGTTGAACAGTACTTAGTGCTTTTGGACTGTGGACGGATAGGAACATACATGGTAATGGGACTTGATGTCAGGACTTGAGGCAGGCTCAGCATTGAAATTATGCTCCGTATGCTGAAAGTTGTACTAAGTGTATATGTTCCAGACCGTACGCGTACGGTCCGGACCGTACAAGTATAGCTATACGGTCCGACCGTACGCGTACGGTCCGACCGTGCAAGTATACATTTGTGTACCCGTAAGGTCTAAAACGAGCTGGACCATACAAGTATTCAGGCCATATAGGTATTTCTCTAAATTTGCATTTATTCATATAATATTAGGAAATAATATTTTATTTTCAACCTAAAAAGTGTTATTACCAACTCCCAGATTCTTACGGAAAAAATAGGGAAACTCAAAAAATTTAAAAAAAAACGAAAAGAGGAAAAATTAAGACAAACAAAATAAAACGAAAAGAGGAAAAATTAAGACAAACAAAATAAAACAAAAGTCAGAATTTATAAATAGCTAAAATATAGAAAGGCGGTAGGTGAGGGAATTGGGTAATATGATGTTTAATATTCATTTGGTAGAATTGGTTAGTTTTTATTCCTCTGCTTTGTTGTTGGAACTTTTTTTGCTAAATAGTAGGTAAATATGTGGGGAAACTGACGGACGAATTCCTTAAACATAAATGATAAAATTAATGCATTTTTATAGGATCAATATATATTATTGAACATTGATCTAGAAAATGCAAGTCAGACCGTACGCGTACGGTCCGACCGTACGGGTATTTTGAAAATATACTCGTTCGGTCCGGACCGTACGCATACGGTCTGAATACGAATACGGTCTGGAACAATTATATTAAAATTATAAAATTCATACAGTTTTGTATACTATAGTTCTTCTTTTTCTTCTCCAGCTGTTGCATAACAAGGCAAATATTAATGCAGTTAATGAGCATGGTAATACACCTCTACACTATGCCTGCTTTTGGGGTAAAGATCAAATAGCTGAGGTAAGAGGCCAAAGTTGTAATTAAGTATATATGTTATTTGTGTACTGAACACATTAAGTTCCCACACAAAGTTATGACAATTTTAATGTGACCACAAAATTTTTGCAATTGTATCATACATGTACTATGGCACTTAGTTTGTTGTCCATGTTGTGTGTAGACACTTTGATTTTGTGTGAAAACTTAAGCTGTGGTTTACCAGTTGTTTTAAAATTTTGATATGATGTTTGTAACCAATTAAGTTTGTATTGCACTTGGGTTTTGTGACCCTTACTGTTTCTGTAAAAAGGATCAAATGGGGATAAAATGGGTGTATTGACAAAACTTTTGAAGAACTCCAACTGTTACCATGCCGTGTGACCCTGACACATTTTCATGCTCCAGTGACTCAGTGAACTGAGGTCTTTTTTCAGGTCGTACTTTATAAGCTTCTTCATAAGACTTTTGTAGAAAATAAATTTCTTGAAAAGTATAATAGCTAGGCATCTGATATTAAACATCAGACAGTTTGGGTTATGATCTGCGCAGCTGTCACCATGGCATATGACCTTGATCCCATTTTCACACTTCAGCAACTTCGTCAACTTACATGTAGGACTTTTTTCAGGCTGTTATTTTCTTTGTAAGAGTTTTGTGGCAAATGAATTTCTAAAAAAGTGTAATAGTTATAGGCATCTTATATTTAGTATGCAGAGTATTACAGACAGTTGAGATTATGATCTACATAACTGTCACCATGTTGTGTGACCCTGACCACATTTTCAAGTTTCAGTGACTGTGACAACAGGCGAGAACATACATGTACTTTTAGTGGCCACACTTGGGTATTAAAGAGAAGCGTTGACTATTTTTTCATTTATCATCATTTTTTGTCTCGCCTGCGACTTTAGTCGCTGAAGACGAGACATAGGTATAATTTTCTAGCGGCGGCGGTGATGACGATGCCGTAACCTTTTTTTGTAAGACTTTTGTGGAAAATGAATTGCAAGAAAAGTATAATAGCTAGGCATCTGATATTTGGTATACAGACATTTGGGATTATGGTCTACGCAACTGGCACCATGCTGTTTGACCCTGACCCAAATTTCATGGTTCAGCGACTCTGTGAACTTAGATTTTTTTTTCAGGCCAAAAAACCCTTTGTAAGACTTTTGTGGAAAATGAATTAGTGAAAAGTATAATAGCTAGGCATCTGATATCTGGTATACAGACACTTTGGGTTATCCTCTATGCAACTGGTGCCATGCCATTTGACCCTGACCCCATTTTCATGGTTCAGTGACTCTGTGGACTTAGATAATTTTTGGACAATTAAAATTTTTTGTAAAAAAGTGTAATAGCTAGGCATCTGATATTTGGTATGCAGACATTTGGGGTTACAGTCTACACAACTGATACCATGTTGTGTGGCCCTGACCCCATTTTCATGGTTCAATGACTTTGTGAATGTAGATGATTTTTGGGTGGAAAATGAGTTAAGTGAAAAGTATATATATTATAGCTAGGCATCTGATATTTGGGGATTATGGTACAATGTATACACATTACTGACGTCACCATGTAATGTAACCTTGACCCCATTCTCATGGTTGAATGACTTGGTGAATGTTGGTCTTTTATCATTGTTTCTCAATGACTATGGTATCTAGAACACACTTCAGACATTTTTGTGATGGTTAAATGAAATTCTGTCATCTGTCACTTGACCTTGACTTAAACTGTTCTGAAGGCCCAGCTAGACCTTCAATGAGTTCTGTGATGGTGCCGACAGGCGAGACATACTTTAGTGTCAACTCTAGTTTATTATTCGATCTGTATACTAAGTTTTATACTCCTTTTTTCAGGATCTTGTCAATAATGGTGCTTTAGTGGGAATTTGTAACAAATTCAATGAAAGCCCACTGGAAAAAGCCAAACCAAGACTTGCACTAATTTTAAAAGGTAATAGATATTAATGTGAATTAGATTGGGTACAAGTATTCATTTCAGTAGCAGACAATTGATGGATCCTGTGCGAGTGCTTTGAAAGAACCAGAGAAAAGTACTAAGAGAACTACATGTTCAATGGTGAGAATGTACAAGAATAATGTGTAAAAAAAAATTACGGAAGGTATTGCTTTTAATTCTGTTTCAAACATTTGTATAACAGTTTTCCGTTTTTTAGTATGCCATATGAACAAAGGCCCCATACTTTGGGATTCAATTTCAGGTCTGTCTCTCACCTACATCATAAAAACAAGATGGCCACAACAAGCACCTTGCAACACAAGTAAAACATAAAATTACTTATAACCAAAAATAAGTAATTACCTTAATACTTTGTTATGTTTCTTTTTTAGCTCACCTGGACCAAAGGTCCAGGTGAGCTATTGCCATCACTTGGCATCTATTGTCGTCCATTAACAATTTTTAAAAAATCTTCTCCTATGAAACTACTGAACAGAATTTAATGAAATTTGGTACAAATGATCCTTAGGGTGTCCTGCACCAAACTTTTGTTTCGATTTTTGGTCCGTCAAAGAACATGGCCGCTGTTTCTAAAAATAGACCAGGGGGGGTCAGACTACTGTTTTTGGCTTGTAAATCATAAAGTATAAGAGATAGATGAAATCTGATGCCATTCTACTGCTTCAGTATCAAAAGTTTTACAAAAGTCTCCATTTGGTCAAAGTTGTCAGATGATCCCTTATAGGGGTTACAGCCCCTTAAAGGTGAAAATAGCGTTTTTTCATGTTTTTGGCTTATAGAATGAAAACTATTGCAGATAGAGAAAAGCTGTTGCTTGCTTAAATGTTCAGCTCATTTAGCTCTACAAAAGTCTCCGTAGGGTTAAAGTTGTCAGATGACCCCTTATAGTAGTTACGGCCCCTTAAAGGGGAAAAATTGTGTTAATGAAAACTATTGCAGATAGAGAAAAGCTGGTGCTTGCTTAAATGTTCAGCTCATTTAGCTCTACAAAAGTCTCCATAGGGTCAAAGTTGTCAGATGACCCCCTTTATAGGAGTTACGGCCCCTTAAAGGGGAAAAATAGTGTTTTTGGCCTATAGAATGAAAACTATATCAGATAGAGAAAAGCTGTTGCTTGCTTAAATGTTCAGCTCATTCAGCTTTACACAAAAGTCTCCATAGGGCCGAAGTTGTCAGATGACCCCTTATAGGAGTTTCGGCCCCTTAAAGGCGAAAAATAGTGTTTTTGGCCTATAGAATGAAAACTATTGCAGATAGAAAAAAGCTGGTGCTTGCTTAAATGTTCAGCTCATTATGTCTCCCCTTCCCAGAAGGGGGAGACATATTGTTTTTGTGTCAGTTCTTCTTCTTCTCATACAAAGCGTGTCCGGGCCATAACTTTTTAATCCTTTGAGATAGGGCTTTGATATTTGGCATGTAGATGTATCACCATGAACCGATGTGTCGCGTACCAAAATGACATTCATATGACCTTGACCTTTGACCTCAAGGTCAAATTAATGCTAATTTTACATGCAAAGTGTGTCTGGGTCATAACTTTGTTATCCTTTGATATTTGGCATGTGGATGTATCAGCATGAGGCAAGGTTTAGCATACCAAAATGACCTTCATATGACCTTGACCTTTTGACTTCAAGGTCAAATTAATGCTAATTTTACATCAAAAGTGTCAGGGCCATAATTTTTTTGTTCTTTGACATGGGGCTTTGATATTTGACATGTAGATGTAGCACCATGAGACAATGTGTCCTTAACCAAAATGACCTTGACCTTTGACCTGAAGGTCAACTAAATGCTAATTTTATATCCAAAGTATGTCAGGGCCATGATTTTTCTGTTCTTTGACATAGGGCTTTGATATTTGACATGTAGACGTATCATCATGAGAAGATGTGTCCCATACCAGAATGACCTTCATATGACCTGACCTTTGACCTCAAGGTCAAATTAATGCTGATTTTAAATGCATAGTTAGTAAGGGTCATAACTTTTTTGTTCTTTGACATAGGGCTTTAATATTTGACATGTGGATGTATAACCATGAGACAATGTGCCGTGTACCAGAATGACCTTCATATGACCTTGACCTTTGACCTCAAGATCAAATTAATGCTAATTTTACATGTAAAACATGTCTGAGCCATAACTTTTTTGTTCTTTGACATAGGGCTTTAATATTTGACATGTAGATGTATCACCGTGAGAAGATATGTTGCGTACCTTCATATGACCTTTACCTTTGACCTCAATGTCAAATTAATGGTAATTTTACGTGCTAAGTTGGTCCTGGTCATAACATTTTATCCTTTGATGATAGGGTTTTGATATTTGGCATGTGGATGTTTCACCATGAGACCATGTGTTGCGGACCAGAATGATCTTCATATGAGCTTGACCTTTGACCTCAAGATCAAACAAATGCTTATTTTACTATTTTATGAACATGATGATGTGTCATCATGGGAACTATGTGTCACCAACCTTAATGACCTTGACCTGTGACTTTAAGGTCAAATAAATGCTAATTTTACATGCAAAACCTTCCAGACCATTACTTATGTATCCTTTGACATAGGGCTTTACAATGTAGATGTTTTATTATTAAGCAATTTTTGTACAATGTATGTCATTGTGAATTTGACCTCTTGACCTCAAGGTTGAACTTATGTTATTTTGGCAAATTTAGGAAGGGGAGACATCCGTTTTAGTGCGCTAAAACAGTTTTTCCTAGTTTAGCTCTACAAAATTCTCCATAGGGTCAAAGTTGTCAGATGACCCCTTATAGGAGTTACGGCCCCTTAAAGGGGAAAATTGGTGTTTTTGGCCTGTAGAATGAAAACTATTGCTGATAGAGAAAAGCTTTTGCTTGCTTAAATGTTCAGCTCATTTAGCTATACAAAGGTCTTCATAGGGTTTACATCAAGACCAGGTGAGCTTTTCAGGCTCCTGGGAGCCTCTTGTTACCTGATTATCCTCAACCCTCTTGCTGCCAGATTAAAATTTTGTATGACGTCGCCAATGCCACAATGTTGTGACGTTACAATAGCTTTATGCCAGAATCTTCAATGAAATGTGACATATTTTCAGCTCACCTTATGAAAGTGAGGGGGCTTATGTGATACCCCTGGCATTGGCATCCACAACCACTTAAAGAAGAATGGTTAAGATCCATACACGCTTACTGACAAGTGCCACATCAATTATATTAGTATGGTATGTGCACCTAGTAATGCTAGGCACAATGCATGCTTCAGATGCTGGCTGTGACCTATATTTTCTGCATGGATGACCACTTACAGAAGAATGGTTAAGATCCATACACGCTTACTGACAAGTACCACATCAATGATATTGGTATGGTAGGTGCACCTAGTGATGCTTAGCACAATGCATGCTTTGGATGCTGGCTGTGACCTATATTTTGCGCATGGATGACCACTTACAGAAGAATGGTTAAGATCCATACACGCTTACTGACAAGTGCCACATCAATTATATTAGTATGGTATGTGCACCTAGTGATGCAAGGCACAATGCATGCTTCAGATGCTGACTGTGACCTATATTTTCCGCATGGATGACAACTTACAGAAGAATGATTAAAGTCCATTCCCACTTACTGACAAGTGCCACATCAATGATATTACCTGGTGATGCTAAGCACAATGCATCCTTTAGATGCTGGCTGTGACCTATATTTTCTGCATGGATGACCACTTACAGAAGAATGGTTAAGATCCACACACGCTTACTGACAAATACCACATCAATGATATTGGTATGGTAGGTGCACCTAGTGATGCTTAGCATAATGCATGCTTTGGATGCTGGCTGTGACCTATATTTTCCGCATGGATGACCACTTACAGAAGAATGGTTAAAGTCCATTCCCGCTTACTGACCAGTGCCACATCAATGATATTGGTATTGTAGGTGCACTTAGTGGTGCTAAACACAATGCATGATTCGGACAAATACCACATCATCTAAAAGGTATGGTAAGGTGCACCTAGAGATGGTTAGCAAGATGCATGCTTCAGATGCAGTGGTGAATTCAGGGGGAGGTGGAGGGGGCCTATGCCCCCCCCCCTTTAATTGAGAAATTAAAAATTTTTCTGTATAAAATTGACCAAGCAACTTCAAATTTTCATCAAAATCTGACATTTTTAGCAATTACGCCCCCCCTCCCCTTTCAAGGACCTCTGGATCCGCCCCTGACTGATACTTGCTGTGACTTCTTTTTGCTTGGATTTTGAAAAGTAAAAGTCAATTCCCACTAAGTGGCAATACTGCACAATGAGGTGAGCTTTGTAATCGATAGATTACCTCTGTTTTTATTATGACGTTGCTATGGTAACAATTCATGAAAACAACTTTTATATTTGTCCATATTGTTCATAAGTTAACTAAACTATTAAATGACTCCAAAAGGGGAGGTGCACATCTTCAATATATCTGTTATCACTGTGTAAAGTTTCAGAAAGATCCAGCATTTGGTTTTTGAGATTCAGATTACACAAGACAGACACCCCATAGCGGGACGGACGGATAGACGGATGGACGGAGTGACCCGACTACTAGACCTGCTTTCGCCTTCGGCGACGCAAGTAAAAAGGGTCAAAAGGGGCTAAAACAGGTGTATTGACAAAACTGATGTAGAATGTTTATTATTCATTAAATTTTTAAACAAAATTTTGGTCCAATTTTCAAAATATTTTTTCATTGGATTCCTTATGAAAATCTCTGTCTTAATTTGCAATATTTCTCTTACAACTTTTGAGAAATTAGGGGTCAAAGGGCCAAAAATGTCAATTTTAAAATAAATGTATTACATAAGGCTTATTTTTGTATTAGATCATAGATGTTAAAGTAAGTACATATGTGTCAAATATGCATTTTAAAGTCCACCACAGGATGCATGTGTCAAAAAATTTTGTAAGTCCACAATGGGCTTCATGTGACAAAAGCAATAGACTATCCATATTGTGCCTCCAACGAACAGGGTTCAACTTGTTGCGGTCGTATCATGCTGCGCTTGGCGTAGCTTTTTATTAATTAGTTAAGTACTTTTTAATCAAGGTCGAGTACATTTCAGACTTTGTCGAGTACAATCAAGACTAGGTCGAGAACATTTTAGACGATATTTTAGAAGATATTATATATTTTGTTAAACAGATTTTGTGTGATCAATATATACAAAAATGGCATAGTGATATACAAAATTCTTTTAGAGGTGCCTTATTTTATGGATTATTTAAAACTGATTTTAGACTAGAGAACTATTTGATAAAACTGAAAAAAAGCAGACATATATATATTACCAAAGTAGGTGTTCCAATTGAAACAGGCAGATGGAGCAATGTTCCAAGAAATGAAAGGACCTGCCCATTATGTAATAATTCTGATATAGGGAATGAATATCATTACTTCTTTATCTGTTCTTGTGAAAATGTAACAAAACTTAGACTTAAATATGTTCCAAAATATTACAGACTAAATCCAAGTGTTGAACAAATGAGTGGTATGATCAAATATTGTAACACGATTGTTCTCAACAATATTTCATTATTTACACAAAAACTATCTAATTTGCTTTTAAACTATATTGTTATTTTTATACAACTAAGAAACATACCTTAATCTGAAAGTATATTCAGCTTGAATTAGTTTATATTATAATTCGCCATGCACTTGCTTATAAATGTATGTTTGTTATGTTACAATTGATTGATTATGTTCTGATATCATGTGTAAATACGTCCATTGTCTTGTCAAGCCATTTAAATTTGTATATATGTTGTATTTGCCTCTTGTTACAGTGTATTCTGTCTGAGAGTAAATAAAATCTTGAAATCTTGTTTCTTCTTAAAATGAAATCAATGGTAAATTGTAATTATTAGAAATTACTTTATGTGTTGATTCTAATACATGTAATAATTGAATTTAGTTAGTGTTTTCAATCATCATTTTAAATTGCCTAAGACTATTCACTAATTGGTTGAAATTAAGACTTGGGTAGATGTACAATCTACTACTCCTTTGTAATGATAAGACAGTACAACCCATTTAAATCACTTGATTGAAGAAAGCTCAAAATGGATTATACAAGTACATGTACATATGAATTAGCTTTAAAGAATTGGAATGAAATTCCTATGTGAAAGAAACAGTGAGCTGTAAAGCATAAACAGGAATAGGAAACACACTATTGAAATATATGTCTATATATTTAAAATTTCAAGGGTTTTATTTTTGCAATCATCCTCCATCCACAAAATATATAATTGAAAATTAAACCACCACGAAAATAACCCACCATCTGGTAGCACCTTAGATAGATTTTTGTCTGCCCCCCCCCCCCACTTGTTGGCCGTCCATCTGTTGGTCACTAAGTTTGTCAGGGCAACTCCTCTAAAACTACTTTGTATATAGGAAGGACATCATATGTTGTTGTGCATATTGCCTGAAAATTTTTATCCTCAATTTTTTGTGTCGGTGATGGCCATTTGAAATTTTTTTATGGAAATCCTTTCACATCTTTGTCAGCACAGCTCCTCTGAAACTTCTGAACAGAATTCAAGGAATATTGGTATGAATGAAGATCACCATGTGAAAATGTGCATATTACTAGCTATAGGAAATTTTGATCCTCATTTTTTGTTGGGTTTATGGCCTTTTGAACTTAGAACATGCAGGGGGAGACATCATTTTTGCACATGTTGCAGACAAAAACAAACTTTATTTTACATGGGTAAATGCCTTAAACTGACTTAATTATTCTTTTTCAGAACGAGCAGTACAACTTGGCCAAGATCTACAAAAAATACCATTCAAAGACAGAAGCTGGCTGGGCTATAAAACACGAAGCCGTGAGTAACTTGTCTATAAACATACATGACATACAGATCATGTCTGACAGATCAATTTTTGGCGGTTCTGAGTTGTTAATGTTAAGTATTTTACTGTTTTACTATGATAAAAATATTTCTTCATATATGCTCATCTCATATTTACAATGAACATATACATGTACATGTAGCAAAAAATGGAGGGTATAATGTTTGACTGGGTTGTAATCACAGTTTGTGAATGCAACTTCTGAAACTAACAATCAGAATTTATTTAAACTTGGTATGCAAGAAGTAAACCATATGTAGTTGTGCATATTACTTTAATTGCAACTTTTTAGCTCACCTGGACTGAAGATCAAGACGAGCTATTGCAATCACTTGGCATCTGTCGTCGTCCTCTGTCCTCTGTTTAACAATTTTCAAAAATCTTCTCCTCTGAAACTACTGAACTGAATTTAATGTAATTTTGTATGATTGATCTTTAGGGTGTCCGGCACAAAAGTTGTGTGTCAATATTTGATCTGTCAAAAAAAAATGGGTGTTGTTGCTAAAAATAGACCAAGGGGGGTCATACTATTACAGTGACTGTTTTTGGTCTATAGAATGAAAATGATTGCAGATAGAGAAAAGCTGTTGCTAACCTAAACCTTCAGCTGATTGAGCTCTACAAAATAGACAATAAAGAGATGTGGAATAAGTGTACGCCACACAACCAACATTAAAGAAACGGCAATTTAGAAAATCACAATGGAAAACAGCCAGCAGTCTTTAACATGACCCTAGGTCACTTCTCGCTGTCTTGCATTGGCCCAAGACTAAAAATACAATATACAAGATTCAAACAAATCCCAAGATTATCAAGGAAAGACCCATTTATGGACATAAAACAAAAAAAAACCAGATAGTTGACAATGACAAACAAAAGCTTTGACAAGGATTCCTGGCTTAGGACAGGGGTTAAACTAGTTTTTTGGGCCCAACCTTCCCCCTATTGTTTATCTTGTACAAAGCACAAAAAATAATACACTTTAAAAATCAAATTGATAAAAGTTCAATTCACCAAGAGAGAACCTGAGACAAGAGTACTATACGAGAACAAGGACTCTTGAGAGCACTCGCAGTTACTGACAGCTAGCTAAGAAGCATTTATTGACTGATGTAAAAAAAAATCAAACATACGATTCTAAATCCAACAAAACACTTCAAACAACTAATGATTTAGTATTATATCATCACATAAAACCGACATATTTGATCGCTGTAATGCTTCGAAACAAAAGTCTCCATTGGGTCGAAATTGTCAGATGATCCCTAATGGGGGTATAGGCCTTTTAAGGTCAAAAATAGCGTTGTTAGCTCACCTGGCCAAAGGCCATGTCAGCTATTGCCATCACTTGGCGTCCGTCATCATCCGTCGTTATTCCGGCTCTACCGGATAGACGAACCACTGAAAGTTGTTGGGCCTTGGAAAAATAAATTATGCTGCGTTCACACGTACAACGACTTAATGCACATTCAATCATCATTACCAAAGCGCATTGAAATGAATGCGAATTCGATAACGTCGTTTGCGTTCACACGTTTCTTCAATTCCCATTCAATTCGAATTGAAACTGATATCTGTTCACACATATTTTATTACTCAATTTGCTTTGGACATTTTTGGTTCCTGGATTTCTGCTATGACGTCAAGGATTAATGACGTCGTAAACGTTAAAACTTCATGTGTGACCCCTTCTTTCACTCCGTTTCATTTGATGTTAGATATATTTTCAATGTGATGCAATTATATATTTATTTTTAATTGAAGCAATTAAATATATTTTTAATCAAAGAGATATATTTTAATTGATGCAATTAGATATATTTTAATTGATGCAATTAGATATATTTTAATTGATGCAATTAGATATATTTAGGGCACTTGTCATACAATTCGAATTGAATAAAAGTTTCCGTTCACACGACAATGCAATGCGCATTGAATGCGAATTATCGAAAACGTATCATCATAGCCAATTGGATAATCCGCATTATTTCAATTCGAATTAATTCACATTCAAAAAGTTTTTATGTGTGAATGCGTCAAAATTTTTGAATGCGAATTGAAATCGAATTGAATGCGCATTATTTGTAAGTGTGAACGCAGCATTAGTCTAAGGGCGAGGTTTTAATTAAGCAGCAACAGACAATCAGATGTAGTGGTAAAATACTGAAAATAAAGGGGGACAAATTAAGGTTACAAAGTACATGTAAAAACGTTAAAGTTCATAGTAAAACTGTAAAGGGGGGTCATAGATAAGTGAAATACAATGAAATATTCACATAAACATAGCATAATTCAAAATTAAACGTCAAAATATTGTTTATAAAATTACGGGAAATTCCCTTCGTCTGGTCCAATGCTTGATTTCACTGTCCGGTTAAATTTAGAGTATATCCAGATAGGGTAAAGTTACGTTTGTCTAAAAAGGATGTAAAACGATCAATTAAAGACGATGATTGTTCGTTACTCACGCTGTGGTTGCCGCAAATTACAGAGAGCGTCCTGTTTGCCTTTCCTTCAGCATGGCGAGGGGAGAACTGACAAAGGGGAAGGAAAAGGTCTAACATCCCACGGATCATCAGGATAATCTAGCGGATCATTAAAGGAAGAGATGAAAATTCCAGAGAAGTGTCGAATGTCCAAGCAGCAGTTTGAAACGATATAAGTCGAAGTTCGCCAATTTCACAAGCGATGACGAAAATATTTATAAAAATATCTAAAACAACTGGAATACAAAATTTGTGACAGACCACTCCCCGTCTGATATCCAGGGGTATATCACTATTACTTTCACATTAATGTATAAACACGTAAATCCAAATATAAGGTGAGTACAATGTACAGTTTCTTCATGGAATGTCTTGATACGCGGATCATGAGGTAGCTCCAACGTTGTCTGGCTTCCAGCGTTGCCCAATGGGAATATCCAGCGTTGACACACATGGCGTGGTGAGGAACAACGTGTTCCTAGAATGAAGAAGCATCCTGGTATTAACAGTAACTGAAAGGAATGTCCAAAACAATGAATTGTCACAATATATTTACAAAATACGTAGTTTTGCACACGGTGCAAGTAACCATAAGCGTTAGCATGCTGTCTAACAGAACCAGATCGTCAATCTGTTGTCTCGTGATGAAATTCACGACGTCGCCTCCGTATATTGGAAGTTTATCTCGATCAGGCGGATTCTCAGAGATGTCTATTACAATAGAGTCCGCAATATTTTGCTTGTGTGGAAAGTTATCACGATACTCGTTTACGTGAAACTGGTTCGGATATTGTTGCAATGATGAGGGTCGGCCATTTGGCATAATGCACGTTTTCTTGACGTTGATATCCGGTGGTCTATGTTGTCGGTCCAGACAGGTTTCGCCTATAATGACCCAACCTAACGGTAGCTTCTGTGCGAATGGTTCAAAGTGTGATCCTATCCTTTGGTCAAGAATGTGATGCACAGCTTGGAGCGATCTCCCGATGAGGAGTAAAATCTTGCGGTTGTTATCGATTGTCGGGATATACTCGGCTATATCCCGCAGATGTGGATGTTGCGACACAACTTCAGGTGTCAGTATCTCTGACCTGTTGTTCAGAATGTCGTTGCATTCGATGACCGTCCACAGATTTGTTTCGAAATCGTTTCCGTTTGACTTTATCATAAGGTCGTTTGCTTTCCTTCCTGACATCAGTGTGCGTCCTGAGCAGGTCGAAAGATCGTAATTCTCTCAGGGTCCTTTGACGTCAAAGAGATTGAAGAATTCAGTTGTAGCCAACGTATGACTACTTTGGTCGTCAATGATTGCGTACATGCGATGTACAGTGGATCTATCGTCCTTGTGAAACACGTCTACTGGCAAAATCCTTGCTCATGATTTTACGCTGTTCGTTGAACTGCATAGTTCGGTGCATGTAACCTGTACGGTGTCTTTGGTGTTGTTTGTCTTTGGAGCCTTTCGCTCCCCGCCATTGTTTTGTGAGGATTCACGAGAAAAGCTTGCTGGTCGTTCGTCTGAGTTAGAGATGTGAAGAGCTGTTGGGTGACGTGTGCTCTCACATTCATTACAGACAACTCTTTCTTGACAGTTGGCTTTAAAGTGCGTGTCGGACTCGCAGCACTTAAAGCATACGTTGTGTTCCTTCAGCAATTTAATGCGCTCCTCAATAGGTTTCATCCTGAAGCCGTTACATTCGTTTAGCGAATGTTTGCCCTTATGAATGATGCAACGCTCCTTCAGGTTGATCGGGTTGTCATTTTCTAGTTTCGTAGACCCATAAGTAGAAATATCTGCGGAGCTATGCTCAGTACTCGTGTCTGTAGATGTCTTATATACGTTGACTTTCTCTTTCGTAGTCTGGGATTGGGGCTTAGATGCAAATAGACTGCCAATATCGTAATTGAAACAAGGATTGTTTTTGATTTTAGCGATTTCGTTTATAAAACTCTGAGAATGGTGCAAATGGAACGTGGTGTTCATTCATGAACTCTGAAGCTCTTATAGTCCACTTGTCCTGGAGTCCATACGGGAGCTTGGCTAATATAGGTTGTTGTCCCGATGATGTATCGAAATACCCTAACAGATTGCGAAAGTTTGGGTTTCGTTTTAGGCATTGGATATGAGATAGGAGATCGTACAAGTCGTAGAATCGTTCGGTGTCCTTGTTCGTTAACTTAGGAAAGGTTTCCAGTTTCTGTCTCAATGCGTGTTCTGTGAACTGTAATGCGCCATAAGGTTCGTCTAGGCGTTCCCAAAGACACTGCAAGCCTCTTGCCGGATCGTCGATATTTGCTGCTTTGATACTTGTTGCATATTGTGCCGACTTATTCCCGAGCCATATTTTGAGGAGAATGAGCTCTTCGGAGCTTGACATTCCAAGCTCCTCCACGACGCCTTTGAATTCGGCCTTCCAAACTGCATAGGACTCAGCCTTGTCGTCGAAGTGGGTGAGACGGGAGAGTTACAGTAAGTCCTTTCTCAGTAGGAATTAAGTCAATTCCTCGGATGTTGAATCCTTCCTGTCGGAAAGGTGATTCTGAGTCAACGACGACGTTGTCGGCAAGGCATGTCGATCCTGAGTGGATGGCACAAGTACGGGAGCATCCCGATTGAGACCATAAGTTTTGCAAGTGGTGTCAACGTCGTCGGTTTCTCGTCGGAAGGGTGTCGATGCCATGGATGGTGGTCCTATCTTCCTACGCTCTTCAGTTGTAGCAAGCGGTTTGAAAACCGTAACTTTCCTTGTGTAATCGGAGTGCGTTGGATATGTGTTTATTCCGACGTCGGCTTGATCTTCATTCATTGCATGAGTACTGCTGTTGTGTTGACTCACATAATCTTGTACCCGTCAGATCGGGTCGGCCATAGGTAATGGTAGGTCGACGCCGATGTGTGGTTCGTCCTCGATATTTTGACTGCAGTTGTCCTCGAATGCTCTTGTTTCGGTTTCAGCCATAGCGTCTTTCATGTGAGCTTCTAACAGTGTTTTGTCGGCTTGCAACTCCAACTTCTTTCGTAGGGCGGCCCCTGCTTCGATTGCTTCTGCTCGTTCAAATTCAATCCTATGCTGTTCCATCTGACGTTGGGCTTCCCGCTCAACTTCGGCATTCTGGTGCTCCATATTTGCCTTTTGTCATTCGACTTCTGCCTTTTGTCGTTGAACTTGTTGTTCCATTTCAGCTTTCTGACTTGCCTTTCGCTGTATCTCGTGTTCTTCGAGAAGAGCTTCTTGTTTCGAAAGAGCAGCTTGTTTAGCTAGAAAGGCTATCTTGGCCTTGGCAGCATCTGCTTTTGCACGCTTGTTTCTTGAAGCGCTTGACGAGCTGCTGGATTTTGAGCCACCCACGGATTTGCATCCGCTATTTGGCTTTGACCTAACTGAGTTATGTTCTTGTTTCACGGACCCATGTGGTTCTAGCACAGTGACATTCTGTTGACCCGAGGTAGGCTGCCCTTGCGGCTGGTGCGTTGCTGGTGACGAGGGACCAAATGCCTTGGTGGTGTCCCGTAGATTAGACATCGCTGTTTCCAACGTTTGCTGTCTTATATCAGCCAGGGTAGTGAAAGCCTGGAGGTCACGATTGCCTTTCTCGGCCCTAGTGTTCTTCATAAATTCTATGAATGCGTCAACTTGACGTCCATATCTACGAGCAGACTGGGCTATCTTTTCTTGTAAAGCGAGGCAACCTCGTACATTGTCTGGAGGGGTATCGACCTCCTGCAGGAAGGCATTTAACATGCTCCATAGTAGCTCTATGTCTTGAGCGTATTTCTCACGTCTTTCGATGTAGACGTCCATGCCCTTTTCATTTAGAGTTCTAACTCTTTTCTCTGTGTTGTCAGATCGTATGTCTGAGTGTTGATCTGGCCCAGTTGGTTGTATGGTGACGTTGTCACCTGTGTCACTCATCATGTCACAATCACTTGTAGTTGCGAGAAAAATCTCGAAAGTGTGATTTGAATGTTTGTTTATTAGCTGAGTTTTATAAAATAACGTTTAAAAAATGTATGTGTGCTATCTGGCTTGGCACAAGCTTTGGTGTGTGATTTTGTACGTTTATAACACGTTTTATCAAGTTATTCTATCTAGCTTATTAAGTTAAGGAAAAACTGAGCTGGGTTTATTATTTACCCAGACCAGGTATGTCAATTCTATTGGGTTATGTCATACGAAAACAATTGTGGAGTGTGACGGATCTAAAGGGTTAGTGTGTGGGCGCTTCTACGGCTCTCCCGGATAGACGAACCACTGAAAGTTGTTGGGCCTTGGAAAAATAACTTAGTCTAAGGGCGACGTTTTATTTTAAGCAGCAACAGACAATCAGATGTAGTGGTAAAATACTGAAAATAAAGGGGGACAAATGAAGGTTACAAAGTACATGTAAAAACGTTAAAGTTCATAGTAAAACTGTAAAGGGGGGTCATAGATAAGTGAAATACAATGAAATATTCACATAAACATAGCATAATTCAAAATTAAACGTCAAAATATTGTTTATAAAATTACGGGAAATTCCCTTCATCTGGTCCAATGCTTGATTTCACTGTCCGGTTAAATTTAGAGTATATCCAGATAGGGTAAAGTTATGTTTGTCTAAAAAGGATGTAAAACGATCAATTAAAGACAATGATTGTTCTTTACTCACGCTGTGGTTGCCACAAATTACAGAGAGCGTCCTGTTTGCCTTTCCTTCAGCATGGCGAGGGGAGAACTGACAAAGGGGAAGGAAACAGTCTAACATCCCACGGATCATCAGGGTAATCTAGCGGATCATTAAAGGAAGAGATGAAAATTCCAGAGAAGTGTCGAATGTCCAAGCAGGAGTTTGAAACAATATAAGTCGAAGTTCGCCAATTTCACAAGCGATGACGAAAATATTTATAAAAATATCTAAAACAACTGGAATACAAAATGTGTGACAGAACAGTTGTTGTCCGTCGCTGTCGTCGTCCGTCGCCGTCGTCATTAACTTTTCTTCAAACTTCTTCTCCTCTGAAACGGCTGCACAGATTCAAACCAAATTTGGTCTGGTGGTACTTAAGGATATCCCCCACAGAATTGATGTGGGGATTTTTGATTCGTCGAAAAACATGGCCTTCATTGCTAAAAATAGACCAGGAGGGTCAGACTACTGTTTTTGGCTTGTAAATCAAAAAGTAAAAGAGATAAATGAAATCTGAAACCACCCTACTGCTTCAGCATCAAAAGTTCTACAAAAGTCTCCATTTGGTCCAAGTTGTCAGATGACCCCTTATAGGGGTTACAGCCCCTTAAAGGTGAAAAATAGTGTTTTTTCATGTTTTTGCCCTATAGTATGAAAACTATTGCAGATAGAGAAAAGTTGTTGCTTGCTTAAATGTTCAGCTTATTTAGCTCTACAAAAGTCTCCATAGGGTCGAAGTTGTCAAATGACCCCTTATAGGGGTTATGGCCCCTACAATAACGTTTTTTTCATGTTTTTGGCCTATGGAATGAAAACTATAGCAGGTAGAGAGAAGCTGTTGCTTGCTTTATTTAGCTCTACAAAAGTCTCCGTAGGGTTGAAGTTGTCAGATGACCCCTGGTAGGGGTTACACCCCTTAAAAATAACATTTTTTCATTTTTTTTGCCTCTAGGAAAATTGTGCCTGTCCTAAGCCAGATATCTTTGACAAAGCTTTTGTTTGTTCTTGTCTTTTTGATGTTTTCTGTTCATTGTTTAAGAAGGGGGTCTATTTGTGACTATTTCAGGACTGGATTTGAATTATATGCATTTTATTTAGACCATGGGCCAATTGCAGAACCGCCAGCAGTGCCAAATGGCCTCGTTTAAGGCTGCTGGCGGTTGTCCATTGTGTTTTTTCTGAATTGCCGCTTGATTGTTGGCTGTGTCGCCTACACTTATTCCACATCTCATTATTATACCCCCCGCAAACAAAGTTTGGGGGGTATATAGGAAACACCCTGTCTGTCTGTCTGTCTGTCTGTCTGTCTGTCTGTCTGTCTGTCTGTCTGTCTGTCTGTCTGTCCGTCTGTCTGTCCGTCCGTCTGTCCACATAACTCGTAAGCGCTTCTTCTCCTAAACCACTGGAAGGATTTTGCTGAAACTTTATATCAAGGAAGTACATCATAGGGGGGTATATAGGAAACACCCTGTCTGTCTGTCCGTCTGTCTGTCCGTCCGTCTGTCCACATAACTCGTAAGCGCTTCTTCTCCTAAACCGCTGGAAGGATTTTGCTGAAACTTAATATCAAGGAAGTACATCATATGTAGATGTGCATGAAGAATTTTCATCGCACTTGGATATCATTCAGGGGAGATAATTGGACTAAGACTTTTAAAATACATTATTCAATGGGAGACCTCGTAAGCGCAACTCCTCCTAAACTGCTGGAAGGATTTTGATGAAACTTTACATGAAGGAAGTTCATCATATGTAGATGTGCATGAAGAATTTTCATTGCAATCAGACATCATTCAGGGGAGATAATTGGACTTTTTAAATACATTATAATACATTATTCAATGGGAGACCCCGTAAGCACAACTCCTCCTAAACCGCTTGATGGATTTTGATGAAACTTTACATGAAGGAAGTACATCATCTGCAGATGTGCATGAAGAATTTGTATTGCTCTTGGTTATTATTGAGGGAGATAACTGGACTTGAAATATTTTTTTTACAGTACAGAGTCCAATATGAAGCGGGGGTATCCTTTTGTGAGCTCGCTCACAGTATTACTTGTTTTCTATAGAATGAAAACTATAGCAGATAAAGAAAAGCTGTTGCTTGCTCAAATGTTCAGCTTATTTAGCTCTACAAAAGTCTCAATAGGGTCGAAGTTGTCAGACGACGCCTTACAGGGGTTGTGGCCCCTAAAATAATATTTTTTTCTTGTTTTGGACCTTCAAAATGAAAACTAGGAGATAGAGAAAAGCTGTTGCTTGCTTAAATGTTCAGCTTATTTAGCTCTAAACAAAAGTCTTTATAGGGTTGACATCAAGACCAGGTGTGTGATTCAGGCTCCTTTGAGCCTCTTGTTTCATGATTTTGGCCTATAGAATCATTTTTTTTTAGAATGAAAACTATTGCAGATGAGAAAAGCAGTACTGTTGCTTAACCGTTCGTTCATTCAGCTTCCCAGAAATATCTCTTAGGTTGAAGCTGGCAGATGAAACATGTGACGGTGCAATATCAATTTTTATACGACCGCAAAATTTTTGCGATCATGTGGGGACATTTGGTCTTCTGGGGACATTAGGTTTCCGTGCGATAACTTGAGTAAATATTGACCAATTGTTTTGAAATTTTGATATGATATTTGTTACCACTAGAGGAAGGTTCCTATTGGATTTGGGGGTGATGGCCCCTACCGTTTTAGAAAAAGGGCCAAAAGGGGTTAAAACGGGTGTATTGTCAAAACAGTTGTAGAGTGTTTATTATTCATTCGATTTTGAAATATTTTTTTTATTGAATTCCTCATTGAATTCTGTCAACTAAATGTGTCAATGGTTTTTGTCTCGCCTGCGACTTTAGTCGCTGAAGGCGAGACATAGGTATTACTTTCCGGCAGCGGCGGCGATGGCGAAGGCGTAAACTTTTTTGTAAGACTTTTGTGGAAAATGAATTACAAGAAAAGTATAATAGCTAGGCATCTAATATTTGGTATACAGACAGTTAAGATTATGGTCTACGCAACTGGCACCATGCCGTTTGTCCATGACCCCAATTCATGGTTCAGGGACTCTGTGAACTTAGATGTTTTTTTCGGGCCAAAAAACCCCTTTGTAAGACTTTTGTGGAAAATGAATTAAGTGAAAAGTATAATAGCTAGGCATCTGATATCAAGTATACAGACACATCGCATTATGGTTCAGTGACTCTGTGGACTTAGATGATTTTTGGGGCAAAAAAACCTTTTTGTAAGACTTTTGTGGAAAATGAATTAAGTGAAAAGTATAATAGCTAGGCATCTAATATCTGGTATACAGACACCTGGAGCTATGGTCTATGCTACTGACACCATGTCCTGTGACCTTGACACAATTTTCATGGTTCAGTGACTCTGTGGACTTAGATGATTTTTGGGACAATTAAAACTTTTGTGGAAAATAAATTAAGTTAAAAGTATAATAGCGAGGCATTTGATATTTGGTATACAGACATTTGAGGTTTCGGTTGAGTGACCCTGACCCTATTTTCATGGTTCAATGACTTTGTGAATGTAGATGATTTTTGGGTGGAAAATGAGTTAAGTGAAAAGTATAATATTATATCAAGGCATCTAATATTTGGGGATTATGGTATACACAACTGACATCACCATGTAATGTGACCTTCACCCCATTTTCATGGTTGAATGACTCAGTGAATGTTGGTCTTTTTCATTGTTCAATAATCTAGAACACACTTTTTTTGTGATGGTTACATGGAATTCTGTCATCTGTCACATGACCTTGACCTTAACTTTTACTGATGGCCCAGCTAGACCTTCAATGAGTTCTGTGATGGTGCCGACAGGCGAGACTTACTTTTGTGTCAACTCTTGTCATGTATATTGTACTGTTATGCTGCTACAGGGGGCCAAAGATGGACCATGCTAAAAAAATAAACTTTTTTATTTCTGGTCTGATTTTCAAAATCTTTTTTTCATTGGAATCCTTGTGAAAATCCCTGCCTGCGGTTTTCAATCAGATTTGCAATATCTTATACCAATTTTGAGATATTAGGGGTTGAAGGGCAGAAAAACACCATTTTTAAAAGTTGGTCAAGGCTAATGGTTTTTCACAAGAAATTTAGCTGTAGTGGGCCAGCCAATTGTAATAAAGTTTTTATATGATGATAATATCTACTAGAGGAAGTTTTTTTATCGCATTTGGGGTTTGTGGCCCTAGTTATTTTAAGAAAAAAAGGGTCAAAAGGGGCTTAAATGGGTCAAACTGTAAATGAATATTGAATTAAGATTTTTTCTATTAGATTTTAATGAAATTATATATGTGTCAATTATGCATTTTAGATTCCACCACAGGATGCATGTGTCAAAAAGCTTTGTAAGTCCACCATGGGCTGCATGTGACCAAAGCAATAGACTATCCATATTGGGCCTCCAATGTGCAGAGTTCAAATTGTTACGGCCGTATCATGCTGCACTCGGCGTAGCTTTTTATACGACCTCAAAAAATTTGCGGACGTATAATGGAATGATGCTGTCGTCTGCATTATCTGCGTCGTTGTCTGTTAACTTTAGTGTTCCCACAATAACTTAAGTTCTAGTTATCCGATTGCTATGAAATTTTACTATGATGTTCCTTACATAGAAAGGATGGATGGGATTGATTTTGGGGGTGCCTTCTTTTTCGTTTAGAAATGAGGGGCCAAAAATACTACTTTTTGTCTCGCCTGCGACGAATGTCCCAAAAGGTGAGACTTAGGTATGGTGATTCCGGGGATGGCGGGGGCGACAGCGGCGGCGACGGCGGCGGCGTCCACAATTGGTTAAAGTTTTTGCTTAAGTCTTTTTTGTGTGAACTAGTTATGTTACACCATTGATATTTGTATGCAGTTGCATCAGCATCAGTACAGATCAGTTTTAAAAGGATTTCACCTGTTTGCTCCTGCAGTCACGGTCTACTGACTTTGAAATTTTACACTGATTTTGCCGAGGTTTAAACCTTTTTTCTTAAGTCTGTTTAACATGAAGCAGTTATAGTTCACCATTGATATTGGGTATGCACTTGCATTAGCATTAGTACAGGTCAATTTCAAAAGCATTTCATCTGTATGCTCCTGCAGTCACGGTCTTCTGACTTTGAAATTTTACATTGATTTGGCCGAGGTTAACCTTTTTTCTTACGTCTGTTTAACATGAAGCAGTTATGGTTCACCATTGATATTGGTATGCACTTGCATTAGCATTAGTACAGATCAATTTCAAAAGCATTTCATCTGTATGCTCCTGCAGTCACGGTCTACTGACTTTGAAATTTTACATTGATTTGGCCGAGGTTAACCTTTTTTCTTACGTCTGTTTAACATGAAGCAGTTATGGTTCACCATTGATATTGGTATGCACTTGCATTAGCATTAGTACAGATCAATTTCAAAAGCATTTCATCTGTATGCTCCTGCAGTCACGGTCTACTGACTTTGAAATTTTACATTGATTTGGCGGAGGTTAACCTTTTTTCTTACGTTTGTTTAACATGAAGCAGTTATGGTACATCATTGATATTGGGTATGCACTTGCATTAGCATCAGTACAGATCAATTTCAAAAGTATTTTATCTGTATGATCCTGCAGTCACAATCTACTGACTTTGAGATTTTACACTTTTTATTAGCTCACCTGGACCAAAGGTCCATGTGAGCTATTGCCATCACTTGGCGTCCGTCGTCGTCCGTCGTCGTCGTCGTCGTCCGTCGTCGTTAACTTTTCTTTGAAAATCTTCTCCTCTGAAACGACTGAAGGGATTGCTTTGAAACTTTGCACACTTCATCTATGGGATGTCCTCTACCAAGATTGCACAAATGGTGACCCCTGTCCAAACAACATGGCCGCCGTTACTAAAAATAGACCAGGGGGGTCAGTCTACTGTTTTTGGCTTGTAAATCAAAAAGTATAAGAGATAGATGAAATCTGATGCCACGCCACTGCTTCAGCATCAAAAGCTCTACAAAAGTCTCCATTGAGTCGAAGTTGTCAGATGACCCCTTATAGGAGTTACGGCCCCTTAAAGGTGAAAAATAGCATTTTTTCATGTTTTTGGCTTATAGAATGAAAACTATGACAGATAGAGAAAAGTTGTTGCTTGCTTAAATGTTCAGCTCATTTAGCTCTTGAAAAGTCTCCATAGGGTCGAAGTTGTCAGATGACCCCTTATAGGGGTTACAGCCCCTAAAATAACGTTTTTTCATGTTTTTGGCCTATGGAATGAAACTATTGCAGATAGAGAGAAGCTATTGCTTGCTTAAATGTTCAGCTTATTTAGCTCTACCAAAGTCTCCATAGGGTCAAAGTTGTCAGATGTCCCCTTATAGGGGTTACGGCCCCTAATATAACGTTCTTTCATCTTTTGGCCTATAAAATGAAAACTATAGCAGATAGAGAGAAGCAGTTGCTTGCTTAAATGTTCAGTTCATTTAGCTCTACAAAAGTTTTCATAGGGTCGAAGTTGTCAGATGACCCCTTTTAGGGGTTACAGCCCCTAAAATAACGTTTTTTCATGTTTTTGGCCTATGGAATGAAAACTATTGCAGATAGAGAGAAGCTGTTGCTTGCTTAAATGTTCAGTTCATTTAGCTCTACAAAAGTTTTCATAGGGTCAGAGTTGTCAGATGACACCTTCTAAGGGTTATGGCCCTTAGAATGATGTTTTTTCATGATTTGGGCCTACGGCTACAGAATGGAAACTATAGTAGATAGGGAAAATCTGTTACTTGCTTAAATGTTCAGCTCATTTAGCTCTAGAAAAGTCTTTTTAGGGTTGACATCGAGACCAGGTGAGCGATTCAGGCTCCTGGGAGCCTCTTGTCTTTTTACTTATGTCATGAGTATTTTATATAAAGCAGTTATGGTTCACCATTTATATTTGGTATGCAGCTGCTTAAGCATCAGTTAAGATCAGTTTAAGGAGGATTTTTACTTCATTTTATACTGTGTCCAGTTGCGACAGGCGAGACATGTCTCTGTGTTAACAGTTTATTTGTTTGTTTCCAAAATATCTTTAGTTCTAGTTATCTGATTGCTATGAAATTTGACAGTGATGTTCTTTACTATAAAAGGATGAAAGGGTTTGATTTTGGGGGTTCTGCCTTTTTTGGTTTCTAAATTAGGGGCCCAAAAGGGGCAAAAAATTCATATATTTTATTTGTTTCCACCATAACTTTGGTCCTAGTTGGCCTATTGCTGTGAAATTTGTCAAGAATGTTTCTTACAATAAAAGAATGAACCTGATGAATTTTCATGCCCCTTTTTTCCCGCTATGTAGTTAGGGGCCAAAAGGGGCCAAAATCGAAACTTTTTTATTTGTGGTCCAATTTTGAAAATTTATTTTGCATGTTTGTTCTTGTCAAATAGGGGATACAAAATTAAGAATGAAATTTTGCCTCCCTCCTTTTCCCCTATTATGTAATTAGGGTCCAAAAGGGGCCAAAATTGAAACTTTTTTATTGTGATCCAATTTTGAAATTTTTTTTTGCATGTTTGATCTTGTTAAATAGCAGATGCAAAATTGAGAATTAATTTTTGTGACCGCCCTTTTTCCCCCAGTTATGTAATTAGGGGCCAAAGGGGACAAAAATTGAAACTTTTTTACTTGTGATCCAATTTTGAAAATTTTTATTGCATGTTTGATCTTGTCAAATAGCAGATGCAAAATTGAGAATTAATTTTTGTGACCGCCCTTTTTCCCCCAGTTATGTAATTAGGGGCCAAAGGGAACAAAAATTGAAACTTTTTTACTTGTGATCCGATTTTGAAAATTTTTATTGCATGTTTGTTCTTGTCGATTAGCAGATACAAAATTGAGAATTAATTTTTGCAACCCCCCTTTCCCCCCTATTACTTAATTAGGGCCAATGACAGATAAAGAAAAAATGTTTCTTGCTAAAAATCTTCAGTTCAATAAGCTCTTCAAAAATATTAATAAGGCTGAAGCTGTCAGATGACCCCCCTATAAAAGTTATGGCCCCTAATTGTCAAGTTATTGGTTATTGCCTTGCAGATCAAACCTATAAAAGATTAAGAAAAAGCTTTTGTTTGCTTGAATGTTTGGCTGTATGTGGCTCTACACATCTATGATGATCCTTGATTGGAGTTTTTCTCCTGAGATACCCCAAAATTATTTTCATTCCATCAGTCATTGAAGTCAGGTGAGCGATTCAGGCTCCTGTGAGCCTCTTTTTTACTAACTTTTCATAAATTTTGGTGGCAAGGAAGAAGGAAAAAGAATTAAAAATAAAATTCCTGAAAAATTGAGGTCAAGCAGAAAAAAAGAGTAATTTGTGTCAAAATAATAGGAAATTTATTCAATAATAAGTCAAATTTTTGTAAGGTAGGAAAAAAATAGAAATAAAATTGAAAAAGCAAACTTTATTTCAATTATGTGGCTAGGTAGGGTAGGAGGGTTCATAAAACTAAGAATGGAAAAAAAAGACCTAATGCAAAATAAGTGTAAAGGATGAAAGTTTTACACAAATTAAACAAGTAACACCTATCAATAGATATATATGACAATGTCATGTACTGTATCATATTGAAAGTAATAGAATCATTAAGAAATTTTACGATACATATCATGCTGTAGGGTAAGTGTATCGTTTCAGCCCTAATAAGTAACCACAGGTTATAATTTGTGACCACTTTAAGACAACTTTACTGTTGTGAATAGCAGTATATAAGAAATTCAAATTATTATCATTATTATTTATTAAGTGAATAGGAAAAAAAAATTGTTAGATGCAGCTTCATTATTTTGATTTTACAAAAATACTATTTATACTGAAAGAAAAATATTGTAATAGAAAAGGGTTTGTTTTTGCCAAAGGTCTTGTGCAATATCAATTAAGTGTTCCTTAAACATGATATTGCATGCGATGAGTTGCCATTATTATGTTTCCCTGATACATGTACATGTTGTTTTTTACTCAGTTCTTATTACTTTGGTATTTTTAGCTCACCTGGCCAAAGGCCATGTGAGCTTATGCCATCACTATGCGTCCGTCGTCGTCTGTCGTCGTCCGTCGTCGTCGTCTGTCGTCGTCTGTCGTCCGTTAACAATTTCAAAAATCTTCTCCTCTGAAACCACTGAACCAATTTAACAGAAACTTGGCAGGAATGATATATGACATGTTGGCAACAAACGATCCTCATTTTGAAATGCTTTGATAAAAAACATGGCCGCCGTTGCTAAAAATAGACTAGGGGGGTCAGACTACTGTTTTTGGCTTATAAATCAAAAAGTATAAGAGATAGAGGAAATCTGAGGCACGCTACTGATTCAGCATCAAAAGCTCTACAAAAGTCTCCATTTGGTCAAAGTTGTCAGATGACCCCTTATAGGGGTTACGGCCCCTTAAAGGTGAAAAATAGCATTTTTTCATGTTTTTGGCCTACAGAATGAAAACTATTGCAGATAGAGATTAGCTGTTGCTTGCTTAAATGTTTAGCTCATTTAGCTCTACGAAAGTCTCCATAGGGTCGAAGTTGTCAGATGACCCCTTATAGGGGTTACGGCCCCTTAAAGGTGAAAAATAGCCACTTTTCATGTTTTTGGCCTACAGAATGAAAACTATTGCAGATATAGATTAGCTGTTGCTTGCTTAAATGTTAAGCTCATTTAGCTCTACGAAAGTCTCCATAGGGTCGAAGTTGTCAGATGACCCCTTATAGGGGTTACGGCCCTTGAAAAATAGCGTTTTTTCATGTTTTTGTCCTACAGAATGGAAACTATTGCACATAGAGATTAGCTGTTGCTTGCTTAAATGTTCAGCTCATTTAGCTCTACAAAATTCTCCATAGGGTCCAAGTTGTCAGATGAACCCTTATAGGGGTTACGGTCCATGAAAAATAGCGATTTGATTTTTCATGTTTTTGGCCTACAGAATGAAAACTATTGCAGATAGAGATTAGCTGTTGCTTGCTTAAATGTTCAGCTCATTTAGCTGTACAAAATTCTCCATAGGGTCGAAGTTGTCAGATGACCCCTTATAGGGGTTACGGCCCCTGAAAAAAGCGATTTTTAATGTTTTTGGCCTACAGAATGAAAACTATTGCAGATAGAGATTAGTTGTTGCTTGCTTAAATGTTCAGCTCATATAGCTCTACAAAAGTCTCCATAGGGTCAATGTTGTCAGATGACTCCTTATAGGGGTTATGGCCCCTTATAGGTGAAAAATGGTGTTTTTGGCCTATAGAATGAAAACTATTGCAGGTAGAGAAAAGCTGTTGCTTGCTTAAATGTTCAGCTCATTTAGCTCTACAAAAGTATAGGGTCAACATCAAGACCAGGTGAGCGATTCAGGCTCCTGGGAGCCTCTTGTTCTTTCTGGGCTTGTTTTTTTCTAACACTGGTACATGTGTGCAGCACATTTCAGAAACCAATGGAGGGAATCGCTTGATATTATATGACTTGATACTGGTCTATATTCCTAGATGAGCCTCCTCTCTTGGTGTATATTTTTCTAGTTATTGTTACCTTAAAATTTTAGCAAAATGTAGTAAAAAAATGTATTTAATGAAATTCACAGGCTTTGTGTACTCTGGTTACCATGGTTCCTTACAGTGCAATATTTTTGTTTTAGGGGATGCCTTACTCTCACGTCACACGGGTATAGATATTAAACAGCTTAACCTTAGTAATCAGGTGGCAGTAACTCATTCAGGTGAGGTAAGTATCCACCACATCACATACTGTACAGTGTTCTAGAGGTAAGAATCCACCACATCACATACTATGCAGTGTTCTAGCAGGAGAGGTAAGTATCCATCATGTCACATACTCTACAGTGTTCTATCAGGAGAGGTAAGTATCCATCATGTCACATACTATACAGTGTTCTAGCAGGTGAGGTAAGTATTCATCATGTCACATACTGTACAGTGTTCTAGCAGGAGAGGTAAGTATCCATCATGTCACATACTATACAGTGTTCTAGCAGGAGAGGTAAGTATCCATCATGTCACATACTGTACAGTGTTCTAGCAGGAGAGGTAAGTATCCATCATGTCACATACTGTACAGTGTTCTAGCAGGAGAGGTAAGTATCCATCATGTCACATACTATACAGTGTTCTAGCAGGAGAGGTAAGTATCCATCATGTCACATACTGTACAGTGTTCTAGCAGGAGAGGTAAGTATCCATCATGTCACATACTCTACAGTGTTCTAGCAGGAGAGGTAAGTATCCATCATGTCACATACTGTACAGTGTTCTAGCAGGAGAGGTAAGTATCCATCATGTCACATACTGTACAGTGTTCTAGCAGGAGAGGTAAGTATCCATCATGTCACATACTGTACAGTGTTCTAGCAGGAGAGGTAAGTATCCATCATGTCACATACTGTACAGTGTTCTAGCAGGAGAGGTAAGTATCCATCATGTCACATACTGTACAGTGTTCTAGCAGGAGAGGTAAGTATCCATCATGTCACATACTATACAGTGTTCTAGCAGGAGAGGTAAGTATCCATCATGTCACATACTGTACAGTGTTCTAGCAGGAGAGGTAAGTATCCATCATGTCACATACTATACAGTGTTCTAGCAGGTGAGGTAAGTATCCATCATGTCACATACTGTACAGTGTTCTATCAGGAGAGGTAAGTATCCATCATGTCACATACTGTACAGTGTTCTAGCAGGAGAGGTAAATATCCATCTTGTCGCATACTGTACAGTGTTCTAGCAGGAGAGGTAAGTATCCATCATGTCACTTACTATACAGTGTTCTAGCAGGAGAGGTAAGTATCCATCATGTCACATACTGTACAGTGTTCTAGCAGGAGAGGTAAGTATCCATCATGTCACATACTATACAGTGTTCTAGCAGGAGAAGTAAGTATCCATCATGTCACATACTGTACAGTGTTCTAGCAGGTGCGGTAAGTATCCATCATGTCACATACTATACAGTGTTCTAGCAGGAGAGGTAAGTATCCATCATGTCACATACTGTACAGTGTTCTAGCAGGAGAGGTAAGTATCCATCATGTCACATACTGTACAGTGTTCTAGCAGGTGAGGTAAGTATCCATCATGTCACAAACTATACAGTGTTCTAGCAGGAGAGGTAAGTATCCATCATGTCACATACTGTACAGTGTTCTAGCAGGAGAGGTAAGTATCCATCATGTCACATACTGTACAGTGTTCTAGCAGGAGAGGTAAGTATCCATCATGTCACTTACTATACAGTGTTCTAGCAGGAGAGGTAAGTATCCATCATGTCACATACTGTACAGTGTTCTAGCAGGAGAGGTAAGTATCCATCATGTCACATACTATACAGTGTTCTAGCAGGAGAGGTAAGTATCCATCATGTCACTTACTGTACAGTGTTCTAGCAGGAGAGGTAAGTATCCATCTTGTCACATACTGTACAGTGTTCTAGCAGGAGAGGTAAGTATCCATCATGTCACATACTGTACAGTGTTCTAGCAGGAGAGGTAAGTATCCATCATGTCACATATTGTACAGTGTTCTATCAGGAGAGGTAAGTATCCATCATGTCACATACTATACAGTGTTCTAGCAGGAGAGGTAAGTATCCATCATGTCACATACTGTACAGTGTTCTAGCAGGAGAGGTAAGTATCCATCATGTCACATACTGTACAGTGTTCTAGCAGGAGAGGTAAGTATCCATCATGTCACATACTGTACAGTGTTCTAGCAGGAGAGGTAAGTATCCATCATGTCACATACTGTACAGTGTTCTAGCAGGAGAGGTAAGTATCCATCATGTCACTTACTGTACAGTGTTCTAGCAGGAGAGGTAAATATCCATCTTGTCGCATACTGTACAGTGTTCTAGCAGGTGAGGTAAGTATCCATCATGTCACATACTGTAAAGTGTTCTGGTCAGTTGGGACAGGTGATGATAATATATAAGAATCTACATATAGATTTGATATGACTTTACTGTTGTCAATGTGTGATTGTAGTTCCCATAGGGTAAAATTGCTTTTATTTTTTATTTTTTTAACTTTTCATTTTTTTACTACATTGGTTTTTTATGTGCCATTTAGGTTAATCCATATTTTCTCATAATTAAAAAAAATGTTGTAGACTTTTAGAGGACAGTGGGAAGGGAATGACATTGTGGCCAAGATACTCAACCTTAGAGAATGCAGTCTTAGAATGTCTAGAGATTTCCAGGAAGAGATTCCAAGACTCAGGTTTGTATTATCATACAATTATGTATCCCCCCACTTTTGTGGGGAGACATATTGTTTTTGTCGTGTCGGTCTGTCCATCCGTTCGTCTGTCTATCCATCTGTCGGTCACAAAGCTTGTGAGCGCAACTCCTTTGAAACTTCTGAAATGAATTCAGTGAAACTTGGTATATAGGAAGTACACTATATGTAGTTGTGCATGATACCAGGAAATTTTTATCCTCAAATTTTTGCGGGAGTTATGGCCCTTTGAACTAAGAAATTTGCTTAAAATCATCATTTATCATCTTGTCATTGCAACTCCTCTGAAACTACTGAACCGAATTCAATGAAACGTGGTATATAGGAGGGACACCACATAGCTAGTTGTGCATATGACAAGGAAATTTTGATCCTCAAATTTTTGTTGGAATAATGGCCCTATGAACCTAGAACTTTTCGGAGAAACAGGGGGAGACATCATTTTGTAAGCAAAAACAAACTTTAATTTTATTTTCATAAAAGCATTTAAAACAATACAGCGATTTATATGCAAGATTAATACAACACAACATCATTAAAATAATTAACAAGAGGCTTAAATGTTCAGCTCATTTAGCTCTACAAAAGTTTTCATAGGGTCGAAGTTGTCAGATAACCCCTTATAGGGGTTACAGCCCCTAAAATAACGTTTTTTCATGTTTTTGACCTATAGAATGAAAACTATAGCAGATAGAGAAAAGCTGCTGCTTTCTTAAATGTTCAGTTCATTTAGCTCTACAAAAGTTTTCATTGGGTCGAAGTTGTCAGATGACCCCTTATAGGGGTAATGGCCCCTTAAATAACGTTTTTTCATGATTTGGGCCTACGGATACAGAATGAAACTATAGTAGATAGAGAAAAGCTGTAACTTGCTTATATGTTCAGCACATTTAGGTCTAGAAAAGTCTTTACATATATAGGGTTGACTCAAGACCAGGTGAGTGATTCAGGCTCCTGGGAGCCTCTTGTCTAAAATGCCTAAACATATGATAGATGTATATAAAAATATTATTTATGGGCAATTCAATAATAAGGTAAGTGTCAAAAGGAGGCTTTGGGGTAATGAGACATTTTGTGTAATTTAAAATGACAGAAAAAATAAACAAGAGGCTCCCAGAATCCCTCACCTGGTCTTGACGTCAACCTATGAAGACTTGTAAAGCTTACTGAGCTGAATGTTTAAGCAAGAAAAAGCTTTTTTCTTATCTGCAACAGTTTTCATTCTAAATAAGCAAAAAACATTATTACTCAACTTTCAAGGGGCTGAAACCCCTATAAGGGGTCATCTGACAACTTTGACCTTATGGAGACTTTTGTAGAGCTTAATGAGCTGAACATTTAAGCAAGCAACCGCTTTTCTGCAATAGTTTTCATTCTATAGGGCAAAGACATGAAAAAATACTATTTTTGACCTTTAAAGGGCTATAACCCCTATCAAGAGTCATCTGACAAATTTGACCCAATGGAGACTTTTGCAGAGCTTTTGATTCTGAAGAGCCTAAGATCCTTCGAGGCTTGACATGAACTGGGCAAGATTTTGCTGTTTATTTTTTTTTCTATCTCTTGGTCATATGTGAATTGTTCATTTAGGTGTTCTTTTTATAAGAAAGGGAATTATGTGAAATTTTAAAACTTCAAATTTTGCCATTTTTATTAAGAATTGGACTTAATTATATGATTCCAAAATTGTGACAGGTGTGGGTTTGAGTCTAGGGTTATATTCTAATTACCTAATAAACAGTTAAACTGTTGTTTAAACAAGTGTCAATATGAATATTGATTTTCAAGCCTAATTAATATTTTGATATAAAAAAGTTTTAAAAAATGATTCCATTTAAAACAAATGTATGTTGCTTGTTCCTAAATGCAGAATTTATGTAAATAATATCATTTATATTATATGTACTATTTTTTTTTCTTTTTAATATCAAGTTGATACACAGCTCTGTTTTACTTGCTTGACTCTCAGCTTTATTTTACCTGCCCTTACAGGTTGATTTTCTGCCCTGTTTTACTTGTCCTTTCTGGTTGATTCTCTGCCCTGTTTTACTTGTCCTTTCTGGTTGATTCTCTGCCCTGTTTTACTTGTCCTTTCTGGTTGATTCTCTGCCCTGTTTTACTTGTCCTTTCTGGTTGATTCTCTGCCCTGTTTTACTTGTCCTTTCTGGTTGATTCTCTGCCCTGTTTTACTTGTCCTTTCTGGTTGATTCTCTGCCCTGTTTTACTTTCCTTTCTGGTTGATTCTCTGCCCTGTTTTACTTTCCTTTCTGGTTGATTCTCTGCCCTGTTTTTCTTTCCTTTCTGGTTGATTCTCTGCCCTGTTTTACTTGTCATTTCTGGTTGATTCTCTGCCCTGTTTTACTTGTCCTTTCTGGTTGATTCTCTGCCCTGTTTTACTTGTCCTTTCTGGTTGATTCTCTGCCCTGTTTTACTTGTCCTTTCTGGTTGATTCTCTGCCCTGTTTTACTTTCCTTTCTGGTTGATTCTCTGCCCTGTTTTACTTTCCTTTCTGGTTGATTCTCTGCCCTGTTTTACTTTCCTTTCTGGTTGATTCTCTGCCCTGTTTTTCTTGTCCTTTCTGGTTGATTCTCTGCCCTGTTTTACTTGTCCTTTCTGGTTGATTCTCTGCCCTGTTTTACTTGTCCTTTCTGGTTGATTCTCTGCCCTGTTTTACTTGTCCTTTCTGGTTGATTCTCTGCCCTGTTTTACTTGTCCTTTCTGGTTGATTCTCAGCTCTATTTTAAAAAGCCCTTACTTTTTGAATTAATGGTTTAGCTTCAAAAATGCAAGTCTTACATAATGTAATTTTCAGTTTTATTGTAAACTTCTTTGGTCAGTCAAAGCAAGTCAAAAAAGACTGCTGTAGACTCAAGATCCACAAGGATTTTTGCCAGCCCAAATGTTGAACTCATCTAAGAAGAGATGTGCCAATAATGTTTGTTACAGAATATTTTCTTTGGATATAAAATATCCAAGTTTTTAATAAGAATATTTGTCAATTTATTGCCTATCATTCTCTGTGTTGAGTTTTAGCTTCCTTTTTCCAATAACTTAAGTTAAGAGTCATTTTAGTTTAACAACACCCAATTATTTGGTTGAAAAGTTACTACATAAAAATATGCAATAAATTCTATCCAGCTTTTTTATCAGCTCGACTGACCTGTTGTTAACTTTTCTTCTAAAATCTTCTTCTCTGAAACTACTGAAGAGATTGTTTTGAAACTTTGGACACAAAAATTGTGACTGCCAACCCCCCCCCCCCCCCCCAAAAAAAAAACATGGCTGTTGTTGCAAAAAATAGCTCTTTAAAGGTGAAAAATAGCATTTTTCCATGTTTTTGGCCTCTAGAATGAAGATTATACAAGATAGAGAAAAGCTGGTGCTTGCTCTAACCTTCAGCTCATTGAGCTTTACAAAAGTCCCCATTGGGTTAAAGTTGTAAGATGACCCCTTATAGCTGTTATAGCCCATTAAAAGTGTAAAATATCATTTTTTTAATGAATGCAAACAATTTCAGATAGAGAAAAGCTGTTGCTTGCTTAAACCCTCGTTTTATTAATCTCTTCAAAAATATTCATTTAGAAGCTAGCAGATGACTACTTATAAAAGTTGTGGCCCCTGATTGTCAAGTTTTGGGTTTTTGTCTCACCTGCCAAGCAGATCGGGACATAGGTGTTACTATACCAGCTGCAGCAGCATTAACTTTTTGGGTAAGGTTTTATGAGGACCTCCATATCTCAAGAATTATAGGTTCTAGGTTGATGAAACTTGGTATGCATATGCCCCAGTAGTAGCTTAGCACAGTTGCATCCCCATCTTTTGACCTTGACCTTGATTTTCCAGTGGAGTGACTGACAATTTTCAATATGGTAAGGTTTTGTGAGCACCTTCATATCTCAAGAACTAAAAGTCCTTGGTTGTTGAAACTTGGTATGCATATGCCCCAGTAGTAGCTTAGCAAAGCTGCATCCCCATCTATTGACCTTGACCTTGATTTTGCGGTTGAGTAACTTTGACAATATTCAATATACTTGCGGACGTATAATGGTATGATGCTGTCGTCGTCGTCATTGTCGTTGTCGTTGTTGTCTGTTAACTTTAGTGTATACACGATACCTTTAGTTTTAGTAATCCGAATGCAATGAAATTTCACAATGATATTCTTTACTATTAAAGGATGGATGGGTTTGATTTTGGGGGTCCCACCTGTTTTGGTTTCGAAATAAGGGGCCAAAAGGGGCCAAAAATGCTACTTATATGTTTGTTGCCACGATAACTTTAGTTCTAGTCATCTGATTGCTTTGTACTTTGGCAATAATGTTCTTTACCATAAAAGGGTGAAAGGGATTGATTTTGGGGGTCTCCCCTTTTTATGTTTCGAAATTAGGGGCCCAAAAGGGCAAAAAAATTGAATTTATATTGTTTTCACCATAACTTTGTTTTTAGTTGAACTATACAATACATTTTGTGTACCTTGACCAATTAACATATTAGGTGTTTAATGACCTTTTAGATATGTGTGAAGTGGTTGTTTGATCCTTGTCTTTTTATCTGTTAAATGTTTATTTTTGAATTTATGCTCACACCAAGCAGATTGCCCTTCTTTTCATTATGTGATTAATTAATTATGGTTTATTAATTATTTATAACCATTTTCATTTTATACCATGCTCAAAAGGTCAATGATATACTTTGCACACATCAACATTTTTGTTTATCATAGATTTTCCAAAGTACAGTGGATTCCACTTAATATTCAACTAACTCTTATTAGAATAATCCTCTTTATTGAATATGATTTCAAAACACCAAACCATTTCATATACTTTTTATGTTAAAAATTTCATTTAATTGCATTGAAAATCTGAGAAAAAGTATAAAATTCCTGTTAATTGACTTAAAATTTTCAAAAATCACCTTGATACCTGTATAAATCATATGTTTTCTTAAAGGTCTTTGAAGTGTATTTGATAAAAGTTATTAAAAACATGTTTTTATAACCTTCATTAATGTCACATTTGTTTATACAAGCATTGGGATACAATAAAAGTGTCACCTTGGTGTTCTAATTACTCAACACATTTGATAATATAAATTCTTTGTATTTTCTGTTTAAAATTGACATTTCACTTTATGGGGTCATTCGGTTAATTGCATAAATTTCTCTGACAAATTGATTATGCTAAAAAGAGGAATCGACTGTATTATTTTAGCAGATCTTTGGCAACCCCAAAAATAGCAAAAATTATTACACAACGAAAATTGCTACGTTCACAGTAATAGCAATGGTAAGGTTTTGCGAGCACCTCCATATCTCAAGAACTGTAAGTCCTAGGTTGATGAAACTTGGTATGCATATGCTCCAGTAGTAGCTTATCTTAGTTGCATCCCCATCTTTGGACCTTGACCTTGATTTTCTGGTTGAGTGACTTTGACAATTTTCAATATAATAAATAGCCTTGGTAAGGTTTTGCTAGCACCTCCATATCTCAAGAACTATAAATCCTAGGTTGATGAAACTTGATATGCATAAGCCCCAGTTGTAGCTTAGCACAGTTGCATCTCCATCTTTTGACCTTGACCTTGATATTCTGATTGAGTGACTTTGATTATTTTAGCTCACCTCACGAAAGTGAGGGGGGCTTATGTGATACCCCTGGCGTCAACGTCAGCTTTGTAGTCTTTGTCGGCATTGGCGTCTGCACCCTCTTACAAAAGAAGGGTTGAGATCCATACACACTTACTGACAAGTGCCACATCAATGATATTGGTATGGTATGTGCACCTAGTGATGCTTAGCACAATGCATGCTTGGGATGCTGGCTGTGACCTATATTTTTCGCATGGATGACCTTCTACAGAAGAACAATTAAAGTCCATTCCCGCTTACCAACAAGTGCCACATCTATGATATTGGTGTGGTAGGTGCACCTAGTGATGCTTAGCAAAATGCATGCATTGGATGCTGGCTCACAGTGACCTATATTTTCCGCATGGATGACCACTTACAGAAGAATGGTTAAAGTCCATTCCCCCTTACTGACAAGTGCCACATCAATGATATTGGTATGGTAGGTGCACCTAGTGATGCTAAGCACAATGCATGCTTCAGACGCTGGCTGTTACCTATATTTTCTGCATTTAAACCATTACGAAGAATGGTTAAAGTCCATTCCCGTTCACTGACAAGTGCCCGTCAATGATATTGGTATGGTGGGTGCACCTAGTGATGCTAAGCACAATGCATGCTTCAGACGCTGGCTGTTACCTATATTTTCTGCATTTAAACCATTACGAAGAATGGTTAAAGTCCATTCCCGTTTACTGACAAGTGCCCGTCAATGATATTGGTATGGTAGGTGCACCTTGTGATGCTAAGGACAATTCATGCTTCGGATGCTGGCTGTTACCTATACTATCCGCATGGATGACCACTTACAGAAGAATGGTTAAAGTCCATTCCCGCTTATGACTGACAGGTGTCACATCAATGATATTGGAATGGTACGTGCACCTAGTGATGTTTAGCACAATGCTTGGTTTGGATGCTGGCTATGACCTATATTTTCTGCATGGATGACTTCTAACAGAAGAAAGGATAGAGTCTATACCTGCTTACTGACAAGTACCACATCATCTCAGGTGGTTTAGAAAGGTGCACCTAGAGATGCTTAGCAAGATGCATGCTCCAGATGCTGGCTGTGATAAATCTTTTTGCATGGATTGAGCACTTAAAATTTTCAAATGTTAAAGTGGATTCCCACTTAGTGACAATAATGAACAACAAGGTGAGCTTCGTAATTAGCTTACCTGGACCGAAGGTCCATGTGAGCTATTGCCATCACTTGGCATCCGTCGTCTTCATCCGTCGTCGTCCTTAGCTTTTCTTTGAAAATCTTCTCCTCCAAACGACTGAAGGGATTAAGCTTTGAAACTTTGCACTCTACCAAGATTGCACAAATGGTGACCGCCGTCCAAACAACATGGCTGCCGTTACTAAAAATAGACTAGGGGGATCAGACTACTGTTTTTGGCTTGTAAATCAAAAAGTATAAGAGATAGATGAAATCTGATGCCACGCTACTGCTTCAGCATCAAAAGCTTCATCTGATGCCACGCTATTGCTTCAGCATCAAAAGCTCTATAAAAGACTTTATCAAGGCGAAGTTGTCAGATGACCCCTTATAGGAGTTACGGCCCCTTAAAGGTGAAAAATAACATTTTTTCATGTTTTTGGCCTATAGAATGAAAACTATTACAGATAGAAAAAAGTTGTTGCTTGCTTAAATGTTTAGCTCATTTAGCTCTACAAAAGTCTCCATAGGGTCGAAGTTGTCAGATGAACCCTTATAGGGTTACAGCCCCTAAAATAACGTTTTTTTTCATATTTTTGGCCTATGGAATGAAAACTATAGCAGATAGAGAGAAGCTGTTGCTTGCTTAAATGTTCAGCTCATTAAGCTCTACTAAAGTCTTCAAGGATTAAAGTTGTCAGATGACCCCTAATAGGGGTAACGCCCCGTAAAATGACGTTTTTTCATGTTTTTGGCCTATAGAATGAAAACTATAGCAGATAGAGAAAAGCTGTTGCTTGCTTAAATGTTCAGTTCATTTAGCTCTACAAAAGTTTTCATTGGGTCAAAGTTGTCAGATAACCTCTTATAGGGGTTACAGCCCCTAAAATAACGTTTTTTTCATGTTTTTGGCCTATAGAATGAAACTATAGTATATAGAGAAAAGCTGTTGCTTGCAAAAATGTTCAGCTCATTTAGCTCTAGAATAGTGTTTACATGTTTAGGGTTGACTCAAGACCAGGTGAGCGATTCAGGCTCCTGGGAGCCTCTTGTTGATAGATTACGTATGTTTATTGCACATATTAGTAATGTATGAATTTTATAAACACCCTATGATCTCAGAAATTGAAAATCGTCATAAAGTGGAAGTAAGAAAGAATTCTTGTTTCTGATGGTGCTGGCAGGCAAGACATTCTTTAGTGTTAACTCTTGTTGTCTTGCAGATTAATTCTATAAAAGATTAAGGAAGGCTTTTGTTTGCTTAAATGTTCATCTAATGTAAATTAAGTTTTTCGCCTCAGATGCCCCTAAATATTTTTATGCCATCAGTCATTGAAGTCAGTTGAGCGATTCAGGCTCCTGGGAGCCTCTTGTTGAAGTTTCTTTGTAAATGTTTTTAAAAATTTAGAAAATGAAACATTCAATAAGCATTTTCAGTACCATACATAGTTATAAGTCTGTGTCCAATCTTATATTTTGCATTCAGTTTTCAACCTTGATATTTAGCAGACAGAAGAAAAGCATGCCATTATTAACCCTCATCTTTTTCTATGAAAGTTCTTTTCAAATATAAATCTAAATCTTTTGTTTATAATTTTTCCAGGTTGGCCAATTCTTTAAAAAACCAAAATAAAAATGTTTTTGAAGAACTTGTTTAAAGCAGTTCATGTAAATGTGTTGCATGTAAATGTGATGCCTTGGTTGATTTTTACATTCATTGTTTAATGAAGTTGGGTAAGTTTTTAGGAGTTAGAAGTAATGTTAGTCTGTTCTGATCAAATGTTCACATGTACCCCAGAATCAAAAGATATGAAACAAAAGTATATTGCCTATTAATTCTAATGAGAAGTTATTTTATTTTAGGATTTTTAATCATCCAAATGTATTACCTGTGTTAGCTTGTTGTAACCAGCCACCAGATCTGATTGTTATCAGCCAGTTTATGCCTTATGGATCACTTTTTAATGTGTTACATGGAGAAACAGGTAGGTAAATTTAACTGTTTTTGTGCCCCTTCTTGTGGGGCATAATTATAGTGTTTAGGTCTGTTTGTTTTTCCGTCCCAAATCGAAGTTAGTTTACCACGAATGAAGTTTGTTATCATCATGAAACTATTTAATCATAATAAGATTATACTCTTTGAATCAACTTTATGGTTTGGTGATTGAGGGGAAAAATAAATGTTGTGAGATGGGTCATAATGTCTCTTGGACATATTCTTGTTGCAAGACATTTTTTGAAAATGAATTACTTGGCATCTGATATTTGATATACAGACAATTGGGTTATGGTCTACACAATGCCATATGACCCTTACCCATTTGCTCAATCAAATTCTGTGATGTCTTTTTTCTTAACGTTAACTTGGTGGAAAATGAATTGCTTAAAAAACGTTATACCTTTATGACCTAGGCATCTGATATTTGGTATATAGACACTTGGGTTTGTGGTCTACACAAACTGTTACCATGCCATATGACTTAGATTCATTTTGACAATTCAACGAATCTGTGAATTAGGTATTTTTTGCAAGACTTTAGTCGAATATTAACTACCTGAAGTCAAAACATACATGTAGGCATCTTATATTTATAATGTATATACATTATGTTATGTTTTATGTGTCATCAGTATGTCTGTCGTGTGATCTTGGACTAGTGTTTAAACTTTCATGACTGTAAATATTGGTTGATTTTTATGTTCAGCTTAGTTTTTCAATAACTATGATGTCTGTCTAGAACTACGGTACCTGTTATTTGCCTACAGATTTTACTTGATGGTTATACTTCATTCTGTCTCTTGCCAAATGACCCACTCATTGAACTTAATGGCCTGTCTCAGCCTGTCCTAACAAATTTTTGTAACAGATTTCTCAGCTTCTACTAAAGTGATTGATTTCACAGCTGAAGGGATTGATTTCAAATTTAATTGGTACACAGCTTTTTATACGACCGCAAAATTTTTTTAATGTTATGATATTATGGCGATATCGTCGTTGTTGTCGTCGTCGTCTGGAGACATTTGGTTTCCGTGCGATAACTTAAGTAAATATTGACCAATTGTTATGAAATTTTTATATGATGTTTGTAACCACTAGAGGTAGGTTCCTATTGTATTTGGGGTTTGTGGCCCTTACCGTTTTGGAAAAAAGGGCCAAAAGGGGCTAAAACGGGTGTATTGACAAAACTGTTGTAGAATGTTTATTATTCATTTGATTTTGAAAATTCTTTTTTTATTGAATTCCTCATTAAATTCTGTCAACAAAATGTGTCAATGGTTTTGATGTAAATTGAATTGTTACATTGCTACAGGGGGCCAAAGACGGACCACACCAAAAAAATCAACTTTTTTATTTTTGGTCCGATTTTCAAAATCTTTTTATACGACCGCAAAAAATTTGTGGTCATATAATGTTATGGCGATGTCGTCGTCTGTGTCATCGTCGTCTGGGGACATTTGGTTTCCGTGCGATAACTTGAGTAGATATTGACCGATTGTTATAAAATTTTGATAAAATGTTTCTATTCACTAAAGGAAGGTTGGTATTGCATTTGGGGTTTCTGGCCCCTACCGTTTCAGAAAAAAGGGCCAAAAGGGGCTAAAATGGTTGTTGTGACAAAACTTCTGTAGAAGGTTTATTTTTTATCTGATTTTTATAATTCTTGTTGTATTGTATTCCTCAATAAATTCTGTCAACTAAATGAAACAACTGTTTTTTTGTATCTTGCACCGTGACATTGTTAATGGGGGTCAAAGTTTGGCCACGCCCCCAAAAATCAACTTTTTTATTTGTGGTCCGATTTTCAAAATCTTTTTTTTCATTGGAATCCTTGTAAAAATCCCTGCCTGCATTTTTCAATCAGATTTGCAATATCTCTTACCGTTTTTGAGAAATTAGGGGTCAAAGGGGCCAAAAACGCCAATTATAAGTGCTCCTTTGAACGTGCGGTTAAACTTTTAAGTTGTAGTTTCTCAATCTATATGAAATTTTGATATGATATTTTTCACCATATATGGAAGGTTGGTATCGAATTTGGGGTCTGTAGCCCCTACTGTTATGGAAAAAAGGGCCAAAAGGGACTCAAATGTGTTTATTGACAAAACTTCTGTGGAATGTTATTTTTCATCTGCTTTTGATCATTCATTTTTGTCTCGCCTGCGAAGCAGAGCGGGACATAGGTGTTACTTTACCGGCGGCGGCGGCGGCGACGGCGGCGTTAACTTTTTGGAAAAGTTTTATGAGCACCTCCATAGGTCCTGGGTTGATGAAACTTGGTATGCATATGCCCCAGTAGTAGCTTAGCTCAGTTGCATCCCCATCTTTTGACCTTGACCTTGATTTTCCGGTTGAGTGACTTTGACAATTTTCAATACATATAATAGCAATGGAAAAGTTTTGCGAGCACCTCCATATCTCAAGAACTATAGGTCCTAGGTTGATGAAACTTGGTATGCATATGCCCCAGTAGTAGCTTAGCACAGTTGCATCCCCATCTTTTGACCTTGACCTTGATTTTTTGGTTGAGTGACTTTGACAATTTTCAATACATATAATAGCAATGGAAAAGTTTTGCGAGCACCTCCATATCTCAAGAACTATTAGTCCTAGGTTGATGAAACTTGGTATACATATGCCCCAGTAGTAGCTTAGCACAGTTGCATCCCCATCTTTTGACCTTGACCTTGATTTTCGGGTTGAGTGACTTTGATTATTTTTATTAGGGCCCCGCATCGAAGATGCGGACGCCCTATAGTTTTCACTTTGTCCGTCTGTCCGTCCGTCCGTCCGTCCGTCCGTCCGTCTGTCCGTCTGTCCGTCCGTCAACAATTCTTGTGAACACTAAAACTCAAAAACTATTAACACCACAGTTCTGAAACTTTGCACAGCTGCTAAGTAGCATGTCATGATGTGCATATTAAAATTTCGTGCAAATCTGATTAATATTTTTGGAAAAAACTTCATTTTTTAACGAAAATCACAGATTTTGAGAATTGGACTTTGTGAACACTAAAACTCAAAAACTGTTAACGAAACAGTTCTGAAACTTTGTTCAGCTGCTTAGTAGCATGTCCTGATTTGCATATTGAAATTTCGTGCAAATCTGATTAATATTTTTGGAAAAAATCTTCATTTTTTATCGAAAATCACAGATTTTGAGAATTGGACTTTGTGAACACTAAAACTCAAAAACTGTTAATAATACAGTTCTGAAACTTTGCACAGCTGCTAAGTAGCATGTCATGATGTGCATATTAAAATTTCGTGCAAATCTGATTAATATTTTTGGAAAAAACTTCATTTTTTATCGAAAATCACAGATTTTGAGAATTGGACTTTGTGAACACTAAAACTCAAAAACTGTTAACAAAACAGTTCTGAAACTTTGTTCAGCTGCTAAGTAGCATGTCCTGATTTCCATATTAAAATTTCGTGCAAATCTGATTAATATTTTTGGAAAAAACTTCATTTTTTATCGAAAATCACAGATTTTGAGAATTATGGACTTTGTGAACATTAAAACTCTAAGGCTATTAACAATACAGATCTGTAGTTTCATATGCATTCCATGGAACATGCCTTAGTGGTTATAATTAAAGTTCGTATGATTTTGAAAACACTTAGATATTTTGCCGCGGGGCCCTTTCTGACTTTGTCAGTATTCTAGTTGCATATATTTGCAATGTTTAAGTTCTATAAACATCTTTTGATCTCAGAAACTGAAAATCCATGTAAATTCAAAATATAGTGGAAGTAAGGAAGAATAATTGTTTCTGATGGTGCCGGCAGGCGAGACACACTTTAGTGTTAACTCTTGTTTTAATGAATTACTCGATGAATTCTGCCAACTTAAAGTGACAACTGTTTTGATATTATCCTGCATTGTAACCTTGCAAAAGGGGGGGGTTAAAAATTTGGCCACATCCCAAAATTCAACTTTTTTATTTGTGGTCTGATTTTTAAAAACCTTGTGAAAATCCCTACTTGAGTTTTTGCAATTAAATTTGCAATATTTCTTAGTTACAGTTGTTGAGAAATTACTCGTCAAAGGGACCAAAAACGCCAGTTATAAGAGTTTCTTAAAAGTTGGTATAAATACAAAATTCAAGTATGCATAGAAAGTCCAAATCAAAATTGTCAGATCAGCCGTTTAAGAGTTATTCCCTTTTAACTGTTTTTTCCATAAATTTACACTGATTTTCAAAAATCTTCTTCTCTGAAACAACTGAAGGGATTGCATTGATACTTGATACACTTGATCTTTAGGATGAGTCTACCAAGTTTGTGAATTATATACATGTCGACCAACCAACATGGCCGCCATTGCTAGAAATAGAACAGGGGGGTCAGACCATTGTTTTTGGCTTATAACTCGAAAAGTATAAGAGATAGAGAAAATCCAAAGAAACTTTTCTTGTTCAGCATCAAAAGGCCCTTAAAGGAGTTATTGCCCTTTAACTGTTTTTCTATTAATTTAAACTGATTTCCAAAAATCTTCTCTGAAACCACTGAAAGGATTGTTTTGCAACTTTGTATACTTGAAAGTATGTGAAATTTATTCAAACTTTGGCATAAGAGATCAGGTGAGCGATATAGGCTCCTGGGAGCCTCTAGTTGTATTCCTTAATGAATTTGGTCAACAAAATGTGTCAACTATTTTATGTTTCTTGCACTGTAACATTGTACTAAATGTCAAAGTTGGGCCACACCCCAAAAATCAACTTTTTATTTGTGATGCATGCTGCCGGGGAAGAAATTTTTCATAACAGTTTTCTCTGCAACTACTTATCACAGCCTCTTGATATTTGGTATTTATCACAGTCTCTTGATATTTGGTATACAGCATCAGGGTGAGGTCCCATAATGTGGGATTTAATTTCAGGTCTGTGACTTATCTAATTCCTGTTTACCAACTTCGTTATTTTGTACCTGCGTCGCCAAAGGCAAAAGCAGGTCTAGGAGTTGGGTCACTTCATCCATCCGTCCGTCTGTTATGCTATAGTATTTCTGTCTTGTGTAATCTGAATCTCAAAAACCAAACTATCAATCTTTCTGAAATTTTACACAGTGATTACAGATATTTTGAAGATGTGCACCTCCCCTTTTGGGATCATTTTATAATTCCGTTTAGAAATTAGGGGCCCTAAAGGCACCAAAAAAGCAACTTTTTATTTGTTTCAACAACTTGTTCTAGTTGACCAAATGCTATGAAACTTTACAGTAGTGTTACTTACAACAAAAGGAAGGATGTGGTCGATTTTGAATGTCCCCTCTTTTTACTTGTGTGGCCGAAGGCGAAAGCAGGTCTAGTTGTCCGGTCACTCCGTGCCTGTCTTGTATAATCTGAATCTCAAAAACCAAACACTAGATCTTTCTGAAATTTTACACAGTGATAACAGATATATTGAAGATGTGCACCTCCCCTTTTGGGGTCATTTCATAATTAGGTTTAGAAATTAAGGGCCCTAAAGGGGCCAAAAAAGTAACTTTTTTATTCGTTTCCACAATAACTTTTGTTCTAGCAGACAAAATGCTATGAAATTTTACAGTAATGTTACTTACTTAAAAAAGGAAGGATTTGCTCGATTTTGGGTGGCCTTTCCATTTTCATTTACAAATAAGGGGCCCAAAAGGGGCTAGAAAATGGAATTTAAATTTGTTTTTCGACAATAACTTAAGTTTTGGTTGACTGATTGCTATGAAATTTTACATTAATATTTCTTACCATTAAATGATTGATTGGCATGATCTTTGATCCCTTTTTCTGTTGAGACTATAGGGGCCCAAAAGGGGCAAAAATTCAACTTCTTTATCTAGGGTCTGATTTTGAAAAAAAAAAATTGCAAGTTAATTTTTGTCATATATTGCATACAAAATGGAGGATAAACAGGGCCAGACATGGATTGGTCTTGTTTTGTTTAGAAATTAGAGGCCTGAAAAGGGCTAAAAAATGAAACATTATTTTGTTTTCCACAATAACTTAAGTTCTGATTGGCTGATTGATATGAAATTTTACAATAATGTTCCTTACCATTGAATGATTCATTGGCCTGATTTTTTAAGGTCCCCTCTTTTTTTCATTGAGAAATTAGGGGCCCAAAAGTGGCAAAAAATCCAACTTTTTAGCTCACCTGGCCAAAGGCCATGTGAGCTTATGCCATCACTATGCGTCCGTCGTCGTCCGTCGTCGTCTGTCGTCGTCTGTCGTCCGTTAACAATTTCAAAAATCTTCTCCTCTGAAACCACTGAACCAATTTAACAGAAACTTGGCAGGAATGATATATGACATGTTGGCAACAAACGATCCTCATTTTGAAATGCTTTGATAAAAAACATGGCCGCCGTTGCTAAAAATAGAACAGGTGGTAAAACAGCAGTTTTTTGTAAATAACTCAAAAACGGTGATAGATATCAAAATTCTGGCAAAGGGTAAAAGTGATCAGCACATCAAGATCTACCTACCCTGAAATTTTGAACAAAATCCAACGACCCATGTAGGAGTTATTGCCCTTTTTGTGGATTTTTTGCAAATTTTGCACCTGTTTAGCTCAATATCTTGAAAACTATACTAGATATTTAAGAAATTTAAATTGCATATTGTTAAGCACATCAAGATCTACAAAATATGTAATAGGGTCAACGTTGTAGGACCTTTCCTTTTAGGAGTTATTGCCCTTAGAACGTCAAAATTTAGCATTTTAACAGCATTTCCTCATTACATTGAAAACGTTAACTCCTCTGACACTTTAAGTCCAAATGGAACCAAACTTGGTATAGTTGTTTATTAGCATTAGGTGTATAGAACTGATGTGGGGATTTTCGATTGGTCGTAAAACATGGCCGCTGTGGCTAAAAATAGAACATAGGGGTAAATTGCAGTTTTCTGCAAATAACTCGAAAACGGTGACAGATTTCAAAATTTTGATTGGGAACAAAAGTGATCAGCACCTCAAGATCTACCAGCTCTGAAATTTTGAAGAAAATCCAACAACCCATGTAGGAGTTATTGCCCTTTTTGTGGATTTTTTGCAAATTTTGCACCTGTTTAGCTCAATATCTTGAAAACTATACAAGATATTTGAGAAATTTAAATTGCATATTGTTAAGCACAATAAGATCTACCAAATATGTAATAGGTTCAACGTTGTAGGACCTTTCCTTTTAGGAGTTATTGCCCTTAGAACGTCAAAATTTAGCATTTTAGCAGCATTTCCTCATTACATTGAAAACGTTAACTCCTCTGACACTTTAAGTCCAAATGGAACCAAACTTGGTATAGTTGTTTATTAGCATTAGGTGTATAGAACTGATGTGGGGATTTTTGATTGGTCGTAAAACATGGCCGCTCTGGCTAAAAATAGAACATAGGGGGAAATGGCAGTTTTTTGAAAATAACTCGAAAACGGTGACAGATTTTAAAATTTTGATTGGGAACAAAAGTGATCAGCACCTCAAGATCTACCAGCTCTGAAATTTTGAAGAAAATCCAACAACCCATGTAGGAGTTATTGCCCTTTTTGTGGATTTTTTGCAAATTTTGCACCTGTTTAGCTCAATATCTTGAAAACTATACAAGATATTTGAGAAATTTAAATTGCATTTTGTTTAGCTCATCAAGATCTACAAAATTTGTAACAGGGTCAACATTGTAGGACCTTTCCTTTGAGGAGTTATTGCCCTTGGAATGTTATAATTGAGCATTTTAACTGCATTTCCACTCCTCTGACACTTTAAGTCCAAATGGAACCAAACTTGGTATTGTTGCTTATTATTATTAGGTGTATAGAACTGTAGTGGGGATTTTTGATTGGTTGTAAAACATGGCCGCTGTGGCTAAAAATAGAACATTAGGTTAAACTGCATTTTTTCGCAAATAACTCAAAAAGGGTGACAGATTTTTAGATTTTGATTGAGAACAAAAGTGATCAGCACCTTTAGATCCACCATATTGTCAGATGACCCCCTTATTAATCTTATGACCCTTTCAACGTTAAATAGATTTTGCCTTATAACCTTTACTTCAGGCACATTTGTCAGGTGAGCGATTCAGGCTCCTGGGAGCCTCTTGTTTATTTATGGTCCTATTTTGAAAAAAAAATTGGCAAGTTTATTTTTGCCATATATTGGATACAAAATAGAGGATAAATTTCTTCTTGACCCAACCTTTTCTGTCTAGAAATTTGGGGGTTAAAAGGGGGGAGATTGAAACTTATATTTTTTGTCTGATTTTTGTGTGTTTTTTTATATCCTTATTAGCTCAACTGGACCAAAGGTCCATGTGAGCTATTACCATCACTTGGCGTCCGTCGTCTGTTGTCCTCGTCTGTTAACAATTTTTCAAAAATCTTCTCCTCTGAAACTACTGAACAGAATTTAATGAAACTTGGTATGAATGATCCTTAGGGTGTCCTGCACCAAACTTGTGTTTCAATTTTTGATCCGTCAAAAAACATGGCCACCTTTGCTAAAAATAGACCAGGGGGGTCAGACTAATGTTTTTGGCTTGTAAATCAAAAAGTATAAGAGATAGATGAAATCTGATGCCAGCCTGCTGCTTCAGCATCAAAAGTTCTACAAAAGTCTCCATTTGGTCGAAGTTGTCAGATGATCCCTTATAGGGGTTACAGCCCCTTAAAGGTGAAAAATAGCGTTTTTGCATGTTTTTGGCCTATAGAATGAAAACTATTGTAGATAGAGAAAAGCTGTTGCTTTCTTAAATGTTCAGCTCATTTAACTCTACAAAAGTCTCCATAGGGTCGAAGTTGTCAGATGACCCCTTATAGGGGTTACAGCCCCTTAAAGGCAAAAATAGTGTTTTTGGCCTATAGAATGAAAACTATTGCAGATAGAGAAAAGCTGTTGCTTGCTAAAATGTTCAGCTTATTTAGCTCTGCAAAAGTCTCCATGGGGTCGAAGTTGTCAGATGACCCCTTATAGGGGTTAAAGCCCATTAAAGGTGAAAAAAAAAGTGTTTTTGGCCTATAGAATGAAAACTATTGCAAATAGAGAAAGCTGTTGCTTACTCACATGTTCAGCTGATTTAGCTCTACAAAAGTCTCCTTAAGGTTAAAGTTGTCAGATGACCCCTTATAGGGGTTACAGCCCCTTAAAGGCGAAAAATAGTGTTTTTGGCCTACAGAATGAAAACTATTGCAGATAGAGAAAAGCTGTTGCTTGCTAAAATGTTCAGCTTATTTAGCTCTGCAAAAGTCTCCATGGGGTCGAAGTTGTCAGATGACCCCTTATAGGGGTTAAAGCCCATTAAAGGTGAAAAAAAAAAGTGTTTTTGGCCTATAGAATGAAAACTATTGCAGATAGAGAAAAGCTGTTGCTTGCTAAAATGTTCAGCTCATTTAGCTCTATAAAATTCTCCATGGGGTTGAAGTTATCATATGACACCTTATAGGGGTTACAGCCCCTTAAAAGTTGAATAATAGTGTTTTTTTATTATTTAGAATGAAAACTATTGCAGATAGAGAGAAGCAGAGGTACCAATGGGGTATCTGAATGTCAAAAGTCCGAAAGGGCAGAGACAAAACCAGTAAACACCAACAAGAATGGGACAAAAACAGACAACATGTTAAACATGGAAACACAAAATAACTGAATATCAATCAACAACGCGAACTCCGTAGAAAAGCTTTTTCATGCTTAAACATTCAGCTCATTTAGCTATACAAAAGTCTTCATAGGGTTGACATCAAGACCAGGTGAGCGATTCAGGCTCCTGGGAGCCTCTTGTATATATATATATAAGGATATTATATATTTTTATTGCTAAATATTCATTGTCAGACTTTAAATTAGGTTGCATGTGACAAAAATGCATTTTTAGTCCACCATAGGATGCAAATGTCAAAAACTATTGACTGTCCATATTGGCCCAAGAACGTACAGGGTTCAATGTTTTGCCGTGCGACACAGGGCCAGACATTTAGATTGGTCTTGTTGACATTAATGGTCTAAAGATGAAAATTTTCGTAACAGTTTTCTCAGCAACTACTAATCACAGCCATTTGATATTTGGTATACAGCTTTAGGACATAAAATTGGTCAAAGACAGATATGGCAGAATTTTGCTAAACAGGAAGTAGACAACCGACAGACCTGAAATTAACCTCCCACAACAGATATGGCAGAATTTTGCTAAACAGGAAGTAGACAACAGACAGACCTGAAATCAACCTCCCACAACTATGGCAGAATTTTGCTAAACAGGAAGTAGACAACCAACAGACCTGAAATCAACCTCCCACACTTGCTAAACAGGAAGTAGACAACCGACAGACCTGAAATCAACCTCCCACACGTGGGAGGTTGATTTCAGGTCTGTCGGTTGTCTACTTCCTGTTTAGCAAAATTCTGCCATGTCTGTCTTTGACCCATTTTATGTTCATTGAATACCTGCAGGAATGTTTGCTGAAAACTTGAATATTTCTTAAACACTTTATTTTTTCATAATTCAGCTTCTTATATTTCTAGCTTGATGATATCATGATGTATTTAGAATACATGTTCATGTTTATTCATTGGGTATCTTTTTATTTATAAACTTTAAAAAATTAGTACACTGCAAAATTTGTTTACATTACTAGTATTTGAAACACAAATTTACTACAAAAGTGTTTGCAAAAAAAGAGAAAGTAAATCATGGGGAGAAATATGGAGTCTTTTTCTTTGTGTTGGGCAATGAAACATGTGTTATTTTTATATGTTCGTAGGTATTGTAGTGGACCAGAACCAAGCTTTAAGGTTTGCAATAGATATTGCTAGAGGAATGGAGTTTTTACATTCACTTGAACCCATGATACCAGACCTAGTCATCACCAGTAAACACATCATGGTAAGTTAAAGAAATAATTCATGCCCACTAGTGGTTTGCTGAAGATTTTGACATGAGTCACCATTGTTTTCATTATATTTTTATATGACTTTAAATTTTTTGTGACCATATTATGTTATGACAATATTGTTGTTGTCGGCGTCGGGTTGTCTGTAGACCCTTTGGTTTCTGTGCAATACAATAACTTTAGTTGTAGTTGTTCAATTATCATGAAATTTTGATTTGATGTTTGTTACCACATAAGAAAGGTTGGTAATGAATTCAGGGTTTGTGGCCCCAACGGTTTCAGAAAAAAAAAGCCAAATTGGGCTAAAATAGATGTATTGACAAAACTTCTGCAGTTTTCTCAGTAACAACTAACCTCAGCCTTTTGATAATTGGTATGCAGCATCAGCATGGGCTCCCATAACGTGGGATTCGATTTCAGGTCTGTTGCCCACCTATTTCCTGTTTACTGACCTAGTTAATTTTTGACATTAATGTTCAATAATAGAACATGATCGTAACACTTTTCTCAGCAACTACTTATCACAGCCTCTTGATATTTGGTATGCAGCTGATGGGCTCCCATTATGTGGGATAGGATTTCAGTTCTGTTGCTCATCTACTTCCTGTTAACCCACTTAGTTAATTTTTGACATTCAAATATTCAGGATTCAACAACTCTATGAGTTAAGGTCTTTAGGAGTAAATATCCTTGTAAATTTTTTGTGGAAGATGAATTACTTGAAAAGTATAATACCTTGGCATTTGATATTTGGTATACAAACACTTGGGGTTGTGGTCTATGCAAGTGACACTACAATGTATTTCATATGACCTTGACTCCATTTTATGCTTCAATGACTATTTTTGGAGTTGTAAACTTTTTCAAGACTTTAGTGTAATATGATTTGCTTATAATCTTATTCTTAGTACCTAGACGTCTGGTATTTAATATGAGTTCAACCGTGGTGTCAACATATGAGACATACTTTAAGTGGCCACCTTTGTTTTTACGTACTTCATTTTAAATGAGAATCTATATCTCTCATTGAATTTTAGAGAAAAGGTCTAGAATTTAAAGGGAGGGAATCTTTACAACTTTGTTACCTTTGTTATGAAGGGGAGAAATACAATTTAGACGTGTTCGTATAGTGTTTGTGATTTGGACTTTTCTAGATTGATGAGGATTTAGCTAAGATTAATATTGATGATCCTAAATACTACCGAGAAACTGATGGCGTTGTCAATGGGGTAACAGAATGTGTACAAGTTTTAGAGTGATTTAAAATGCAGTTTACTAACTTTTGATGTTTAATACCTTAGATAGTATCATCCTCTAAATAGATACTACATGTACATGTATTTTCTTTTTGATTTGTGATCCTCCCCTTTTTTATTAGTTACTCTATTATTTTTTTTTTTACTTACATGTAGCATTTGATTTTTTTGCATTTGTGTATTTTCATATTACCATATGAACATATATGGATTAAATAGTACTTGAACCTATGGTATTTACTAGGGTACTGATAGATTTATGATAAAAACATAAATGTGTCCTTTTTTTTGAAAGTTATGAAAGCATGCTGATACAAGTGATATACCATTATTACATAGATGCAAATAAAATATCGATTTTTCCCATTGAAATAAAATCTGGTAAATTCACAATACTTCCTAAATAGTCAATGGTATGAGTGTGCCGCAATATAGGGTCTACTTTTTCAGGCATCAAGATGTAGAACAGGGTTACAAATTCATACCAGCTGTTACCAACAGGGTTATAAAATACGTGCAAGCCAGTAAATTTCATCTGTTAAATAAAATGGACATTAAATTTTAGAATTTTAGAATGCTTCTAAAAATTAATGTTCCGGATCTATTTCACCTCAAAAAGTTATCCCAATTGTGAATTTCCTCTGAACGGCTATATATACCATAAAATGTATATAGCCGTTCAAAGGAAATTCACAATGGGGTAAAACTTGTTAAATATATACACAAAAGCATTTTGATATTGTCATAACAGGGTATGATATAAAATGTCGGCTGGCATAACAGGGTATGTTTTTTCGCAAATTTCTTGATACTAACAGGGTCCAGTTCAGAACAGACCAACGGCACAGGTATACCCTAAATTTTAGGCAGTAGCCCCCCAGGCTGGGGTCCTTTCCCATCAAACTCAATTATGACTTCGTGAATTGTATTGCATTGTCGGCATGACTGCTGCTGTCTAAATTCATATGTCATTCGAATAGATTTGTTAAAAAAGGATTGAATATCGGCAATTTATCTATGTGATAAATATGATAATCTATTAGTCCCCGTGAATAACAAAAATAAGATCACTCATGCAGGAACACACTCAGATTTAACAAGTTCACCGACTTGTGATCATATTTTGGTTATACACTCAACCAAATTAATCATCCTATAAGTAGTTGTGATGTTTGCTTAGTTTTTCAGGTATAATTTTTCATGCCTGTGGAGCTTGTCAACTTTAACATGAACCAAATATTTTTTAAAATTCCACAAAAAAACTGAAAAGACTGCTGTAATTTAATTTAATTTACCCCTTCTGAAGGTCTTGCACATCTTGGATCTTCAAACAAATCTGCAGTGTTTTTAAACCTGAAGGCTTATTATTGGCCACTTCTGACCCCTAATTGCTTCAGAATAGCCTACCTTGGAAAAAAAAAGACCTGCAACATTTATTTTAATAAAAGATTGACCTCAAAGAGTTTTAAAAAGCGGCCTGAGGGAGGTACCCTGCGGAAACCCCTCATTTGAAATGCCAGCAACAAGTTAGGACAATCTTTGATTTCTCCAGTATGTGTTCTACTTGTTTTGTCCTTTCTGTTTTGACATTCAGATTGATGATATCCCTGAGTTCTATAATTTTGTTACTGTGGTTTCATTATAATTCATGGGGCACCAATTTTTAGCTCACCTGGACCAAAGGGCCATGTGAGATATTGCCATCACTGGGCGCCCGTCGTCATCTGTCTTTGCTGGTAACAATTTTTCAGAAATCTTCTCCTCTTTAACTACTGAACAGATTTCAATGAACCTTGGTATGATTGATCCTTAGGGTGTCCTGCACAAAGGTTGTGTTTCAAATTTTCATCCATCAAAAACATGGCCACTGTTGCTAAAAAAAAGACCAGGGGGTCAAACTACTGTATTTGGCTTGTAAATCTAAAGTTATAAGTGATAGGGAAAATCTGATGCAATATTCCTTCCTCAGCATCATAAGCGCTACAAAAAGTCTCCATTGGAACAGAGTTGTCAGATGACTCCTTGTAGGGGTTATGGCCTTTTGAAGGTAAAAAATTGTGTTTTTTCATGTTTTTGGCCTATAGAATGAAAACTATTGCAGATAAAGAAAAGCTTTTACAAATGTACTTGCTTAAACCTTCAGCTGATTAGTCTCCATTGGGTCGAAGATGTCAAATGACCCTTATAGGGGTAATGGCCCTTTGAAGGTAAAAAAGCATTTTTTGATGTTAGTAGACCACTTATAGGGGTAACAGTTCATAGAAGAGACCCTTACAGCTTTAAAACCAGGTGAGGGGCTCCTGGGAGCCTCTTGTGGGTCAGATTCAACAGCAACATTAAATATCTGAAACCTTCAGCTGATTGAGCTTTACAAAAGTCTCCATTGGGTCGAAGATGTCAAATGACCCTTATGGTAATGGCCCTTTGAAGGTAAAAAAGCATTTTTTGATTTTAGTAGACCACTTATAGGGGTAACAGTTCATAGAAGAGACCCTTACAGCTTTTAGACCAGGTGAGGGATTCTGTAAGTGAGTCTCCTGGGAGCCTTTTGTGGGTCAGATTCAACAGCAACATTAAATATCTGAAAAATTATTAATTTCATATTGATTTTTGTAAAAAAAAATATGCAAACGAAGATTTTGAAATTCAACAAATGTCTTTTGTTGGAACAGTTAATCACCATGAAAAATAAATGAATCCACAGTACTACCATTATTTATACCCTGTAACAATAAACATCATTGTTCAGTTTAAACTTGTTTATTTATCCTGGATCAGGAAACAAGATTAATGCTTATGTAAATCCCTCTCAACTTTCATTTTGGGAGTGAGGCCTTTGTAGTAACCCCCTTTAAAGTCTGATAAAAGTAGGCTCAGTGGGGGATTGAGCCTACTTTTATCAGACTTTAAAAAAGGTATCTGTTAAACATGCATTAGGTATTGCTCTCTCCATATTTGGGACAACCCTTTTGGTCTCCAAAGAACAAGCATTGTTCTTTGCAGGGTTCCCACGCCATCCTTGAATTCAGGAAAACCTGGAAAAGTCCATGAATTTCATTTCAGTGCTCAAAAAGCTGGAAAAATCTTTGAATTTTATCAAATATCCTTGAAAAACCCTGGAATTTTGTAATATGCAGATTTGTTGACCGTTTGATAAAAAAAGGCCGAAAAATATTCATTTTTGTGGACTATTTTAATCCTTGAAAATGACCTCAATACCCTTGAAAAGTCATGGATGATATATAGGGGTCACTTTGGCACCATCTGTCGTCTTGCGTCGTCCTGTGGCGTCACAAAAACTTCTGTCACAGTTTTCCAGGCATATACATGCCACAGCTTCTTGATATTTGGCATGTAGCTTCAACCCATATTACTATAAAGTATAAAGTGATTTTATGCCTGAAAAATTGCTACTTCCTGTTTACTGAATACTTAATTTTTTATACCCCACCACACAAAGTGGCGAGGTATTATGGTATACCCGCAGTTTCTTTCGGTGTCTGTCGGTCTGTCTGTCTGTCCCCGAAGGTTTCCGACCAATAACTTGAAAACATGTCAAGGGATTTGAATTATATTTTACACAGCTGTTTAGTACAATAAAATACAGGTCAAGCTAGATTTCCAGCATGATCTGAAAAATAGTTAATGAAAAAGGCCACTTTGAAAATCAAACTTTATGAACTATTGAAATTATATTGTGGCGGGGTATCATTTAATGTCCCATTAGATGTCCTATGTATTATGACCATATATATGCAAAATTTTCGTCACAGTTTTCTGGGTAACTTCATGCCACAACTTCTTGATATTTGGCATGTAGCTTCTTTCTGTAGTACTTTGAGGTGTAAAGCAATTTTATGCCCGAAACATTGCTACTTCCTGTTTACGGAATGTTTTAAGACGCAGGCAACATACGTCTTCCATGGAAGACTTTGACTGCCATTCTAGTTTTAAGAGAGGAATTAGTTTTCACTGCTCAAGTAAAAAAGTTTATGTAACAGTTACCCATATCTCAGTTCTCCATTTATATTACGGAATTTTGCGGAAAATTGCATATATTTGTGGTAGAATTTCAATTGCATGTTTAGCATTTTTAAATGTTGTGCATGGTTGAATAAATAGGCAACTGGTATTGAGAGATACTTTATGTGATTGCTTTTAACAGAGAAATTATAAAAATATCTTTACTGATTGACAGCATTGTACACTTTGATTTTTTCCCAAAGAAAACTGATATTAATTACTGTAACAATAAGTGAGAATTATGTCTTCCCCCCTTCTTTTGGGAGGAAAAATATAATTGTTTTTGTCCTGTTTGTCCATCCATCTGTCACAACAGTACTCTGCTCAACTCCTCTGAAACTTCTCTACTCTACAAAATTTAACAAAACTTGGTATGTTAAATTGAAGAATATGTTGTTGTGCATAATTTTCCAAAAAAATTCTGAAGACATTGTTTCTGCTCAACTTTTGTAAAACTTATAATTTAACAGAATTCAACAAAACTTGGTTTCAAACAATTACACAATAAATTGTTGCTCATATATATCCAGGAAATTTTGATTCTCAGTTTTGTTAAAGTTTGGAATTTTTAGGAAAATGGGGGAGACATCATATGTTTGCAGTCTTTTATTTATCTTATTATTTTGTCTCATCAATGTGAATTCCTCATAAGTTTCATAAGATGACAACTTCACTGTATTTTTAGATTGATGAGGATCTTACAGCAAGAATCAACATGGCAGATTATAGGTTTTCTTTCCATGAAAGAGGGAAACTTTTTTCTCCAGCATGGATGGCACCTGAAGGTAAATTTTATAAGCAAAATTAATGTCATTTACCATGCATTGGAAGGAAGGAGTACGACCAAACCCATGATTCATTGTAATGCATGTACAAATCCTTTCAAGTGGTATATAGTAGAACATTAGTTCCATATACTTCGGTCTGGACTTGATACAGTCAAAGGAGCAAGTTTCCACAAAATTGTAGACAGATACTGAATTTCACTATTGCCCAAAGTATTTAGTCCAATAGACACACCACATTTCAGTGACCACACTCATGGTTGGGTTAGAAAAAAATTGCTGTTTAGTTAATTTCTTCATTGATTTCCAATCAATTATATGTGAAATTTCACACAATCATTAAGTACTATTTGAGGAATTGCATATTAAAATTTCATAACTATTCTTTTGAATATTTTTTTTAACTTAGAATTTTGCTGATGGGCCCCTTCCCAACTGCCAGATATTCGAGTTTGTGTAAATTTTCAAAATGTCTAAACCCTATAAGGTTGATCTTATAAGCTATAATTTGAGCTTCAAGTTTTGTTAAGACCGTGGGACGACATGTCCTCAAGAACATAAATTCCTCTGACACCATAAGTCCAATTCCAAGTCTGTTTACTTAAGTGTTCCCTCGATAACTTTAGTTCTAGTTATCCCATTGCTCTGAAATTTTACAATGATGTTTCTTACCATGAAAGGATGGATGGATTGATTTTGGGGGTCCCCCCTTTTTATGCCCCCGCGACAACATGTCGGGGGGGCATTAAGTTTTACTCATGTCCGTCCGTCCGTCCGTCCGTCTGTACATTTCATACATTATGGGACTTTTTTTACATTGTGGGACTTCATAAAAAGTCCCACAAAAAAATGAAGAAATAATACCTTATTTGCATATTTCCTTATCATGTGATCATTATTACAAGTAAAGTCTCTCAAACATAAGACTAGCATTGATAGACATTTATTGATGGACTGTATGGACAGTTACCACAAACCATGGACAAGACCATAAAATTTTTATTTGAAATCCATTCGGACCACTCGGATTTTTTCCTTTGTTGAAAGCTGAACTTGGATCACTTTGAAATCTCTGCCATTTTATGTCCAGATGAATTATTTCTAATGGATGTTGCAGATCAACATGCAAGTGAGGTAAGTTAGAATTTTAATGGAGAAGATATTGCAATGGAAATATTGCATGTGGTTTTAAAGCTGATAAAAAGTATTTTTTATCTTAATGGGACTTTTGTCCAAATGTTTACAAGTAAATAAAAAAAAACATGGAAGAAGAATTTGCTTTTAGTAATATTGATGTGTTTGCTTATATGTTTAGGGGTTTTTACTGCTGTAATGCTTACATTCTAATGGTTTCCTTCAGTTAGTGGGATTTTTTTTCTCAAAAAAATGCATGAATATAACCAAAGACATTTTGTTATATGCTTAAGAATAAAATGATGTTATGTTAAACAGTAAAAAGCAAGGGTTACTTGTAGTTTTAAAAAAGGTAAATTCTAATGCAATTTTGGTGTTTGATAATTATGACTAGGTAGCAGCTATATTATGCTTAGAAGTTTTGGGATCATATTCTTGTTTTGTGGGACCTTTGATTTTATGGGACCTTGGTCTTAGTTTGTGAGACTTTTACTATCTATCATGTCTATTGAAGTTAAAAATGAAAATAAGAAAACAAGATAACTACATGTATATGGCAATTTCTTAGATATTTTAACATTTTATTTTTGTTTTGTGGGACTTTCAGTTTTATGGGACCTTGGTCTTAGTTTGTGAGACTTTTACTGCCTATAGAAGTTAAAAATGAAAATTAGAAAAAAAGATGCTTAGAAGTTTTGAGATTTTATTTTTGTTTTGTGGGACTTTTTATTTTATGGGACCACAGGTCTTACTTTGTGAGACTTTTACTGCCTATAGAAGTCAAAAATGAAAATTAGAAAAAAAGATAACTACATGTATATGGCAATTTCTTAGATATTTTAAAATTTTATTTTTGTTTTGTGGGACTTTCAATTTTATGGGACCTTGGTCTTAGTTTGTGAGACTTTTACTGCATATAGAAGTTAAAAATGAAAATTCGACAAAAAAGATGCTTAGATGTTTTGAGATTTTGTTTTGTTTTGTGGGACTTTCGATTTTATGGGACCTTGGTCTTAGTTTGTGAGACTTTTTGGTCTTAGTTTGTGAGACTTTTACTGCCTATAGAAGTTAAAAATGAAAACTAGAAAAGAAGATGCTTAGAAGTTTTGAGATTTTAGTTTTGTTTTGTGGGACTTTCAGTTTTTTTATGGGACCACAGGTCTTACTTTGTGAGACTTTTACTGCCTATAGAAGTCAAAAATGAAAATAAGAAAAAAAGATATAAAAAAATATATGATTAGACTTTTGAGATTTTCTTTTTCTTTTGTGAGTTATTTGATTTTATGGGACCTTAATGCGTCATAATTTGTGAGACTTTTGCTGTCTATAGAATAAAAAAATGAAAATTAGAAAAAAAGATAAAATCTATATGCTTAGAAGTTTTGAGATCTTATTCTTGTTTTGTGGGACCTTTTATTTTATGGGACCTCATTCTTAGTTTGTGAGACTTTTACTGCCTATAGAAGTTGAAATGAATATTAGAAAAATATTCTTAGAAGTTTTGAGATTTTATTTTTGTTTTGTGGGACTTTTTTTTTATGGGACCTTGGTCTAAGTTTGTTTGACTTTTACAATCTATAGAAGTCAAAATTGAAAATTAGAAAAAAAGATAAAAACTTCTATCTTAGAAGTTTTGAGATTTTTGGTTTTTTTTGTGGGACCTTTTATTTTATGGGACCTTGGTCTTGGATTTGTGAGACTTTTAATTAGTTTTACTATCTATAGCATTGAAGGCCACAAGGAATAAAATGTGTTCTTGTTGGATAATCAAAATCCCACAAGCCTGAAATTTTAAATAAAGGAGGAATCTAATTTTTTGTGATTTAAAAAGAGAATTTTGACCTTCTTTTAATAAGTGCTGAGTTCTTCATATACTTTCTATTACAGTCATCATTCTTGGAAGTCCATTTTTTATGACAACAATTTTCTAATTAGGTGAACAATAATTTTACTAAATTGGCATTGTTGTCCGTTGTTAGTGGAACTTTTTGATCTTGGTTTTCTGCTGTTCGTGGTTTGTGGGACTTTTTGATCTTTGTCTTCTATTTTTGGTGGTTTGTGGGACTATGATCATGGTTTTCTGTTTTTGGTGGTTTGTGGGACTTTTTTCTTAGTAATCTGCTTTTGGTGGTTTGTGGGACTTTTTTCTTGGTATTCTGTATTTGGTGGTTTGTGGGACTTTGATCTTGGTATTCTGTATTTGGTGGTTTGTGGGACTTTTTTTCTTGGTATTCTGTTTTTGGTGGTTTGTGGGACTTTTTTTCTTGGTATTCTGTTTTTGGTGGTTTCTGGGACTTTGGCCTTAAGATTTTGGTATTTTTTGTGTGACTTTGAGCAAAGGTATGGACTGGTTTTATGAGACATATAGGTCTTAGTATAGTTTAGTGGTACTTCAGTCTTTTGTTTTGATTTTGTTTTGTATTTTGTGTTACTTTGGCAAATCAAGGTCTTGTTTTATGGGTTTTTAGCATTGTTTATGTTTTGTGTGACTTTTTTCTTTTTATCAGTTTTTTTATAAAGGAAAATGAAAAGTGACTTATAGATCTCAAATATATTTTATTATCATTTCAGAGAGGGTTTTCAGTTCCAGTGAAGTTACAAACAGATTTAATCCCCTTGTTGGATGATTTATCGCAGATGCTGAAAATAGGTTCAAAGCTTCTATTACAGACACAAAATGGCTGTTTCAAACACAAGGTGAGTATCTGTGAAATCGTGGTTAATGAGGTTTTTCAGTTACCTGCCATGCCTGCACAAGGTGGGTGGTTTCCTCTCCTCCCCATTAAAACTGACCGCCCTACATAACCCAGATGCGTAGATAAAAGGTGTTAAAAACTAACACTCGCACACTTTTGGTAGTTTACTTCGGTAGAAAAGGCTTCCTCTTCCATTAAAACTGACCGCCTCATATGACCATGGCCATTGAAACAGCATTAAACACCAACAAACATAACCAAAATAATTTGTCTTTTGATGCCAAAAAATCTGTTCTGAAACTGAACAGTACTAACTTTATCCAAAAAGGCTAAATAAATGCTTTAGGATAGCTCACTTTTCTTGATAAAAATATTGATATAAAATATAATTTTCTCACATACAAATCAGTAATAAAAAAAAACAAAAACGGTCAAAATCTGCTTTTTCTGGAATTGCTTTTAGGTCAACTCACTTAATGTTGGGGCCTTATTGGTGCCCCGGGCATCATTGGGAATCCATAGGATGTTGCACAAAATAACCATTTGGATTTTTGATTAGCCAAAAAATATAAGCACTGTTGCAAAAAATAGAACATTGGTCATCTTTTGAAAATATTTCAATTACCATAGTATTTAGCAAAAATTTGCCACATAAGGTTATGTTTTGAAGAATGATAAGACAGGTCTTTGTCAACAAAGGATCCGTTCAATGACCTAGCTTAGAATGTTGGTGTTAGGACCCCTTAAGTACTGTGGATTTTTAATTTGTATTTGAGATTGCAACTTTGAAAATCTTCACAACAGATAAGATTAAAAGTGTACCAGGTGATCAATTCAGGCTTCATGGCACCTCTATTTTTAAAATGCATCCAGTTTAGTAGTTAAGAATAATTTTCTTTTTTAAGGAATAACAGCAGCAAGAATTAGGACTCTTTAAAGCAAGTTTCAGCAAAAGTAGGGCAAGAAAGCCCAGACCAGATTACAAGTGTATTGCTACGGAAGTATACTGCAACCCTCTCACAGGTTGGTCATTTTACTTTTTTTTCTCTCAAATATATCTTTAAAAGCTACATCAATGCTGTTTTATAGTGATCATTTATTACATTTATTATTTTCTTAGTCTATTATATATATGAAGGTAATTACAAAATAACTGAACTGTCATGACAAATCTCAATCATCCAGATAGACAATACAAAACAAGGAAAAACATACTGAATAAGTTGGAGATTGTAATGGTCTTGATTTGCTACAGGCATTTGAACAGAAATGGTGCGTTGAACCAGGTTTTATTATTTCCCTGTCATTACACTCAAAGGGTTCAGTATCAACACAAAGCAACAATGTTCTAAGACAAAGTCAGGATAAAATTACCTTTTGTCTTGTCTGGATGAATGCCATTAAAAATTCGTTTGGCAAGGAAATTTTTGACAAAATTTGTACAGTGCATGTATTGGATATATAGCAATATAGAGTAAAATGCTTAAGGTCAGGATTCTGGCAAGTAAATTATAATTAACTGTCAGTGGGAGAGTTCAAGGTCATAGCTAGACCTTATATTATTATTGTTGACTGATCATTAGGGAAACAGTACATTTGTTTCCACGAGGTACTTACTATTTCACGAGGCGCGTAGCGCCAAGGGAAATGGTAAGTACCGAGGGGAAACAAATGTACTGTTTTCCGAATGACCAGTAAACAATTGTTTTATTATACTGAATCGGTAAACAACTTAACTAAAGCCATGCCTACTGCTCAATCTTTACCTTGTATACAGTTATACTCCAGCCATGCCTACTGCCAATCATACAAAACCCCCGCGAAATAGTATTACAGTACTATTACCCTAGGGAAATAGTTTTTACTATATCCCTAGGGTTATACACATGTAGTACTTTTACCAAATTCAAGATGTAATAGTTAAAATGTTTACCTGCATTCTATGTAGAAAAAATCTACTGAAGGTATAATAATTATATTTATTGCATTTATATGACATGTTTTTTTTACATGTATTTTAATTAGATTTCTTTTCTTTTTAAAGGTGCTCAATATGAATGATACTGAAATCAATCCAGTGGGCCTGTGACCCTTTAGGTCACACCCAGGCTGTCCATTCAAATCATTACAGGCAAAGGTCAACATTTATCGAGAGGGTTAAAATGGCGAAACTCATGTATCTTCAGGACATGAATTTGTCACCCAAAGTGAAAGAGAAAGGATTGGATGATAGTGAATTAAATGGTAAGTAATTTTGAGAGTTGTAAATGCACCAGTTGCTAGCTTAGTGATGTCAATGGACTTTTTCAGAAATTAGAAAATTAGAAAACTCCAAATAACTTCTTTATAAATTAAAAAAAATCCCAAAAATTTGAATTCTTTTATTTTATTACAAATTCAATTTTCACGAATTTTATTACTTTTTTTCAATCGTGGAATCAAATCATACATATATTTAAAACATATTTTAATCATGTTATATAAGTAAGAAAAAAAGATGGTTTAGATGATGTAAATAACAAAAAAAGTCAGCAAATCACCTGATGTATTTCTTAATTGATACTTTTCAGATTTGATATTAAAGAGCATTAAGGGCAGAGGGGATAATAAAGAAGTTAATGATAGGATGTCATCCAGAAAATGAAGAAAGAAGGACCCTGACATTAAAAGCTAAGAAGACAATGGAGATAACAGTGATGAGGAAGAGGAAGATGAGCATCCTGCTAAAATTAAAGATAAGAGTACAAGTAGATGTAGATGGTCGACTGGTGAAATTGATCAACTAAAGAAAAATTACTTCAAAGAACAATAAGGACTAGGACTTGCCCTTCTAAGACAGACCCTACAAAAAAACAAAACAAAATTTCCCTACAGTTCATGTAACCTCAAACTGTTTTGTGTTTTATGTTTTATGTTATATATATATGTTCACTTTTGCGTAATTAAGCAATTTAGTGTATTTTCTAAAAATCGAAACTCATCTTTTTAAATGCAAAATCAATCAAGTGTGATGAGCTATTCCCAATAAGCAAAATATGCCAAATTATGGGGCCCAATTTGTGTGCTTATCCTACTAAAGGTTTTTGCAATTTTAAGAAAGCAGGGAAAGGTAATTAATTAATTGATTTTGTTGTGATTATCATTTTGACTAGATATAAGCTTGTATTTATGTAAATGGTTTTATGTTATATAAGAAATTACTGAATTTTCTGGAGTGTCAGAAACTTAGACTTAGTGGTTTACTGAATATACTCAATATTACTTGACTACAATGGCTAATCAAAAAGTTTCATTACTTGTATTTCAGATGCTTGAAAATCATGCTATTATTAGTAATAAAATACTGGTTTCTTCTTTAAGTCTCTTTTTAAATTTATTCATTCCACACTGTCAATGACTGCATGAGTAAAACAAGTAAAATAGGAAATGAAAAATATATCATACAAGATAGTGCATGTGCTTTTGGAAGTCAAAGCCCTGGAGTGGCCAGATTAACTATCAAAGAAACAATACATATTACAAAATGAAGACAATGTTATTTTGAGTAATCTATGCTGCAGATTTATATACAAATTCAATGAATGCAATAATTGAAAAAGAAGGAATATGTAAAAATGTAACTAAAGGTTTTTGCAATTTTAAGAAAGCAGGGAAAGGTAATTAATTAATTGATTTTGTTGTGATTATCATTTTGACTAGATATAAGCTTGTATTTATGTAAATGGTTTTATGTTATATAAGAAATTACTGAATTTTCTGGAGTGTCAGAAACTTAGACTTAGTGGTTTACTGAATATACTCAATATTACTTGACTACAATGGCTAATCAAAAAGTTTCATTACTTGTATTTCAGATGCTTGAAAATCATGCTATTATTAGTAATAAAATACTGGTTTCTTCTTTAAGTCTCTTTTTAAATTTATTCATTCCACACTGTCAATGACTGCATGAGTAAAACAAGTAAAATAGGAAATGAAAAATATATCATACAAGATAGTGCATGTGCTTTTGGAAGTCAAAGCCCTGGAGTGGCCAGATTAACTATCAAAGAAACAATACATATTACAAAATGAAGACAATGTTATTTTGAGTAATCTATGCTGCAGATTTATATACAAATTCAATGAATGCAATAATTGAAAAAGAAGGAATATGTAAAAATGTAACTGTTAACAATTTCAACAAACTATAAAAATGTCACAATAAGAACCAACAATAGAATTTATGACACCATTTGCCAAAATTAAATTTGGTATTTGAAAGAATTTCTATGGTTATCAAGTTTAAACATTTCTTTATTGTTTTTTTCTTTTTCCTAATTTAAATGAAGAAAATTGATTTTATTCCCAAGGTTGGGCGGAGCTTAAATTTCTCGGTCTTTAAGGTAGGATTTAAATGAAGAAGTCCGAAATAATTGACCCGTGACCAACGCGGTCAATAAAATAGAGTAATACATTGATCTGAGTAATTCATAACGACTGCTACTGAGTATAAAGTTTTAAAATGGTATTAAAAAAAAAATGAAGTGTACCAGACAACTGTTCCACTTATTTATTTATTTTGAACGCTGTCATGACTGTATGCACTTCATTTTTGTCTCGCCGGTGATGAATGTTGCAAAAGTTTAGACTAAGGGATGGTGATTCAAGTGAAAGTGGCGGCTTCCACAATTGTTCAAGTTTTTGCTTAAGTCTGTGTAATGTGAACAACTTATGGTACATCATTGAAATTTGGTATGCAGGTGCAATAGCATTAGTTTAGATCAGTTTTTAAAGCATTTCATCTGTATGCTCCTGCAGTCACAGTCTACTGACTCTGCAATTTTATACTGATTTGGCCAATGTTAACCTTTTTTCTATGAAGCAGTTATGTTACATCATTGATACTTAGTATGCAATTGCATTAGCATCAGTGCAGATCAATTTTAAGGGAATTTTGTCTGTATGCCCCTGAAGTCACGGTCTAGTGACTTTGAGATTTTATACTGATTTGGCTTAATTTTAATGTTTTTTTCTTATGTCTGTCTAACATGAAGCAGTTGTAGTAAACCATTGATATTTGGTTTGCAGTTGTATTAACGTCTGTCAGTACAAATCAATTTCAAGAGGATTTCATCTATATGCTCCAGCAGTCACAGTCTACTGACTTTGAGATTTTATACTCAATTGGCTAAATGTTAATGTTTATCTGAGTCTGTTTTATGTGAACAAGTAATGGTACACCATTGATATTTGGTATACTGTTGCATTTGCATCAACACAGATCAATTTCTTGAGTAATTGCCAGTACTGTTGTCACTTATAACATTTGCATTTTTATTAAACTTCATTTTATACTGTGTCCAGCTGCGACAGGCGAGACATGTCTTTTTGTTAACAGTTTATTTATTTCATATATAAAATCCATCATTGCAATAAAAATTAAGCCCCACAAGTTAATATGTCCATATTAAGTCCCACAAATTAATATGTCCATATTAGGTCCCACAAGTTTATATTAAGTCCCAAAAGTTAATATGTCCATATTAAGTCCCACAAGTTAATATGACCATATTAAGTCCCACAAGTTAATATGACTGGGCTTATATCTGATCAATTTCATCATGGGTTAATTATTTATTATTTATTGTTTCTGTTATTTTTATTACATTTATGGTTGTTTTTTTTACCATGTGGGGTGACAGCTTTGCTATTTAATATATTTTTTCTTTCTTTCTTCAAATAGAGCGTGTAACATCTAAGCAAGGATGTCAGCTACTAATTTGTCCTCAGAGGAAAGAAACCATAATTTATTTTCATCTCATAATTGACCTAGGTTTTTAAAGTTCAATATGAACGTATTAAGTCCCACAAGTTAATATGGGCATATTGAGTCTCACAAGTTAATACATGTATGTCCATATTAAGTCCCACAAGTTAATATGGATGTATTAAATCCCACAAATTAATATGGACATATTTAGTCTCACAAGTTAATACATGTATGTCCATATTAAGTCCCACAAGTTAATATGTCCATATTAAGTCCTGCAAGTTAATATGGACCTATTAAGTCCCACAAGTTAATATGGACCTATTAAGTCCCACAACTTAATATGGACGTATTGTCCCACAAGATAATATGGACCTATTAAGTCCCACAACTTAATATGGACGTATTGTCCCACAAGATAATATGGACCTATTAAGTCCCACAACTTAATATGGACCTATTAAGTCCCACAAGATAATATGGACATAGTAAGTCCCACAAGTTCATATGGACATATTAAGTCCCACAAGATAATATGGACATAGTAAGTCCCACAAGTTAATATGTCCATATTAAGTCCCATAATACCAAATCCCACAATGTAGCATTCTCAGGAAAAATTATAGAAAGTCCCACAATGTTTTTCAAAAGTCCCACAATTGATAAGTCCCAGAATGTATCAAATGTTCGTCTGTCTGTCCGTACGTCCGTCCGTCCGTACGAATTTCCGTCAAGCTTTTCTCAGAAACCGTAATTGGGAATGACTTGAAACTTGGTAGGATGGTTCAGTATGACAAACTATATGTCCTAAGCGAATTTTAGACCTGTCGGACATCTACTTCCTGTTTGGGGCTGGATCGATACCAAAATCGACATGAAAATTTCTGTCAAGCTTTTCTCAGAAACTGTACATGGGAATGACTTGAAACTTGGTAGGATGGTTCAGTATGACAAACTATATGTCCTAAGCGAATTTTAGACCTGTCGGACATCTACTTCCTGTTTGGGGCTGGATCAATACCAAAATCGACATGAAAATTTCCGTCAAGCTTTTCTCAGAAACCGTACATGGGAATGACTTGAAACTTGGTAGGATGGTTAAGTATGATTAACTATGCGTCCTAAGCGACTTTCAGACCTTTCGGACTTCAACTTTTTATTTGAGGCCAGCGGGGGCATCCGTGTCCCATGGACACATTCTTTCTTTATTTTCGTTTAGAAATAAGGGGCTTAAAAAGGGGCAAAATATGCTACTTTTTTGTTTGTTCTGGTTTACCAAATGCTGTAAAATTTTACAATAACGTTTCATATCATAAAAGGATGAATATGATTGATTATAAAAAGGGGCAAGAATATTACTTTTTTGTTTGTTCTGGTTTATCAAATGATGTGAAATTTTACAATAATGTTTGATATCATAAAAAGATGAATATGATTGATTTTGGGGGTCCACTCTTCATTGGTGGTTCCTAAAATTCAAATATTTTATTTGTTCCCACAATAAGTTTTGTTCTGGTTGGCAAATTGCTTTCCAATTTTACAATGTTATGCCATACCATTGAATCATATAAGGGATTTATTTTTGGGGTTAATGTTTTTTCATTTAGAAAAAAAGGGGCCCAAAAAGGGGCAAAAATGCAACTTTTTTTTATTTCTAGTCCCATTTTGAATTCTTTTTGCAAGTTTATAAGTCAAGTAGTGCATACAAAATGAAGGATAAATTATAGCAACTGCCCTTTTATTAATAATGAAATGGAAACTTTTTTATTTATTGTCTGATTTAATTTTTCTTCTTAATTCTTGTCAAGTAGTAAATTTACAGAATACTTACAAAATTTTGGATTTTGTGACCCCTCCTCTCCCTTATTGTTGTAAGGGACCTAAAGGGGCAAAAATCAAAGGTAGCAGATATCCTATATAAGGGGGCAAAAGGGATAATATTTTTAAACCCCCTGCTTAAAAAGTGAGGGGTATATAGTGATAGGGTTGTCCGTCTGTCGGTCCTTCCGTTACACCTCAGAGTACCCATCTCTTATCCGCAACCCCTCCTAAATCCCTTGCTGGATTTTCATGAAACTGTTACACATTCTTTGTAACATAATGTAGATGTGCACCTACTATTTTAAAATTTGATCAGAATGATTTTTGGGGTTTCCCATAGCAAAACATGTACTTAGCCATTCGACTATAAGGAGGTACCCATCTCTTATCCTCAACTCCTCCTAAATCCCTTAATGGATTTTCATGAAACCTACACACAATCTTTGTAACATAATGTAGATGTGACCCTACTATTTTAAAATTTGATCAGAATGATTTTGGGGGTTTCCCATAGCAAAACATGGACTTAGCCATTCGACTACATGGGGGTACCCATCTCTTATCCGCAACTCCTCCCAAACCCCTTGATGGATTTTCAGAAGAATTGCACACAATCTTTGTGACATAATGAAGATGTGCACCTACTATTTTAAAATTTGATCAGAATGATTTTTGGGGTTTCCCATAGCAAAACATGGACTTAGCCAATCGACTACATGGGGGTACCCATCTCTTATCCGCAACTCCTCCCAAACCCCTTGATGGATTTTCAGAAGAATTGCACACAATCTTTGTGACATAATGAAGATGTGCACCTACTATTTTAAAATTTGATCAGAATGATTTTTGGGGTTTCCCATAGCAAAACATGGACTTAGCCAATCGACTACATGGGGGTACCCATCTCTTATCCGCAACTCCTCCTAAACCCCTTGATGGATTTTCATGAAAATTTCACACCATCTTTGTAACATAATTTAGATGTGCACCTCCTATTTAAAAATTTGATCAGAATGATTTCTGGGGGTTTCCCATAGCAAAAATTGACGTGGCCATTTGAGAACAAGAGTTACCCATCTCTTGTCTGCAACTCCTCCTAAACCCCTTGATGGATTTTCATGATACTTTCACACAATCTTAGTTCCATAATGTAGATGTGCACCACCTATTTTAAAATTTTATCTGATTAATTTTTTGGGAGAGTCCACCAAAGGCTGCATGTGTCAAAAAACTTTGTCAGTCCACTATGGGTTTCATGTGTCCAGAGCAATTGACTTTTTAATATAATCCATATTGGGCCTAAAATGTACAGATGTGCACCACCTATTTTAAAATTTTATCTGATTAATTTTTTGGGAGAGTCCACCAAAGGCTGCATGTGTCAAAAAACTTTGTCAGTCCACTATGGGTTTCATGTGTCCAGAGCAATCGACTTTTTAATATAATCCATATTGGGCCTAAAATGTACAGGGTTCATCATGTTGTGGTTCTATCATGCTGCGCTCTGCGAAGCTTTTTATTTTGATTGGTCATAACAAATGGCTTCCATAGCTAAAAATAGAACTCGGGGGGGGGTATATTGCAGTTTTTTGCAAATGACTCCAATCCATGCTCCTTGGGACTGCTCTTTATACATGTATTTTGATGAAAACTTGCTTTGTAAAGCTTACACTTTTGGTTGGAAAGACTTAAAATATGTTTTTTATGTATAATTACAAAAGGTTGTAAAACAAGTTACAATGTATAAGTTACCATGGCAACAAACAAAGTTGATGACACTATATTATAACCCCACTCGTAAGAGAGGGGGCTATATTGCAATCACCTTGTCCGTCCGTCTGTCTGTCCGGTTCAATTTCTCTGCTTCTACTAGATGGATTGGTTTCAAATTTGGTACACAGCTTCAGCATGATAAGTTATACTATGCCTACCCTTTCCAGGTCAGTCCATAATCTACTTCCTGTTTTCCAAGCCGACTAAGACTTTTTTAGGGAAAAAAAAATTTGAAATGTGAAATTTTTCGTAACAGATTTCTCGGCTTCTACTGGATGGATTGATTTCAAATTTGGTACACAGCTTCAGCATGATGAGTTATACTGTGCCTCCCCTTTCCAGGTCAGTCCATCATCTACTTCCTGTTTTTCGAGCCGACTTAGACTTTTAAGGGTAAAAAATTTGAAAAGTGAAATTTTTCGTAACAGATTTCTCGGCTTCTACTGGATGGATTGGTTTCAAATTTGGTACACAGCTTCAGCATGATGAGTTATACCGTGCCTCCCCTTTCCAGGTCAGTCCATCATCTACTTCCTGTTTTTCGAGCTGACTTAGACTTTTTATGGGTCAAAAATAGACAATTTTTCGTAACAGATTTCTTGGCTTCTAGAGAAGGGATTGATTTCAAATTTGGTATACAGCTTTAGCATGATGAGTTGTACCGTGACTCCCCTTTCCAGGTCAGTGGGTCATCTACTTCCTGTTTTCTGAATGGCCGAGTGGGGGTATGCTTAGCACGACTTAGTGCAACCCCTTGTTTTTTTATGTTTTCATGATTTAGATTTAGATTCTTGTAAGCTTTATAAAATTAGTTGTTTTCTTGCATTGGCCCTAGATTCAAAATGTAATACAAACAATTCAATACTATTTTTAAAATTTATAAAGAAACACCCAACCCTCTCTGGACAAAGAACAATTAACATAAAGACAACAGGTACAATATTTGAATGCCCATTTGGTATGCCTTTGCTTCTTTCAGATTCATTGGCTCAGGACAGGCACATTTAATGGTTAGTAGCTAAAAAAACACTGTTCAAAGATATATGCCCAACATTTTACTTAATTGTTTTACAAATAGTTATGGAGTATTATCTTTTTAGCTCTGTTAAAGAAGGCCTCAGAGATAAATCAAAGGGCAGCAGATATGTGGAGTTTTGCTGTGTTGTTATGGGAACTTGAAACAAGAGAAGTTCCTCATGCAGATCTTACTCCAATGGAGTGTGGAATGAAGGTAACAGTAGTTATCAATCTATTTTTACAACTCCTTTATTTATACCATCACTTGGCAGTAGCGGATCCAGGGGGGTATCACCAGGTGCATGTGACACCCCCCTGAGGTTCACAAGTATGGTTTCACTGGCACACTTTCTATTTAAATTGATCACACAAGTCTTGCTTGATGGCTGTCTACATGTAAATTGCTAAATAAACATGCCATAGGTTAATTACAATGACCGCTTGTGACAACATTTTACCTTTTGTTAATTAATTAAGTTCTTTTGATCAGTGATAGAAGTGAAAAGTTTTGATAGATAACATTAAAAATCTACGTTTTCAATAATGACATAAAAGAATCTCTTCAAATTGTATAATTTGTAAAAATCCTCATCTATATGGAGAAATAACGCTGTAAAGTATTCGCACTTTAAAGTTCTGCATAAATTCCATTTTTTGGAAAATTATATTTGAGCCATGTTTATACTGATCAGAAATTTTTGAAATTATGAATTCATTGGTTGCATTTATGTATAAAAAAATTGACGAAACCTTGCCCCCAGAAACATTATATTCTTAATTGTACGTGTTCACATGCAGAAAACACAATGAGAGTCGATATTTTTTTTTTTCAACCATCATCCGTTTTTTAGCTCACCTAGACCGAAGGTCCATGTGAGCTTATACTATCACTTGGCGTCCGTTGTCGTCGTCGTCGTCGTCTGTTAACAATTTTTCAAACGTTAACTTGTCCGACACCATAAGTCCAATTGCAACCAACTTGGTACAGTTGTTTAGTAGCATTATGTGTACAAAACTATTGTTCGGATTTTTGATTTGTAAAAAAAACATGGCCGCCATGGCTAAAAATAGAACATAGGGGTAAATTGCAGTGTTTTGCTTATAACTTAAAAACGGTACCAGATATCACAATTCTGGCATAGGGTAAAAGTATTCAGCACCTCAAGATCTATCTGCCCAGAAATTTTCAAGAAGATCCAACAACCGATGTAGGAGTTTATGCCCTTTTTCTAGATTTTTTCAAAATTTTGCGCTTATTTAGCCTGATATCTTGAAAACTATACAAGATATTTTAAAAATTCAAATTTCATATGATAAAGCACATCAAGATCTACATTTCATGTAATTAGGTCAAAGCTGTAGAACCATTTCTTTTAGGAGTTGTGGCCCTTAAAGCATCAAAATTTACCATTTTTCATTACTTTTCCTCTGAATTTCAAAGATTAACTTGTGTGACACCATACATCCAACTTCAACCAAACTTGGCACAGTTGTTTAATAGCATAAATGCTACAATTCTGTCGTTGGGATTATTGATTTGTAAAAAAATATGGCCGCCATGGCTTAAAATAGAGCATAGGGGTAAATTGCAGTTTTTTGCTAATTACTCAAAAATAGTTACAGATATTAAAATTTTGATGGGAGACAAAAGTGATCAGCATCTTAAGATCTACCTGCTCTGAAATCAAGAAGATCCAACAATCGATGTAGGAGTTATTGCCCTTTTTCTGGTTTTTCAAAATTTTGCACTTATTTAGCCCTATATCTTGAAAACTATACAAGATATTTTAAAAATTCAAACTGCATATGATTTAGCACATCAAGATCTACATTTCATGTAATAAGGATAAAGCTGTAGAACCATTTCTTTTAGGAATTATGGCCCTTAAAGCGTCAAAATTTACCATTTTTCATTACTTTTCCTCTGAATTTCAAAGATTAACTTGTGTGACACCATACATCCAACTTCAACCAAACTTGGCACAGTTGTTTTATAGCATAAATGCTACAATTCTATCGTTGGGATTAATGATTAGTCAAAAAATATGGCTGTCATTGCTAAAAATAGAACATAAATTGCATTTTTATACGACCGCAAAATTTTTGCGATCGTATAATGTTATGGCGATGTCGTCGTTGTCGGCGTCGTCTGTGGACACTTTGGTTTCCGTACGATAACTTGAGTAAATATTGACCGAATGTTATGAAATTTTGATATGATGTTTGTTACCACTTAAGGATGGTTGGTATTGTATTTGGGCTAAAACGGGTGTATTGACAAAACTGTTGTAAAATGTTTATTATTCATTCGATTTTGGAAATTCTTTTTTTATTGAATTCATCATTAAATTCTGTCAACAAAATGTGTCAATGGTTTTGATATATATTGCTCTGTTACATTGATACTGGGGGTCAAAAAGGGGCCACACCCAAAAAATTGACTTTTTTATTTGTGGTCCGATTTTCAAAATCTTTTTTTCATTGGAATCCTTGTGAAAATCCCTGCCTGCGTTTTCAATCAGATTTACAATATCTCTTACCGTTTTTGAGAAATTAGGGGTCAAAGGGGCCAAAAACGCCATTTTTAAAAGTTTGTCAATGCAAATAGTTTTATACCAAAAATTAAGTTGTAGTGGGCCTGCCAATTGTTATGAAGTTTATATATGATGATTATATCCACTAAAGGAATCTTGGTTTTGTATTTGGGGTTTGTGGCCCCTACTGTTTTAGAAAAAAAGGCCAAAAAGGGCTAAAACGGGTGTATTGACAAAACTGTTGTAGAATGTTTATTATTCATTAGATTTTGAAAATTCTTTTTTTGTTGAATTCATCATTAAATTCTGTCAACAAAATGTGTCAATGATTTTGATATGTATTTCACCATTACATTGTTACAGGGGGCTAAAGACAGGCCACGCCCATAAAATCAACTTTTTTATTTGTGGTCCGATTTTCAAAATCTTTTTTTCATCGGATTCCATGTACACAATTTCCTATTATTTTTTATTGGATTAGCAACATCTTTTACCATTTTTGAGGAATTAGGGGTCAAAGGGCCAAAATTGTAAATTAATACATGTATAGAAATAAGGCTTTTTGTATAAGATGTTGATGTAAATATATTTGTAAAAAATGCATTTCTAAGTCCACCACAGGATGCATGTGTCAAAAAGCTTTGTAAATCCACCATGGGCTTCATGTGACCAAAGCAATGGACTATCCATATTTGGCCTCCAACGTACAGGGTTCAACTTGTTGCGGTCGTATCATGCTGCGCTCGGCGTAGCTTTTTATTTTGCTAATAATTCAAAAATGGTTTCAGATATCAAAATTGTGCAAGAATCAAAAGTGATCAGCATATTAAGATCTACCTGTCCTGAAATTTTGAAAAAGATCTAACTGCTGATGTGGGAGTTATTGTTCTTTTTCCTAATTTTTGCCAAATTTGCACTTATTTAGCCCAATATCTTGAAAACTAACCAAGATATTTCAGAAAATTAAATTGCATATGGTTAAGCACAATAATATCTACAAATTTATGTATCTGTGTAGTTCAGGTGAGCGATTCAGGCTCTTGGGAGCCTCTTGTTTAATGACCCTTTTACAAATATCACCAGGGACCGACTTTCTGGTTGTCGAATTTTCAGCTGGCAGATAAGCCCACAGCATTGCTAAGTCTTGTCGGTAAAAGTCCACTAAAAAGCGTTCAGAAACCTAACTGGGATGTGTTCACCAGGTTGTTGAATGAGACAGCCCTGCATGTCATTTGATTACCGTCGACTCATCAGGCTATTATGTGGAAAATCTGACGGCTAACCATAGTGGTGCACCGTGTTGGGGACCATTCCTCGCACATTAAAGAAACCTGTTGCAGGTTTCGCTAATAGTAGGACATGTAGGATCCTCATACAGGAAGCTGAATTGCACGTCCATACCCATCAATCCTAAGTTTTCCAGTGGAAGTCGAAACTTTCTTCTCTGATTGCACTTGAGTTCCTATTTCCTCAATCACCATTTCATGTTCATTGTGTCACCCCTTTCATGTTTATCTCACTGATATCTTACTTCTTGGGAGTTTTGAAAGAATTTTGCAACCTGCTTCATTAAAACGAATGATAATTCTGTCACCATAGAGAGATCTACATATGACATTTGATTGCCTCTCGATACATCTTTGCTTTTTCCTTGCCCTATTTTTCATATTGCCACTTTTAAAGCTTGGGTCATGACAATCCAACACACACAGTTTGACATTTTTCCTGTGTGGGCTGAAAGGGGCAGCTTCGGAGGTTGCACTTGCAACTGTGTGAACTTAAATTATACTCTAACAAAAGAACTATATTACCGATTTTACAAACTTTTTTAAGGTAAAGTTCTTTTTGTTTAATGCTAAGCATGTTAGTTAACAGGGGAGATTGCTATCTTAATAGAATGATTTTGTTTCTTAATCTTGAACTTTATGACTATAAGTCATTTGGTGACACCCCCCTGACAAAATCCTGGATCTGCCCCTGCTTGGTGTCTGTCAAGGTCATCCTAGTTGTCTGTCTCCGTGAAGTTTTCTTTGAGAAAACCTTATCTGAAACCACACTAATGCAATTGCTTTGAAATTTTCCACTGTTAATCTGTAGGATCTCCTCTACCAAGATTGCACAAATGGTGACTGCCAACCAAAGTACATGGTTGTTGCTGCTTTATAAGATAGAACAGCAGGGTTAAACTTCAGTTTTTGGCTTATAAATCAAAAAGTATAAGAGATAGCAAAAATCTGATTCAGCCTTCACCCTTCAGCTAATTTGGTCAAGTTGTCGTATGTCCCCCTCTCTAAAGCATTATGGCCCTTTAAAAGTGATAATTTTTTTTTCATTTTTAGCTCACCTGGACCGAAGGTCCATGTGAGCTATTACCATCACTTGGCGTCCGTCGTCTGTCGTCGTCGTCTGTCGTCGTCGTCGTCGTCGTCTGTTAACAATTTTTCAAAAATCTTCTCCTCTGAAACTACCAAACAGAATTTAATGAAACTTGGTATGAGTGATCCTTAGGGTGTCCTGCACCAAACTTGTGTTTTGATTTTTGATCCGTTAAAAAACATGGCCGCCGTTACTAAAAATAGACTAGGGGGGTCAGACTACTGTTTTTGGCTTATAAATCAAAAAGTATAAGAGATAGAGGAAATCTGAGGCCACGCTACTGATTCAGCATCAAAAGCTCTACTAAAGTCTCCATTTGGTCAAAGTTGTCAGATGACCCCTTATAGGGGTTACGGCCCCTTAAAGGTGATAAATAGCATTTTTTCATGTTTTTGGCCTACAGAATGAAAACTATTGCAGATAGAGATTAGCTGTTGCTTGCTTAAATGTTCAGCTCATTTAACTCAACAAAAGTCTCTATAGGGTCGAAGTTGTCAGATGACCCCTTATAGGGGTTACAGCCCCTTATAGGTGAAAAATAGCCATTTTTCATGTTTTTGGCCTACAGAATGAAAACTATTGCAGATAGAGATAAGCTGTTGCTTGCTTAAATGTTTAGCTCATTTAGCTCTACAAAAGTCTCCATAGGGTTGAAGTTGTCAGATACCCCCTTATAGGGGTTACAGCCCCTGAAAAATAGCGTTTTTTCATGTTTTTGTCCTACAGAATGAAAACTATTGCAGATAAAGATTAGCTGTTGCTTGCTTAAATGTTCAGCTCATTTAGCTCTACAAAATTCTCCATAGGGTCGAAGTTTTCAGATGACCCCTTATAGGGGTTTCGGCCCCTGAAAAATAAAGATTTTTCATGTTTTTGGCCTACAGAATGAAAACTATTGCAGATAGAGATTAGCTGTTGCTTGCTTAAATGTTCAGCTCATTTAGCTTTACAAAATTCTCCATAGGGTCGAAGTTGTCAGATGACCCCTTATAGGGGTTACGGCCCATGAAAAATAGCATTTTTAGCTCACCTGGACCGAAGGTCCATGTGAGCTATTACCATCACTTGGCGTCCGTCGTCGTCGTCTGTCGTCGTCGTCTGTCGTCGTCGTCTGTTAACAATTTTTCAAAAATCTTCTCCTCTGAAACTACCAAACAGAATTTAATGAAACTTGGTATGAATGATCCTTAGGGTGTCCTGCACCAAACTTGTGTTTTGATTTTTGATCCGTCAAAAAACATGGCCGCCGTTACTAAAAATAGACTAGGGGGGGTCAGACTACTGTTTTTGGCTTATAAATCAAAAAGTATAAGAGATAGAGGAAATCTGAGGCCACACTACTGATTCAGCATCAAAAGCTCTACAAAAGTCTCCATTTGGTCAAAAATGTCAGATGACCCCTTATAGGGGTTACGGCCCCTTAAAGGTGAAAAATAGCATTTTTTCATGTTTTTGGCCTACAGAATGAAAACTATTGCAGATAGAGATTAGCTGTTGCTAGCTTAAATGTTCAGCTCATTTAACTCTACAAAAGTCTCCATAGGGTCGAAGTTGTCAGATGACCCCTGATAGGGGTTACGGCCCCTTAAAGGTGAAAAATAGCCATTTTTCATGTTTTTGGCCTACAGAATGAAAACTATTGCACATAGAGATTAGCTGTTGCTTGCTTAAATGTTTAGCTCATTTAGCTCTACGAAAGTCTCCATAGGATCGAAGTTGTCAGATGACCCCTTATAGGGGTTACGACCCCTGAAAAAGAGCAATTTTTCATGTTTTTGTCCTACAGAATGAAAACTATTGCAGATAGAGATTAGCTGTTGCTTGCTTAAATGTTCAGCTCATTTAGCTCTACAAAATTCTCCATAGGGTCGAAGTTGTCAGATGACTCCTTATAGGGGTTACGGCCTCTGAAAAAGAGCAATTTTTCATGTTTTTGTCCTACAGAATGAAAACTATTGCACATAGAGATTAGCTGTTGCTTGCTTAAATGTTTAGCTCATTTAGCTCTACGAAAGTCTCCATGAATCGAAGTTGTCAGATAACCCCTTTTAGGGGTTATGGCCCCTGAAAAATGGCATTTTTTCATGTTTTTGGCCTACAGAATGAAAACTATTGCACATATAGATTAGCTGTTGCTTGCTTAAATGTTCAGCTCATTGAGCTCTACAAAATTTTCCATAGGGTCAAAGTTGTCAGATGACCCCTTATAGGGGTTACGGCCCCTGAAAAAGAGCAATTTTTCATGTTTTTGTCCTACAGAATGAAAACTATTGCAGATATAGATTAGCTGTTGCTTGCTTAAATGTTCAGCTCATTTAGCTTTACAAAATTCACCATAGGGTCGAAGTTGTCAGATGACCCCTTATAGGGGATACGGCCCCTGAAAAATAGCGATTTTTCATGTATTTGTCCTACAGAATGAAAACTATTGCAGATATAGATTAGCTGTTGCTTGCTTAAATGTTCAGCTCATTTAACTCTTCAAAAGTCTCCATAGGGTCGAAGTTGTCAGATGACCCTTATAGGGGTTTCAGCCCATGAAAAATAGCGATTTTTCATGTTTTTGTCCTACAGAATGAAAACTATTGCAGATAGAGATTAGCTGTTGCTTGCTTAAATGTTCAGCTCATTTAGCTCTACAAAATTCTCCATAGGGTCAAAGTTGTCAGATGACCCCTTATAGGGGTTACGGCCCCTGAAAAAACCGATTTTTCATGTTTTTTGCCTACAGAATGAAAACAATTGCAGATTGCTTAAATGTTCAGCTCATTTAGCTCTACAAAAGTCTCCATAGGGTCGAAGTTGTCAAATGACTCCTTATAGGGGTTATGGCCCTGTATAGGTGAAAAATGGTGTTTTTGGCCTATAGAATGAAAACTATGGCAGGTAGAGAAAAGCTGTTGCTTGCTTAAATGTTCAGCTCATTTAGCTCTACAAAAGTATAGCACTGTCCTTAACGGGATCGGTTGAGAAATTTTAAGACTATGGTTAAGTATGACCAAGATGGAGGACGAAATTCGAAGCCAAGTTAAGTTTCTTTACTAACGTTGTTTTTGCTTACTTTTCACATTGTAAATGCATAAATGTTTGCATATTTTTCTCCAGTACACTTTTCAACCCACTGACTTTGATCACATTGGCTTACAATTAAGTATTAATGTAGGCAAATTTGTAAACAAATGCGGTTGAGATCGATCACGTTCACCTGTACGTATATATATTTTATCTATATTGGTATACGGCTGAGCTTACAAAAAGTAAACGGTTAAGATTAAAAGAATGCATACGGATACTATTTTATACATGAATCCAATTATTGCTTCTCATCTTTTCCTCCATTCAAACTTTGTTTCAGATTGTATATGATTTTCTTTTCAAAACATTATTAAGGAGCGACCATTTGATTTTTAGGGGGGGGGCTATTGTGAAATTTGACATAAAAAGGCAGGATGCCAAAAAAAAAAACAGAAATAAAAAGGCAGGACAGTGCTTTAAGTAAAAAAAGGCAGGATGGTATTTTTGGCTGAAAAATTTATAGTTGCTTTGAAAAAAAAAATTTGCGCGCGCAAGCGCGCCAAAAAAAATCCAGGCTCGACTTATTCCGAAAATAAAAAGGCAGGACAAAGAAAATATCCATAGCCCCCCCCCATAAAAATCAAATGGTTGCTCCCTTATGAAGATATTATGTTAATATAGCAACTTTTTATTGTTTCAATACTGTTCTTCACCGTAAAGTCAGTTTAATTCTTTACCGTAAACTATTTTTAGGTTAATCAATACCAGTACATGTGGACTCGACACTGTCTTCACCGAAGTTTGTTTACATTTCACCTATTGTTAAATAGCTCTTATTCCGATAAAATTCATGTTTTAAATGGGCTAAAAAATATTATTTACACAAAATAACACATTTCACTACCATTTTACTCCACTGACACATGTGTAAACAGCAGAAAAAGGGTGCTTACCTTCGCTTAGGATTATGTCCACCATTTTACCCGTACTCAACCGAAGTACCGTTTTCTCAACCGATCCCGTTGAGGACAGTGTATAGGGTCAACATCAAGACCAGGTGAGCGATTCAGGCTCCTGGGAGCCTCTTGTTTCATGTTTTTGGCCTACAGAATGAAAACTATTGCAGATAGAGATTAGCTGTTGCTTGCTTAAATGTTCAGCTCATCTAGCTTTACAAAATTCTCCATAGGGTCGAAGTTGTCAGATGACCCCTTATAGGGGTTATGGCCCCTGAAAAATAGTGATTTTTCATGTTTTTGGCCTACAGAATGAAAACTATTGCAGATAGAGATTAGCTGTGCTTGCTTAAATGTTCAGCTCATTTAGCTCTACAAAATTCTCCATAGGGTCGAAGTTGTCAGATGACCCCTTATAGGGGTTACGGCCTCTGAAAAATAGCAATTTTTCATGTTTTTGGCCTACAGAATGAAAACTATTGCAGATAGAGATAAGCTGTTGCTTGCTTAAATGTTCAGCTCATTTAGCATTACAAAATTCTCCATAGGGTAGAAGTTGTCAGATGACCCCTTATAGGGGTTATGGCCCCTGAAAAATAGTGATTTTTCATGTTTTTGGCCTACAGAATGAAAACTATTGCAGATAGAGATTAGCTGTTGCTTGCTTAAATGTTCAGCTCATTTAGCTTTACAAAATTCTCCATAGGGTCGAAGTTGTCAGATGACTCCTTATAGGGGTTATGGCCCCTTATAGGTTAAAAATGGTGTTTTTGGCCTATAGAATGAAAACTATTGCAGGTAGAGAAAAGCTGTTGCTTGCTTCAATGTTCAGTTCATTTAGCTCTACAAAAGTATAGGGTCAACATCAAGACCAGGTGAGCGATTCAGGCTCCTGGGAGCCTCTTGTTTGTCTCACCTGCCACAAGGTGGAAGTCTGGAGGCAAGACTAAGGTATGGTGATTCCAGTGGGGGCAACGGTAAAGTTTTTTCTTTGGTTTGTTTTATGAGAACAAGTGCACCATTGATATTTGTTATGTAGTTGCATTTTCCTCAATACAGATTAATTACAATACAGTTTAATCTCTATGCTCCTGCAGTCCCTGTCTACTGACTGATTTGCCCAATGTTAAATGTTTTTGTCTCGCCTGCGAAGCAGTAAGGTGTTACTTTACAGGCAGAAACAGTGATGTTAACATTTGTGTTAAGGTTTTATGAGCAATTATGGCTCCTGGCAGCCTCTTTTTTTTCTTGTGGTGTTGATTTAATTCAAATTTGCACAGTAATTTCTTGGTCTTTATGATAGCTTGACAAGTAACTACCTACCTATCCTCTTTGTCCCTGGCCACAATCAGTTGCCTCCACTCCCTGTCCTTTGCCATTCTTTGTGCTTGTCCCCAGGATAGTCCAAGGTCTTCTAGCTCTGAGATAATTGTTCTTCTCCAGGTCTGTTTTGGTCTTCCTGGCTTTCTTTTTCAATGGGGTGTCCAAAATATTGCTTGTTTTGGTATGCATTGTTGTGGCTTTCTCAAAACATGTCCTAACCATCTGAATATCTCTGTGTTGATTGGTTTGCAGTTGCTCTTTCTAAGTAGTTCTATGTTGCTCACTTTGTCAGGCCAAAATAACTTGTTTATTTTTCTTAGACATTTGTTGTGGAATACTTCTAGCTTATGCATATTGCTAACAAGAACCCTCCAATATTCAGATCCATACAGCAGGACTGATTTGACATTGCTGCTGTAAATTTTCAGTTTTGTTTTCTAACTAAGCTGGTTTAGTTTCCAGATTGGGTTCAATCTTGCAAAGGTTGATCTTGCTTTGAATAGCCGGGGCCATGGTCAAGATAAAGTAAGGCTGATCCTATTTGTGTCATCATTCTCTGTCAAACACTTTTAATCTTCTGCTTAAGTCATGTAAGTGTTGCACTTATGATTTTTGTTGCTTGAAATTTTAACTCTTTAGCATTTTGAGGATTATTCTAAATTCTAAATCACACCATAAAAATCAAAGAGTACAAAGTTTTAACCTTGACTACAAAAGTTGTTGAGCATAATAAATTAATTTAGATCAAGATCAAATCTGAATGCTTAAAATCTGCTATAGATAATTGCATGAAATAAAAGGTAAAGATTATATGTTTACAATTTGAAAACTAGTGTTATTTTTCAATGGATGAAATTTTTGATCAGGTGGGGCTCCAATTCAATTAAGGTAATAAATTTAATAAGGGAGCAACCATTTGATTTTTATGGGGGGGACTATGGTGAAATTTGAAATAAAAAGGCAGGATGGCAAAAATCCAGAAAAAAAGGCAGGACAGTGCTTTGAGTAAAAAAAAGGCAAGATGGTGCTTTAAAGAAAAAAATTTGTGCGTGCAAGCGCGAAAAAAAAATCCAGGCTCGACTTTTTCCGAAAATAAAAAGGCAGGACGAAAAAAATATCCATAGCCCCCCCCCTAAAAATCAAATGGTTGCTCCCTAATTGATATAAAATTATTTTTCTACTATTAATTAATTTTTATTGAGAAAACATGTAATTGAAATTAGTTTATAAGAAATGACCACTATATTTTTATGCCTATTAAGAAATAACATTAAATAATGTGGCACACACTTTTGTGTTACACCTAATTCACAGGTTCCACAGTGTGTGCCACATTTTTGAATGTTATTTCTTCTTAGACATTAAAAGATGTGGCACACACTTTCGTGTAACCTGCTTCACAGGTTACATATACACAGTGTGAAAAAAAACATTATTGTGGTTATTCTTTAAATGTGTTTGGGTCTGTTTTACCAAATTATATTTTCCTCAAGATTTTAGTAATTTTGTCATGAAGGAAGTATTAAAGGAAATTTTATGCACAAACAAAAATCAATGTTAAACTAGAAAACATGTCTCTGAGCCACAGATGGTCCTGTTCTTGAAATATCAATGACCCCAAACATTAACACCTGAAATATGGACCTTAACTAATTAAGAACTTTGTCATTCATGCACAAAATATATGTCACAGTGACCTTATTTCTTCAGGTTCACCATAAACCATTGATAAACTCGATCTCAAGATTAAAAAGTCCTATATTCTATATATATAGGAAATCCTCTGACAAGTTAAATTATGACATTGTTTTTTTTTCAACTTGTAGAATTTGTACAAGTTTTGATGATTTCACATAAATTAGCAACAATAAATAACAAGTAACAAAGAATTAGTTTCAAGTCATTGAGAGTGAAGGAAATCTAGTATGGGTATCAAGGCAACATGTTTTTTTACCAATTCCTATTCAAAAGGACACTATGTTCAAAACTCATGGCCAATTGAATTTATTTTCTGCATCCTAAAAAATAAATTTAAGTGCTTTTTTTATCTAAGTAGATTTAAGTAATGATGATTTTTATTTTTAGATTGCAATGGAAGGATTAAGATTGACAATTCCTCCTGGAATTTCATCACACATGTCACGATTGATAAAAATATGCATGAATGAAGAACCAGGCAAAAGACCAAAATTTGATATGATAATACCCATCTTGGAAAAACTGAAGCAGAAATAGATCAACAAAAAATTGTGATGTTATTATTTTGCAGTTTTAAACTTGCATGTATTTAATTTTGGTTGCTAAGTAATGGCAATAATGTGACAGGTACATGTAGATGTCACTCTCTGTTGTTGTTTAATATCATTATAAAAGTTTACATTGTAGTTTTCTCAGCAAGTTCATAGCTGTAATATTTTGATTATGTTGACAGCTTTATTCTGTGCTATATCAGCAGCTTAATGTTATGGTATTTAGAGGCATAGCTTTTCATTTAAGGAATGACTGTCATAATTTTGTTTTTCATTTGGTTATGAAAAAAATATCTAAACATTGTATAATCCACGTAGCAGATTTTACTTAATGTGCAAAACTTTTTATACCCCCGCTTCGAAGAAGAGGGGGGTATACTGTTTAACCCTTGTCCGTTCGTCCGTCCATCCGTCCGTACAAATTTCCGTCAAGCTTTTCTCAGGAACCGTACATGAGAATGATTTGAAACTTGGTAGGATGGTTCAGTATGACAAACTATACGTCCTAAGCCATTTTGAGACCTGTAGGACATCTACTTCCTGTTTGGGACTTAGGCCAATGTGAAAATGACTGTGAAAATTTCTGTCAAGCTTTTTTCAGGAACCATACATAAGAATAATTTGAAACTTGGTTAGATGGTTCAGTATGACAAACTATACGTCCTAAGCGATTTTGAAACCTGTCGGACATCTACTTCCTGTTTTGGACTAAGGCCAATATGAAAATATGTGAACATGACTTTGAACATTTCCGTCAAGCTTTTCTCCGGAACCAAACATGAGAATGATTTTAAACTTTGTAGGATTGTTCAGTATGACAAACTATACGTCCTTAGCCATTTTGAGACCTGTCGGACATCTACTTCCTGTTTGGGACTTAGGCCCATGTGAAAATATGTGAACATGGCTTTGAAAATTTCTGTCAAGCTTTTCTCAGGAACCGTACATGAGAATGATTTGAAACTTTGTAGGATTGTTCAGTATGACAAACTATACGTCCTAAGCGATTTTTAGACCTGTCAGACATCTACTTCCTGTTTGGGACTTGGCCAAAATAAAAATCAACTTGAAAATTTCTGTCAAACTTTTCTCAGAAACTGTACATGGGTATGATTTGAAACTTGGTAGGATGGTTCAGTATGACAAACTGTACTTCCTAAGCCACTTTCAGGTCTGTCGGACATCTACTTTCTGACTGGGGCTTAGTGGGGGATCCATGTCCCATGGAAACATTCCTTCTTTATTTTGGTTTAGAAATGAAGGGCCCTAAAGGGGCCAAAAAAGCAACTTTTAATTTTATTTCGACAATAACTTTAATTTTGTTTTGGTTGACCAAATGCTATGAAACTTTACAGTAATGTTACTTACGATTAAAGGAAGGGTGAGGCTGATTTTGGGTGTCGCTTCTTATTTGGTTTAGGAATGAGTGGCCCAAAAGGGGCAAAAATGTGATTTTTTTTATTTACGATGCAATTTATTTGCTTATAGAATGAAAACTATTGCAGATAGAGAAAAGCTTTTTCTTGCTTAAACATTCAGCTCATTTATTTATGCAAAAGTCTTAATAGGGTTGACATCAAGACCAGGTGAGCGATTCAGGCTCCTGGGAGCCTCTTGTTAGTTATTATTTTCAGTATGGGAAGAAGTTATATTTATAGCAATATACAATATTATATTAATTATTGATCTGATATGCACTAAGAGACACATGTATTGTATTTATATAATTGTTATGATATAATAAATATAACATTTTTATATAAAATTGTTAGATATTTTTTTTCCAATTATAAGAGAAATTAAAGAATAATTTCTTAGAACAAAAGAAAGAAAAAAGCTTCAAAAAATGTTATTATGTCTCCCCCCACTTTTGTGGGGAGACAAATTGTTTTTGTCGCGTCCGTCCGTCCTTCCGTCTGTCTGTCACAAAGTTTGTCAGCGCAACTCCTCTGAAACTACTCAACCGAATTCAACGAAACTTGGTATATAGGAAGGACACCATATGTAGTTGTGCATATTACCAGGAACTTTTGATCCTCAAATTTTTGTGGGAGTTGTGGCCCTTTGAACTTAGAAAATTGCTGAAAATCCTCATTTATCATCTTGTCAGCGCAACTCCTCTGAAACTACTGAACAGAATTCAACGAAACTTGGTATGTAGGAAGGACACCATATGTAGTTGTGCATGATACCAGGAAATTTTGATTCTCAAATTTTTGTGGGAGTTATGGCCCTTTGAACTTAGAAATTTGCTGAAAATCCTCATTTATCATCTTGTCAGCGTAACTCCTCTAAAACTACTGAACCAAATTCAATGAAACTTGGTATATAGGAAGGACATCATATGTTGTTGTGCATATTACCAGGAAATTTTGATCCTCAAATTAATGTTGGAGTTATGGCCATTTGAACTTAGAAATTTGCTGAAAATCCTCATTGATTGTCTTGTCAGCACAACTCCTCTAAAACTACTGAAACAAATTTAACGAAACTTGGTATGTAGGAAGGACACCATATGTAGTTGTGCATATTACCAGGAAATTTTGACCCTCAAACTGAGAAAATTAGAACTAAATTAGTTTAATTATCTCAGCCTCAAATTAATATTGGAGTAATGGCCTTTTGAACTTAGATCTTTTGGGGGGAACAGGGGGAGACATCGTTTTTGTAGGCAAAAACAAACTTTAATTATCAATGAAATAATAATACTAATGAGATGGTTGAGAAAATATTGTGATTATTGATGCTTCGTTTTTGGTCAGATTTCAAAAATCTTGATTATAAAATGGTGAAATTATTGTCTGGCAGCAGGCAGGCAGGCGGGGAAGAAATTTGCGTAACTACTTAACACAGCCATTTGATATTTGGTATACAGCATCGAGGTGGAGTCCCATAATGTGGGATTCAATTTCAGGTCTGTGGCTCACCTACTACCTGTTTAACAAAATCCGGCAATTTTTTACTTTGACAGATTTTCTGAATTTGTACTGACTTTCATTACTTGAAAACAAATAAGAAAAAAAAATATTGTTACCTGACACAGGAAATGAAACTAAATGAAAACAGAGTAACCGATGCAGACCTGTTTTTAGCTCACATGGACCTTTCTATTAGCATCACTTGGCGTTCGTCGTCGTTGTCGTCTGTTAACAGTTTTTATACAGTGTAAGGGTATGATGCTGTCGTCGTCTGCGTCTGTGTCGTCGTCTGCGTTGTCTGTTAACTTTAGTGTTCCCACAATAACTTTAGTAAGTTCTAGTTATCCTATTGCTATGAAATTTGACAATGATGTTCCTTACCTTAAAAGGATGGATGGGATTGATTTTGGGGGTCACTCCTTTTTTTGCTTAGAAATTAGGGGCCAAAAATGCTTCTTTTTTGTTTGTTCCCTCAATAACTTTTGTTCTGGTTTACCAAATGCTGTTAAATTTTACAATAATATTTTATGCCATAAATGAATGGATGGGATCAATTTTGGGGTCCCCTCTTTATTCATTTAGAAATTAGGGGCCCAAAAGGGGCAACAAATTCAAATATTTTATTTGTTCCCACCATAACTTTGGTCCTAGTTGGCCTATTGCTTTGAAATTTGTACAGAATGTTTTTTACAATAAAAGAATGAACTAGTATTTTTGCACCCCTCTTTTTTCCCGGTACGTTTAACACCACACAGGACTTCTTAGTGCACTAAGGACTCCAAATGTGCACTAACGACATGATACTGATGTTTTAGGCCATTCAAAATTATGTTAAAGGTTTAATAATGTTAAAAATAACATATTCTGAAAGTTTTGTAAAGGTATTTTTAATCATTTTTGAGTTCTAGTGCATCAAAAAGAAATTCCTTTGATGTGCCACGGACTTACCGCTCTAAATTGATTGGCAATAAACAGATACACGAATTTAAAAGTCAATAAACAAAGTCACGCATCATTGAAGGCATAAATGTCAAAAAAATTAATGAAATAAATTGTGTTGCAAGATTAAAGGATCAAAATTGAAAAAAAAAATGCTAAAAAATACTTGCAAACTCAAAGTTTTCAAAGTAAAGGCAAAACTATGAAAAGATTTTCAAATGAAAAAAAAATGAAAGATTGTGTTTGTAAATATCAGTCTTGAAATTTCTGATTTTATTTATGTATGTAAGGCTGAACATAGCAAGGCAGCCAAACAAACAAACAAACAAACAAAATAATAAAATAAAATAAAATAAAATAAAATAAAATAAAATAAAATAAAATAAAATAAAATAAAATAAAATAAAATAATAAAATAAAATAAAATAAAATAAAATAAAATAAAATAAAATAAAATAAAATAAAATAAATAAATAAATAAATAAATAAATAAATAAACCAGAAAATCAATGTCGAATCCTGAAAATATGTGGAAAAAAAAGTTGCATTCAAGAAAATAATAGGAATAAGGGCCAAAAAACCAAACCTATTGATAGTGGTCTAAAACTCATAAAACGTAAAATTGCGCCCGTGTGTCATTTCACCATATACTTTGGGGAGGGGGGAATTATTTACAGACTTTCGTAATTTTTTTCTTGTTGTGTATATGTTTTCATAGCCTTTTTCTTAAGTATCAATTTGTTTCATTCGTTAAGAATTCATTTTGAAAGAGGTGTTCCTCACAAAATACTTTTTTCAACCTATATATAATACCCTTGATATCTATATGTAGATGTTCAGGTAAATTGGTGCAAATAAGTCCCGAAAACTGACGCATATCAAACTAAAACATATAGCGCAATTGATACCTCTCCTAATATGTAATAGCGCAAAAGGTTGTTAGCAAGGAATTTCAAGAATTAAATACAAAACAAGCTGAGAAAAAAAAGGAATGTACGGAAAAGGGGCTTTGGAATATTTGCAGGGCTGCCAACTTTTGTAAGTTTGAAATCGGGTTTTTGATTATTTCTGTCATTTTTCACGAAATATTTTTTATAGAATAAAGAAAAATAAAGACAAGAAAATCGGGGAAACCCGTGAAAATCGGAATAGTTGGCAGCCCTGATTTTTTTGTATATAAGCATTATGCAATAATGCAGGCCTCATATTGCTGAGAAAACTGTGATGAATATTTTTGTTACTGACAGACGGACGAATAAAGGAATTTTTCCTTCTTCGAAGCCAGAATAATAAGCTTTTTCTTGGCACCTTATAAATTTAAAGCATATGAAAAATAGTTTAAACAAGTACAGAATTCCCGGGTCCCCTGACTAGCGTAGGTTACAGGTTTTCGTGTGTTGTTCGGAGTGACCTTGCTTGATTTATAAACCCAAGCCACTGAAATTCTCTGAATCAGTCTGTTTGAACCAGAAGGGTCATTTCTTTTTAATTTTTGTCACTACATAAATGAAGAAATAAAACCGCTAAAAAAGTCATAGACGGCATGGAAATAGTCATACAAATGGCTAAATAAATTTATTTAGATCGGGGGCCTTATGTTCGAAGCTATCGTAGGACATAAAGACGGCTAAGCAGCATCCTAAACTACATCTTAGTTTTAAGTCAAATTTTCGTACGCGTGTCTATAAATCATCAGTTTCCTTAAGAAGACAAATAAGTTGACTTAGGAATTTCTTCATTCTTAACTGAGACAATTTTGTTATTATATTCTCAGATTTTTAAGAATCACAGTTGTTTATAAAATACAGCTTTTCGGTAAATATGTTGGGGTCTGTGATCCCTAAATCTTAAAAAAAATGTGGGAAAAAATATTTCCATTTCGTTACTTTAATTTAGCAAAACCAAACTAAAAATCCCCTTTTTTATGCTAAATGAAACTTGGCGATTTTAAACATCAATCTTTTTGCAAAATAGGGGATGGTTATAGAATTTGTATAAGTTACATTCATTAAATATATTTCCTTAAGATCGAAGTTTGCCTTAACAAAGATAATAATTCCTAGCCATGGAACGTCTAAGAAAGCTTCGGCACGACTACTGAGATGTAAGTTGCTTAGACATATCTGAGGAATTTCCTAGGAAAGTTTCGAAAATAAGGTCCCTGGATTATATTTATGAGAGAAAGTTCTAACTAAATACTAACGAGTAATAAAACACATTTTTCATTAAAACATATTTTTCAAATTTCTGCTTACATCTAGCTGAAAAAAAACCTGAAATTGTCTCAACTTAGAAATTGTCAAACTATACCCATATATACCTGTATTTATAAATGTTAATTTGTTGTTATTTCTATGTTTTTTTTATATTTCCATGCATGACTAGACGGTCCCAGCAGGATGTACCGGCGGCATATCAAAGGATTTTAATTAAAATTCCTAAACGGCTTGGAATATTTTTACAAAAAAAATCAAAATATGGTATTGCTAACATTCTGAAACTATTGACATAATTTACAATGACATAAAATAAAAGCATCATGTCCTTAGTGCACATTTGGGGTCCTTAGTGCACTAAGGAGTCCTGTGTGGTGTTTAGACGTACCCCTTTTTTCCCATTATGTAATTAAGGACCGCAAGGGGCCAAAATCGAAACTTTTTTATTTGCTATCCGATTTTGAAAAAAAAATTTGCATGTTTGTTCTTGTCAAATATTGGATACAAAATTAAGAATTGAATTTTGCTACCCCCCTTTTTCCCCTATTACATAATTAGGGGCCAAAATCGAAACTTTTTTATATGTGGTCTGAGTTTTGATCTCCTTTGGAAAAAAATAATTCCTTTTAAAATGTTAGTGGAAAGCCCACCAAAAGCTGCATGTGTCAAAAACCTTTGTCAGTCCACCATGGGCTGCATGTGTCCAGAGCAATTGACTATCAATATTGGGCCTAAAACGTACAGGGTTCAACATGTTGCGGTCGTATCATGCTGTGCTCGGCGAAGCTTTTTATTCAAATATCTTCTCCTCTGAAACCCCTAACCATATGTAACCAAACTTGGTAAGGTTGTTCTATAGTATGTCATTTACAAAATTACTGTTCGGATTTTTGATTCTTCAAAAACATGGCCACCATGGCTAAAAATAGAACATAGGGGTAAATTTCAGTTTTTATGCCCCATCTACGAAAGTAGAGGGGCATAGAGTAGTCGGGTCCTTCCGTCCGTCCGTCCATAACAATACTTCCGTCACAGTTTTTAAGCAACTACATGAGATAGAGCTCTGATATTTTGTATATAGCTTTATCCTATAGTACCATATGGCGTATATCGATTTGATGCTCCTAGGTAGTCTACTTCCTGTTTACCAAATACTTAGGTTTTTACACATAATGGACATAAATGCAAAATTTCCGTCACAGTTTCCCAAGCAACTACATGAGATAAAGGTCTGATATTTTTTTCAGCTTTATCCTATAGTCCCATATAGTGTATAGCAATTTTATGTTCCTAGGTCAACTACTTCCTGTTAACCGAGTATTTAACCTTGTATGCATTGCTTAGTTTGGGGAGGGGGTACCATCATTCCTTATAAATAAATTTTCTAAACGATTTAAAAACATGAAAATTTTACTAATAAAAGAACTAAAATGAGGGAGGGGGTAGGAGGGGGTTTGATCCCGGAATCCCGAACTAATTTTTACAAAATTCCATCATCCCGACTTTAAAATGAGAAAATCCCTAATCCCGGTAAAGTTGATATAATTTTATCCCGGAATCCCGAACTTAAATTGTCCAAACTGACTGACTGGGGAGTTAAACGTCGTGACTATACCTATATATAGGTCTGCAGCGACGTTTTTTAATTGTCCAAACCCGGAATCCCGAGCTTAAATAGGCCAATCCTGGTGTCCCGAAAAAGGCCCTACCTCCCTAAAATGGTGGCACTTCCTGTTAAAAGTGGGCGTTTCCCCATGATTTTTTTTTTTTTTTTTTGCAGTATTTTAATCAAACTAAAGAGTTTGAACACTGCATTTTTTTGCAGTTTTCCCTCAAAAATAATACTTTCCGGTAAGGTTTTTCAAATTTTAATTGTTTCATCACTCTTCATATAATGTGATTTTTTTGATTTTTTTTTTCAATTGCAAAAATGATAGGTTCTATGTTTTAAAACAGGTTATTATCAGGTTTTCACTCATTTTTGAGACAAATTTGGTGGAATAAATATTTTGTTTTGTTTTGTTTTTGTTTAAAATGTTTGCCATTTTGAGCCTATTTTGCCACATTGATGTTTACCGCTGGGTATTTAAACAATAAGTAATTTCCAAAAGGACAAGATATGATAAGAGCCCAATTTTGCCCTCCAACTTTGAAATTATTAAAATGAGCTAAAAGTATGTGTGTATACTTTAAATTAGTTAAACTTTACTATATCAGCATTGTTTTGTTTACAGTGATCCGTTATGATTTTAAAATAGTTACCCAAAGTGGCTTTAAAATCATGATTTGATGAAAAACTGGGGAAAAAACTGCAATTTTGAAGTGGTTTTCAGCAAATTTGACTATGAGCCACACAGAGTACCACTACAATAATTTATGTAGATAATCATTTTTAATATAGAAACAAACCACAAAAATATCTTTGTGGTACTCCGTGTGGCTCCTAGTTAAATTTACCAAAAACTACTCAAAATTTGCATGATTTTAACACTTTTTCACAAAAATGTCATTTTTGCATAATTTGATGACGTCATAAACAAGATTTAATTAAAATTAATGTTAATTTACTATTCCTTGTTTATCTTAAGAACTTATCTAGAAAAATTCAACCCTTGTTCAATTATTTTTAAAAAATGGTAAATTAGGGGGCAAAATTTAACACTTATCATATCTTGTCCTTTAATGACTGCTCTATATATACTATGACTCCCTAACTAGAAATACTCAAAATTTGAAAAATATGCAAAAAATGTAAGTCTTCTTAATATTTTGTGATTATTGAACGTTTTAAGTGCCATACATGTATATTGGCAAATGGTTTGACAATAGTTCCTTTAAGATGTTGGGTGTAGTTTAAAAAAAAAACATATATGCACTGGGTACAAACATTGAAAGGCAGGGCATCCGTGTGTGTGTGTCGGTACGTCTGTCACAATTTTTGTCTTACCTGCAACTTTAGTTGCTGAAGGCTAAACATAGGTATTACTTTCCAGCAGCGGCATAAACTTTTTTGTAAGACTTTTGTGGAAAATAAATTGCAAGAAAAGTATAATAGCTAGGCATCTGATATTTGGTATACAGACAGTTGGGGTTATGGTCTTCACAACTGGCGTTTGACCCTGACCCCAATTTCATGGTTCAGCAACTCTGTGAACTTAGATGGGTTTTTTTCAGGCCAAAAAACCCGGGTGTTGCTAAAAGGCGGAACGGAAAACGGAACGGAAAACGGGACGGAAAAACGGAAACGGAAAAACGGAATTCAAAATTGATATAATAATTAAAATTCATAGATTTACTTCGCAATTTTCTCAATTTTTAATGTTAAAAAATAGTTTTCACCAGTAAACACATTGAATTCTTGACTTGTTTGAAATATCTAATCAAGATAAAATTAGTTATTCAAAACAGCGCACTGCGTTAGTTTCTTTAAATATTCAGAAGATAAAGGTTCCATGCCATTACTTAGATATTATATAAAAATCTTTACAACTTTCTTTTCTTACTGTTTTATTTTATGTTTAAAAACAAACTTAAAGCTAGGCTTAACGCTGTTATTCTTAGATTACCACTAAGTTATGTATGTTTGTTTTAATACACCTATTCCACTTCACGTCATTTTTTATACGGTTCTTCCGTTGATGTTTAAAGTATAAACATGAATCGGGAACCGGAGTTGCAGTGGTAAAAGCGTCGTACCACTAACAACTAGGTCCGTGGAAGGCTCCTCGTGAGAGGGCCACTTTTTTGGCTCTCTCTTGACACCTTTTGCAAGGATAGTCCCTCAGAGAGGCTAAATTGTGGACAGTTGCAATGTACTCACTGCAAATTTGTGGGTGAATCATAGGGTTACCAATTTGGACATTCAAATGTCTCGATCAAAAGTTAACCAATGCAAAGACAAAATAAGTTGATACAAAAAGAAACTTACACATTTTTTTAATTCCAAAAAAAGAAATCAGAGGTTTTAGGAACATAATTCACTAAAATGAAGTACATACGTTTTAAGATACCGCTAAGCATTGACTTGAATTTCAATCCCCCTTCACCATTCGTCAGTTTTATTTGCCGGATTTCACAGAGTGAAAAATCCGGGTTATAAAATGGTAAATGTCGGGCGGACGGGCGGCATTCGGGATGGGAAGAAATTTTCGTAACAGTTTCCTCAGCAACTTCTTATCACAGCCACTTGATATTCAGGGTTGGGTCCCATTAAGTCGGATTTCAAGTCTGCTGCTCACCTACTTCCTGTTTAACGAAACCCGGTCATTTTTAACTTTGACAGATTTTTGGTTTATATTCTATTAACGGTTCATTTTATTTTTTACTTTGCACCATTGACCAACATTTCAATGTTTAATAAAGGTAATGACAAAACTGCGAACTGGGATGATCAATTCCAAATGTCTAAAAAAAAGTCAATACAAGCCAAATATATGCCGGAGAAATTGAAAGATGTAAAGGTAAATGTCGTGAGTAGGAATAGGCAAATATAATTTCGAAATTCAAAGAATCATCACAAATACATATCACTATAACAACTTTTAAGGATTGCAATGGTCCTAAGGGACGGACCATTTAACTTAAAGGGGGGGGGGCTTGTTTTTTTTGTTTTGATAAGAAATGTTTTATCCGCGCAGAGCGCGGACAAAATATTTATTTTTCGAAGGCGTCGCGACAGAATATTTTTTTCATTATCAGCATTATTTTTTATAGCAGAAATCCTTCTTCAGAATATTTTTTTTCTTACCCTCAGCTGCCAAAATATTTTTTTCATCAAAAATAATTTTCAAAATATTTTTTTTAGGAAAAAACCAAGTTAAATGGTCTTTCAAGTTAAATGGTCGGTCCCTAAGTAAATCGGTACAGGCATTTAAAACAAAATGGAAGGTTCATCCCTGACCATCAAACCTCACCCTTTCATTGAAAACCCGTCTTGTTGTATAATGCAATTAAAGTCAAACAAAAAATCAGTATAGTTGCATGACATATTGACTGAAAGAATATAAAATTTCAGTTTTCCTTATTTCTTCAAGTGTATGCAATGAAATAAATCACGTATTTGATCAATAAAAACAGAAGTATCATGAAAATCTTACATGGAAGTTTGCTACACTCTGCTACAAGTAGATAATTGTAGTTTACCCCGGCACTACAGAAACTGCAAGCAGGTTCGTCAAAAGATGCTAAGCAGTGACAAAAGAAAATGTACAGATTATATATTACAAAATGTTTTGATAGCCACGAAAGATGTTTAATCCTTTTTTTTATATATACTCTTCAAAAAAAGTTACGCATAGATAGAAAAATCCCCGTATGTTTAATGCAAATCGAAAAAATTTCAAAACATTATTGCCGAGCTGTTCTGCAACCGATATTCACGAAATAAAATCCAGTAAAAAGAAAACAAAATAAAGATTGTTTGAATAATTTTAACCAAAATCCTAACTTCAATGGTTTTTAAGACATTGTGAGTAGAACACGACTAATGTTTTTCACGGAACATTTTGCATTGATTTAAACGGGAAATTGAATCGTAAAATTGTACACTTGAGTTCCACTTGCGCAATATCTTAAAAAGCAGCGATGTTAAGATTTTACTCAAAATTAAACAAACAATCTCTATTTTGTTTCCTTTTTACTGGATTTTATTTCGTGAAAATCGGTAGCAGAACAGCTCGGCAATACTGTTTTGAAATTGTTTCGATTTGCATTAAACGTACGGGGAATTTTCTATCTATGTGTAACTTTTTTTTAAGAGTATAGTTTATACATGTATATGCTTGAAGATAGTCAATTTACATTTAAATTTAAAATTTTCATATCTAAACGTCAAACAGTAAATGTGTAAAGTAGTGAAAAATCATTATCGGTATTAGAAAATAACAACATTGCGAGGTAAAACAAAACAAAAAATCAATATTTTAACTAATTTTTTATTCCGTTTTTCCGTTTCCGTTTTCCGTTCCGTTTTCCGTTCCGCCTTTTAGCAACACCCAAAAAAAAACCTCTGTAAGACTTTTGTGGAAAAAGAATTTAGTGAAAAGTATAAAAGTTTGGCATCTCATATCTGGTATACAGACACTTTGGGTTATGGTCTATGCAACTGGCCCCATGCCATTTGATCCTGACCCCATTTTCATGGTTCAGAGACTCTGTGAACTAAGATTATTTTTGGGGCAAAAAAAAACTGCTTTGTAAGACTTTTGTGGAAAATGAATTATGTGAAAAGTATTATAGCTTGGCATCTAATATCTAGTATACAGACACCTAGAGTTATGGCCTATGCAACTGACCTTTACATAATTTTCATGGTTTAGTGACTCTGTGGACTTAGATGATTTTTGGGACAATTAAAACTTTTGTGGAAAATAAATTAAGTTAAAAGTATAATAGCTAGGCATCTGATATTTGGTATACAGACATTTGGGGTTTTGGTCTACAAAACTGGCACCATGTTGTGTGACCCTGACTCCATTTTCACGATTCAGTGACTTTGTGAGCTTAGATGATTTTGGGTTGAAAATGAGTTAAGTATTATACATGTAGCTAGGCATCTGATATTTAGTGATAATGGTATACACAACTAATGTCACCATGTAATGGGACTTTGACCCCATTTTCATGGTTGAATGACTTAGTGAATGTTGGTCTTTTTTCATTGTTTCTCAATAACTATGGTATCTAGAACACACTTCAGACATTTTTGTGATGGTTAAATGGAATTCTGTAAACTGTCACATGACCTTGGTCTAAACTTTTCTGAAGGCCCAGCTAGACGTTCAATGATTTCTGTGATGGTGCTGACAGGCAAGACTATGGAAATTAGGTTTGTTGGATATCTACTTGTACTTCCTGTTTACTGACTTAGTTAGGGGATATGCAGGGGGTATATTGAGTGAGCAGTGCCTCACAGTTATCTTGTTATGTTAAGAAATGTCATAGGTGATACTCATCTTTCCATTAACCAAGTACTTTGAAATGGAAGACAGCAATTCCATGAATTCTGGTTATATCAAACTAAACTTTTGTTTTTAAATTGATAGAAATCAACTTAGTACAGGGTTATCTTTATATATGTTGTTCGACATCTTTTACATGTTTTGGGAGGTGAACTACTTTTTAGCTCACATGGACCAAAGGACCATGTGAGCTATTGCCATCACTTGGCGTCCGTCGCCGTCTGTCGTCCGTTAACAAATCAAATCAAATTTTATTAGCACAAGTTACGCCCAATGAAGGGCCAAAGGCTACAAACAATAGATTGACAAAAATACAACAAATAATAATAGCATGTACAATGAAACTTAAGTGTCTCCTGTCCTCAGTGTCATTGACTGTTTTAAAAAGGATCCCAGAAATTTCACTTCTTGGTTTAAGATTAAATTTAGCTTTATTTCGTTTTGTGAAGAAGAATCAATATTAATTTTATCGAAATATATTTTCCTGCAATTTTCGTTAATTTTACAACTAAAAAGAAAGTGACTCTCATCTTCAATCGCATTGCAAGTTTTGCAAATTCTATTTTCTCTTTGTAATTTCTTATATCTCCCAGTTTCTATAGCTAACTGGTGGTCACTTAACCGTAATTTACATATTAATTTTCTGTATTCAGTATTGTCTGTTAACAAATATGGTTCTAAATTATAATTATTTTTTATTTGTTTAAAAGTTTGTAGCTTGCTATTTTGGTCCAAGTTTTCAATCTTGTCCCAAAATATATTATTATAACTATTTTCAACTTTCTCTTTTTAGTATTTCTTTTTATTGTCTGTATTTTTCTTAAATTCAGACTGTGGTAGATTGTATGATTTTTTAATATGTTTTATATAGCTATACCAAGTATAAATGCCATTGGAGTCTAATTCTTTAGATATACTATAACACTCTTTTAGTATTGGATTTATATTTGGATTATTTAATCTATCTTCATACAATAAAGATTGTATCTTAATGAAGCTATCCACCGGGTATCTTCCCATTTCAGATCTAGATGCTATATTACTGGTACATTTTTTCACACCTAAAGTTAGTATGTACTTTATCTACTATAGATTTATCTAAAAAAGACATTAAATCGGCTTTAGAATTACTTAAAGATGCCCGCTTTGAAGAGTTATAAAATGATTTATAAATATCCATATGTTGTGTACAAGTTGCAACTTTGTACATGTTGCAACATGTACAAATAAAATGTACAGGTTGCAACATGTATGGTGCAATCGTACAAGTTGCAACATGTACACCTTTTGCTGTACATGTTGCAACATGTAGGTTTGTTTGTTCATACGTTTGTATGGTTTTGGTTTTGTCAATATCTTGTGCTAAAGTGAAAATCTTGGCAATTACAATTAGTTTAGGAATGATATTTGGAAAGTGGGTATATCTCGGATAGTAATTGACATCTGTTTCGTATTCAGGTCACCTCTGCTTACATTTTAATGTTAAGGGCAAGGGGATTAGCTGTCGTGTGCAACTGCTCCATTTCTAATTTTTTGTCTCGCCTGCGAAGCAGAACGGGACATAGGTGTTACTTTACCGGCGGCGGCGACGGCGGCGTTAACTTTTTGGAAAAGTTTTATACCTCCATATCTCAAGAACTATAGGTCCTAGGTTGATGAAACTTGGTATTCATATGCCCCAGTAGTAGTTTAGCACAGTTGCATCACCATCTTTTGACCTTGATCTTGATTTTCTGGTTGAGTAACTCTGACAATTTTCAATACATATAATAGCAATGGAAAAGTTTTGCGAGCATCTACATATCTCAAGAACTATAAGTTCTAGGTTAATGAAACTTGGTATGCATATGCCCCAGTAGTAGTTTAGCACAGTTGCATCACCATCTTTTGACCATGACCTTGATTTTCCGGTTGAGTGACTTTGACAATTTTCAATACATATAATAGCAATGGAAAAGTTTTGCGAGCACCTCCATATCTAAAGAACTATAAGTCCTAGGTTGATGAAACTTGGTATACATATGCCCCAGTTGTAGCTTAGCACAGTTACATCCTCATCTTTTGACCTTGACCTTGATTTTCCGGTTGAGTGACTTTGATTATTTTTATTGCATATATTTGCTATGTTTAAGTTCTATAAACATTTTTTGATCTTGACCTTGATTTTTCGGTTGAGTGACTTTGATTATTTTTATTGCATATATTTGCTATGTTTAAGTTCTATAAACATTTTTTTGATCTCAGAAACTGAAAATCCATGTAAATTCAAAATATAGTGGAAGTTAGAAAGAATAATTGTTTCTGATGGTGCCGGCAGGCGAGACATACTTTAGTGTTAACTCTTGTTTTAAACGTAAATGTGATCATAGACAAGGAGATTTTTTTCTCTCAGAAAGTTGCCAAGGACTATGTTCAGCAATATTGAACGGTCAACTTTTATTACAAGGTGTACATAATTGACATTTCAAGTTACATTGCAATTTCAGTGTTTTTGGATAAACATCAGGTACATCAGCTACACTTACAATCACACATCCTGTAACTCAATCTGTGTCCTTCTCATTTAACCATTTTGTCATAATGCACACTTGATAATTCCTATGGACACTAATTATAATTTGTAGAAAATTTATCCTTCAAAACAATTTCGCTTAAATGAGATCCTTTCTAATGTTCCAAATGAGCTTCTCAAATAATTCAATTTTAATCATGTTGAACAGCTTTAGAACTCTCATATCTAAGGCATTTGAGTAGTAAGCTGCTGCAAATGGACTTGCGCCCATCTATCAATATTAATCAGTCCGTGTGCCATTTTTTTTTACGCATGACACAATGACTCATAACAAAATGCTGCTTGCTTGGGCCTTTTTAAATTCTTGTATGAGAGCTGGTGCATCTCCCTAGACAATCTCTTGATACACCTCCTGCTGTGTTTCATTCATTTTGGAAACCTTGTAGCGTTTAACCTTTAAACAGCTTCTCAGTTCAAGCTGGTCTTTGAGATATCTTTTCAATTTCTATCATTTCTATTAAAATTTACTCAAAGGGGCTAAGTACACTAGTTTCTTGGTATAAATTTTAGAATAAAAAAACAAAAACAAACACAATTAATTTAAAACAGAATTTTATGTATTTGACACTTTTTATTTACAAAACAAGGAAACATAAATGTCTTCACTGACCAATAGTACAAGTTAGAACAAATTTCTTTAAAACAATTGTACATGTTGCAACATGTACAGCAATTAGTGTACATGTTGCAACTTGTATGATTGCAACATACATGTTGCAACATGTACAACTTTTTGTACATGTTGCAACATGTACAATATTGTAACTTGTACACAACACATATACCAAATTTCACTATTGTAGGTCAATATTGGCCTCACTAATGAATCGAAAAGGTGACATGCAAGATTTACAGGAACCTGATTTAGGTGGTTCGTTCCTGCTTTGATTGAAAACAAAACTTTGTAAGCTTTTTGTGCTAGATATTTTGCCGACTGAGTAAGGTTCCCATTTGATGATATAAAAATTCCTGCTCTATTTTATTCTTATTATAGTATATATTTAAGTTTTGGATAATTCTGTTATTACTAATAATCATTGATTTCGTTTTCTTGCAGTTCACGGAAAGTTGCCACTTTTCGCAATAAATGGCTAACTTGTTCAAGCTTTTCTGTAAGCCCTCTTCTGATTCAGAAAGAAGAACTAAATCGTCGGCAAATAAAAGACTTCCAAGTTTGGATTCGTGTAAAGCTAAAGGCATAGTTTCACCAGTACTTAATAAATCAATTATATCGTTTATATATACAATTTTTCAAAAATCTTTTCCTCTGAAACTACTGAACAGAATTTAATGAAACTTAGTATGAATGATCCTTAGGGTGTCCTGCACCAAACTTGTATGTAGATTTTTTTTTTGATCCGTCAAAAAACATGGCCACAGCTACTAAAAATAGAACAGGGGGGTCAGACAACTGTTTTTGGCTTGTAAAGCTGTTGCTTGCTTAAATGTTCAGCTCATTTAGCCCTACAAAAGGCGTTACGGCCCCTTAAAGGCAAAAAATAGAGTTTTTGGCCCTTAGAATAAAAACTATTGCCTGTCTTGTGTAATCTGATTCTCAAAAACCAAATGCTGGATCTTTCTGAAATTTTACAAAGTGATTACAGATACATGTATCTTAAAGATGTGCACCTTCCCTTTTGGGGTCATTTAATAATTTCGTTTAGAAATTAAGGGCTCAAAAGGGACAAAAAATCGAATTTTTAGCTCACCTGGACCGAAGGTCCTCACTTGGCGTCCGTCGTCGTCCGTCGTCGTCGTCTGTCGTCGTCCGTCGTCGTTAACATTTCTTTGAAAATCTTCTCCGAAACGACTGAAGGGATTGCTTTGAAACTTTGCACACTTCATCTATGGGATGTCCTGTACAAAGATTGCACAAATGGTGACCGCCGTCCAAACAACATGGCCGCCGTTACTAAAAATAGACTAGGGAGTCAGACTGCAGTTTTTGCCTTGTAAATCAAAAAGTATAAGAGATAGATGAAATCTGATGCCACGGTACTGCTTCAGCATCAAAAGCTCTACAAAAGTCTCCATTGAGTCGAAGTTGTCAGATGACCCCTTATAGGAGTTACAGCCCCCTTAAAGGTGAATAATAGCATTTTTTCATGTTTTTGGCCTATTGAATGAAAACTATATCAGATAGAGAAAAGTTGTTGCTTGCTTAAATGTTCAGCTCATTTAGCTCTACAAAAGTCCCCATAGGATCGAAGTTGTTAGATGACCCCTTATAGGGGTAACGGCCCCTAAAATGACGTTTTTCATGTTTTTGGCTTAGTGAATGAAAACTATAGCAGATAGAGAGAAGCTGTTGCTTGCTTAAATGTTCAGCTCATAAAGCTCTACAAAAGTCCCCATAGGATCGAAGTTGTCAGATAACCCCTTATAGGGGTAACGGCCCCTAAAATGACGTTTTTTTCATGTTTTTGGCTTAGAGAATGAAAACTATAGCAGATAGAGAAAGGCTGTTGCTTGCTTGAATGTTCAGCTCATTTAGCTTTACAAAAGTCTCCATAGGGTCGATGTTGTTAGATGACCCCTTATAGGGGTTACAGCCCCTTAAAGATGAAAAATAGTGTTTTTGGCCTATAGAATGAAAACTATTGCAGATAGGGAAAAGTTGTGCTTGAACATTTGTTCAGCCCTAAAGATCTACAAAAGTCTTTATAGGGTTGAATTTGTCAGATGACCCCTTATGGGGTTACAGCCCCTAAAAGGCGCAAATAGTGTTTTTGGCCTATAGAATAAAAACTATTGCAGACAGAGAAAAGCTGTTGCTTGCTTAAATGTTCAGCTCATTTAGCTCTACAAAAGTCGTAATAGGGTCGAAGTTGTCAGATGACACTTTATAGGGGTAATAGCCAGAAAATACCACAAAACCTGACAGAATCTGAATGTTGTTTTGGTTTGCTGAAGAAGCGCGAAATTCTCTGACAAGGAAATGGCGTCACGTAATCCATAAAGGGATAATTTCGTCCCCGCTTAATGTCGTCCCGGAATGTTACAGGATTTATTATTTGCACAAATAAAATGTCGTCCAAGAATGTTACAGGATTTATCATTTGCACAAATATTAAATTGAATTTTTAATAGGTAGTTATATATTGATCCCAGATATTTTAACAACAACTTTCCCAAATGCATGCATATGATTTGGGTTGGGTGGGGTCAGACTTTGCTACTATTTCAAAGTTCCCTCTTTACGTTAAACTTAGCCGGTCGAGCACATGGATTTATTTTTAAAAGGTATATACATGTATAGATTTTCGATGCTCGCTAAAAAGGCAGGGCCTTAATCATATTACCGCTGTTTTTGTATACTAGTTATATCCCTCCATTTGTGTGATAAACTTCGATACCAATCACAAAATTTGAACGACCATTTTCAGATTTGTTAGTAAAAAAGCCAAAGTGGAAATAAATTCCAAAAGGCTCATTCGTTTGAATTGCTTGATATTTCTTTTGGAAACCACCAAATATGTTTACATTCGAAGGCTTTCGAGTAAAATCAAATGTGTTGATGCTATTACTAGATACAAAAGATTCAGAGTGGACAATTTCCGTCATTTCTTTTGATTTTTCTTAAGATTCTTGTTTGATGGACAGCATTGCTAACATTAATGGAAATAATTTCGGAGGGAAGATTTCACGACAAAAGAAATGAAAGTCGTCTCAGTGTATTCTGCCTCATTTAACATGTGCAAAGAAATTCCTTTATGACCTCCTTTTGTCAGTATTTCCCGGTAGGAAGTTTAACGATAGGTGTTTTGGAGCCCCCGCCCCCATTCCAAAGCACTCAAGAAATGTCTGTATGATATTCATCTGCTATTCGATTCCATTGCTTTCTAGTTCTTCTCCGCTTTCTATAATACAATTGCATTTTCACATTGATCCAATCAATAATAAATGTCAGCCTGGTGTAATTAAGCACACCATCTATTTTATTCTAACGACACATAGTATAAGTTTTATGCATAACAAAATTGGTAGTGTCTATCAGATTTCTCTCTAAATAATGGATTCATCTAGTATTTAATAAAACGGTTGGATATCAACGAGATCTAGGGCGTTCTAGAGTAGTTATAAATATTACACTTTCACACTTACATCTAACAATAAATAATGTGGACGGTTTCTTTAGTAACGATCAGGTAATTATTCTTTTTTTATATATTACATGTATTATATCTTGTATGTTATTTTTTCTAAAAACTGTTCGTATGAATTTTTATCTTTTTTTATTTTTAACAAATGAATGCATCAAGAAGATCAAAACTTTCTGCAGTATCTATTATAGTCTATAGAGCACCTCTGATGAGTCTTGAATAGACGAAACGCGCACTAGGCGCAGCAAAATTTATTGTCTGGAACTTTAATGCCATTTTAATTAAGCAGGTTCTCTTTGTCATTTATGTATATTATATTTTCAACTGTCAATTAGCGGAATTTTGCTTATCGGATAACTATGGAAGCCTCGACGTGCATTTAAAAAGTATTTAACTCGTGCGCACTACTGAGTTTCGAACTTGCGCGAATGAGTTCCAAACTTGTGCGCAGGATTTTTTTTATCTCGTGCGCACGATTTGGTAACTTTTGCGCTAGTAACTCGTGCGCATAAGTTACAAACTCGTGCGCAAGAGATTGAAACTCGTGCACACAAGTTTGAAACTGGTGCGCACCAGTTAATAAATCGTGCGCACGAGTTTCGACCTTGAACTGTTGCGCATGAGCTTCGAACTGGTGCGTACGCGTTACTAACTGGTGCTCACTAGTTAATAAATCATGCGCACTAGTTACTAACTGGTGCACACTAGTAACTAACTTGAGTGCACCAGTTAATAACTCGTGCGCACGAGTTTCGACTTTAAACTGTTGCACATGAATTTCGAACTTGTGCACACGAGCTACTAACTGGAGCGCACCAGTTAATAACTCGTGCGCACGAGTTTCGAACTTAAACTGTTGCTCACGAGTTTCGAACTGGTGCGCATGAGTTTGTAACTTGTGCGCACGAGTTTAATATATTTTTTTTGGTGGCACGTTGGGGTTTCCATAGATAACCAAAAAAAATGATCTGATAAAAAATAGTAAGCTTTAACGAAATCTAAAAACCTACAATATAAATTGTAATTCCGCAACCTATAGTTTACGTTCCATAAACTAGATGTCCCGTGCGGGGTTCGGGTGGCGAAAATGCCCGCAGCAGAGCCTAGCTTGTCGTAAGAGGCGACTGAGGGTCTTGGGACTCTGACGTCGGGTCAGTGGTTAGCCCACAGAGTGACCAAGTGTGTACCCTAGGTGGCTGAAAAGAGTTGCCCTCGTCCCCGGGGGTTATCAGGCCTATAATATGTAAACCTTGACCGCCGACCATAGTGGACCCACGTGTATAGAGAGTGCCACGCTTCATGCACGTTAAAGACCCCTTTGTGGACCGCCAAATAGTGCACCAAATAGGCTATATTTTTTGCCACTACCCACCACTCTCTTTTTCCTGTGGTTCTTCAAAATTTACTGTTCCGTTGTTTCCCACCCCATCCCCAAATCTCATTTATCATCATTATTTCATGTTCGTTTTCATGTTCACCTAACCGAAAAGGAAAATGGGTCATTTTCCTGTTCAAAATAAAAAAAATTAAAAAATCGAAAAAAAAAAAATTGAAAAAAAAATTGAAAGGAAAATGAATAACGAAAAGGAAAATGGGTCATTTTCCTATTCAAAATCGAAAAGGAACATGAAAAACGAAAAGGAAAACGAATAAAGAAAAGGAAAATGGGTCATTTTCCTATTCAAAATAAAAAAAAAAATCGAAAAAAAGAATTTTGAAAAAAAAATTTGAAAAGGAAAATGAATAACGAAAAGGAAAATGGGCCATTTTCCTATTCAAAATCGAAAAGGAAAATGAAAAACGAAAAGGAAAATGGTTTTTATATGTATGTATTTGTATTCATATAAATTTTCAAATTCAAATTCAAATTAGTTTATTGGATAAAGCATAGTCAAATAATGAACAAACAATACAATATTGCGTAATCCAATACATTACATGAATACAAAATTTAACATAGAAAATACATATTTTCAAAGTATAATGTAATTTACACATGTATACTGTTATATAGCTATATAATATTAAACATTTTTATTTTTGTGTAGTAATGTTTTAAATGTGTATTTAAATACTAAAGATCATATAAATTTGGCTTAATAATTATTACTCAATAGACTGTTTCAAGAATTTATCTCTAACTGAAAAGGATTCTTGTAAAAATAAACAAATATTTTTGGTGTCCTGTATTGTGGTAGGATTTAAAAGCTTACTGGCAATTTTTAATGGGGTATCATTTATGTCATTTAAATTTTTATTAAATAAAGTGAAAAATTTATCTCTTAGTTTATTATAAGTGGGACAATCTAATAAAAAATGTAGTTCATCTTCTACTTTACTGCTTGCATTTTTACAAAATATTTCTTCCACAGGAGTAATAGGTTTACTATATCTACCTGTTTCAATGGCTAAGCTATGTGCGCTTAGTCTCAGTTTAGTTAATTTTGATCGAAGGTGTTTATTTATATTGAATTTCAGGTAGTCTTGAAGTTCAAAATCTTTGGTAATTTGACTAAAAAATCTAAGTTTCCCTGTATTACTATTTTTGATGTGTGAAAGTTCATTTAATAGTTTTTGAGAGATATATGATTTAATTTCTTTTTCAAATTCTATATGAGTTTTTTCAAGACTATCTAAGTTGAATAAAGTTTTAAAATTGTCTATTGATTTCATCCATGAGGATGTATTTTTAGAGTTAAGAATTTTGTCTTCCCCAAAGGCTGACCTAAACAAGTCGTACACATGCTCTTTGGATGATTCAATTTCTAAAAGGCGTTTATAATATTTAAACATTAGTTTGAAGGCCTTAAAACATAAAGGGTATTGGCCTAGTTCCATCTGGATTCCAAAAATAGAGGTTTTATTATGAACACCAAGGATGTGTTTCAGAATCATGTTCTGTGTTTTTTCAAATGTGAATTTGTTTAAATTCTCTGAGTTAAGTGTTTGGTCAGCAGTCTAAATTTCTGATCCATATGTAAGAATAGGAACTATCATTGATTCATATAGTTTAATCCATTTCTGTACAGATAAATTTTCAGAGGATGGTATATTGGTTTTTAAGGCAAAGAAAGCTTTTCTTTATTGGCCATTTATTAGTGAAAGTAAGTCCAAGATATTTATACTGATCCACATATTCTAGTGTTTTATTATTAAATGTAATTGAAAGTGGAGGTTTAGAGTTATTTCTTATTTTTTTACCAAGTGTCATAACTTTTGTTTTCTTAGTATTGATTTTTAGGTCCCATTTTTCACAATATTTTCCAAGAGAATTAATACAGTTTTGTAGTCCTATTGGTGATTCTGAGATGATAACTAAGTCATCTGCATATAATAGGTGATTAAAAGTATGGTTATGTAGTCTTACTGGGTTTGTTTTAGATTGGTCATCAAAAACTGAATCTATATCATCAACAAATATGTTAAACAATGTGGGGCTTAGGCTGTCCCCTTGTTTGACTCCAAGGGTTGCCAAAAATGGTTCACTATATGTGTCCCCGAACTTACACGAGTACAGTGTATTAGAGTACATATTATCTTTAATAATATTAAGGAAGTTACCCCCAATTCCTTTCCTTTCTATTTTTTGAAAGAGTTTATCTCGATCTACACTATCAAACGCTTTCTTGAAATCAACAAAACAGAAATACAATTTCCTTTTTTTGGTTATCTAAATATTTATTAATGAGCGTTTTAAGTATAAATATATGATCTGTGGTTCTATAACCACTTCTGAAACCTCCTTGGAGTTCCTTTTTTTCTTGGTAGTCTGACAATCTTCTTTGAAGTAGAGAAGTAAATAATTTGCCTACACAACTTGTAACGCTTATACCTCTGTGATTATTACAGTCATTAGGGTATCTAGACTTAAAAATTGATGAAATCAGAGTATGATTCCATATTTTAGGGAACTTTCCATTCTTAAGAATTTTATTCAATAAATTTACTATAGTTAAAACTAAGGTAGAGTTTCCTACTTTGATAAACTCATTTAAAATTAAGTCAGTTCCTTCCTTTTTACTGTATCTTTTGATACCCTTTTAACTTCATTACATGTAAAGGGGTAGTCTAAGGGAGTGGGTTTTTGTTCTTTTCTTTCTGCTGAGTCTTCTTTATTTAATGGTGAATGATTATTGGTTAATAATGATTTATAATGTTCGACCCATTCTGATTCAGTTATTGAGTTGAGGGACTCAGTTTTATGTTTTTTGATTCTATTAAGAGAGCTCCAAAACTGTTTCGAGTTATTTGGATCTATTTCATTAATGTTGTCAATGAGCGACGAAAAAAAGTTATTTTTCAACTGTTTTCTAAGTTTATTATATTCTCTTACCCTAATATGATAGGCATTTCTAATCCAAATATTTTTAGGATCTTTTTGTAATTTCTTTCCTAATGATCTGACCTCTCTACGTAGCATAAGACAATTATTTGACATCCAAGGTTTTTTTACTTTTATTTTTAGGTCTCCTTGGACGTTTAAAAATTAGTGTTTTAGAGGCAGCTTGAATATATATATTGTTAAGGATCAATATCTTCAAATTTATCATCTTCAATTAATGAGTTAAGAGTGAGGATATTATCTATAGAATCCTTTTCTAGTAAGGCATGTTTGTATGCTTCTCTTACATTTTCATCCCATTTATATTGACCTATGTAGGTTTTGTTGAGATTTTGAGTTATCTTTCTTTGTATATTAGAATTCATATATAATGATATTAGGCAGTGATCTGAAAATTCAACAGGAGAATGTACAATAAAGTATTCAATATCGTAAAAAATACTACTGCAAGCATATAGTCAACTTTGCTTTGCCCATTACTATTATAAAAAGTGAAATATCACAGTGAGTCTCCGAGGAACCTTCCATTTAAGATACGCATTTGGAAATCTCTACAGATATCTATTAAAAGTTTACCATGCAAATTTTTGATTTGGTCTAGCTGATTTCTGGGTATAGGAAAATCTTCACAATAGTTGGATGGTATTGGACATTCGTTAATATTTTCATTATTATCATCATCTTGTATAAAATCTATAAGATTACTTGTCCGTGCAGAAGAATTTCACCCATTTGTTTATATTTCATAATCTCGCTTTGTAATTTTGAGAACACAAGCTCAGATTCTTCTTTTGTATAATATGGTTTTATATAGCAGAAACATAAAAAAGTTTTTTTTGTTTAACCCAAAGAAGGCTTTGTCCAATTTCAACCATATTGAGAAGGCAGATTTCTCTATGACAACAACATTTTTTCCTATATAAGGTTTACAGTAAACTGCGATCCCCCCTGAGGGTCTTCCTCTACGTTTTCTTTTTGTTGCTTTAACAGTTATAGGAGGAGAAAAATTTGGAAGGTTCTTCGGAACATCACTGAGAGTTTCAGCACAACCAATTATATCGTAACTATCTACATAAGATAAAAAATCTTCATCTTCACTTTTAGAGTCGTTTAGACCATGAACGTTCCAAAAACCTATATTTAGCATAAGTTACATAAGTCATAATATATATGTAACAAGCAACACAAATACAAAAATATGGCGTCTGTTATGACAAAAGTTTGTATGTAAGTTGTCTACATATTTCTCATACTTATTTATCATTTGTACAATGATCAGAAATCTTATTAAAAGAACACATTGTATGTTTTTAAATCATGCACACAGGCATGTATATATGTTTGTATTTACTATGGTACTCTACATGTATAAAATATAAGTACGAAAATGAATTAGAAATAGAGAAGAATTACAATATTTTCTTCCACTTCTCATGTTTTTAAATATATAGTGTTGAGTTTGTGCATGTAATTAGACATAAAAATTCAGTAAACAAATATCAGGAAATTTTGTAAAAAATCATATGACAGGTCATAATAACAACAGGATATTTTCCTTAACTTATAATCAAATTAAATACAATTGTGTTTAGTTTAATTACCACTTGTAACTTGTGACTACTCTAGACATTTGTAACAAAAAAACAAAACAAAAAGAACAAAAAACAGCAAAAAACAACAAAAAAACAAAACAAAATACAATCTATCAATGTAGCAAACTAACATACATTTAGGGTTCAAGGTTGTATATTGTACGATTCTGATTTAAAATTAATTGAGCAATCTAGCAAGCTCCTTCAGTAGTTCTCCGGCTTTGTGGTTTTCTGATTTTGGGGTCTTCTGTTTTTTGAGTTCCAAGGTTGTCTCACTTGTCTGCCACTATAATGACTATTATAGGATTGTCTCACTGGATCTTTGTTTCTGATGTATTCTGAGTATGGTTTCATACCGAGTATTGGGTTTAGGTGAGTTTTTATTATCCCGATAAAGCTGCTTTGTCCTTTTCGGCTAAAGTGTATACCATCTGTATATAGGGATTGATCAGTTGCTGATATCAAGCTATTTTGTACGAAAGCACAATTCTCTGTAGTGTCGCAAAAGGTTTCCATTTCTTTGTTAAACTTGTAAACTTTGTCATTGAAAGGTGTTTGCTTCACTCTCTCGAATGTTGGCAGTACATGGATATTACAGCTTACCGATTTCCTTCTTACTGAGTGTATCAGTCGTTTCATTTCATCTATGCATTCGTTAAGTGGTTTTTTTGTCCAGGTCGTTGCTACCTACACCAATTACTAAGTGTTTGGGTAGATCGTGTGAATTACAGAAGTTCTCTGCTCCTTTAATGGTCTTTTCACCTGGGCCTAGAACTGTCATATGTACATCCTGATAACGATACATTTTTTTCAATTTGAAAAACGAAAAACGGAAAGGAAAATCACTTGTGTTAGGTTTCATGTTCGTCGCCTTTAAATGACCTATTTAGCGTTGCAAGGGCGTAAACCACCAACTCACTCACTAACTTACTATAAACAAGATTAATTGTGCTTAAATCTACAAGTAGTGGTAAAAAAACCTAGTTTAATTTATTTTTTGTTTCGTATATAACTATTATTTTATATGTGTCAATTTAAGAAATGAGAAATTTCTGTCTCGGTTTCACAAAATTTCATTTCAGATAGGCTGCTTTAAGTATTGTACGCCAGATTTAATTCAGAATTACTTTTGACTTGTTCTTAGAGTACTTGTTTTCTTAACATTCTATTATATTTCCTTGGTTTTGTGCAGAAGAATGAAAAATGCTGTGATCAGATGATCGCTTTTAGGGGTTATTCCCCTAAATACATAGACTATAATATTTTTGTCTTATGATAACTTGAACTTTGTTGATTGCTTAAATGTTTAACACAAAAAGCTCTATTTAGGGGTTCTGCCCCTAAAAGTTTTTAAAATTCCGTTTTTGCTTATAGAAATAGAAAATCTGTATGTTGGCTACTTAGATCAAAGGATAGCTAAAAATTTTAGTTATCAGTTGACCTCTATTTCAAGTTGCAGATAGAGATAAGCTGCTTGCTTGGTCAGCAAACACCTGTAAAGAAATCCATAAAAGTGCTGGGAGCGATTCTCAGGCTCCTAACAGTTTATTGTAAGGACAATTTATATATTTTTTTTTTTTATTGTTTGCATAAAATTAAAGAACGTGCCAATTAAAGATGTGCCAATTAAAGAACGTTTGTGTTACACACTGTTTTTTTTTGTATGTTTATATGACAATAAAATTATTATTTGTTAAAGACCATTTGTGGTTTTCCTTAATAAAAATAGGATTTGTTTTGATCAAGTCAACGCGATTACCCAAACCTAACTCACGGTGTATATCCATATCGGATCCTTTACGCGTTTTTTTTTTTACGTTTCTCGAATCCTTTACGATTAGAATCCGGATACTTTACAATACGAAAGACCGGTAGTGCCATTGGTTCTGTCACATTTCTCGATTGAAGCGGAGAAATTTCTCATTTCCAAGTTGACATTTCGCACTTCCAAGTTGACATTTCTCAGTTCCAAGTTGATATTTCTCAGTTCCAAGTTGACATTTGTCAGTTCCAAGTTGACATTTGTCAGTTCCAAGTTGACATTTGTCAGTTCCAAGTTGACATTTGTCACTTGGAAGTCAAGTTGAAACTGAGAAATGTCAAGCTGGAACTGCGAAATGTCAAGTTGGAACTGAGAATTGTCAACTTGGAACTGAGAATTGTCAACTTGGAAGTACAAAATGTCAATTTGGAAATGAGAAATTTCTCGCATCAATCGTGAAATGTGACAGAACCAATGGCACTACCAGTCTTTCGTATTACGATGATAGGACTAACCTGTCTTTCCTTTGAAAAGTATTTTCCTTATATATTTATGATAGTTCACAGAATATTTGAATCCATTAACAAAAACTTAAATTATTGTTTGCTTAACCTATCGTTTAATAAATGCATTTATTTTCTAAAAATATACACGTAGTCAATGAATCTGATAACTATGGCAAGTAAGTTAGGTTATGAAATAAAGATAAAATGACAAATTCATATTGAATTTGTAATGTTTACATTTAAAAAAGTATCTATATTTTATGAAATCCTTAAAAAAGAATAAAATAACTTCTTCAAAAACAAAAACGTAATCTTTCTTTTTACGGATACGATCATTTATCTCTAAATTTTCTGGCACGGATCCTTCCAAAATTTTCTGGCAAAGGATTAGTGACGATAAAAAATATAATTTCTTTTAAAAAAAAAGGTACTAAGAGAAAACAGAGTTCTTTGTGGTTGCACAAGCAAAGAAGAAAATGTCTTGGACTGTTTAGCTTCAATGGATCAAAATATACACCAGTATCTAAGCAACCGAAGAAATTGCACCTCACAAATGCTCCTCAAAAAGACAAAAGAACAAGGATAAAGCCGAGAAAAAAAACTATTTGATCAATCATTAGATGAGAAAAAAAGTCAAGGAAATCCAAACTTAATTCCAGTGGTACTCAATAACCTACAAAAGGAAAATGTAATGCATGACTTCTGTAACCTCATCAAGTTGATTGCTTAGAATAAATTCCCTTTTCATAATATCATAATATAGCATTCCTTTTACTACTTGAAGTTTCAAAGTGGTATGCTCTTGACAATACCTCTAAGATCAAACAATGAAATTTTGGAAGGTAATCTATAAACTTTTCCATGGTAAGGTACCGTGATTCATGACAGGTTTTTATACGACCGCAAAAAAATTGCGGACGTATTATGATATGATGCTGTCGTCGTCGTTGTCGTTCATGTTGTCGTCGTTGTCGTTCATGTTGTCGTCGTTGTCGTTGTCTGTTAACTTTTTAGTGTTTCCACTATCCGATTGCTATGAAATTTGACAGTACTGTTCCTTACAATGATTAAAGGATGAATGGGATTGATTTTGGGGGTCCCCCCATTTTTCGTTTAGATATTAGGCCAAAAATACTATTTTTTGTTAGTTTCCACAATAACTTTAGTTCCAGTTATCCGATTGCTATGAAATTTGACAATAAAGTTTCTTCCCATACCAGGATGGATGTGATTGATTTGGGGGTCCCCCTAATTTTGTTTCGAAATCAATGGCCCAAAAGGTCATAGTTGGCCTATTGCTGTGAAATTTGTCAAGTATTTTCTTATCGTAAGATAAAGGAATAAACCTGATGAATTTTCGCGCCCTTCCTTTCCCCGTTATGAAATTAGGGGCCAAACGGGCCAAAATAGAAATTTTTTTATTTGTGGTCCGATTTTGAATTTTTTTTGCATGTTTGTTCTTGTGAAATAGCAGATACAAAATTGAGAAAATTCATTTTTGCAACCCCATTTTTCCCCTGTTATGTAATTAGGGGCGAAAAGGGACCAAAATTGAAACTTTTTTACTTGTGATCCGATTTTGCATGTTTGGTCTTGTCAAATAGCGGATACAAAATTGAGAATAAATTCACCCTATTAAGTGATTAGGTGCAAAAAGGGGCCAAAATGAAAATTATCTTATTTGTGGTCCGATTTTGAAAATTTATTTTCATGTTTGTTCTTGTCAAAAAGCGGATATAAAATCGAGAATCAATTTTTGCGAACCCCTTTTTCACCTATTACATAATAAGGGGCCAAAATTGAAACTGTTTTACAACAGATTGACAATATCTCTTACTGTTTTCAAGAAGTAAGGTTTCAAAGGGGTAAAAAACATCAGTAATAATAGATTAACCAAGAAAATGGGTCTATTTCTTAATATAAAATTGAGCGGGGATATTGAAATGATATAAATATGATATTGTAAGTATTTTTTGTAAGTATATTTTTTTCATTTGCGTTTTAAATAGTTAAAATTTAATGAATTCCTTGTAAAATATGGATGGAAAGTCCACCAAAGACGGCATGTGTCAAAAACCTTTGTCCACCATGGGCTGCATGTGTAAAGAGCAATTGACTATCCACATTGGGCCTAAAAGGTACAGGGTTCAACGTGTTGCAGTCGTATTATACTGTGCTCGGTGAAGCTTTTTATTAGTCAGATGGACAGGTGGGAAAGACACCATCATCGAAAGGATATGATTTATCCCCAAGCCACTCAAATTAACTTTGCAGTACCGAGTACATCGGCTATTGATAGTTTTGATAGAGTAGAAACAAACATACCGAAGGAGCTTCCACCAGAAATTATTCACAATGCAATTGAACTAAAAAAATCAAATTTCAACAATTCATTTGGAGAAAGGTTGCTCCAGGTTTAAACAAAGTGAATTATGATCAGGATTTGTTTGATACAAGGTGCAAGTTTGAAAAGCTCTTTGGAACAAATAAACAGAGAAATCGAACAAATGAACAACTTTACTCATGAGTTCTCATCAGTTGAAGTACCGATGCAAATTGAAAACATTGAAAATATTGTGAAGATAGTGTTCGTTCGTATTCAAGACCTCCGTAAACTACTATTGTCACAACAGTTTTCTCCTTCTAAAGTAGTACCAAGTTCATTCTTTTTACATCCAGAAGAGTAAAGTTGGCGCTCAAAACATTTCGAAAAGAAGCCGGAGATGACTGGAGAAACTCGAGATTTGCGTATGCTATAAGTAGTTGTACAGGCAAATATTTTCCAACTAAAAGCGACTGTTAACAGACTTTTAGATGTTAACAATCGGTTGTGAGCTCGCCTTTGTTAATGGGACCGTTCTTGATATTTTCACCAAGGAAAATTTGTTCACACTTTAAGAACCAAATGACCTTTCAGACTCACATGTTGGTGATTTACGCTTCATAAAGCAAAGAACCGAAGAATGGTTTGAAAAATACGAAAAGACTTCAAACTGACTCAACTCAAACACAGTTCTACGCCATAACAATTATAAAAAAAAACAAAGAAACAACGCCAAAAATGTTTGCTATACCAATAAGATAAATATGCTTCACCAGACACATTGACAGCACAGGGGCTTGGATTTTGGTCATTTACCGTATATCAACTTAGAAAAAATCGACCTTCCGTCCGTCCCGCAAGTTTAACGGACTTTTTTCCACATATATTGAGCTGATTTTTGTGCATGTGTGTCAATCATGAACAGTTACAGATCGAAATGAGGGGTAGGCTAAAAACTAATTTTACTACGCTACATTTTATATGTCCTGGTCCAAGAAACTTTACTGTGTTTGTAATTAAGAAACAAAGAGGCACTAATGGGGAATTTCAGTGTCAAAAGCCCGAAAGGGCAAAGACGGTAAACACGAACAAGAACAGCACGAGGAATCACAAGACATAAAAACATAAAAAATACTAATAGAAATTAACAATGTGAACTCAAGTCACATCAAAAGTGAACTCGGGTTTTCAAGCGGTTTTCGCCTATAGCACACCTGTTGCACTGCTAATTTCCAATTTAATGTGTCAAATAAGTAAAGGAACGCAATACAAAACTGACAAACCAACATCTGCACTCATCTTCGAGATAGAAATTCTATATTTACGAGTGCATGTTGTCTACCGTAAAATTTCTTGAGTAAAGACAGCATGGAAAATAAGTCTTATCACATTAACCTAGTCACAGGATGGGAACGGAAATTGTATAGTTTCCGGAAGCGCCGTTCTAATGACAAGGAAAAGGTAATTCTAAGTTCAAATCCCACGGACTCGTTAATAAAAGTACTTCTTATTTAGTTAAATACACAATAACGTGTCCAACATTGCTATCAATATAGTGCACATATAAGCTTTATGTAACGATAAGTTTCTGCATTAAATGCGTTTTATTTGTATGTTTGCGTTTAAGCATGGATTTTTTAACAAAAATAGTAGCTCGAACAACTCAAAAATACAAGACCATCTTTTTTCGATCGTTTTTAAGGAAAACGCACATTAAACGAATGCCGATTTGTATTTTTTGTAGCCTCTTAATATTAAACATTAAAAATCAAATGCATTTATAGAGCAGATATCAGTTGTTAAGTGATAATTTATAATATTGTCTCAAAATCTTAAAATCAAAAGTGAACGGGAAGCGTCAAGGTAAGAAAAAATGTATGAATAGGTAGAGCCGAAATTATTTTAAATACATACAACCTCTCTAACTCATCACACGTCGATAAAGGAATATACATAGAAGTTAATTCGATGTAAACTAGCGTTTGGTAACTTTATTCGTGACTTTGTGGCATTAAGTTGTGCAACTAATTTCCGAGTCTATATTTTTTAAGCCTTATGAGGTTACCCTTCCCCCATTTCCCCTGTCTAATCATTTGTACCCTTGTTGATATTGGTTTCTTTAATTTTCAGTTCTTATTTCTCAAAGCTCAAACTGCTCGTCTTAAACTGCTTGGTAAATCTTTATTCAAGACTTTACACACGACATTTTTTTGTCAAGACAAGTACTAGTAGTGGTCCTTAAAAGCTCACATTGCTAAGGGTCAATTGAGCTTATACTATGCGCCATCCCTCCGCCGTTGTCAATTTGAAAAATCCTCAGTTCCTCTACAGATCTAATTTCACAGAAACTTTGCAGGAATGATACATGACATGTTGGCAACAAACGATTCTCATTTTGAATAGATTTGATAAAAAACGTGGCCGCTGTACATAAGGTAAGTATATTCAGTGGCGGATCTAAAGAGGTTGCTCGTCTGTTGGAACCCCATTTCAGCTAAAGTTCTATTACTATTTGCAAGTTGCAGTTGCATATCTACTTCCGGGGCCTGGTTGGCCGAGTGGCCGAGTGGCGGAGTGGTTAAAGGCTCAGATTCAAATACCACACTGGCCGATCACCTCTCAGCTGGTGTTCAATTGTAATTTACAAAAACGGGTGTTCCCCAACTGTATGTGACTTGGTTTGCAGTTACCTGCCCAAGGTCGGTGGTTTCCTCCGGGTACTCCGGTTTCCTCCACCATTTAAACTGACCGCCATACAAAGACCAGGTGCGTCGATAAAGGGCGTAAAACACCAACAAACACACGCACATCTACACCCTTTCTCAGCCGACTAAGACTTTTATAGATAAAATAAAAATGTAAACCGATGCATTACACACCCGGAATCTACTATTTTTGAGTATAGTATAATCGCTAATGCTATAGGGTCGTTCCGAAGGAGCGATTTCACATCCTTTTCAACCAGCGGACGCCCGTACAACAGTGTTTTTATAAATTGAAGTATCTAGGACTCCGTACGGCAACCCCGCCTAGCATATAATGCATGCCGCTTACAGCGTGACGCTACGGTGACTCCCTAAAAAAGGAGTTCCTATAACGTCCTTATAAACGTCATGCATTACACACCCCGGAATCTACTATTTTTGAGTATAGTATAATCGCTAATGCTATAGGGTCGTTCCGAAGGAGCAATTTCACATCTTTTTCAACCAGTAGACGCCCGTACAACAGATTTTTTATAAATTGAAGTCTCTAAGGACTCCGTACGGCAACCCCGCCTAGCATATAATGCATGCCGCTTACAGCGTGACGCTACGGTGACTCCCTTAAAAAGGAGGTCATATAACGTCCTTATAAACGTCATGCATTACACACCCCGGAATCTACTATTTTTGAGTATAGTATAATCGCTAATGCTATAGGGTCGTTCCGAAGGAGCGATTTCACATCTTTTTCAACCAGCGGACGCCCGTACAACAGAGTTTTTATAAATTGAAGTCTCTAGGACTCCGTACGGCAACCCCGCCTAGCATATAATGCATGCCGCTTACAGCGTGACGCTACGGTGACTCCCTAAAAAAGGAGTTCCTATAACGTCCTTATAAACGTCATGCATTACACACCCCGGAATCTACTATTTTTGAGTATAGTATAATCGCTAATGCTTATAGGGTCGTTCCGAAGGAGCGATTTCACATCTTTTCAACCAGCGGACGCCCGTACAAAAGAGTTTTTATAAATTGAAGTCTCTAGGACTCCGTACGGCAACCCCGCCTATCATATAATGCATGCCGCTTACAGCGTGACGCTACGGTGACTCCCTAAAAAAAGAGTTCCTATAACGTTCTTATAAACGTCATGCATTACACACCCTGGAATCTACTATTTTTGAGTATTACATATATTTATATATATATATTTGTTCACCATAATTTCTTTTCTATTTTCTATTCTCAGATGGAACAAAGTTTTTACCTTGTTTGATATATATAAGTATAAAATAAGTTACTGATAAAATTCATACATCTTTAATTTAACTTTTATTAACTATTTTCTCTGCATGTACACAAACAAGGGCTGCTCTAATGTTCTTAAATAAGCGCAAGTTCCCATAATTATTTGAATGTATTCCATCCTTTGATTCCACCTCACAGAAGGACACTGGAAACCTCTATGTACCTTAAACATCACCTTCCCCGGCCAGCGACGTGCAACTAGGGACAGACCCAAATTTAGATAACCAACTCTACAATTATATTGTTCCAGTGTGAGACCCCTCCAAGCGGCGACTTGCTCTCTCTGAAAAACCATTCCAATCAATATATATTGTATCCCTAGTGATAACAATACGTCTATCAAAATATGAATAGACTGAAAGACATCATCGACCTTCGTAACCTCGTGGCTTATGTCGTTACTGCCAATTTGTACAAATATTGTGTCCACCATTCTTAATGTTAACTAAACTAGAGAACATAGAGTGTATAAGTGTTCAACCACTTATTCCAGTAGTCATTATTTTATGGCCCTGCAAATTCCTTCAGAGAAAAAAGTTTTCAAATCTTTTGATATGGGAACTGCTTATTAACAATGTCTTCATCGTTCTAAAATTGACTCGACTAACTTGATACTCTAACCTTCTTTCTGAACTGATCTTGAAACTTGCAAAACTTAAGATCAATTAGCTTAAAAAAATGGAAGAGCGGGAAAAAAACATGTGAAGCACCACGTTGCACTAAGAATCGCTAAGGAAATAAAAATGACAACAAAGTTCCAGACAATAAATTTTGCTACGTCTGACGCGCGTTTCGTCTATTCAAGACTCATCAGATGCGCGCTCTACCAATAATATTGAAAATGCCAAACACTATATGATTATGAAGAGCATAGAACAGTAAAACCAAAAATACCGAACTGGGGAACCAAATAATTACTAAAATAACCAACCTATGTCTGGGGTAGGAAGAACCTTAGGGTTAAGACAATTTTGAAATTTAAACGGATAATTTAAAAGCTTTGGTGTGTTCTCCAATTGGTGCCGGAGCGGGCTAACCTCGGTGAATCTCCACCAGCAGTGCTAACCTTCACGGGTGTTCGAAATAAAAATGACAACAAAGTTCCAGACAATAAACGTCATCACGTCAAACCCGTAGCTCAATACTGAACTGCCATTTACTCTGTTCAAAGCGAAATAACTCTCTTACAGTCGTCGTATAAAAGAGTTATTTTCATAACTCTGATATAAATGAAAAATGATTTACATCGGTCCATTTTTTTTTCAATTAAAGTGTTAAATCTACAATCACAAACGTATTTGTACATCTATTGCAGATAATACTCACATTTGGCTTTTTTGTTTCTGTCGCGCGAAAAAGCATCCCATTTGTGCCTTTCCTGAGCCACCAATCTAAATACTATTATTGTTCTTTTGCTATCTATATGTTCTAGATCAAGAAAGGGGTACTTGTTTAAAACATTCTGAAGCAGATTTTGGAACATATACATTACACTACCCATATCCTCAGTGTCTGCTATCTTTATGCTTTCAGTTCGTGTTAAGTTATGGGAAGTAAAAACTGAAAACATAAAGATACGTACACCAAAATGTGAACAATTTACCCCCATTCTTGATAGATCTCATAATTTTTAACCTTTCTGTCAATAAAAAAATTTTTAAAAGCAAACTCTGTTTATTGATAATTTATTAACAAATTGACCAAATTTTGGTGTATTTCAGTCTAAAACCATAAATGTAACCATCTATTGGTTTTAAAGGGAGGGAAAGGGAGGGTAAGGAAACCACCTCATATAAGCTGAGTGTGTCACTTTGGTAATTGACGTATAACCATCATCACATCTACTGTCTATCCATAAGCATGGATATTAAAATAATGAGAATGAGTAACATGAACTTCCGCATACGTCATCAGCCAATGAGACTATACCCATATCCTCAGTGTCTGCTATCTTTATGCTTTCAGTTCGTGTTACGGGAAGTAAAACTTGACAGCTTACAAAAAACAAAATTCATAACGAAACTACAATAAACCACCTTTAGCTCTCTTCCCAAAACTCAAAAAATAAAACACCATCACATATAACAAGGACAAGAGTTTAATCAAACCTGCATAAAAAAACTTGATACATGTAGTTTTGGTACAACAATCTCATATTAAGCATCAACACAAATCTAGGTCTGACATGCATGCATGCAAAGGTATCAAAGTTTCATTATTTCAAGTGTTTTTTCCGATCTGCACGTGAGTTTGCAAAACGAAGGGATCCACTTTGGCCTTTCTGTGCATGACCACCAAGGCCTATATGTTCATGGCCACCTAGGCCTATAAGTGCAAATCAAATCAAATATTTTATTGTCAAAAGACGCCCGTGATACTGAGTAGGATATACAACATGTACAAAGAAAAAGAAAAAAGGAAAAAAACATTCATCATAATACAAATGTTACAAATACAGAAACAAAATAGTTATCATAAGTACAATGACACTCTGAAGAAAGAAAATCATACTTATTTTAGTATTACAGGTTCACGACCAAAATGACATTACATTTATTAATTATTGAAGGTTAATTGAGTGGCTCTAAAATTTCTGATCTCTTTTTTGTAGATTTATCAAGAGATTATATTATGTTATGTTAAAAATAAACTTATCCTCATTAGAAAATAGCCATATGAATTTGGTACGAGTGAAGGAATAATAACCACGAAACGGGCATGGTACTGCAGCAGGCATCACGGGGCCTATTGTTTTAATTAAAATTATGTACATGTACTATATAGTACTATAAATTGTGGTTTGTTTAGTTTGGATTTTCGAATTAAACGTTTTTGTAAATTGGCCGGTCTTTTAAGATGCAGTTTTAAATTGTTTTCCTGACACTTTTTGTATTTTTTCAATTTCGTTTTATGTTCTCTCTATACTGGGTGTAGGTAATCATCGAGTTCGAGTTTGAGTTACAACTCGAGTTTGACTTAAAGTTGGAGTTAAAATTTTAAGGGGCAAAAATCGAGTTACGATTTAAATATCATCTTGATTTACCAAACTGCTGCATGTAACCAGCAATCGAGAAAAACTGATTCATTAACAGAAAACAAAGAAAAGTACAAATTAAAAGCAATTAGGAATCATAGAAAAACAAGCCTTTTGATTTAATAAGGGATCCTGCGTTTTAACTACCATGCTAAACATACATGGGGATAGCTTCACTTTGAAAGAAGCAAAGAGACACTTACGGGGCATTACAAGGTCGAAATTCCAAATGAGCGATGGCCTAAACTCATAAATACAAAACGAAACATGCACAAACAAACAGAATTCAAAAACTGTATATTTACTTTATCATTGGTACAGTATATGATCTCAAAATGAAGTCTTTTATTGTGAATACGAAAATAAGGTTTGTCAGATAATGACCGACATAATTTTTTAGCATGGTTAGTGAATTTCACAAACTTTGGCCTATTGTCTTAGCAACGGGTACATGTCCCGAACACGCGAATCGATCAAAGTATTTTTCATTAAGCTCCGCAAAACATTTCTCTTAAAACCAACTGCATTTAACTCTATGCTCATCATAAGCGAATCGAATGAAATATTTTTTTCTTATATGCGACCTTGAGAAATTTGAATTGCAAGTTCGGCAAATTATTGAATTGTGGACTAATGGAAATGTCTGGACAATAATTTGTAATAAACATTTTTTTTCAATTGACAATAACATGAATATTTTAATAGAGGTTTCATATTCCGTACGTTATGGCGTGATTTCCGTTGCAAAATTCAATAATAAATTTTTCAATGCTATAATTTTCATTTATCAATTTCATTGCTATAATATTTTATTCATTTGGTATAAAAAGTAATTTATATTATATAAATTTCATTTCATTGGTATAAGTTTTCATTTATATTGTATAAAACTTTATTTCTATGGTATATTTCCCATTCAATTGGTAAAATATATTTTTCAATGATCAAATATCTTTTCATATTGTATATTTTTTTCTTTCAATTCTATAATTCATCATTCGTTTGTTATAATTTACAATTTTAATGCTATATTTTCACTTTCTTTGGCAAAACCCATTTTCATTCATATGGTATAATTTTTCATTCATATGCAATAATTGCATGACGGGAAAGCTGAATGACGTCATAAGGTCAAATTTGAAACAATGGCTGTGATTGGTCGGAACAACCACACCATCCACCATTCTATGAACCGTCAGTAAAGGACTTTAGATAGCATCCCGTACAAACACTATTGGACCTGCGTGCCCCTAGGAGGTGCTCCAATTGTTTTTAAAACTGTGTAATTGAGTCCATAATAGACGGGTTAGGATTCTAAATCGCCCGAGGACTGTAGGACCCTTCAAAAGATAATGGCCATGATGATTAGACATCCCTCTTCTTATTTTAGATGTGATTAAATGTAGAAAGAACCTTTCAAAAAGGACAATTTACAGATCAACGAGACCCGTTTAACACGGGGAGGGTTTACACTGTTTAAAATTGGGTGTGTGAGTCTGTATTAGGCGGGCGTAAGACTTCGAATTGGTCTGTGGAATTCAACAAACCTGTAAACATAATCAGCTTTTTTGAGTACGCATTTTCGTCTTTTGATTGCCTATTTACCACTCTCTTCTTTAATATAGTAATACTCATCGCATCGCATAGAAAGGATAGAAGCACCACGAGGCCATGTTCCGCTGGCCCGGAAGGTTTACATTGATTAAGATTTAATGTGTGACAGTGTGGCTGGCCTGGGATCATGAATGGTCTGTTGACATTTCGACTACTGACGAAGAATATTCGGGTACCATTTTTTATGGATAATTAAGTCACGTTATATATAGCAAAACCATAAAAACGACAATAGCGTTAATATGCCCCTTCCCCAATCGGGATGTCCAAATGTTTTTAAATCAGTGTCTTTGAGTAAAAAAATAGACGTTCCTGGGGTTCTCAATTATCTCAAGGTCTTTTGGACCAATGAGAAATAAAATTGAAGACTCTTTCTAGTATATGACCAAGGAATAATAACCACGAAACGGGCATGGTACTGCAGCAGGCATCACGGGGCCTATTGTTTTAATTAAAATTATGTACATGTACTATATAGTACTATAAATTGTGGTTTGTTTAGTTTAGATTTTCGAGTTAAACTTTTTTTGTAAATTGGCCGGTCTTTTAAGATGCAGTTTTAAATTGTTTTCCTGACACTTTTTGTATTTTTTCAATTTCGTTATATGTTCTCTCTATACTGGGTGTAGGTAATCATCGAGTTCGAGTTTGAGTTACAACTCGAGTTTGACTTAAAGTTGGAGTTAAAATTTTAAGGGGCAAAAATCGAGTTACGATTTAAATATCATCTTGATTTACCAAACTGCTGCATGTAACCAGCAATCGAGAAAAACTGATTCATTAACAGAAAACAACGACTACAATGGATATATATTAAATTCGGATGTTCATTTTTCTTTTTAAACACATTCGGACATCTATAAAAATGTTTCAGTGGATTTTGTCACCAAAATTCTAACACAACGTTAGAGAGACTGGGGATGAAAAATAACAAGGAGTGCTGTTAGTCGTGCTAAAGATACCCGCACTTAACCATTTGGGAAATAGAAAGTAGATGCCTGATTGACCTGGAATAGGAGACACGTTACAACGCATCAAAATAGAGCTGTGTACCGAATTTGAATTCAATCCTTTCAGCAGACGGATGGACAGACGCACAAGGTGATTGCAATTTAGCCCACTCTTTAACGAGTTGGTGTATACAGATATTAAAATAACATAGTATATACTCATTTTCCGGGGTAATTCTAGTATGCGGGAAAACTAGTAAGTAACACTGGTATTTCAACAAATTTAACTTTATCTACTCTGATGAGTTTGATACCATGGAGATCCGAATAAAATGAATTTTTATACCCCCGCTTCGCGGAATAAGTGTTTTTTGTCCTACATATGTTTTATATAAACCTTTTAACGTAGATGTATTGACATGGATGGAAAATGCATGAGTATATACTATATATAAAATGAGTATCTACTATAAATCAGTGATATTTCTATAACGATTTGATAGACGATATTGAGATTTGGAATAAGTGTACGCGACACAACAAACATAAACAAACAGCAATTCAAAAAATCACAACGGAAAACAGCAACAGTCTTCAACATGACCATAGGTCACTGCTTACCGTCTTGCATTGGCCCAAGACTTTATAATACAATACAAAAGTTTCAAAACCAATCCCTAAATCATCAACGGAAGACCCAATTCTTGACATAAAACAGTTAACACAAGAATGACAAGGACAAACAAAGGCTTTGGCAAAGTTTCCTGGCTTAGGACAGGCACATATAAAATGTGGCGGGGTTAAACTAGTTTTTTGAATCCAACCTTCCCCCTATTGATAAGCTTGCACAAAGCATGCATATAAATACACTGTAAAACTCAGTCGACAAAAGTTCAATTCAACAAGAGAGAACCTAAGACAAAATACTGTACGAAAACAACAAGACAAGGAGGAACTCTCCTGAGAACACTCGAAGTTACTGACAACTATCTAAGAAACATTTATCGATTGATGTAAAAGAATCAAATACATACAGTTCTAAATCCGACACCCCACGTCAAAACAATGAATGATTAAGAGTTGTATCACCACACAGAACCGACATACCTGATCGCTGTGGTGCTTATAAATAATACAGTGGATACAAAGTGAAAATTTAACGTTTTAAAGTTACTATCAAGCTATCAATAGTTCTGCGAAAACATACCAAATGCAAAGATTTTACTAAAACATTGAATTCGTATCCTTTTTCAAAAGGTTTTTAAGCCAGTTTTTAATTTCCATAATTTGATTTTTTTTAATTTTCGTGCTTTATAAACTACATTGCTATAAAAATCAGGATGAGATATTCCTTTTACAATCAGAAATCTACGTGTACAATCAAGTTTTTCGATGAGATGTCCATATTTATGTGCAAATTTTGTAAAAGATTTGACTAATTTGTGGTAACGGTGACCTTGTTTTAGCAATTTTTCTGTAATAAAACGGTTTTTATCATTAAATCAGACACATCACTGCAAATGCGAGCATACCTGACTAATTGTGAAATGTATACCCCGTAAGCTGGAGCTAATGGTACGTCTCCTTCAAGAAGCGGAAAATTAACTATTGGGAATGAAAAGCCATCCCGTTTATCGTTTAAATGTGTAATCTACCATTGATAATGCTTAAGTCCAAATCTAGAAATGGACATCTACTGTCAGTCGAGTTTGCTTTATTTAGGGTTAATTCTTTAGGATATATATCATTTATTAAATTTGAGAATGTGGGGTTGTTTAGAACAAGTATGTCATCTAAGTACCTATATGTATAGTTAAAAGTTTCGATATCAAATCTTGTGTAAAACTACAAAATAATATTTCAGGATTTTTCTCATGTGATATTGGTGTTCGTCAAGGGGAAAATTTATCACCCTTCTTGTTTTCAATTTTTTTATCAGACCTGGAAGAATTTTTTGTTCAAAACGATATTAAAGGCTTACAAGACATAAAAGCTAATTTTGAAGTACATTTAAGGGTATTTATCTTGATTTTTGTTCTTTTATATGCAGATGACACTATCATTTTGGCTGAAAGTGTGTCTGACTTGCAAAATTCTTTATTGGTATTTGAGCAATACTGCACTATGTGGAAACTTTCAGTTAATGTTGAGAAGACAAAAGCTGTAGTCTTTCATAAAAGGAGAATAAGACAACAGCCTGATTTTATATTATTTGGCAAACATATTGAGATCGTCGACTCTTTCTCGTATCTGGGTTTGTTTTTTAATTTTAATGGACATTTTTCCTTAGCAAAGAAAAAGTTGAAAAATCAAGCACAAAAGGCACTATATTCTCTTTATGGAAAAATTAGAAATATTTGTATACCAGTTGACTTACAATTTAAATTGTTCGATTCGCTCATAGAGCCCATACTTTTATACTCTTGCGAGGTCTGGGGTTTTGAAAATATTCAAATCTTAGAACAACTACACTTGAAATTTCTTAAACATACATTATCATTACGCTCAAGTACTCCAAATTTTATGGTGTATGGGGAATCAGGAAGAGTCCCTCTTGCTATTGATGTAAAGATAAGAATGTTAAATTTTTGGAGCAATTTACTTATGAATAATAATAAGCTGTCAGGGAAATTATATTCATTGTTATTATGTATGCACAAAAGAGAATTTTGTAACTCCAAATGGATAGAATGTATTAAATCAATACTTAATGATACAGGTTTAGCTTATGTATGGGAAAATCAGTGTGTTTTGGGCAAAGCAGATACTAAGCTATACATTAAACAGATTTTGAAGGATCAATTTATACAAAAATGGTATAGTGATATGGATAGCTCTTCTAGGGGCTCTTTTTATTCACTTTTCAAAAACTCTTTTGTTATGGAAAAATATCTTATTAAATTAAAGAAACCACACAGAATCCAAATATGTAGGCTAAGGTGCTGTAATATAAAATTTCCTATTGAAACGGGCAGATGGAATAACATCGCCCGGGAAGATCGTATTTGTAATCTCTGTGATACCAATGCTATAGGTTCAGAATTTCATTATTTATTTTGTTGTGAGAACGAACAGATACTGCGGCTAAGACATAAATTCATCCCCAGATATTACTTCACATATCCACGAGACGATAAATTGAAAGGATTACTCTCTCTGTGTAATGTTCCAGTATTATCAAATTTGGCTATTTTCATTCAGAAGATTTCCAGATTATTATAAAAATATATACTTACAGAATAGACATTATATTCCTTTTTATCATAGAACTAATTTCTTACTACTTTCACTTTATACATCATGGAAAGATTGGCACGTGGTAGTCTAATTTTATCGGAAGAAGTACCTTTAGATTTAAATTGCTGAACCGTATCATGTTGTTCTCCCTCTATTATCATGATATTATGTATTGTATATTGTATATTGTTGATTTAAATGTCTGCTCTGTTCGTCATGTATATATACTGTATTACTTATGTACCTCTTGTTACGGCTATATGTCGTCTGAGTGAATAATAAAATCTTGAAATCTTGAAATCTTGATAAGGTGGTTTTTGTTTGGGTCTTTTTGTAGCTTGGCCATAAACTGTGATTCGTAACAATATAAAAAAGATCAGCTATGAGTGGAGCACAATTGGTTCCCATTGGAATACCAATGACTTTGCGATATATTTGTTTACCGAACCGGATGTAAATATTATCTAAAAGAAAGTTTAATGCAGTAATAAATATGTCGGTCCAATTAACATAACCTTTGTGGGTTTCGTTACTAAAAAACGATTTACTAAATACTTGTGACACTTTAGAACAGATGTAGTCACTTTTAGATTTGACAAAGCACCATTTAATTAAATATTCAAATTTCTTTTTGATGAGATTGTGAGGTAGATTAGTATATAAAGTGGAAAAGTCATAGCTGTCTACGGATTGAAAAGTATTTTCAAATGCCCGAAGAACCAACAATATCTAGTTCAAATACATAAAAAAGGGATTTGTTTGTTCAGTACATATGTGCATATGTATAAACCAAGTTTTTATTATACCCCCGCTAGTAAATTGGGCCGGGTTTTAGTGATAGGGTGTCTGTCTGTTTGGCATTTTACCTTAGATATGCTTAAAAACTAATAGATGTGCATGTTAACGTAATTTCACAAAGCAGACTCTGTACAAGAAGCAAATATGTACCAATTGGATGTCGTTAATCTAATTTCCACAAAAATCTATGGAGGGGTTTCAGCGGGAGTTGCGGGTAAGAAATGGGTACCCCTTGTTGTATTAAATGGCTGTCAAATGTTTTGCTATGATAATTGTTTTTAAAGGTGGGGTGCATCGATCTTCGTGTAATAAAAATGTGTGAAAGTTTTATTAAAATTCATTCACTAAGGTAAAATGCCAAACAGACAGACACCCTATCACTAAAACCCGGCCCAATTTACTAGCGGGGGTATAATAAAAACTTGGTTTATACATATATGAAAAACGCAACAAGCTTTATGCTTGACAGCATTGCGCTAAAATAAATATCCAACTCGAACTATCTCGAACTCGAGTAGTAACTCGATTATTTTCATAATAATCACTGTTTCGAGTTAGCTCAAATTTATAATTGAACTCGAAAATTAACTCTAACTCGAACCTTAAGTCGAACTCTAACTCTTACTTGAACTCGATGATTACCGGGTGTTACTAAAACGCAGAAACGAAATGTGGAACGGAAAAGGAAAGCGGAATAAGTGTTTTTTGTCCTACATATGTTTTATATAAACTTTTCAACGTAGATGTATTGACATGGATGGTTGAATGCACATTTCCTTGTTCCTGCCAGGCCAAATTTGATTTTATCTTAGCGTTTCCTTTGTATTAATCTTGCAGATTTTTAATAATTTTTTGCCTTCACTCCCTCCACGTATTCCAAATTTCTGACCCACTAGTCTTCCCGCTTCACACCATTTTCAAACTTTTTTACTCTGGTACAATTGATTGTTTAAACTTAATATTTGGAAATGGAGTTAAACATGGAAACTTGGAAGAAAACCTTGGCTCAGAAGCAGAGGTTTGTTACAACATAATAACCCCCAAACATTCAGCGCAACCTGGCATTGCAGCTACCTCGAAGACAACAAGAAAGACAATTATTCTTTAAAATATGGGAGACTCAGATTTGGCAGTCAAGTACTATGTAACCGTAGGTCGATCCTGATAATCTTTTCAGCAAAATATAGCGAAGTTGAATTAAGATTTGACATGTCAGATTAGCTTTTGGTATATAAAGCTATATCTTGGACACCGATTTTATTTCGTCTCCCGAATTCTGAGTAGAATCTGCGCGCACGTGATGGGAGACGATTCCTGTCTCCGGTTGAACTGTAACTGGAGCAGCGGTGGTGTGTCATGGGCTGGACTCATGGCACATAGCGTGTCTACAGTTAGTCAAACAGTCGCTGCAGAGACTTCTAGTCTATAATCAGGACTATAAACTCCATATTGATAACCATGCAGTATTTAATTTCATTCAACCTTGAAGATATGACATGACAAGTTCGAAGAATTTGTAAGGTGCATGCATGTACATGATATTATCTTACAAAATATCCGTATAATTTTGTATAAAACATCCCTTCTAATGAATACGCCTTAAAGAATTGAATTCTAAACCTAAGATTTGTTACATTGATGTGCGTTGTTTCAACAGTTTGCTAGTTATTGCTTTACGCCCAATCAGCACGATTGTGGATATATCCGGGAGATGAGCATGAAATGGGTAATACAGTGAACACTAAATGATGATTAAGCGTTCCCTCTTTTTTTGAAAATTTCTGAATCCCTGTATTTGTTTTTATAAAATCCCGTTGCAGTGACAGTTTGCAATTAAGTCGATGGGCGTTTACGAAATGTTTTGACCAGGCAATGGATCAGAATATTTTCCCCTTGGTATCCAAAATCACTTCAATTTTCTATTGCCCCTCAGCCTGCGGCTTCAGACAATAGAACATTTAGCTGATATGGATATCTCTGGGAAATATTCTGATCCTTTGCCTGGCTACACATTAAATAACTGTATACTCATGTCCGTCCGTCCGTCCGTCCGTGCGTCTGTACGTACGAATTTCCGTAAAGCCGTACATGATAATGATTCGAAACTCGTAATATGGTTCAGTATGACAAACTGTACGCCCTCAGCTTTTGGGTCAGATACAGTACATGATATTGATTTTGAACATTATATGGTGGTTCAGTACGACAAACTGTACGTCCTAAGCAACTTTCAGATCTGTCGAATTTCTATTTGCTGTATTGGACTGGGTCGATATGAAAATTACCATGAAAATTTCCGTCAAGCTTTCCTCAGAAACCGTACATGAAACTGATTTGACACTTATTAAACACTGACACTGGTTAGGTATTACATACTCTATTTCCTACGTTATTTTCAAACCTGTCAGACTTCTACTTCCTGTTTGGAGCATCAGTGTCCAATGGAAACATTCATTATTTATTTATCATTTTTTTTAAATGAAGTGTGACTGTGGAAAAAATTCGTGTATTGTATCTGATATTTTTGGACTTATATTAAATTTAGTGAAATATCCTTTCAAAATTGTTGTATTGTATTTAAATCTGAAACAGTTATCGTACTAGTATTTAATTATTTTATTTTTAATATTTCCCATGGAAAAGTGTAAAAAAAAACGTTTTAAAGGATTATCTAACTTATTTCTTAAAAGCGTCATTTTATCTTTAATTTATTTAATCTGTTGGTTCCTTTCATAGTCGAGTAATTCTTTATGTATCAGGTCTAACTGTTAAACGTTGCTAAGTCTTAATCCTCTTTTGTCTATTTAGAATGTTTAATTAAGCTATCGTAAATTCTTATGTAATTTCGATGTTTTGAATAAGGGGAGGGGAGTTGGAATCCAGCATTTTAAGTTTACGGACGTCATACGTTTTCATCTTGTATTTAATTGATTGTTTCGGAAAGCCGTCTTTTAAAACATATTCTATTGTTTTACGTGGATTATTCCATGTGTATTTTATGAATAATTAACATTTGGAACTTTATTTCGTGTTTTGTTTCATTTAAAAAGTGAGCTAGTTTTCTTTTGTATAACAGACCGGTGCGAACCACTGTTATAATAGAATCACGCAAATAATCTATAAATTTGATGCAATTTTCGTTTGGGACATCATTAGGGACAAGAAAACCAGAATATGAAAATCACACTGAAGAGCTCAGAATTTGAAATTCAATATTTATTTTTATTTAAATATTTATAAAACATGTTTGTGACAAATAAAAACAAAATCTAATACACCTTTCATTCTTTGAATCCAGCTAGTTCTAAAACAATAGAGAAAGGTACATGTATCTCAAATATGATAGCACACCACTAAAGCATTGCCTGGCTAAATAATCATTCAAATATACAAAATAAGCAAACACACTGAGGATTCCTAAACTTCAGGGGCCAGGTTAATGAACCTGTCATAAGCTGTGTCCTAAACCATGCCGTAGGACTGAAAGTGGGATTAAATTAGGACCAAATTTAGGACATGCCCTGTTTAAGGAAGCGTTAGCTGCCTTATGTAGTCATAAGGTTACTGCTAGCTTTCGCGTTTTTTTTCTATTTGGACGGAGTAATCTGCCTACTGTAACTACTTAAAACTCCTAAATACGGAAGCGTATTAGGGAAATGGTCTTTTACTTGTTGTTGTTGTTACCTGAATTTGGGAGGCGTCTTACCTAGGTGGTAATTGCGCCTTTTTGCTCTGAGTCTTCATAAAAGAAGTGTTGTCCATCAGTCATCGGCGAGTTATAAAATATACGTAAGTATATACTTCACGGTTGAAGAAAAAAGGCCGTATCATATATGCACTGCCGTATGAGAAAAAAAAAGTTACCAAAATGACCCATTTAATTAATAATTACTCAAGTTATTAGAATATAATTTTTAAAATTTTAATTTTAATTAGAGGACATGGTTATCCTGGACTGGGGAGGTGATGTATACTCATAATAGATCTAGGGAAGGAGGAGTTAAGGGTTTATACGGGGATGGGGGTGCAATGAAAATGGGAGACGAGAAGAGGAGTAAAAATGATGAAAAATGGAGAAAAAAAAAATACATAAATAAAAAAAAAAAATAATAAAAAAAAAGTATTCATAAATACAAAAAAACAAAACAAAAAAAAACAAAACATAAAAAAATATAGGAGAGAAAAAAAAATAAGACAATAATAAAATGAGGAACTAAATGTAAAGTATAACTTAAGGTGAAAAACATAAGGGATATACTGATGATGTAAATGGAAATAATTTATAGAAAAAATACCAGAAAATCAAATTAAATAATAGCCAAGGAAAGTAAACAATGGTTGAACTGAATAACTTAAAGAATAATTCAGTGCTTCTTTATGATAGACGTTTCTTTTTTTCTTTTTTTTTTTTTGTATTAGTTGGACTATATGTACACTTTGTGCCTATGATACCAATTTCATATAAACATAAAAAATGAGTTAATTGTCCCATTTTGATAAGAGTTGTCTTCTTCACCACCACATTTACATTTTAGCTATCCTATTCCTCGCCTGTTACTGGGCGTTAGTTTCCACAGTCTGGTCTCGCAAATGACTCGGCCAAGCCAGTCCCGTTACCAGACCCGGACGTGGGGGCACACGAGGTCTTTTACTTGGTTAAATCGAGTTGCTTATTGGTTATATCCAGTTACTAATTGGTTATATCCAATTTCTAACTGGTTATATCCAGTTATTAATTAGTTATATCCAGTATCTTGTTGCTTATATCCAGTTATTAACTGGTTATATTCACTTATTAATTGGTTATATTCAGTTATTAATTGATTATATCCAATTATTAATTGGTTATATCCAATTGCCAGTTATTAACTGATTATATTCAGTTATTAATACGTTATATTAAAGTATGTACTATAAACATCAGTTATTCCGAGATCGACCTTCAACAGGAAAACATCAATACGGAACTGCCAATTGAACTACAAATCCTGATCACCGCTGTTGTAAAAGACGGAATGGAGATGAAATGCGGTTTGTCCGTCGCAGATGGAAAAGTGGAAGTCAAGCTATCTTGGAGAAAGACTGACGTATCGCCCAGCAGGAAAGGAAAACGCAGTCAGGCCCTGAAAAAGTCGCCAGCTGCCCGGAAAAGAGACCAGCAAAGGCTTGACCGGCGGAAGAAAGAAAAGGCCGTTGTAGAAGAAAGAGAAACGCAGACCACTACCAGAGAAATTATAACAACACCAACTCAAATGCAAGTGAAACATCAAACAGACAGAGGGAACAACACTGACGTCACTGTAAAACAAGATCACTGGACACAGATTCCTACGCAAATCAAAGGAAGAGACCTTACACCATACACCAAATACAAGGCTGAAAACGAATATAAGAGAAAAGGCTGGGTAGAAAACTTCATGGTAAAGAGCCCATTTAGACCAAGTATGGTATGCTACCAGACGATATACACAAACAATGACGTCCATTTCTCTTCTGCCTTCAAACACGACGACATGGAGCACGTACCAGAGCAAGACAAAAGCGGAAGGATACCAGTATACTTTGACGAGGAAGATTTTATAGATGACGTTCCCCAACAGGCCAAACACCGCCCTCGAGTAAAGCATAAACAGCTACGAAAGTAGGAAGTCAGCAAACGCCCGCAATACCCAAGAGGGTAGCCGGGCCATAAACACCCAATACCACCACTCAGTGCACATGACAAATGCACCCTTTTTCGACAACATCGACCATACTTTAAAAAAATCGAAGACCAGCTATATTGATAATGTACCTAACAATATTTTACATCTCATATATCACAGTAACTTGCAATATAAGATACTATCTGTTTAAGGAAGTTTGCCTCGTTTTTACATCTGGAATAGCCATTTAAGGAGCACTTTCGACAAAACAATGACAAATACAAATACAAATACAAATGTTTTTATTGTCAATTAATGATGCCCTTGCAGGCAGTGAAATCACAATATATACATTGATTAAATGATTGGTTTAGTAACAATAAAAGCAGAATAAGAAAAAAAGAAAGGAAAAAAAATACATATATAATAATTTCAATGTTTCTAATAGTGATGGGGTTAAATCAGCAAGGGACACACAAATAGTCCCAAAATATTACTAAGCTAAGTATATTATTACTGAATCAGTTTATACTTGGCAGAACAAAAGATTCCAAATGGCTTTAACTAGTGGATCAATATTGATGTCATTTAATGTAGTAATAATAATAATATTGTAAATATTGATAATAATAATTATTGTAATAAAATAAAATGTCTATATCTTGCTCAATTGATCTTCTCTCAACTTTCTCCTTACATAATTTACATTTTTAATTTCAAAATGTCTACCCCTTTAAATTTCTAACCTATGAGAGCCAATTCTAAATCTGCAAATTATATTTCTTCTCATCGCATTTGATAAGTCCAAATAGGGTTCATATCCAAATTTAGACTTATAAAGGCGATATGTCCTTAAAGTATTACTTTGTGATGGATCTTGTCGATTATCATTAAAAAGTTCTTTTTTCCCATGACAAACGTGATGACATCAACTTTTCAATCGCCAACTTTCCCTTCTTGTGTAGCAACATTACGTCCCGCTTCAGCTTATGGGGTTAACGTATCACAAGTGATTCATTATGATTTTCGTTGACAAAGCGTCACGCTTCACACAAAAATAGCTAAAGCAAGGTCATTTTGTTCCTTTCCTCCATCGCTGAGGTTTTACTTAAGAGGTTTTATGGAAGACATCATCAGCTCATAGACAGATATGGGGTTACAAAGTTGTCTATCAGATGAGTGTAGATGTGGGTTTGTCATAGAATTTTGTTTCGTGACACGCTGAATTCATCACTGACAGCGCGACGTGTGTGTTGCAACAGGCTGGAACTGCTTAATTTTGAGGAGTACCTGAGTTCACTCTTGTTACAATTGAGTTCGCATTGTCAGTTGATGTTAGTTGGTTTGTTTTGTTTTTTTACAAAAGGTAGAACACACTCAAAATGATCAAAAGGTAATATTTGGGCATTAAAGAGCAGATAAACCGTCAATCATGAACGAAAATAACACAAACAAACAGAGAACACAAAAACCGAAAAAAACATCAACCGAAAATGTGAACTTAAAGTCAGAAGAGAGATAACTGGTGACCCTGATCTACTGTTTTCACATGAATGACTCCGGCTAAAGTTTTTGTTAAGGTCCATATAACATTATTTGCAAGTAATAGATACTAGTAACTAATTACATCTTGGTGATATCCTTATTGAATCATGGCTATGGAGTACATGAGACCATAAAACAAATGTTAACTTAAACTGCAATTTCAATGTAATTTTTATGATCGAGCTGTATGATCATTTCGGAAATTTTTATTCACTAGAACCCAAAGTCAGGATATCCACAATTCAAAAACGTGTTGAAGTCCAAATAATGTATCATTATCATTAGCACAAAACTTTGAAGGGGGAGACAAACCATAGGTTTTAGTATTTACAAAAATGCAGAAGATAGTCATTGATAGATCCTATCAAAAGAAGGTGACCTTGACCTACGTTTTCCACATGAACGATTAAGATTAAAGTTTTAGTGGTTTAAGAACCGACTGCTCCGATTCTTTTTTTCAAAAAACAAAAACAAAAAAACAAAAACGTTTATGATATTATCATGCAATTCAGGTAATAAAAAGAAACATGATATTTGTAAAATACATGATCGTTATGAGATGATGTGTCGCATTTTACATTTATTTGACCTTTGACATCAAGGTAAAATTACTGCTTATTTTATATGCAACTAGGAAAAACCCGCGAATTCGCAGGAAAATCTCAATATCGTTGCGTTGCTTTAAAAAATAGACCACATTAAATGATCTACGGTTAGATTATTATCCTTTATTGTTGTTATTCCACCGGTATATTAAACAAATGATACTACGGAAATTTTTTCCCAAATTTTAAACGTAGGAAAAAAAATGATATGGTTTTCATTTTTCTATCAAGTAACAATTTTTTTTATGGCAAATCACTTACCAACATGTTAAATATATAACATAAATTTAATCTGGGGCCGTGTTAACGAAGGTGTCCTTGGATTAGGACATGTCCACCCGGGTTAACCCGTGATCGTGAAGTCGGTGGTTATCGTGAACTCGGTTAAGCAAAATGTAAACAAACGAGAATTGACCAATGGGAAATTTTGACTAAACGCGGTTAAAAATCAAAGCTGTTATCGTTTAACTCGGTTTAAGTTATCGTCAACATAACATGGTCACATATGCCTTCAACGGTAACTTCTAGTTTTAAAACGTACTGCATATGTTTTAATGACACTATTCTGTTGAGATAACTAAAACTAAAGGTTAACAATGAACATTTTGGAACGGAATTCCCGGATTTGCGCATTACAATTTATGAAGCATTTTCTCTATGATCATTATAAAATACATAAAAGGTATTTCCTTAATATAATAAACGGAGTGTGCAGATTCATACAATATACAAATTGTCGTGACAAAATAAAAAGAATCTAAAATCAAAAAATAAAAAACCGTGTACAACCTATACCTCTTGCCTTTCTTGACTGAATCAAACGAGCATTATTTTGATGACAAACTAAAACCAGTTTTATCGAAATACTTATAGTTTATAGTTTATCATTATTGCGTTGCCAGTACATCATTATCATAAACCTACACACTTAAAGTATTTGTATACGATTTTAACAGCATACTTTTACATAGTAATTTAAGTAACCGATCATTTCCGATTAAAAAAACCAAAAACATGATAAATCTTTTTTTTTTATTAAAATATGTTTTAGACAAACATTGAAAAGAATTTCTGCTATATAAAGAATAAGGCTTTCAATAAAAATATTTGGTCATGTATGCCTGTAAAATGTTTTTTTTTTGTTTCGCACGGATCCAAGGATTGTTTGTTTGTTATTTGTTTTATGTCCACTCAACATTATTTCAATCATAATCAGGACAAGAACTAATTGAAACAATGAATTGAACTGTAACTCAAGACGCGGCATCCATAGCACAGCCTCATGTATGCCATGCAAAAGGGCTAATGTACGACCATAAACGAGAAGGAAATGTACCAACTTATAAGACAGGTTAATGTACCCCCAATGCACCATAGGCCAATGTACCCAGAAAATAAAGAACCCCACCCCCCCCCTTCCCAAAAAAAAAAATCGCATGATCTGAAACTTTAACCTATGGTGACTGACAATGAAGAACCCTTACCTGAAATGAGGTCATATACTAGTTTGAACACTTAACAGAGTGGGATACAGCCAACCCTTAACCAGGTTCACAAAGGCAACCCTTAGCTGTCGAAAATACAATACTGAATCCTGGTTGAACCAACACTGAGCGAGAAAAAAGGGTTTGGGTGGAAAACAAAAGAACTGTAAATTTTGAAAACCACAGGTGGCGAGGTGGTTAGGGCGGAAAATTTAGTTTTTTTGTGATGAACTATACTTGGCGATCCTCAAAGTGATCTTTTACGTGCATGAAGCATGACTAATCAAAAGTGAGTTAAGGACCGGCGTGCCGGGCGTGCGCCCTCCCGTTTTACAGTAAAATTTGGTTAGGAACTGTATCAAATAAGAAGTCCCAAAGACTTTTTTTAATTGCGCGCCCTCCCCTTTCAAAATTTCTGGATTAGCCACTGGCCCTATCCATGCACTCACCTTGACCCACTATGGTTTGCGGTAAAGTTTTCCAAATTATAGCATGATGACTCTGGTATTCATTATGACAGGGCTGTCCCATTCAACCACCTTAGGCACATATCCCAGTCGTTTTATGGGCTAAGCGAACGGATCCAATATAAGGCGTTTCTGAGCGCTCTTTAGTGGACTTCTTCTGACTTTGTGGGCCTATTCGCCTTTACGTATTTGGTATGTAGCATAAGTATGCAGTCCCATAGCATTGGAATTGATTTGAGGTCTGTCACTCTCGATCGCATAGTGACCGTCTTTTTGTTATACAGGAAGTATCCTGTATAACAAAAAGACGGTCACTTGACATGGTTTATTTTTTTTATAAACAAAGTTAATTGGTCGCACATTTGTACTAAACATGTATATAGTGCCAATATTGAATAAGATGTTGGTCTATTTTACTAATGATATCTATTCGTGTCCGTGTGTCTGTCCGTCTAAGGATTTTGTTCACCTTTTTTGCTTAAAAATTAAACCCGAATTCGAAGTTGCAATTTGCCATACCGTTTATATATAGTTCCAAGAGTTTGGACCACGATCAAAACAAAAAGAAAATTTAAAAAAGTAAGATAAATCCTTATAAAGTACTTTAACAGTTATTTTTTCAGAAGTAAATAATCGGACGCATGCATATACCCCAAGTTTCCAAACACCGGCTGTAATTAATTAGAGAGTGGTAAATTTCATATAGTTGACAACCTTTAGTTACTATATGTTATATATTATTATAGTCCGGTAATTTTTACTCCTTATTTAAAAGACCAAAAAGTTAATTTGTTACACTAACAAAGGTTTCAAACATCTGAACTAACAATATTTGATAAAAGAAAGAAGCTTTTGGTATATTACATTATACAAATTCGCGGTTCACGATAACAGTAAAAAGGAACAAACCGGGTTGAACGATAACATTTAAGTCGAAATTTCTCTTTTCCCATTGGTTAATTCTCGTTTGTTTACATTTTGCCTAACCGAGTTCACGATAACCACCGACTTCACGATCTCAGGTTAACCCGGGTGATGTCTAAGGATGGTCTTTGGACATGTCTCAGTCCTAAGTCGTGTTATTGAAGGTATCCTAAATCAAAGTGCTAAAGCGTAAAAAGGCAAGCGAAACATCTAAGCACTAAAATAGCAGATATTTTGAAAGTTAATGAACACTCTAGTGCCCTCCCTTTTGGCACAGAAGATTTTTCAATCTATAAAAAATCATATTTTTGATAAAAAAAAATATATTTTTCGGTTGCACATGCATTATATTTTGCACAAATGGTAACGGTTTAAAAACCCCTTCGATGAAAATGAACTCGTCCAACATAAACTAGGGTATTAATTATATATTGAATTTTATGAATGAATCAGAAACTAACCAACATTAACCAATGAAATAACAACAATATTGAAAAGTAGAGTACACGACCAATCAAGTTACAGATAAATATTCATGTATATTCTAGAGCCGATCATTAAAAAGTTCGTTATATAAATTGCAAAGGAATTAATATAACTTGTTGTGTGTCGTTTAAAAAATAGAGATATTTTAAAAAAAGGTTTAAATGCTAACATATTTTATCATATTTTAAAAAGTAATATAGGAGATAAATAGTTTTTATATATATTTTTTTAATTTTCAAAAATATCTTTTCTTGTAAGTCTCATAACTTTTACACTCAAAAAGAAAATGAATTTCGTTTTCTACCCCTTTAGTGCATAGTTTACAAATTCTATTTGCAACAGGTATATTTTTATATCTTTGCCTTTCTATTTCTAAATCATGGCAGCTGATACGAAATTTAGTTATAGCTTGCCTTTGGCTATAGCTACCAAAATTTAGATAATTTTCATGTTTAAAATTATCTTTGAACAGTCTAGAGCTCCGTGATTTGTTGTTTCCCTACCCTCTTCTGATATCTCTGAACAGTTCATTTCTCCATAATGAATTATTCTTTTGTTGAATAATTTTAAGTAAATACTTTTTATTTTTAAACATATTCATGTATTAATGAAAATCCACTTTACACACTTCAGGATAAGCGTATGAAAGCAATGTGAATTGAATTCAGAACTTAAATGATTAAGAATAAACCACTTCTGATCAGAAATCAAAGAGGCAGGCATTCGTGTGAATAGGGTATTAATTCAATTATTATTACAATTTTGACGTGCATTGTGACTTGTAAAATTTGCATTCATTGGTCATACACGTGGAAAAGGTGTAAATTTGATTTTTCTGATTTCAGATTTTATTCAATACACTCAGACATATATAAATATGTAACATGAGGTCAAACAAAATATACAAATACAAATATTAAACAACAAGGAAATTAAGCACATAAATATCAGATACAAATTAGGGACTCCAGAATATTCACAGTAAATGGTAAAACTATATAAACAATCTTACAAAGATGAGATTTTCTTCACAAATACCGATAGTTTTTTTAATACAGGAATATTGCAAAAAGATAACAGTCCGCTCATTTAACTACTATTTGGATGCTCATAATAATATTTTACCAAGAGTTTTTGGCGCAGATTTTTAATAATTACATTGATTAGATGTACCAAAGTTGTTTTCTTTATATTGATCTTCTTTGTCTAAGGTCTGTGTCACAAGATTCATTTTCTAGCTTTTTATTTTTAATTTCAAAGTCTGTAAATTTATTTCCACCCCGTATTTTTCATATGACAAATGAGCTACAACTTTTCTCCAGTAATTCCCTTGGCAACGCATCCCCTGGGAACGCATCACTGAATTTAAAATCTCTACTTTAAAATCCGCCATATTTGTTTCGAACTGGTCCCTTTTGTGGAAGTAAATCTGCTTCAATTAAGGAAAAATAGGTAACATCTTAAAGGTCATGACTACTACCACAAAAGTAAACAAATATGGCGGATTTTAACATAGGATTTCCCCATAGAGATATTTACTACCTATTATAAATAAAAATGCAGCGATCCTGTAATTAGGTCGTTTGTTTCCGTCGTTTCTATATTTACAAAAGCTCTTTGCAATGTACATACTTTCACTTTTCACTCGGGGCTATATTCGGATTCTCAATCTTCGGATTTCCATCAAGACAATATGGCCGCGACCAGTAGATTATGTGTTCCGCTTCGGATTATATTTTAGTCAGTGTAGCATATCTTGCGTAGCTTTAGCGTAATGGATATTTGATTTTGGATTGCGAAAATTTACTTAATTGAATAAAGTTTAAAGGACAAAAATACTATTCAGACACCAAAAATAAGTTAAATTTTGCAAAAGAATTGTACACATCATTTTCATTTTTCATGCTTTTATGTGGCGGTATTTTAAAGCAACAATGCGATTCAACTAGATCATGTAGCGTACATGGCGTAGTCACTTTATCAGATTGCGCACTTTCTTATAAATTTTTGACTGCAAAATGTTAATTCATTGAATAAAGTTTATTATCACAGACAGAAATAATGCTTATGCAAAAATAGGTCAATCAGACACACACAATTCAAGCATTTTATTGATTTTTTGAAAATGACAAAATAGCCACATTGGGTCATTCGTCTGTCTTGATCTAGGTCATTTTAATAAGGATAAATAATTTTATCTATTTCTCACAAAGCTATTGCGGGATCCGGAAAAATAAACTTATTTGTCACAAGTTATTGGTTGTTCGAAAATGTTATCATTGCTTGATAATTTTGTCGATTCACCACACAGAGACCAAAGTCGCCATAACTACAAACATGTCAGAAAATAACCAAAGGAACCACAGGGGCTTGGATTAAAGAGTAGGGGGGGGCGACTTAAAAGTCAATATAAATGACCAGAATCCATGGATTGCAACGTTCGTGTATAAGTTTGCTTTAGTCTCTATCATAAAGGGAGGGACAATCTTTGAATAGGTGACAATCAAAAATATTTGAGCAGCGGCGGATCCGGGGGGAAGGGGGGGTCCGAGGTTGGAATTTTCCTCCTTTCCGACAAAAATTTCGCAAGTATCGTGTAGGTTTTCTGCAAAATTTGTCTAGAACCACCCCCTTTCCGTCCTTCGTCCAAAGCAGAATTTATGTGGACTTTCAAAAATTTCTGGATCTGGCCCTGTTTGAGTTATAATATAATTTATTGCTATTAGACGTAAAAATTTTAAAGGCATACATGTACATTGCAAATTTTCATAAAGAGATCTATCTACAATTGGGTTTAAACTTATTTAATATAATATTATATACTTATATATTATATATAAATTACATATTATATATATTATATACAAAATCATTTGATAACCATTAAAGTAGACGATAATTAGATGTGGAATAATTGTACGTCACACAACCAACATAAAGAAACGTGAATTTTAAAAATCACAATGGAAAACAGCCAACAGTCTTCAGCATGACCATAAGTCGCTGCTTGCCGTCTTGCGTTGGCCCAAGACTAAAAATACAAAAAAGGATGATTGGTCACACTTAGAAAAAAGTCAAAATAACAATGTACATTTTTTTTTACATCTCCGCATGCTTGGAATGCAACTAAATGTTGAAAATAATAATACTATAAAACGAAAATTATAAAAATTTCTAGGCGCAAAATATATGTTTGATTTTCTTCTTCGGTATTCCCAGAATCTCGTTGGTAGCTTTTGATCTCAGAATAATTTGAAGATTGAAACCTTTTTAAACTTTAACATTAAGCTGATTAATAAGTATATATGAACAACAGACTGGGACATCTTTGATCCAATGCAGCTCGATGAGCTGTAGGTTTAAGCAAACAACAGCTTTTCTCTATCTGCAATAGTTTCCTATTTCCTCCACTAACATAACCAAACTTAGATGCAGTTATTTTAAACTAAATAGGAGATAGTACAATGCTTATACTGGATTTAAAAACAAATAATGTTTAGGATAAACACTTACATTCATCGACTTAGATTCATCGACATGGCTTAATTTTAGATCGATTTTATAGTATGTGTACAGCAAAGGCTACATATAGAATTCAACAATAAACCTTAGCAGGACCTAGAAATAATAAAGTATTTTTTATGTTTCTAAAGCAGACCTTTGCTTTTTGTGTCCATAGCGGCTTGCTAGGCAATATGCATTAGATCCACACTTGTTTAAAATAAAAAAATAAAAGATTATTCAAAACTTACAAAACGTTATTTTTTTTAACTATAATCTTCACCGGCTCTGACTTTTTAATGTAGATAGTCAAGCGATCTCCCCTATTTAGCTCACCTGGCCATAGGCCATTTGAGCTTATGCCATCATTATTCGTCCGTCATCGTCCGTCAGCCATCGTCCGACGTCGTCTGTCGTCCGTTAACAATTTCAAAAATCTTCTTCTCTGAAACCACTGAACCAATTTAACTGAAACTTTGCAGGAATGATATATGACACGTTGGCAACAAACGATCCTCATTTTAAAATGATTCAATAAAAACATGGCCGCTGTTATTAGAAAATAGAACATAGTGTAAAATCACTTACAATGGCTTTTAACTCAGGAACCATAACAGATAGAAAAAATCTAAAGGATCTTAGGCTCTTCCGAATCAAAAGCGGTACAAAAGTCTCCTTTAGGTCGAAGTTGTCAGATGACCCCTTACAGGGTTACAGTCCCTTAAAGGTGAAATATAGTGTTTTTACATGTTTTTGGTCTATAGAATGAAAACTATTGAAGATAGAGAAAAGCTTTTGTCAACTCATTAAGCTGTACAAAAGTCTTCATAAGGTCGAAATCGTCAGATGACCCCTTACAGTGGCCCCTTAAAGGCAAACAAAATGTTTTTGGCCTATAGAATGAAAACTACTGCAGATGGAGAAAAGCTGTTGCTTGCTTAAATGTTCAGCTCATAAACCTCTACAAAAGTCTCCAGAAGGTCAAAGTTGTCAGATGACTCCTTATAGGGGTTACAGCCCATTAAAGGTAAAAAAAAAAACGAGCTTATTCTTGCTTAAATGTTCAGCTAATTTAGCTCTACAAAAGTCTCCATTATGTCCAAGTTGTCAGATGACCCCTTACAGGGGTTACAGCCCCTTAAAGGCAAACAAAATGTTTTTGGCCTATAGAATGAAAACTACTGCAGATGGAGAAAAGCTGTTGCTTGCTTAAATGTTCAGCTCATAAACCTCTACAAAAGTCTCCAGAAGGTCAAAGTTGTCAGATGACTCCTTATAGGGGTTACAGCCCCTTAAAGGTAAAAAAAACCGGTTTTTTTTCATGATTTTGGCCTTTACAATGAAAACTATTGCAGATGGAGAAAAGCTTTTCCCTCCTACATGTTTAAATGTTCAGCTCATTCAGCTCTACCACAGTCTCCGAAGGGCAAAGGTGTCAGATGATCTCTTATAGGGGTTACAGCCCCTTGAAGGCGAAAAAAGTGTTTTTGGTCTATTAAAATCTATTGCAGATAGAGCAAATCTAATACTTGCTCAGCTCATTTAGCTATACAACAGTTTCCATAGGGTCAAAGTTGTCAGATAACTCCTTATAGGGGTTATAGCCCCTTAAAAGTTGAATAATAGTGTTTTTTTGCTTATTTAGAATGAAAACTATTGCAGGTAGAGAAAAGCTTCTCCTTGCTTAAACATTCAGCTCATTTAGCTATACAAAAGTCTTCAAGGTGTCGACATCAAAACTAGGTGAGCAATTCAGGCTCCTGGGAGCCTCTTGTTTGATAATGAAACCATTTTAGTGTTGAAGGAAAAAGTGATTACTCACAGATGACCAATCAAAGATTTTGAACGTTTTAAATTGTCCTGAATACAAAAGAAACGTTAAATAATTCCATAAACAAGTAAAGTCTTACATTTAATCACGTATGTTCCACACCGTTGTTGTTGTTGTATAGTGCTGTACAGCCTTTAGTGAGGGTTTGGATTGGGGATGCCATCTATCCTGTATTTTTGAAAAAAAATTTCCAAATTATCTCAGTACAACACAAGCCAAAACTCTCATCAAAGCAATCCCTAACTATTTCGTCTAACATAATTTTATTTTTTTCACCGGTGGCTGTTAACGAAGGAAAAATCGCACGAGACGTTTTTTTCTTGCAAGCTTGGTCTAATAGTCGGTCATTGAGAGAGCGGTGCGGATGAAAAAAAAAAGAAAATAAGTTGAAAATGTCTCTATTAACTGATATCTGATATGACTACCCGGGTTTAATTGGTGGTGACTAAAACGAGTAGCTCGGGCCCGGGCCCAGGCCAACATCCGCTAAACGAAATATTTCAAAATACTCTAAAATCTTTATTTCTGAATATTTTTCGATGAAATTTTAAAATGATGTGTAAAAGTATAATATCTTATTATTTATTTTCGATTTTCCAAATAGAAATTCAAAAATTTTAATTTCGAGACAATATTCGATTTTTAGGTGACTAAAATGTGTAACCCAACGAAAAGTGGAAAATTCATTTTATAGAAACACCTTTGAATCTAACAAGAACGTACTAACGATGAATTGAAATACATCTGTGACGGATAAGAACATGTTTAAACTAAAATTACGGCAAAATATTGCTTTAAAAGAAAGCGATTTCTCTATTTGTTTATCGACCCGGGCCGCCGATTGTCGAAATGGAATGACAAGGGTGTTGCTAAAATATGTCATGCGTAACCGATATATTTTATGTACTTACTATCGAAATAGGAGTTTATTTTTGTGATCAACGATTTGTTTTTGAATGGAACACTTTCAAAATGTTTTCTAAATATTTTAATTCAATTTAATAAATCCAAAGTATTATAAATCAAATTGTTTTATGTCGGTACTGTATTACTTCTTTTAGCTCTACCTGGGCCACTGGTCGGCGGCTTGGTCCGTAAAAATGTATGAAAATAGCTTTAAAACGAAAACTCGAATACATTTTAGACCAACTCATGGCCAATTATATCATTTTTAAACATATCTTCAATTATTATCTCCACTTTTTCGTATTATAAGTGTTTTGGATATGTGCAAATCGAGTATTTCCACTTTTCATATCATATAGAATGGATATGGTGAGCTGCAAATTTCGAAAGGGGTGTCCGTGTGCCAAAAGTGATGAAAATCATCTTTTTGAAGCCGTTGACACCGGAAAACCCAGCATGGGGTTGAGCTGGAATCGAACCCATACTCTGTCATCTATTGCAACTTCGCCTGCACTGTGTCCAGCGCCCTGGACCACTAGACCACCTAAGCTAGATAAAAATCTAGCTTTCGGTTGCCTAGTTAAGCCTCCTAGTAGACAATCTAAGGTTATAACAGAGTACACGATGAACATTAGGTGGGTAGGGAGAGAACGATAGAGAATTGGTCGCAACTGGTATAGTAATAGAAGTATATATATATATATATATATATATATATGGTGTTGCGTACAGCTCTGTAAAGTAATGGATATATAATATAGAATGGACATGGTGAGCTGCAAAGTTAGAAAGGGGCATCCGTGTGCCAACAGTGATGAAAATCATCTTTTTGAAGGGCGCTGGACGCAGTGCAAGGCGAAGTTTCCATAGATGACATTTCAACCCCATGCTGGATTTTCCGGTGTCAACGGCTTCAAAAAGATGATTTTCATCACTGTTGGCACACGGACACCCCTTTCTAACTTTGCAGCTCACCATATCTATTCTATATCATATCAATTACTTTACAGAGCTGTACGCAACACCATTTATATATTTCCACTTTTCAACGGGTTACACATTTTAGTCACCTAAAAATCGAAAATTGCCTCGAAATTAAAATTTACGAATTTTTATTTGAAAAATCGAATATAAACAATAAGATACTATACTTTTACACATTATTTCAAATTTCCATCGAAAAATATTAAGAAATAAACTTATAAGAGCATTTTGAAATATTTGGGTTAGCGTATGTTGGCCCGGGCCTGGCCCCGGTTTACTCGTTTTAGTCTTTAAATTCGAGATGAAATCTTAGATTCAGTGGTTTTCTTTTCTATAACTTTGAAAGGATATATTGAAGGAATCCATTTACTAAACAAAGCCTCGTTGACAGAGAGGACATCAACAATATATTCGTGCCTTTTCAACTTCTAAACGAGTCAGCAATTTGTTGTTGATAAGATCTCTTCTCCAAATGTGATAAGTATGTTGACAATAAGTAAACAAAGCATATTGCAAACTGGTCCAGTGTGTTACAGGTCTTATCTAAATAATATTGTTTGACAAAAATGAAAAAAAATAACTTAAAACAACAAAATTTGAAAGAAAACCTTTTGATTAATTTTTTGACAAAGTTTTCCAAGAATGAACCTCAGAAAATGACAAGAATAATTCAGACATCCACTTTTAAATTCAGCATCTTTCTTCCCAGATGATTACTATTCTTAAGACAAACAGTTTTATTCTAGAAATGTTTTGTATTCCGATAACTATAAATCTTTTGGGAATTGTAGTTTCTACGGACAATTGTATTCTTGATTTGTTAAGTGTTGACAAAAATAAATAGCTTCTTCAAGAATTTATCCACAGAATATCAATAATCTCATCAACAACATGCTGAACTCCAGAGAGGATGTCTGACCGAATGTAAAAAAGGAATGAATAAAATTTAGTAGATGGACTTTTTCTTCGTTTTCATGTAAGTGTTTTAATTGAACGTAAAAAGAGTCTGCTGCATTATAAATTAAAATGTGTTAGCTTTTTATAAGATATAGATAATCGATTGCATTTCTTATTACTAATGAATACATGGCATCAAATTGTTATTGCCAAGTCCATCATAATCTATATGACACGTACAAGAGGTCCTATACGTTAATTGTACTTTAAAAATATCTACTTATTCTTAGGTTTAAGAAATACATGTTAAATGTTTAGCGGTCAACATCATCTAAATTCCTAAAAATAACAGTTTTCTAAAATGTGTACATGTATTTAAATTTATTGAATGTGTCAAGCACCTTGCTTGCCGCTCCGTCTGATGTAAAACATAATGTTTTTTTTTTTTTTTTTTTTTTAAACCATTTTCATAATTTTATGATGTAAAAGTACAAAAAAACAGTTTTTTAGACGTTACTTGATTATCGAATTCTAGACTTGGAATGGTAATGCAAAATGAACATGTTTATAGTCAGCTCACACGCATATTTTAACTTCATTTAAAGGAATGGCCACGATATTTGTTTCTGTCGATGAACAAATAGCATTTGAAAATGTGGTACACACTGAGTAACCTGCGAAGCAGATTACACAAAAGTGTGTGCGACATTTTTAATGTTACTTTGAAAAGAAAGAAAAATATTGTAGTCATTTGTTATCAATTACAAATCTTTCTCAATAAAAAATCATACAATAGGATAAAAATGATTTTAAATTTATTTCCCAATTGGAGAAAAACTTTATTCATTGCAATGAAACAATTTTTTGAAATAATTTTAACGTTTTATATCAAAATATGTTTTAATCAGGTTTTAAGCATCTAAATAATCCTGGATCAAAATTAGTTCATTGAAAAACTCAAATCACGATTGGCACAGCTGATTAATATAAACGCAGCTTTTTAAAAAAGAATGGAAAACGCAGGTACAAATATCTGGTTGTCGATTACAGTAAGACTTACTTTGTCATCAATGAGTCTTAAGATAAAAAAACACACAGAAGGCCAAATAATCGACATGCATATTTTTTTAATCGACAACATATTTTTTTCAGTTTGGTGTACGTGATTTTAATAGTAGGGATTCCAATGGGCACTAATTGTGCACCTTTGCTTGCTGATTATCAAATTTATTTATTATCTTTATTCATATGAAACAGACTTCTTACAATCTCTTCTAGACAAAAAAGATCGTAGACTATAGCACTCTCTATTTTAACCAAACTCACAGACACGGGATATTTTCTCTCAAATGAGTGCAGATGTTGGTTTGTCGTAGAGTTTTGTTTTGTCTTCCTTTACCGGATTTGACACACTGAAGCACGACAGGTGTGCTATATGGATGATTCAATAGATATGTATACGTCACTAAGATCTGCCGCTTTGTAGGAGACATTACTGGTACGTTATCGACATCTTTGAGTTCCAGGATTGGTCGATAATATTTTAAAATATTTTTTTTAAAAATCTCCAGTATATAAACTCCAAAACATAAAAGAATCATTAGAAGCACATTTTGATTTTTTGACAGTGCATTTATTGAGGTATGGCTATTTCAATGGAATTAACTGCGAAATTACAATGTTTACAGACAATGATACGTGAAAAGCCAAAATATGCCTTATCCGTCTAAATTTCAAAATTGTCTAAACCCTAAGGTTCTTCCTACCCCAGACATGGGTTGAATATCTTAGTAATAATTTGGTTCCCCAGTTTGGTAGTTTTGGTTATACTGTTCTATGCTCTTCATATTCATACAGTGTTTGGCATTTTCAATATTTTTGGTGGAGCGCCTCTGATGAGTCTTGAATAGACGAAACGCGCGTCAGGCGTAGCAAAATTTATTGTCTGGAACTTTGTTGTCATTTGTATTTCGAACACACGTGAAGGTTAGCACTCCTGGCGGAGTTTAAATTCCCCGAGGTTAGCCCGCTCCGGCACCAACACTTTTGAGTTGGAGAATACATCAAAGCTTTAGATTATCCGTCTAAATTTCAAAATTGTCTAAACCCTAAGGTTCTTCCTACCCGAGACAGGGGTTGAATATCTTAGTAATAATTTGGTTCCCCAGTTTGGTAGTTTTGGTTATACTGTTCTATGCTCTTCATATTCATACAGTGTTTGGCATTTTCAATATTTTTGGTAGAGCGCCTCTGGTGAGTCTTGAATAGACGAAACGCGCGTCAGGCGTAGCAAAATTTATTGTCTGGAACTTTGTTGTCATTTGTATTTCGAACACACGTGAAGGTTAGCACTGCTGGTGGAGTTTAAATTCCCCGAGGTTAGCCCGCTCCGGCACCAACACTTTTGAGTTGGAGAATACATCAAAGCTTTAAATTATCCGTCTAAATTTCAAAATTGTCTAAACCCTAAGGTTCTTCCTACCCCAGACATGGGTTGAATATCTTAGTAATAATTTGGTTCCCCAGTTTGGTAGTTTTGGTTATACTGTTCTATGCTCTTCATAATCTTACAGTGTTTGGCATTTTCAATATTTTTGGTAGAGCGCCTCTGATGAGTCTTGAATAGACAAAACGCGCGTCAGGCGTAGCAAAATTTATTGTCTGGAACTTTGTTGTCATTTGTATTTATATGGTTTTATTAGTGCAAATGAAGATACTGCATCTAATCTTCATCGAATTAAATATAAAAGATTTGGCATTTTGAAGATGATTTTTCTATGAATTTATTTTTAAAGTTGGTAATGCAATTTATCAAATGGGGCTTTCAATACTGGAATCAACCCTACATCAGACAGGAACCGCTTATTCTTCCAAAGAACCTGAGCTCACTCTTGTTACATGTATGACCAGTTCGCGTTGTTGATTTCCGTTCGGTTGGATTTGTGTTTTGTATTTCTTCGTGCTGTTTTTGTTTACCGGTTTTGTCGTTGCTCTCATACTTTTGACATTCGCCATTGGTTCTTCTTTGCTTCTTGAAAGATATAACTACTATCATTAGCATGCACAAGAAAGAAATGCTTGACCCTGATGGGTGTAATTTTGCAATAAAGATATAAAGATTAAACTCACCGAACTAAAAAATGCGGCCAAAAAATAGTTGTTCTATTTGAATCAATATCTGATAGAAATTCAAAATACTAAATCATAGTACCAAACTTTTTAGCATTATTTTTAATCAAAAATATAATCAGTTTTTTAAACTTGATTTCTACGTCCTTTTATCTATAATTGTGCATCCAAATTTATTTGCCAATGGACAAATTGTTTCGTACGCAAAAAAGTGACAATCTATTAAGCAATTGCTGCTAGTCGTTTTGCAATTGGTACTAGATTAAAAAAAATCTAAACTTGGAGTTAACTTCTTAGAATTATTGGGAAATAAGTTATGAAATCTTGTATTTTAAGGAATGCAAAAAAAACTAGCTATGAAATGTTTAAAAGCTAGGAGAAAAACAGGGGCTAAAATCATATGATTTCATGAAATATTTTTTTAATTTTGATAATTTTTATAGCATTATCAGTGAGAAATCACTTACTTTAACATTGAACACACGTGTCGACAAATACAAAAATGATGTGCGTGTTTTTTGCCTGATAAATAGATAAGGAAAGAATTAAAGTTGTACGTCAAGGAATGTTCTCTATACTTATTTGAAGAAAATCGATTGAATATGTAAAGTTGGGTTATCTAATGACTTGATAACATCAAATCCATTGAATTAATATAAAATTTACAATTTTGTGAAAATATGGGGTTAATTTCAGTACTTTCTGAACATACTACTTTGCCAAAAAAAAAAGATGCACATATTTTTGAACATAAAGCCCTTTTTCAAGGGCTAAATGTTTTGTAGAGATAGTGATGTCTTTCAGTGCGAGTAGTAGGGAGTGTTCATATTAACAAAAAAAAAACAGGGCACCAGGGCGCACCTTAATATTGTCATGTCACACCCTTTCCGTATATGAACTCAACCCTTTTTTATATAAAAACATCGATCTTTTTATGATGTCATCGACGTGAGTCATCTATTCATCGCACAGTCATTCTTTGGTATAGAGAATAAATGAGTCCTCAAACAACAATTGGTGTACGCCAGCCATTTGATCATCGCGTAGTCCTTCATTGGTGAACAAATTTTTATGAGTCATCAAGATACAGATTAGAAGTATGAGTCACAAATCATGCATACACCAATTTTATGAGTCATCACGGAAGGGTGTTTAGCTAATCTGGATGATATACACTTGTTCCGAAAAGAACCAATGAAGAAAACCGAAACAACATTATATCACCTTGTTGAACATGTATCAAAAGGGTGCCCGTCTAAAAGGAATTCGGTCAGTCCGTCTCTGCAAAAATAAAATCCAGTAAATGTCTTTTCCGTCGCAATCGTTCGTGTTGACGACAAAACTCAAAATAATATGGATGCAGTTGAAGACTATGTCATAAAATGGGCAAAGAAAGAACAGGAGAAATCAAATGACGTTTGGTCATAGTGGGTTAAAGCTATGAGGTCATTGATTTTTAAAAGAATCAATTCAATGAGCACTAAAGCAACATTCATTATTAACAACACTGTCAAACCTTACATGACAAATATGTTGTTGTACCTGCAGACAAAGCACCAAATAACATCATTTTTGTGTGCAAGAAACACTATACATGTATTGACTGCTAGACAGCTGAATAAGGGGTTGATTGCACCACATGCACGGCTACAACACTGTCTATGGAAGAAATTATTGACAATCACAAATCTGTCATTTCCTCCTTCGGGCTTTCTGTAGGTGCTGACAATGATGACACATTCCATCACTGTATTGGATTCCTAAATTACATAAAAATCCATACAAACAGCGCTTCATTGCAGGGTCATCAAAATGTACCACTAAACCTCTCTCAGACTGATTCTCTTGACTCTCTATACTAACGACAATAAAATCCGGCCTCCAGAAATATTACGATTGTTGTTATTCTTGAAATGGTGTCGATCAAATGTGTATCCTGAAGAATTCGAAAGAACTATTGGATATTCTCAGCTCAGTTCTATTTCGCACGAACAACTAAAATCACGATTGGCACAGCTGATTAAACGCAGCTTTAAAAAAAAAAATGGAAAACGCAGGTACAAACGTCTGGTAGTGAAATACAAAAAGAACAAATATACAGAAGACCGAATAATCGACATGCTCAATTTTCTTATCGACAACATATTAATTTTGTTCAGTTTGATGGATAGGTTTTACAGCAAACAAATAAGGATTCCAATGGGCATTTATTGTGCTTTTTTCTTCATTCATATGAAACAGACTTCCTCAATCTCTTCTAGACAAAAAGACCGTAGACTAGCTCTCTCTTTACCTCACCTTCCGTTATATTGATGATATATTGACTGATAAATTCTCGATTTTGTGACTTTCTCCATCTCATATATCCTCGGGACACAGCGATTCCAGGAAGTCAGCTTCATATTTAGATCTACATCTCGAAATTGACTCTCAGGGAAGACCTTCAACAAAGCTCTATGACAAACGTGGTGACTTAAAACTTCCAATCGTCAACTACACTTTTGTGTAGCAACATTTTGCCCTCTCCTGTGTATTGAGTTTTCGTATCACAGTTGATTCGTTACTCCCGATCTTGTGGGAATTACACCAATTTCCTTGGCAGGACGTCACGTTTTAAACAGAAATCGCTAAAACAGGGTTATGTTGCTCCACGGTTGCTGTCCTTACTCAAGAAATTTTACCGTGCACTCGTAGACAAATATTGGATTTCTATCTCTCTTAATGAATGCAGATGTTGGTTTGTCGTAGAATTTTGTTTTGTCTTCCTTTATCGGATTATACACACTGAATTGGAAATTAGCAGCAAAACGGGTGTGCTATAGCAAGAAGGAACCGCTTAATTTTCCGGAGCACCTGAGTTTACACTTGTTACGACTTGAGTTCGTGTTGTTGATTTCCGTTCGGTTGATTTTGTGTTTTGTGTTTCTTCGTGCTATTCTTGTTCGTGTTTACCGGTTTGTCGCTGCCCTTTTGGACTTATGACACTCGAATATTGGTGCCTAATTTGATTCTTGCTGTTTTTGACTTCTGCTGGAGGGTTGTTGGTGCAGCACACAATGTCAGGTAAGTCTTCGAGGTAGCATTCATACTCGTACCTGTGGGTTCTTTTGACGTCATTCGCGGCGTTTGACAATCTCTCTTTCTCGATGCTCTCTAAACCCGAACTCTGCAATCTGTGCAAGCCTTGAGGTCTGATTTCTCGCGTTTGCTGTCTTTTTCATCAATATCCATATAGTCCTTCGAGTTGGCAGTTTCTTCCTCCTATCCCTTCCCAAAGATCATGTGTTCGGCCTTTAAGTCCACAATAAGATAATTTCGTCGCCTGTTCGACACCTTTAGTAGATAATCTCTATTCCAGGGATACACCTGTTTTCTCATTTATGTGGCAATAGATTTACGAAAGACTCAGTTGTTAAAGAGACTATGAAATGGAAGTTTCTTCTCTGAGTTGGATTTTTGCATTAAGATCATGTTACGACCGACAGGATCCGATGACGCGATCCCTCCGTGAGTAGATTATTGATTCGTCCAATACCACAATGTTTTTTTTTTGCAGTGGCAAAATTATTGCAAAATTATTAATGGTAGGCGTCCAAGTCCGAAGATTTTTCGCAAAGAAAATTAAGCCTCGGTTTCATTTCCCGTCGTATTTCGTCATAGAGCAGTTGCCATTGTTTGTACAACCAGACAATCCTCTCTGATGGTGGAAGTCATCTCTATTTGTGCTCGTATCAACGTTTCTTTGGCGTAACAAATTAAATTTGTTTAACGTTTTATGCTTCTTTATTTTCAGCAACATATTTATAGTCTGTATGGGTACAGAAAGCTACAAGAGTAACATATCCCACGTTTTGGACGATATACTATCAACTTACGATAAAGATCTTCGCCCAGGATTCGGAGGTATACAAATGTTCGGATGATTTTGTCTTTTGTGTTTCTTGGTGCTGTTCGTGTTTGCCGGTTATGTCGTTGCTATATATTTGAACCCTTACTATCCTATGTAAATGATTTTCAACATTATCTTTTTCTTATCTGATATGACTTTCTTGCATTTCCCACTTCCGGAAAAGTGACATTCAATTTAAAGAAACTTGATTGGCATTGACTGTGAGTTACTCCGCAGTTGGATACGCATTTCGGATAAAGCATGCTTACTTTAGTGTATTAAAGGTAAGAACAAAAGTACCGAATTAGGAGGATCAATCTCAAATGTCCAAAGGAAAAAACAATACAAGAAAGACACTCGCAATGGTCTTGACTTGGTACAGGCATTTCAAAAGGAATGATATATCAATATAACAAGAAAATTCCCAAAACAAATTTTGCATAAAATTGCTTGTTTTTCAAATGCTTTCTGATTAGCTGATCTATCTGTGACAAATTATTTATAAATTTGACATGCACAAACTACACAAAATACTTTCTGTTTGGCTAATTTATCTATGAAAACAAATGGTCACTGACTGGTTTTATTTTCAATTTTTTAGTAAATTTTAGTGTAAAAAATGCCATAGTCAACAGCAGGTGTAGGTAATCATTGAGTTCTAGTCATAGTTAGAGTTCGAGTTCAAGTTCGAGTTCGAGTTGTTTTTCGAAATTTGAGCTCTCTCGAAACGGAGATTTTTATTGCAATAATTAAGTTACGACTCGAGTTTGAGTAAAAAGTTCGAGTTACAGATAGAAAAAGCAGTTTGGGTTACAAGAAACTATTTGGAAATTTATTTTCAGCGGAATTACATGAATTTTGTCAAACATCGAACTTTTTACTTTTTCAGATTATCGCGTTGCAATATTCCCGTTTATATATAGATATGATTAAAAACCAACGAATGTTTATATTGAAGTAATTTTACAGACTATGTGCAAGAAGCAAATGCATACCAATGGAACAATCGAATGTTGTAAATCTAAATTCCATGAAAGTCTATTTCTGGATTTTGCAGGAGTTGGGAATAAGAGATGGGTTGTTGTCTAATTTCTTAGGCATATGTTTTGCTATGAGAAACTCCCACAAAATAATCAGACCTTTTTTTTAAAGGTGGTTCGCATCTTCATGTTGTAAACATTGTATATAAGTTTCATAAAAATCTATTAAGAAGCGATATGTATCTTAGGTGAAAGGCCCAACGGACAGACACTCAATCACTTAAACCTGCGCCAAAATTACAAGCGGGGGTATAGTAAAATTTGGTATACATACGTAATGGGCCAACACACCCGTCTTTTGACTTTGAATATCTGAAAATATTTTATTTGCAAAGTTTATTGCGTCTGTCGTCTGTTAGCAATTTCAAAAATCTTTTTCTCTGAAACCACGGAACCAATTTAACTGAAACTTTGCAGGAATGATGTATGATATGTTGGCAACAAACGATCTTCATTTCAAAATGATTTCATGAAAAATTTGGCCTCTGTTACTAAAAAAAGAACATAGGGTAAAATCACTTAAAATGGCTTATAACTCAGCAACCATAACAGAAGGATCTTTATAGGCTCTTCAGAATCAAAAGCTTTACAAAAGTCTTCAAAAGGGTTGAAATTGTCAGATGACCCCTTATAGGGATTACAGCCCCTTAAAGGCGAAAAACAGTGGTTTGGCCTATTGAATACTTAAACACTATTGCAGATAGAGAAAAGCTGTTGCTTTGCTTAAATGTTCAGCTCATTAAGCTCCACAAAAGTCTCCATAAGGTCAAAGTTGTCAGATGACCCCTTATAGGAGTTATGGCCATTTACAGGTGAAAAAATAGTGTTTTTGCCCTATAGAATGACAACTTTTGCAGAAGGAGAAATGCTGTTGCTTGCTTAAATGTTCAGCTCATTAAGCTTTACAAAAGTCTCCACTGGGTCAAAGTTGTCAGATGACCTGTTATAGGGGTAATGGCGTTTTACATGTCAAAAATAGTGTTATCTACCTATGGAATAAAAACTATTGTAGATAGAGAAAAGCTGCTGCTTGCTTAAATGTTCAGCTCATTTAACTCTACAAAAGTCTACATAGGGTCAAAGTTGTCAGATGACCCCTTATAGGGATTACAGCCCCTTAAAGGCGAAAAATAGAGTTTTTGGCCTATAGAATGAAAACTATTGCACATAGAGACAAGCTGTTGCTTGCTTAAGTGTTCAGCTCAGAATGAAAACTATTGCAGATAGGGAAAAGCTGTTGATTGCTTATGTTCAGCTCATTCAGCTCTACAAAAGTCTTCATAGGGTTGAAATTGTCAGATGACCCCTTATAGGGATTACAGCCTCTTAAAGGCGAAAAACAGTGGTTTGGCCTATTGAATACTTAAACACTATTGCAGATAGAGAAAAGCTGTTGTTTTGCTTAAATGTTCAGCTCATTAAGCTCCACAAAAGTCTCCATAAGGTCAAAGTTGTCAGATGACCCCTTATAGGAGTTATGGCCATTTACAAGTGAAAAATAGTGTTTTTGCCCTATAGAATGACAACTTTTGCAGAAGGAGAAATGCTGTTGCTTGCTTAAATGTTCAGCTCATTAAGCTTTACAAAAGTCTCCATTGGGTCAAAGTTGTCAGATGACCTGTTATAGGGGTAATGGCCCTTTACATGTCAAAAATAGTGTTATCTAACTATAGAATAAAAACTATTGCAGATAGAGAAAAGCTGTTGCTTGCTTAGATTTTCAGCTCATTGATCTCCACTAAAATCTCATTTGGGTCGAAGTTGTCAGGACCAGGTGAGCGATTCAGGCTCCTCCTGTGAGCCTCTTGTTTCTGTAATCGGATTATTAATATACATCAGTATATCAAAATCTTATCTTAAAGTCGATTGTCGGTTACATGCAGCTACGGGGCGCTGAATGGGACTCAACAAAATTCAAATTTGTACGGTCAACAGTGAGTTTGGTTCAACAGAAATGAGTTCAGTTTAACAAAACTTTTAGCATACTACAAATTTAAATTTTGACATACAAAATTATTTTTCGGTGGACAAAAGTTAGTTTTGTCATGACAAAATTCATTTTTGTGCGACAAAACTTTATTTTGTATGCAAAATAGGTTTGGTTTGGATCCTGTGAACTGATTGAACACAAAACTTAAATTTTGTCACAAAATTCAATTTTGTTTTTATTTTTGTGTAGACAAAATTTGATTTTTGTTAAACAGAAGTGAAAATTTAACATAAATTGTTGTGGACAAAATCCATTTGCTATCAAAATGAATTTTGTCTACAAAGATGGATTTTGTGGTGCACAAAATTGAAGTTATCATAAAACAAGAATGTATCACATGTAAGACAATGATTGTGTTATAACAGAATTGAATTTTGTACAAAACCAAGAGTCGGCGCCCCGTAGTACCAGTGTTGCAAAGATAAATGATAATGAAAGTGTAGTAAAAATAAACTTGTAGCTCAAAATAGATCTAACTCGATTTGAACTCAAACTCTCGTGTAGTTACTCGACAATTGCCATGAAATTCATTGTTTTGAGTTAGCTGAAAATTTAACTCGAAATCGAAAACTAACTAGAACTCTTACTAGAACTTTTTTAATCGAGCTATAAAACTCGAACTCCAACTCTGACTCGAACTCGAACACAAACACGATAATTATCTACACCCGTGTTATTTCTTTTTTTGGTGTGTGAGCCTTTTCATGGTGTCTTAACACATATAGAGGCGTTGAATCAATAGGATGCATTGGACAAAACATATTATATTTTTACGTCATACACAGGTGAAGCAGTCAAAGTTTTTACAGATATATATCTACGTTCAATGGGACCAATCTCAGAAAAAGACATGGTAAGTGTTTTATGTAAAATAATATGAGATAGGCATTGCCTAAATGCGAGCACAGCAAAAATATAAGATGTCAATGAACAGATTAATTGTATTATTACATTCCGGCCTTTTGAGTTGAAGAAAGCTCCCCCTATACCATGAAACATCAAAGATGGATCCTCATTTTTGCCCTCATATAAAATATATTTACAAAGAAAGTTTTTGGAAGGCGATTAGCAAAATTGGTAATTATTTTCAAATTCACATCGAACCTGTGTGCACGTGAAATTGTGAGAAGCATATGCGGACGAAAAAAAATCAATATCAACAATAGGCAATTTTTTCACGGGAACTTGCTATAGAGCTCTCCGCTCTTGCGGCACGAGCTGTGCTCGCTATGAAGTAGTTGTAAGGATATCATGCAAGTTTATATCGCATGGGGGTTTCTCTGTAAAGTGTCGATAAACTGCCAAATTTATTGACAGAATAACAACTAGTGTTCGATATCATTCTTCCGTCCATCCCTCCCGTCTCAAATCAGTTTAACCTTCAAATTTACTAATAGATTAATTTTCAATTTTGCAACCTTTTGAAAATATTCTTGTTAAATATATATACTAGGAATAACACCCGTGATAGTGTAATGTGTCAAAATTGTTATTACTCCGAAAAAAGTCTATTTGCATCCACCAAAGGTCCATGGCAGTATGAATGTAAGTTAAGCAAAAACAGACCTTAAGCGTTCTTTTAATAATGGTCACCCATGTGAAAAAAGTAGGTAACAGAAGCACCCAAAGCATGCATCTTGTTTAACATCTCTAACTGCATCAACCATAGCAATGTGATTCTTGTTGCACAGGTCAGTAAGCGGGGTTGACTTCAACCATTATTCTGATAAAGATCGCGATGCCGACCCATGGTATCAAACAAGTTCCCTTCAGGTCGTAGAATGAGCTTCAAATGAACTATGCCCAGTAAGGGCTTGATTATAATAAAAGAGGCAAAGAGGCACCAAAGAGGCTTTCGAGTGTCAAAAGTCCGAAAGGGCAACGACAAAACCGGTAAACACGAAGAAACACAAAACACAAAATCAACTGAACAGAAACCAATAACGCGAAATCAAGTCGTAATAATAGCTATCGTATTCACCACCTTGTCCAAAAATGATTAAAAACCATACATGGTCATCGAAGTATGTAAAAATAAGTTCAAAGTTCAAAATCATGCATGAAGTCTTGAATACAAGTTAATCAATGATAAAAAAATTTAAGATGAACACATGGACAAATATAGTGATACATATGCTCGGCAAGCATTTCTATTTCCATCCATTCGATGTTTTTTTTTAATTAAAACTGACAGCTTTAATATCCATAATTCAATTTCTTTTATAAGCAGGAAAATACGGATGGAAAGTAAAAACTAAATTCTCCAAATATATTCTTAAAGGAAACTCCCGCTGTAAAAGAGATGAATTATTCTTGCCAAGTCCTCGCCAGAATAATTGTCCTTGTCAACAGGCTAACATGGGATCCTGGGAAAAAATCTTCATAACTTCAAATTCAACCCCAGGCCATAGCAAAAACCCTAATGATTGCCATGTTGTGCCACTTTTTTTTGGTTCTACCGTACGAATATCAGAATTAGAGGTTCCAGCGTTTTCGTAATGAATGAAAGAATGTTTTTATTCTTGAATAGACGAAACGCGCGTCAGGCGTAGCAAAATTTATTGTCTGGAACTTTGTCATAATTTATATTTTAACTATTGTGGCGTCCAGATAAAGGCCACACCCGCAAACTGCTAGCTGGAAAGGGATCCACATAAACATTAATTAAGCTAGTTTCCCAATCGAGGATAAATAAATATGTTTAAACTACTAGTAAATAATATGAGATAGGCACACGTTTGTAGAATGTAAGTCAAAATGGAAAAATATTGCATGTACTGTTTATTTTATAATGAGGTCCGCGTCTTGAGTGATGCACAACGTATCCTGTCGGCTGCCGAGTGCGTTTAGCCTAAATAAAGTTGAAGACGAAGTCCACTTCCTAATTGACTGTGATATCTACAATGATCTAAGATTTTCATTATTTGCAAAAGCCATAACTTTTGACAATAACTTTGATAATTTTTCAAGTCTTAATAAATTTAAATTTTTGCTTTGTTGTAAGGAGCTACAATTGGAGCTTGGTCTTTTGTTAAACAAAATGTTACGAACACGTCGTGCTCATTTAACCAACCAGTAATTGTTTATACAATTTTCTTCTTTTTTCTTGAAATTACTATATATGTAATAATGTTGTTATACTATATTAAAATGTTAATCAAAGTTCCATTTCCTAAAAATCAAATTTTAATAGATGGTAAATGTTTAAAGAATTTTTATTACGTTTTCTGAAAATATTAAGCATAATTTTTATTTGTGAATGTTCTTTCTAGTTTCATCTATTAAGTATTCACTATTAAATATAATTCTTTATTGCAAAATTACATCCATAAGGGTCAAGCAATACATAAAGTAACAAACATACAACATATAGACAGTTTCAATAACACATTAACATCAAATAAGAAAAAAATCATGTAGAATTAAGCACTAGCTGACATGGACCTCTTTCTCAATTCTATATATAATGACTGTTGAATAAAATCACACAGATCAGCCAATAACTCATTTGTCGGGACTAATAGAAATTTAATTTTATTAATAGGGCTTAAATTAGGGAATTGGTTGTTATAGTTATTTTTCATGTTATCGAAAAACAGATTTCGTAGATTATCGTTTTATGTACAATTAAGAAAAAAGTGATATTCATCTTGGATGTTGCAACATTTACAGAGTCTTTCTGGTCTAGGAATTTTCTTGTATCGCACGGTTTCGATGAATAGACAATGATCGCTAGTTCTAAATTGCGTTACAAGTTTACGTTTAAAAAAATTTGATTCTTTCAAATATTTTTCCATATTTAAATCTGTCTTAACCTGGCAATATAGATTGAGTTTGGAGTTTTCTGTTAAATTATTAAGTTTATCAAGATAACGCTGAACATACACTTCTTGGATGACCTTATTTAATTCTCTTTTACTTTGATATTTTATTTTTGAGTAGTCTCTATCTGAATTAATAAAATCATCAGAGTTGAGGTTAAATTCTTTAAAAACACTTAGTGCATAGGTGTACCATGAATAGTAACTATTTTCGTGCATGTCTTTATTAACAGCATAAGCTTCTTTTAATAAAGGATTGACGTTCAAATAGTGTAATCTAGCAAAGTATAGAAGACTTTGTGTTTTAATGAAACTTCTAATTGGTATTAAGGCCAGTAACAATTTATTTGTTTTTATGATTGCTTCAAAGTCTCAGACTCCTCTGTCTTTTTTTTATACATTGTATAGTTTATAGGATTTATATTGCTTATAGTTTTAAGTGTCTCATAGGTCAATATTGGCTGGACATCATTTTTATTTATCATTAATATTGAATATTGCGATTTTATATATTGTATATATCTGACGTCTGACACTATAATAAAATAAATTATTATTATGTTATTATTATCATTATTATAATAAATTAACAATAAATCATTATGCTTTACAATACTGAATAGTACAAAAAGATGGTCCAACCTGGGCTAACCATGCAGATAATTCAATCCTGTACATGTGTCCTGCATTGATACCAGTCGTCATTTTCTGTAAGGTTTTTATATCAATCTTCTCATGCCAGTATCAAATTAGATATATTGGTATATAAAGAAAATCTCCCAAGACCTGGCAGGAAAAAGTGAGTCACTTTGTTTACTGCTTAAGCACGAAATACTCTGACCTGTAAATGACGTCAGGGGTTTAGTTAAGCCAAAAGAACGTTGTCCCAAAATATTTGACCCTTTTTTAGAATGTTACGAATGTTTATAATTTGCACAAATAAATTCAATATTAGATAATTAGTTATTCATCCATAGTATTTTTGACAATTATTTTAAAGATACGTCCCATTTTAGGTTGCACCTAATATCATATTAGCGTTGTCAGCGTAGTGGCGTTTTGTCAGAGCATAATCACACGGCAGAACCATTATGGAGAAAAACATTGTTAACGGACGATACATGCAATTTTTTCACGGTTTATGTCAATTTTCAACTTTTAATCTCGAAAATATCAAAAATATGAATGAAACAAACTTTAAAAACATGCCCAATATATAAACAAGAACATATTGTATAAGGATTTAATTTCTTTTTGTCGAACACAATGATATATTTTTAAATCATTCACGAACGGTGTGCTCGATTTGATTACATTGACACGGACAATTCAAACTGGTTAATATAAACAGGCCTGTATAGAGTAATAATCTGGCAAGTTATGCTTCTATATAAGTAAAAGAAGTTAATAAAGTTTTGTTTTAATGAAAATATCAATATCAAATAATAACGTTCAATATTTTTTATATATTTCAAGCATAACAAAATGACTCTTAATACATGCAATAAAACTTGGTAACGGACCGATACATGCAAAATAATTGCGTTGCAGTCAACAGGTGTAACTGACATACAATTAAGAGGTACATAATTTGACAGTGTTCTGATGATACAAATACAAGACAGGTCACTCTTGTTATGTTGACTGCAAAAAGTAATACATAATGCCATCGTTAATATTAAGAATTCATAGTAAACACAAAACATCAAAAATCATTGGAAAAAACTATTTTACCTAATGCTCTATTTACCACAACATCAAAATGTCAGCGTTCAGACGGGGAATAAATTCTGTAATGCATATTACAAAGTTTAAAACAACAACTTAATCCCAACAAATAATTCAAATATAATAAAAGGTAATAACAAAACGACCGAACTTGAAGAATCAATCTGAAACGTGGAACTGGAAAAACAAAACAACGCAGACACACCGGAGAAATAAGAGATCGCAATGGTCTTGATTTAGAACAGGCCTTTAAAATATAGTTGAACTTGGTTTAAATGCACCAAAACCTCCTTCATTCATATAGCTAAAATAACGGATATTTATAATAAATGTGTGTTTTACACAGATTTACTTCAGCTTTTACCAGTGGAACACAATCTTTTTTTCATTCCAGATAATTGCATTTATTTATTAAACTGTTATATTTAATATTAACATGGACATGAAGCAGTCGCACATAACAGCAAATCCTCTTGCCCGTTATATGAAAGTCTAAAATACTGCCAAAGTCTGGAAGGGTCCCGTCGGCAAACATCTAAGTGTTTTCAGAACGGTATTAGTAAAAAGTTGTTTTTCAGTTATTGTTCACTAAGTCCAATTTGAAAACCCGTGATTTTCTATGAACTTTTTTTTTTCAAACAAATTTTATGGATTTGCATGAAATATGTTTTAATATACTAATCATGACATGTTACACTGAACCTACCCTGCAACTTTAGCAGAAGGATATTGTAAATAGTTTTGGCGTTAAAGTGTTCACAAAGCCCGTTTTCAAAATCACTCAAAATTATATAAGTTTTTCCAACTGTACAGAACTGTATTGTAAGAAGTTTTTAGTTTAAGGTATATTTTTCACAAGATTTGTAGACGGGCAATAGGACGGACGGACAACTTGAAAACTTTAGGGCGACTCTCTACCACTTGCAGATTCTTAGCTGTGGACATTTACCAAAAACTGTAACCAGAGTTATACATGCTGAAAATGTAAGTCAAGATGAATTTATGTTAATGCAGATGCATAATATTGTTATTCACGACAAATGGAACAAACAGGTGACCTACATAACACACATTAGTAACACTTTGGATACATGTACGATTGACGACTTATCCAAATAAACAGAAAACGCAAAATTATTTATTTTCTATCCAATCTTAAATCATGATTAGCCAATTCACTTGCAGATGAAGACATTTGAACCATCTAAAAATCTTTAACTTGAGTCATTTATGTAGCAATGTATTAAGTCATGCTGACAACCATTACAGATGTACATACCCCTGACCTTTAAGATACATGCATATGGTTCTGTAGCTTTTGACATAACTAAAACCATTACGTACATGAAGCTTCATACGAACGAACACACCAATAGCCATCTTACAATTACAAGAAAGGAGAAGGTTGTTGCATCCACCTGGCGGCACCAGAACTGATATTGATTCATTTTTATTTAATATTAATAAATTTAACTCAGACTGTCGTTTGCAGTTAAGACACGACGTTCATACGACAGTCGCTGACAAAGTATATACACGCACAATTTGTCTGATACATTATAAATCATGCATGTATTCGTCCGTAACGTAGATTATTTGCATGTACCCCTTTTTCTTGGACAGCGACATGCTTTGCAGTCCATGGCTTCGTGAATAAATTGATGAACAGCCTATTCAATTTCAAAAATCAAAAAAAGAGCACAAAACTTTTAAAAAAACAAAAAAAAATGGTTTTTGCTACACGTTGCTCGTATTGAAAGTGTGCTATAGTACGAGGGTAGGCTATTGGTTTGTTAATGTTCTCGAAAACTAGATGGCCGATTTCAATGTTTCAAACATAAATATTTAGCTAGTTCATTTTTCTTTATACTGTACGCTTCAGTTTTTCTATTATTATTTGTAAACAAATAAAATGTCTTACCTTTTCTGACTATATCCATCCCAAATTGTGTATTTTACCTGTGTTTTAATCCGTTTCAAGGATTTTACGTCTATGTCCCGTCCGTCAACATTATTTCTCGTCTTAATGGTTCTGCCGTGTGATAATTGAGGCTAAAAAAGGGTGTTATACTTATACCTGTGGAACGTAGCGCATCATAAAAAAGTCATTTAGGTGAATTTAAAGGTCACAAAAATATGTCACTTTTTCCAAAAAACAATCATTTTTAAGTTGACATTATTTACAGTCCGCCATAAGTTAAACACCACCCTATATATACTTGGCACATACCAAAATTTATAAAGTAAACGTGAGGTTGACCTCTGAAAAAGTAACTTAACACGGTTGTAAATAAAAACTACCCGTTTCATCATTTTACGTTACACAAATCGTACAGTTTAAAAAGTGGAGAAACAATCTTTAGTGTGATGAAGGAGCGGTATTGTGCTTATTTCAGTGTTTTAAAAACATTTTTCTGGCGCATCGATTTCTTCTTTCAAATCAAATGTTTGTCAAAAGTGATTTTTTGCTTTATCAGGTTTGAATAACACATTATTGAAATGAAAAACCTGTACATTTCAATGTCTCATTTCATTCTGTTTTGATGTTTTGACGTTGACGATCGTTGTACATGTATCCAGTTTTCAGATTTTGTAGTTTCAGATTTGATCACCTTTTGTTACTTCACCTTACCCGAAGGTTCATGTGAGCTAATAATAATATATATATATATATAAATGTGCTTATAGTTTTTAAGCGATTGTAACTTTTTTTTCTTTTTTTAATTAAAAACTTAAATATTCAAACTATTTACTTTTTAAAATAGATGATCAAATAATTAAAAAATCAAATTCTAGTTTTTAGGGACGGACCATTTAACTTTAAGGGGGACTTTGTTTTTTGTTTTGATCAGAAATTTTTTTTACGCGCAGAGCGCGGACAAAATATTCATTTTACGAAGGCAAGAATATTTTTTTCATTATCAGCATTATTTTTTATAGCAGAAATCCTTCTTCAAAATATTTTTTTCTTACACTCAGCTGCCAAAATATTTTTTTCATCAAAAATTATTTTCAGAATATTTTTTTTAGGAAAAAACCAAGCCCCCCTTCAAGTTAAATGGTCGGTCCCTTACTATTTCTGTAACAATGACAGTTCCAGAGTCTTTTCGTATTTCTTTTGAAGGTATATTCTATTGACATATATTTCCGTCAAAGGTGGATGGATGAGCGCTTAGCAACTAACTCTTCGATAGAAAAAGAGAACATATCAGTTAGTGTTAAAATTCTTGAAAAGATATGGGTTCCTGATACTGTTTTCTTTAACGGTAGAAAATCATACTTGCACGTGATTCCTACAACAAACAGATTTATAAGGATAGGCAGAAATGGTTCCATTTTCTTCTCACAAAGGTAAGTCTTAAAACAAAACTTTACCATATCTTACTTTCTGTAAGTTTAAATAACACGTTATGTCAAATATTTTGAATTAAGGTAGATGAGGTGTTTTTCTAATTTTTTAATTTAAGTATAAAAATCATGATATATTCATATAAGTCTGAAATTATAGGTTTTTACATAAGTTCTTGAAAAAGGCCGGCTGGTCTTTCACAAGTGATAGAATTTAGAAAAACTAGATCAGAAAATTTTAAATTAATTGGCCGACCAACTATCAATATCAGTACTTTTTCATATTTCACATAAACAACGCGAGATCATCAATTTGATTAATTGCGTTACGACACAGTAAAATGATCTCACAACAAGTTGAGACGTAACTTAAAAAGTAATATAAGCATTATTTATGTGTGAAAATTCTTTTTCAAATGTTGCGTAAAAGATTTTATAAGAAAGAACGTCTTAAAAACATAATTTTTAAACAAAATACACGTTGCTTACCCGCACTATTTTTTTTGGTTATGAGCTCACTTCACTATGTTGCAACCCATGAATGCAATCTGTTGTACGATGTGTTTTGGTATGTTCCTCTACCATATTGAGTAAGAGATCGAGTTCGCGGTTCGTTTTGGTAGGTTGATTTTTACCAAAAGTATGGCTCTTGGACTTTTAGGAAAATGAAAGTTTTCCTTTTTATAAACTGCTTGCAAATGATGTGTTGAATTATTTTAAACATTACGTTACATACACCCATTAAACATCATATGAACTGCATTAGTATTATTCTCTTTCCTTTTGTGTCTAATGAGTTGTCTTTTCGATACTTGGAAACCTTTTGGTACTTTTCTTCTATCATGTTTTGAAGCATGAGGTTATCAACTGTATGAGATTAAAATACACACGTTTTTATAGGCATATATACAACTATTGTCTCCCAAAGAATTTCGCTGTCGCCGTCATTCAGAAATGAAGCTTGACTAAAAGATTCGAAATTAATTTGATAATTAAGTTTTTATCAATCTCATGATCAATATAACATGTATGGGCTCAAATTTCTTATAAAGTACAAAACGTGTAAGATAAATATGTCTTAGCGACTGCGCATATCCGAGCAAATATACAGGTTTGTATGCAGCTGAAAAGTAACTTTACAAAGTTTAAACTACAAACACTCACACTTCCATAATTGTTATTTCTTCGCCATACTATATGGGACGACTTGATTAAGTGGCAACTTTGAATAATGTAAACATGATTGTCGTTTCAGTCCCCTACCCTTGTATCCCCCCGTTTCGATTTCTAGGTTACAATAGCGTATTGATTTACAATGCATTTTCCATAGGGGGGTACCCTGGTTTTCGATTTTTTTAAAAATAGATCTTACTCGAATTTTAATTTCTTTGGCACAGAACCTTTGTGTTGACATGCATATGTTTATTTTTAGCCAATAAAAAATTGTGGTTCGTGCGGCGTTTATGGGCGTAATTTTTGGTCGAAAAAGGGGGGTGCTTTTTTTACGTTATTTCAAGTGCACATTTTTACATTATTATGAGCGCATAGGTGACTTCAGAATTTCTTTGCCAGTATTACCCAAAAGCTTGCTTGGTGCTATATTTAGAAACAACAAATATATCAACCAATGGAAATCATTTCTGTATTTTCTCCTACGCTTTATGTTGGGTTCAAAAACTTACCGGTGACCGGGATTTGCTAATGCGCAATTGTAACCTATACGCTGGACATATGAGTTAGGGAAAATCTTTTACTTCATTAAAAGATACCTTATTATAATTTGAGTTTATATTACAAATGGCAGATTATAATCTTTTCTTTTACGCCAAGGGGAGCTGATCAAAGAGAGGTTCCCCCTTCTTGAAAAGGTAGAAAAAAATTGGAGGGTTGTTTGAGGAAATACGGTATTTCACAAAGGTGTTTTAACTTGCCGTAAAAATTGTTGCCGATTTTTTGGAAGATGTATATGTACTCAAAAGAACGGGCATAGTTTGAATTCTGCTTTTGAGTGTTTACTTCAAAACACTGGTTTGAATAAAAAAATAAATATCATTTTTCGCAATTTGAAAAATGGCATATTTTGAAACCGACTATAACCTAGTAAAATCACCCAAAATCCGACCAATTTTGGCATTTATAATTACTTCTCTATCTAAACAAGACCTTGGTTACAGTTTGTGATACTTTACAGCATGATTAATATTTTTGCTTGCATTCTTTGTGTTACACCCATTTTTCGTAAAAATGACAATTTTCACGAACCAAAATTTCAGTCATGTTCTTACTTCAAATCCCATTTTAAATTTTTAAAAGTGTTTAAAAGTTTGCGGGTATTTGTATATGCAAAATAAAACAAAAAACAGTTACGACATTTATTGAAGCAATAATGATTTATCAAATATTCTTAGTGTCCATCCGATTTTCTCTTCATTTTCATTAAAGTAGAAAAAAGAAACAGACTATAGTCTGGTTTTTTGTGTCTAAATTTAGATCGAGTGTCATAATACTTGTTTTTATATAGAACTTTCACTTTCAAAACGATTAAAGTTTCAAACCAAAGGGTGCATTGTAAAAAATCATTTTTCGTATACGCTGGACATATGAGTTAGGGAAAATCTTTTACTTCATTAAAAGATACCTTATTATAATTTGAGTTTATATTACAAATGGCAGATTATAATCTTTTCTTTTACGCCAAGTGGAGCTGATCAAAGAGAGGTACCCCCATCTTGAAAAGGTCGAAAAAAATTGGAGGGTTGTTTGAGGAAATACGGTATTTCACAAAGGTGTTTTAACTTGCCGTAAAAATTGTTGCCGATTTTTTGGAAGATGTATATGTACTCAAAAGAACGGGCATAGTTTGAATTCTGCTTTTGAGTGTTTACTTCAAAACACTGGTTTGAATAAAAAAATAAATATCATTTTTCGCAATTTGAAAAATGGCATATTTTGAAACAGACTATAACCTAGTAAAATCACCCAAAATCCGACCAATTTTGGCATTTATAATTACTTCTCTATCTAAACAAGACCTTGGTTACAGTTTGTGATACTTTACAGCATGATTAATATTTTTGCTTGCATTCTTTGTGTTACACCCATTTTTCGTAAAAATGACAATTTTCACGAACCAAAATTTCAGTCATGTTCTTACTTCAAATCCCATTTTAAATTTTTAAAAGTGTTTAAAAGTTTGCGGGTATTTGTATATGCAAAATAAAACAAAAAACAGTTACGACATTTATTGAAGCAATAATGATTTATCAAATATTCTTAGTGTCCATCCGATTTTCTCTTCTTTTTCATTAAAGTAGAAAAAAGAAACAGACTATAGTCTGGTTTTTTGTGTCTAAATTTAGATCGAGTGTCATAATACTTGTTTTTATATAGAACTTTCACTTTCAAAACGATTAAAGTTTCAAACCAAAGGGTGCATTGTAAAAAATCATTTTTCGTATACGCTGGACATATGAGTTAGGGAAAATCTTTTACTTCATTAAAAGATACCTTATTATAATTTGAGTTTATATTACAAATGGCAGATTATAATCTTTTCTTTTACGCCAAGGGGAGCTGATCAAAGAGAGGTACCCCCTTCTTGAAAAGGTCGAAAAAAATTGGAGGGTTGTTTGAGGAAATACGGTATTTCACAAAGGTGTTTTAACTTGCCGTAAAAATTGTTGCCGATTTTTTGGAAGATGTATATTTACTCAAAAGAACGGGCATAGTTTGAATTCTGCTTTTGAGTGTTTACTTCAAAACACTGGTTTGAATAAAAAAATAAATATCATTTTTCGCAATTTGAAAAATGGCATATTTTGAAACAGACTATAACCTAGTAAAATCACCCAAAGTCCGACCAATTTTGGCATTTATAATTACTTCTCTATCTAAACAAGACCTTGGTTACAGTTTGTGATACTTTACAGCATGATTAATATTTTTGCTTGCATTCTTTGTGTTACACCCATTTTTCGTAAAAATGACAATTTTCACGAACCAAAATTTCAGTCATGTTCTTACTTCAAATCCCATTTTAAATTTTTAAAAGTGTTTAAAAGTTTGCGGGTATTTGTATATGCAAAATAAAACAAAAAACAGTTACGACATTTATTGAAGCAATAATGATTTATCAAATATTCTTAGTGTCCATCCGATTTTCTCTTCATTTTCATTAAAGTAGAAAAAAGAAACAGACTATAGTCTGTTTTTTTGTGTCTAAATTTAGATCGAGTGTCATAATACTTGTTTTTATATAGAACTTTCACTTTCAAAACGATTAAAGTTTCAAACCAAAGGGTGCATTGTAAAAAATCATTTTTCGTATACGCTGGACATATGAGTTAGGGAAAATCTTTTACTTCATTAAAAGATACCTTATTATAATTTGAGTTTATATTACAAATGGCAGATTATAATCTTTTCTTTTACGCCAAGGGGAGCTGATCAAAGAGAGGTACCCCCATCTTGAAAAGGTCGAAAAAAATTGGAGGGTTGTTTGAGGAAATACGGTATTTCACAAAGGTGTTTTAACTTGCCGTAAAAAATGTTGCCGATTTTTTGGAAGTTTAAATGTACTCAAAAGAACGGGCATAGTTTGAATTCTGCTTTTGAGTGTTTACTTCAAAACACTGGTTTGAATAAAAAAATAAATATCATTTTTCGCAATTTGAAAAATTGCATATTTTGAAACAGACTATAACCTAGTAAAATCACCCAAAATCCGACCAATTTTGGCATTTATAATTACTTCTCTATCTAAACAAGACCTTGGTTACAGTTTGTGATACTTTACAGCATGATTAATATTTTTGCTTGCATTCTTTGTGTTACACCCATTTTTCGTAAAAATGACAATTTTCACGAACCAAAATTTCAGTCATGTTCTTACTTCAAATCCCATTTTAAATTTTTAAAAGTGTTTAAAAGTTTGCGGGTATTTGTATATGCAAAATAAAACAAAAAACAGTTACGACATTTATTGAAGCAATAATGATTTATCAAATATTCTTAGTGTCCATCCGATTTTCTCTTCATTTTCATTAAAGTAGAAAAAAGAAACAGACTATAGTCTGGTTTTTTGTGTCTAAATTTAGATCGAGTGTCATAATACTTGTTTTTATATAGAACTTTCACTTTCAAAACGATTAAAGTTTCAAACCAAAGGGTGCATTGTAAAAAATCATTTTTCGTATACGCTGGACATATGAGTTAGGGAAAATCTTTTACTTCATTAAAAGATACCTTATTATAATTTGAGTTTATATTACAAATGGCAGATTATAATCTTTTCTTTTACGCCAAGGGGAGCTGATCAAAGAGAGGTACCCCCATCTTGAAAAGGTCGAAAAAAATTGGAGGGTTGTTTGAGGAAATACGGTATTTCACAAAGGTGTTTTAACTTGCCGTAAAAATTGTTGCCGATTTTTTGGAAGATGTATATGTACTCAAAAGAACGGGCATAGTTTGAATTCTGCTTTTGAGTGTTTACTTCAAAACACTGGTTTGAATAAAAAAATAAATATCATTTTTCGCAATTTGAAAAATGGCATATTTTGAAACAGACTATAACCTAGTAAAATCACCCAAAATCCGACCAATTTTGGCATTTATAATTACTTCTCTATCTAAACAAGACCTTGGTTACAGTTTGTGATACTTTACAGCATGATTAATATTTTTGCTTGCATTCTTTGTGTTACACCCATTTTTCGTAAAAATGACAATTTTCACGAACCAAAATTTCAGTCATGTTCTTACTTCAAATCCCATTTTAAATTTTTAAAAGTGTTTAAAAGTTTGCGGGTATTTGTATATGCAAAATAAAACAAAAAACAGTTACGACATTTATTGAAGCAATAATGATTTATCAAATATTCTTAGTGTCCATCCGATTTTCTCTTCTTTTTCATTAAAGTAGAAAAAAGAAACAGACTATAGTCTGGTTTTTTGTGTCTAAATTTAGATCGAGTGTCATAATACTTGTTTTTATATAGAACTTTCACTTTCAAAACGATTAAAGTTTCAAACCAAAGGGTGCATTGTAAAAAATCATTTTTCGTATACGCTGGACATATGAGTTAGGGAAAATCTTTTACTTCATTAAAAGATACCTTATTATAATTTGAGTTTATATTACAAATGGCAGATTATAATCTTTTCTTTTACGCCAAGGGGAGCTGATCAAAGAGAGGTACCCCCTTCTTGAAAAGGTCGAAAAAAATTGGAGGGTTGTTTGAGGAAATACGGTATTTCACAAAGGTGTTTTAACTTGCCGTAAAAATTGTTGCCGATTTTTTGGAAGATGTATATTTACTCAAAAGAACGGGCATAGTTTGAATTCTGCTTTTGAGTGTTTACTTCAAAACACTGGTTTGAATAAAAAAATAAATATCATTTTTCGCAATTTGAAAAATGGCATATTTTGAAACAGACTATAACCTAGTAAAATCACCCAAAGTCCGACCAATTTTGGCATTTATAATTACTTCTCTATCTAAACAAGACCTTGGTTACAGTTTGTGATACTTTACAGCATGATTAATATTTTTGCTTGCATTCTTTGTGTTACACCCATTTTTCGTAAAAATGACAATTTTCACGAACCAAAATTTCAGTCATGTTCTTACTTCAAATCCCATTTTAAATTTTTAAAAGTGTTTAAAAGTTTGCGGGTATTTGTATATGCAAAATAAAACAAAAAACAGTTACGACATTTATTGAAGCAATAATGATTTATCAAATATTCTTAGTGTCCATCCGATTTTCTCTTCATTTTCATTAAAGTAGAAAAAAGAAACAGACTATAGTCTGTTTTTTTGTGTCTAAATTTAGATCGAGTGTCATAATACTTGTTTTTATATAGAACTTTCACTTTCAAAACGATTAAAGTTTCAAACCAAAGGGTGCATTGTAAAAAATCATTTTTCGTATACGCTGGACATATGAGTTAGGGAAAATCTTTTACTTCATTAAAAGATACCTTATTATAATTTGAGTTTATATTACAAATGGCAGATTATAATCTTTTCTTTTACGCCAAGGGGAGCTGATCAAAGAGAGGTACCCCCATCTTGAAAAGGTCGAAAAAAATTGGAGGGTTGTTTGAGGAAATACGGTATTTCACAAAGGTGTTTTAACTTGCCGTAAAAAATGTTGCCGATTTTTTGGAAGTTTAAATGTACTCAAAAGAACGGGCATAGTTTGAATTCTGCTTTTGAGTGTTTACTTCAAAACACTGGTTTGAATAAAAAAATAAATATCATTTTTCGCAATTTGAAAAATGGCATATTTTGAAACAGACTATAACCTAGTAAAATCACCCAAAATCCGACCAATTTTGGCATTTATAATTACTTCTCTATCTAAACAAGACCTTGGTTACAGTTTGTGATACTTTACAGCATGATTAATATTTTTGCTTGCATTCTTTGTGTTACACCCATTTTTCGTAAAAATGACAATTTTCACGAACCAAAATTTCAGTCATGTTCTTACTTCAAATCCCATTTTAAATTTTTAAAAGTGTTTAAAAGTTTGCGGGTATTTGTATATGCAAAATAAAACAAAAAACAGTTACGACATTTATTGAAGCAATAATGATTTATCAAATATTCTTAGTGTCCATCCGATTTTCTCTTCATTTTCATTAAAGTAGAAAAAAGAAACAGACTATAGTCTGGTTTTTTGTGTCTAAATTTAGATCGAGTGTCATAATACTTGTTTTTATATAGAACTTTCACTTTCAAAACGATTAAAGTTTCAAACCAAAGGGTGCATTGTAAAAAATCATTTTTCGTATACGCTGGACATATGAGTTAGGGAAAATCTTTTACTTCATTAAAAGATACCTTATTATAATTTGAGTTTATATTACAAATGGCAGATTATAATCTTTTCTTTTACGCCAAGGGGAGCTGATCAAAGAGAGGTACCCCCTTCTTGAAAAGGTCGAAAAAAATTGGAGGGTTGTTTGAGGAAATACGGTATTTCACAAAGGTGTTTTAACTTGCCGTAAAAATTGTTGCCGATTTTTTGGAAGATGTATATTTACTCAAAATAACGGGCATAGTTTGAATTCTGCTTTTGAGTGTTTACTTCAAAACACTGGTTTGAATAAAAAAATAAATATCATTTTTCGCAATTTGAAAAATGGCATATTTTGAAACCGACTATAACCTAGTAAAATCACCCAAAATCCGACCAATTTTGGCATTTATAATTACTTCTCTATCTAAACAAGACCTTGGTTACAGTTTGTGATACTTTACAGCATGATTAATATTTTTGCTTGCATTCTTTGTGTTACACCCATTTTTCGTAAAAATGACAATTTTCACGAACCAAAATTTCAGTCATGTTCTTACTTCAAATCCCATTTTAAATTTTTAAAAGTGTTTAAAAGTTTGCGGGTATTTGTATATGCAAAATAAAACAAAAAACAGTTACGACATTTATTGAAGCAATAATGATTTATCAAATATTCTTAGTGTCCATCCGATTTTCTCTTCATTTTCATTAAAGTAGAAAAAAGAAACAGACTATAGTCTGGTTTTTTGTGTCTAAATTTAGATCGAGTGTCATAATACTTGTTTTTATATAGAACTTTCACTTTCAAAACGATTAAAGTTTCAAACCAAAGGGTGCATTGTAAAAAATCATTTTTCGTATACGCTGGACATATGAGTTAGGGAAAATCTTTTACTTCATTAAAAGATACCTTATTATAATTTGAGTTTATATTACAAATGGCAGATTATAATCTTTTCTTTTACGCCAAGCGGAGCTGATCAAAGAGAGGTACCCCCATCTTGAAAAGGTCGAAAAAAATTGGAGGGTTGTTTGAGGAAATACGGTATTTCACAAAGGTGTTTTAACTTGCCGTAAAAATTGTTGCCGATTTTTTGGAAGATGTATATGTACTCAAAAGAACGGGCATGGTTTGAATTCTGCTTTTGAGTGTTTACTTCAAAACACTGGTTTGAATAAAAAAATAAATATCATTTTTCGCAATTTGAAAAATGGCATATTTTGAAACAGACTATAACCTAGTAAAATCACCCAAAATCCGACCAATTTTGGCATTTATAATTACTTCTCTATCTAAACAAGACCTTGGTTACAGTTTGTGATACTTTACAGCATGATTAATATTTTTGCTTGCATTCTTTGTGTTACACCCATTTTTCGTAAAAATGACAATTTTCACGAACCAAAATTTCAGTCATGTTCTTACTTCAAATCCCATTTTAAATTTTTAAAAGTGTTTAAAAGTTTGCGGGTATTTGTATATGCAAAATAAAACAAAAAACAGTTACGACATTTATTGAAGCAATAATGATTTATCAAATATTCTTAGTGTCCATCCGATTTTCTCTTCTTTTTCATTAAAGTAGAAAAAAGAAACAGACTATAGTCTGGTTTTTTGTGTCTAAATTTAGATCGAGTGTCATAATACTTGTTTTTATATAGAACTTTCACTTTCAAAACGATTAAAGTTTCAAACCAAAGGGTGCATTGTAAAAAATCATTTTTCGTATACGCTGGACATATGAGTTAGGGAAAATCTTTTACTTCATTAAAAGATACCTTATTATAATTTGAGTTTATATTACAAATGGCAGATTATAATCTTTTCTTTTACGCCAAGGGGAGCTGATCAAAGAGAGGTACCCCCTTCTTGAAAAGGTCGAAAAAAATTGGAGGGTTGTTTGAGGAAATACGGTATTTCACAAAGGTGTTTTAACTTGCCGTAAAAATTGTTGCCGATTTTTTGGAAGATGTATATTTACTCAAAAGAACGGGCATAGTTTGAATTCTGCTTTTGAGTGTTTACTTCAAAACACTGGTTTGAATAAAAAAATAAATATCATTTTTCGCAATTTGAAAAATGGCATATTTTGAAACAGACTATAACCTAGTAAAATCACCCAAACTCCGACCAATTTTGGCATTTATAATTACTTCTCTATCTAAACAAGACCTTGGTTACAGTTTGTGATACTTTACAGCATGATTAATATTTTTGCTTGCATTCTTTGTGTTACACCCATTTTTCGTAAAAATGACAATTTTCACGAACCAAAATTTCAGTCATGTTCTTACTTCAAATCCCATTTTAAATTTTTAAAAGTGTTTAAAAGTTTGCGGGTATTTGTATATGCAAAATAAAACAAAAAACAGTTACGACATTTATTGAAGCAATAATGATTTATCAAATATTCTTAGTGTCCATCCGATTTTCTCTTCATTTTCATTAAAGTAGAAAAAAGAAACAGACTATAGTCTGGTTTTTTGTGTCTAAATTTAGATCGAGTGTCATAATACTTGTTTTTATATAGAACTTTCACTTTCAAAACGATTAAAGTTTCAAACCAAAGGGTGCATTGTAAAAAATCATTTTTCGTATACGCTGGACATATGAGTTAGGGAAAATCTTTTACTTCATTAAAAGATACCTTATTATAATTTGAGTTTATATTACAAATGGCAGATTATAATCTTTTCTTTTACGCCAAGGGGAGCTGATCAAAGAGAGGTACCCCCTTCTTGAAAAGGTCGAAAAAAATTGGAGGGTTGTTTGAGGAAATACGGTATTTCACAAAGGTGTTTTAACTTGCCGTAAAAATTGTTGCCGATTTTTTGGAAGATGTATATGTACTCAAAAGAACGGGCATAGTTTGAATTCTGCTTTTGAGTGTTTACTTCAAAACACTGGTTTGAATAAAAAAATAAATATCATTTTTCGCAATTTGAAAAATGGCATATTTTGAAACAGACTATAACCTAGTAAAATCACCCAAAATCCGACCAATTTTGGCATTTATAATTACTTCTCTATCTAAACAAGACCTTGGTTACAGTTTGTGATACTTTACAGCATGATTAATATTTTTGCTTGCATTCTTTGTGTTACACCCATTTTTCGTAAAAATGACAATTTTCACGAACCAAAATTTCAGTCATGTTCTTACTTCAAATCCCATTTTAAATTTCTAAAAGTGTTTAAAAGTTTGCGGGTATTTGTATATGCCAAATAAAACAAAAAACAGTTACGACATTTATTGAAGCAATAATGATTTATCAAATATTCTTAGTGTCCATCCGATTTTCTCTTCATTTTCATTAAAGTAGAAAAAAGAAACAGACTATAGTCTGGTTTTTTGTGTCTAAATTTAGATCGAGTGTCATAATACTTGTTTTTATATAGAACTTTCACTTTCAAAACGATTAAAGTTTCAAACCAAAGGGTGCATTGTAAAAAATCATTTTTCGTATACGCTGGACATATGAGTTAGGGAAAATCTTTTACTTCATTAAAAGATACCTTATTATAATTTGAGTTTATATTACAAATGGCAGATTATAATCTTTTCTTTTACGCCAAGGGGAGCTGATCAAAGAGAGGTACCCCCTTCTTGAAAAGGTCGAAAAAAATTGGAGGGTTGTTTGAGGAAATACGGTATTTCACAAAGGTGTTTTAACTTGCCGTAAAAATTGTTGCCGATTTTTTGGAAGATGTATATTTACTCAAAAGAACGGGCATAGTTTGAATTCTGCTTTTGAGTGTTTACTTCAAAACACTGGTTTGAATAAAAAAATAAATATCATTTTTCGCAATTTGAAAAATGGCATATTTTGAAACAGACTATAACCTAGTAAAATCACCCAAAATCCGACCAATTTTGGCATTTATAATTACTTCTCTATCTAAACAAGACCTTGGTTACAGTTTGTGATACTTTACAGCATGATTAATATTTTTGCTTGCATTCTTTGTGTTACACCCATTTTTCGTAAAAATGACAATTTTCACGAACCAAAATTTCAGTCATGTTCTTACTTCAAATCCCATTTTAAATTTTTAAAAGTGTTTAAAAGTTTGCGGGTATTTGTATATGCAAAATAAAACAAAAAACAGTTACGACATTTATTGAAGCAATAATGATTTATCAAATATTCTTAGTGTCCATCCGATTTTCTCTTCATTTTCATTAAAGTAGAAAAAAGAAACAGACTATAGTCTGGTTTTTTGTGTCTAAATTTAGATCGAGTGTCATAATACTTGTTTTTATATAGAACTTTCACTTTCAAAACGATTAAAGTTTCAAACCAAAGGGTGCATTGTAAAAAATCATTTTTCGTATACGCTGGACATATGAGTTAGGGAAAATCTTTTACTTCATTAAAAGATACCTTATTATAATTTGAGTTTATATTACAAATGGCAGATTATAATCTTTTCTTTTACGCCAAGGGGAGCTGATTAAAGAGAGGTACCCCCTTCTTGAAAAGGTCGAAAAAAATTGGAGGGTTGTTTGAGGAAATACGGTATTTCACAAAGGTGTTTTAACTTGCCGTAAAAATTGTTGCCGATTTTTTGGAAGATGTATATGTACTCAAAAGAACGGGCATAGTTTGAATTCTGCTTTTGAGTGTTTACTTCAAAACACTGGTTTGAATAAAAAAATAAATATCATTTTTCGCAATTTGAAAAATGGCATATTTTGAAACAGACTATAACCTAGTAAAATCACCCAAAATCCGACCAATTTTGGCATTTATAATTACTTCTCTATCTAAACAAGACCTTGGTTACAGTTTGTGATACTTTACAGCATGATTAATATTTTTGCTTGCATTCTTTGTGTTACACCCATTTTTCGTAAAAATGACAATTTTCACGAACCAAAATTTCAGTCATGTTCTTACTTCAAATCCCATTTTAAATTTCTAAAAGTGTTTAAAAGTTTGCGGGTATTTGTATATGCCAAATAAAACAAAAAACAGTTACGACATTTATTGAAGCAATAATGATTTATCAAATATTCTTAGTGTCCATCCGATTTTCTCTTCATTTTCATTAAAGTAGAAAAAAGAAACAGACTATAGTCTGGTTTTTTGTGTCTAAATTTAGATCGAGTGTCATAATACTTGTTTTTATATAGAACTTTCACTTTCAAAACGATTAAAGTTTCAAACCAAAGGGTGCATTGTAAAAAATCATTTTTCGTATACGCTGGACATATGAGTTAGGGAAAATCTTTTACTTCATTAAAAGATACCTTATTATAATTTGAGTTTATATTACAAATGGCAGATTATAATCTTTTCTTTTACGCCAAGGGGAGCTGATCAAAGAGAGGTACCCCCTTCTTGAAAAGGTCGAAAAAAATTGGAGGGTTGTTTGAGGAAATACGGTATTTCACAAAGGTGTTTTAACTTGCCGTAAAAATTGTTGCCGATTTTTTGGAAGATGTATATTTACTCAAAAGAACGGGCATAGTTTGAATTCTGCTTTTGAGTGTTTACTTCAAAACACTGGTTTGAATAAAAAAATAAATATCATTTTTCGCAATTTGAAAAATGGCATATTTTGAAACAGACTATAACCTAGTAAAATCACCCAAAATCCGACCAATTTTGGCATTTATAATTACTTCTCTATCTAAACAAGACCTTGGTTACAGTTTGTGATACTTTACAGCATGATTAATATTTTTGCTTGCATTCTTTGTGTTACACCCATTTTTCGTAAAAATGACAATTTTCACGAACCAAAATTTCAGTCATGTTCTTACTTCAAATCCCATTTTAAATTTTTAAAAGTGTTTAAAAGTTTGCGGGTATTTGTATATGCAAAATAAAACAAAAAACAGTTACGACATTTATTGAAGCAATAATGATTTATCAAATATTCTTAGTGTCCATCCGATTTTCTCTTCATTTTCATTAAAGTAGAAAAAAGAAACAGACTATAGTCTGGTTTTTTGTGTCTAAATTTAGATCGAGTGTCATAATACTTGTTTTTATATAGAACTTTCACTTTCAAAACGATTAAAGTTTCAAACCAAAGGGTGCATTGTAAAAAATCATTTTTCGTATACGCTGGACATATGAGTTAGGGAAAATCTTTTACTTCATTAAAAGATACCTTATTATAATTTGAGTTTATATTACAAATGGCAGATTATAATCTTTTCTTTTACGCCAAGGGGAGCTGATTAAAGAGAGGTACCCCCTTCTTGAAAAGGTCGAAAAAAATTGGAGGGTTGTTTGAGGAAATACGGTATTTCACAAAGGTGTTTTAACTTGCCGTAAAAATTGTTGCCGATTTTTTGGAAGATGTATATTTACTCAAAAGAACGGGCATAGTTTGAATTCTGCTTTTGAGTGTTTACTTCAAAACACTGGTTTGAATAAAAAAATAAATATCATTTTTCGCAATTTGAAAAATGGCATATTTTGAAACAGACTATAACCTAGTAAAATCACCCAAAATCCGACCAATTTTGGCATTTATAATTACTTCTCTATCTAAACAAGACCTTGGTTACAGTTTGTGATACTTTACAGCATGATTAATATTTTTGCTTGCATTCTTTGTGTTACACCCATTTTTCGTAAAAATGACAATTTTCACGAACCAAAATTTCAGTCATGTTCTTACTTCAAATCCCATTTTAAATTTTTAAAAGTGTTTAAAAGTTTGCGGGTATTTGTATATGCAAAATAAAACAAAAAACAGTTACGACATTTATTGAAGCAATAATGATTTATCAAATATTCTTAGTGTCCATCCGATTTTCTCTTCATTTTCATTAAAGTAGAAAAAAGAAACAGACTATAGTCTGGTTTTTTGTGTCTAAATTTAGATCGAGTGTCATAATACTTGTTTTTATATAGAACTTTCACTTTCAAAACGATTAAAGTTTCAAACCAAAGGGTGCATTGTAAAAAATCATTTTTCGTATACGCTGGACATATGAGTTAGGGAAAATCTTTTACTTCATTAAAAGATACCTTATTATAATTTGAGTTTATATTACAAATGGCAGATTATAATCTTTTCTTTTACGCCAAGGGGAGCTGATCAAAGAGAGGTACCCCCTTCTTGAAAAGGTCGAAAAAAATTGGAGGGTTGTTTGAGGAAATACGGTATTTCACAAAGGTGTTTTAACTTGCCGTAAAAATTGTTGCCGATTTTTTGGAAGATGTATATTTACTCAAAAGAACGGGCATAGTTTGAATTCTGCTTTTGAGTGTTTACTTCAAAACACTGGTTTGAATAAAAAAATAAATATCATTTTTCGCAATTTGAAAAATGGCATATTTTGAAACAGACTATAACCTAGTAAAATCACCCAAAATCCGACCAATTTTGGCATTTATAATTACTTCTCTATCTAAACAAGACCTTGGTTACAGTTTGTGATACTTTACAGCATGATTAATATTTTTGCTTGCATTCTTTGTGTTACACCCATTTTTCGTAAAAATGACAATTTTCACGAACCAAAATTTCAGTCATGTTCTTACTTCAAATCCCATTTTAAATTTTTAAAAGTGTTTAAAAGTTTGGTATTTGTATATGCAAAATAAAACAAAAAACAGTTCCGACATTTATTGAAGCAATAATGATTTATCAAATATTCTTAGTGTCCATCCGATTTTCTCTTCATTTTCATTAAAGTAGAAAAAAGAAACAGACTATAGTCTGGTTTTTTGTGTCTAAATTTAGATCGAGTGTCATAATACTTGTTTTTATATAGAACTTTCACTTTCAAAACGATTAAAGTTTCAAACCAAAGGGTGCATTGTAAAAAACCATTTTTCGTCTAGGTTACAATAGCGTATTGATTTACAATGCATTTTCCATAGGGGGGTACCCTGGTTTTCGATTTTTTAAAAAATAGATCTTACTCGAATTTTAATTTCTTTGGCACAGAACCTTTGTGTTGACATGCATATGTTTATTTTTAGCCAATAAAAAATTGGGGTTCGTGCGGCGTTTATGGGCCTAATTTTTGGTCGAAAAAAGGGGGGGGGGGTGTGTTTTTTTTTACGTTATTTCAAGTGCACATTTTTACATTATTATGAGCGCATAGGTGACTTCAGAATTTCTTTGCCAGTATTACCCAAAAGCTTGCTTGGTGCTATATTTAGAAACAACAAATATATCAACCAATGGAAATCATTTCTGTATTTTCTCCTACGCTTTATGTTGGGTTCAAAAACTTACCGGTGACCGGGATTTGCTAATGCGCAATTGTAACCATTAAAGTTCTACTGTATAGGTAGCAAGGTACCAAATAGGTACGTGTGTGAAGTCATCGCCTGTGAAGGGAAGATACAATAGAGGAGTAAATACATGGCTTTTTACGTGTGGTTATAAATAAAAACTAGATGGAGCCTTCCCTGGAAGGCATATGTCGCCTGCGTATCTATGTTTGTTCGCCAAACAGGAAGTAATAAATTTTCGGGCATAAAATCGCTTTACACCTTATAGTACTATGTGATGAAGCTACATACCAAATATCAAGAGGCTGTGGCATGTAGTTGCCTTGAAAACTGCGACGAAAATTTGGCATGTATGTCCATTAAATATAAAACGTTAAGTATTCGTCAAACAGGAAGTAGTTATTTTTCCGGCATAAAATCACTTACATGTAACACCTTATAGTACTATGTGATGAAGCTACATACCAAACATCAAGAGGCTGTGGCATGTAGTTGCCTGGAAAACTGCGACGAAAATTTGGCATCTATGTCCATTAAATATAAAACGTTAAGTATTCGTCAAACAGGAAGTAGTTATTTTTCCGGCATAAAATCGCTTTACACCTTATAGTACTATGTTATGAAGCTACATACCAAATATCAAGAGGCTGTGGCATGTAGTTGCCTGGAAAACTGCGACGAAAATTTGGCATCTATGTCCATTAAATATAAAACGTTAAGTATTCGTCAAACAGGAAGTAGTTATTTTTCCGGCATAAAATCGCTTTACACCTTATAGTACTATGTGATGAAGCTACATACCAAATATCAAGATGCTGTGACATGTACTTGCCTGGAAAACTGTGACGGAAATTTTTGTGACGCCGCAGGACACAGGACGTAGGACGCAGGACGCAGGACGACGACGCAAGACGACGGATAGTGCCAAAGTAACCCCTATATGTCGCTTCTGCAACACGTTGCAGGCGACATAAAAATGATTTTTGGTAGAAATATTGCACAGTGAGTTACGTCTTTATTCCACATATGAAACGTGATTTATTCATGTTAATATTATTGTTAAAACGCATTTAATTTTTCCGAAATTTCTAAAGAAAAAAGCGTGAATTTTCAGGTACATACTAAAACATAATTTTTTGTCCCGTAAAAGCCATGGGACCATATAGTTTCGTAACCGGTAAAAACGTCAATATATATTTTACTTTCTTCTGAATAGAAATTAAAACCCAAAATTTTAATTTTGAGACATACAGAAAATTATGAATTTTGACAAGAAAGCATTGTTTTCAATGGGAAAATCTTTGGTACTTTGCACTCTATATCGAAAATAGAAAAAGTAAAAATATCACCAAATGTACCATTTAGATAGCGTTTTTTCGCAAATTTGAGAGGAAAAAAAATACATCTAGCACAATTTGATCAATCTGAATACTGATATTTCAAATTTCTATAGTCTTTTTCAAAATAAACGTAAAAAGGCCGATTTTAGGGGGTACCCAGCCTTATATTATTTTGATAAAAAATGCTTAACTTATCGAAATTTGTAGTTATGCCAGGGTTTTAGGGGGTTAATGGGGTTTCCAACTAAAAATATTTCGATTTTTTATTTAAAGCCAGTTTTCGGAAATTAAAACTCAAAGAAATAGCCTTTTTTTCACATAAACGGCCGAAATTCACCCTTGAAAATCAGTTTGCTTCAACGAGTGTGAGCCATTATAATGTGACCTTTTCACTTAAAATGACGAATATATAGGCGGATCTTTAGGAAAACCAACACTAGTCTATCATATTTGTACTTTTCGGTACCTATAGTCTGTTTCAAAAATATTGATATTTATTCAATTAAATTTGTTCGTATTTTCGGCCAGATTTTTCGGACTCAAATGACAAATTTTCGTATGTGAGATTATTTTTGTAAAATCAGTTTCTTGGACTGTAGAATAAAACTAAAAGTAGGATTATATGCCTAAAACTTCTCAGACAAAAGACCAAAAAATGTGATTTTTTGTTATCGAAAAGTTCGCCTTTTTGGGGTGGGGGTGGCCTCTGGAAAAAAAATTCTGTAGAATTTATTTCATATCGAAATGGTATGGAGTTTACTTGTTCCTGGTCCAAAGAGGTCCGCACAATTTTTGGCCCCACGAGTTGATAGATTCTGATTGCGCATGCGCACAGTATATCGAAAATAGAAAAAGTAAAAATATCACCAAATGTACCATTTAGATAGCGTTTTTTCGCAAATTTGAGAGGAAAAAAATACATCTAGCACAATTTGATCATTCTGAATACTGATATTTCAAATTTCTATAGTCTTTTTCAAAATAAACGTAAAAAGGCCGATTTTAGGGGGTACCCAGCCTTATATTTTTTTGGATAAAAAATGCTTAACTTATCGAAATTTGTAGTTATGCCAGGGTTTTAGGGGGGTTAATGGGGTTTCCAACTAAAAATATTTTGATTTTTTATTTAAAGCCAGTTTTCGGAAATTAAAACTCAAAGAAATAGCCTTTTTTCACATAAACGGCCGAAATTCGCCCTTGAAAATCAGTTTGCTTCAACGAGTGTGAGCCATTATAATGTGACCTTTTCACTTAAAATGACGAATATATAGGCGGATCTTTAGGAAAACCAACACTAGTCTATCATATTTGTACTTTTCGGTACCTATAGTCTGTTTCAAAAATATTGATATTTATTCAATTAAATTTGTTCGTATTTTCGGCCAGATTTTTCGGACTCAAATGACAAATTTTCGTATGTGAGATTATTTTTGTAAAATCAGTTTCTTGGACTGTAGAATAAAACTAAAAGTAGGATTATATGCCTAAAACTTCTCAGACAAAAGACCAAAAAATGTGATTTTTTGTTATCGAAAAGTTCGCTTTTTTGGGGTGGGGTGGCCTCTGGAAAAAAATTCTGTAGAATTTATTTCATATCGAAATGGTATGGAGTTTACTTGTTCCTGGTCCAAAGAGGTCCGCACAATTTTTGGCCCCACGAGTTGATAGATTCTGATTGCGCATGCGCACAGTATATCGAAAATAGAAAAAGTAAAAATATCACCAAATGTACCATTTAGATAGCGTTTTTTCGCAAATTTGAGAGGAAAAAAATACATCTAGCACAATTTGATCAATCTGAATACTGATATTTCAAATTTCTATAGTCTTTTTCAAAATAAACGTAAAAAGGCCGATTTTAGGGGGTACCCAGCCTTATATTTTTTTGATAAAAAATGCTTAACTTATCGAAATTTGTAGTTATGCCAGGGTTTTAGGGGGTTAATGGGGTTTCCAACTAAAAATATTTCGATTTTTTATTTAAAGCCAGTTTTCGGAAATTAAAACTCAAAGAAATAGCCTTTTTTTCACATAAACGGCCGAAATTCACCCTTGAAAATCAGTTTGCTTCAACGAGTGTGAGCCATTATAATGTGACCTTTTCACTTAAAATGACGAATATATAGGCGGATCTTTAGGAAAACCAACACTAGTCTATCATATTTGTACTTTTCGGTACCTATAGTCTGTTTCAAAAATATTGATATTTATTCAATTAAATTTGTTCGTATTTTCGGCCAGATTTTTCGGACTCAAATGACAAATTTTCGTATGTGAGATTATTTTTGTAAAATCAGTTTCTTGGACTGTAGAATAAAACTAAAAGTAGGATTATATGCCTAAAACTTCTCAGACAAAAGACCAAAAAATGTGATTTTTTGTTATCGAAAAGTTCGCCTTTTTGGGGTGGGGGTGGCCTCTGGAAAAAAAATTCTGTAGAATTTATTTCATATCGAAATGGTATGGAGTTTACTTGTTCCTGGTCCAAAGAGGTCCGCACAATTTTTGGCCCCACGAGTTGATAGATTCTGATTGCGCATGCGCACAGTATATCGAAAATAGAAAAAGTAAAAATATCACCAAATGTACCATTTAGATAGCGTTTTTTCGCAAATTTGAGAGGAAAAAAATACATCTAGCACAATTTGATCAATCTGAATACTGATATTTCAAATTTCTATAGTCTTTTTCAAAATAAACGTAAAAAGGCCGATTTTAGGGGGTACCCAGCCTTATATTTTTTTGATAAAAAATGCTTAACTTATCGAAATTTGTAGTTATGCCAGGGTTTTAGGGGGTTAATGGGGTTTCCAACTAAAAATATTTCGATTTTTTATTTAAAGCCAGTTTTCGGAAATTAAAACTCAAAGAAATAGCCTTTTTTTCACATAAACGGCCGAAATTCACCCTTGAAAATCAGTTTGCTTCAACGAGTGTGAGCCATTATAATGTGACCTTTTCACTTAAAATGACGAATATATAGGCGGATCTTTAGGAAAACCAACACTAGTCTATCATATTTGTACTTTTCGGTACCTATAGTCTGTTTCAAAAATATTGATATTTATTCAATTAAATTTGTTCGTATTTTCGGCCAGATTTTTCGGACTCAAATGACAAATTTTCGTATGTGAGATTATTTTTGTAAAATCAGTTTCTTGGACTGTAGAATAAAACTAAAAGTAGGATTATATGCCTAAAACTTCTCAGACAAAAGACCAAAAAATGTGATTTTTTGTTATCGAAAAGTTCGCCTTTTTGGGGTGGGGGTGGCCTCTGGAAAAAAAATTCTGTAGAATTTATTTCATATCGAAATGGTATGGAGTTTACTTGTTCCTGGTCCAAAGAGGTCCGCACAATTTTTGGCCCCACGAGTTGATAGATTCTGATTGCGCATGCGCACAGTATATCGAAAATAGAAAAAGTAAAAATATCACCAAATGTACCATTTAGATAGCGTTTTTTCGCAAATTTGAGAGGAAAAAAATACATCTAGCACAATTTGATCATTCTGAATACTGATATTTCAAATTTCTATAGTCTTTTTCAAAATAAACGTAAAAAGGCCGATTTTAGGGGGTACCCAGCCTTATATTTTTTTGGATAAAAAATGCTTAACTTATCGAAATTTGTAGTTATGCCAGGGTTTTAGGGGGGTTAATGGGGTTTCCAACTAAAAATATTTCGATTTTTTATTTAAAGCCAGTTTTCGGAAATTAAAACTCAAAGAAATAGCCTTTTTTCACATAAACGGCCGAAATTCGCCCTTGAAAATCAGTTTGCTTCAACGAGTGTGAGCCATTATAATGTGACCTTTTCACTTAAAATGACGAATATATAGGCGGATCTTTAGGAAAACCAACACTAGTCTATCATATTTGTACTTTTCGGTACCTATAGTCTGTTTCAAAAATATTGATATTTATTCAATTAAATTTGTTCGTATTTTCGGCCAGATTTTTCGGACTCAAATGACAAATTTTCGTATGTGAGATTATTTTTGTAAAATCAGTTTCTTGGACTGTAGAATAAAACTAAAAGTAGGATTATATGCCTAAAACTTCTCAGACAAAAGACCAAAAAATGTGATTTTTTGTTATCGAAAAGTTCGCTTTTTTGGGGTGGGGTGGCCTCTGGAAAAAAATTCTGTAGAATTTATTTCATATCGAAATGGTATGGAGTTTACTTGTTCCTGGTCCAAAGAGGTCCGCACAATTTTTGGCCCCACGAGTTGATAGATTCTGATTGCGCATGCGCACAGTATATCGAAAATAGAAAAAGTAAAAATATCACCAAATGTACCATTTAGATAGCGTTTTTTCGCAAATTTGAGAGGAAAAAAATACATCTAGCACAATTTGATCATTCTGAATACTGATATTTCAAATTTCTATAGTCTTTTTCAAAATAAACGTAAAAAGGCCGATTTTAGGGGGTACCCAGCCTTATATTTTTTGATAAAAAGTGCTTAACTTATCGAAATTTGTAGTTATGCCAGGGTTTTAGGGGGGTTAATGGGGTTTCCAACTAAAAATATTTTGATTTTTTATTTAAAGCCAGTTTTCGGAAATTAAAACTCAAAGAAATAGCCTTTTTTCACATAAACGGCCGAAATTCGCCCTTGAAAATCAGTTTGCTTCAACGAGTGTGAGCCATTATAATGTGACCTTTTCACTTAAAATGACGAATATATAGGCGGATCTTTAGGAAAACCAACACTAGTCTATCATATTTGTACTTTTCGGTACCTATAGTCTGTTTCAAAAATATTGATATTTATTCAATTAAATTTGTTCGTATTTTCGGCCAGATTTTTCGGACTCAAATGACAAATTTTCGTATGTGAGATTATTTTTGTAAAATCAGTTTCTTGGACTGTAGAATAAAACTAAAAGTAGGATTATATGCCTAAAACTTCTCAGACAAAAGACCAAAAAATGTGATTTTTTGTTATCGAAAAGTTCGCTTTTTTGGGGTGGGGGTGGCCTCTGGAAAAAAAATTCTGTAGAATTTATTTCATATCGAAATGGTATGGAGTTTACTTGTTCCTGGTCCAAAGAAGTCCGCACAATTTTTGGCCCCACGAGTTGATAGATTCTGATTGCGCATGCGCACAGTATATCGAAAATAGAAAAAGTAAAAATATCACCAAATGTACCATTTAGATAGCGTTTTTTCGCAAATTTGAGAGGAAAAAAATACATCTAGCACAATTTGATCATTCTGAATACTGATATTTCAAATTTCTATAGTCTTTTTCAAAATAAACGTAAAAAGGCCGATTTTAGGGGGTACCCAGCCTTATATTTTTTTGATAAAAAGTGCTTAACTTATCGAAATTTGTAGTTATGCCAGGGTTTTAGGGGGGTTAATGGGGTTTCCAACTAAAAATATTTTGAATTTTTATTTAAAGCCATTTTTCGGAAATTAAAACTCAAAGAAATAGCCTTTTTTCACATAAACGGCCGAAATTCGCCCTTGAAAATCAGTTTGCTTCAACGAGTGTGAGCCATTATAATGTGACCTTTTCACTTAAAATGACGAATATATAGGCGGATCTTTAGGAAAACCAACACTAGTCTATCATATTTGTACTTTTCGGTACCTATAGTCTGTTTCAAAAATATTGATATTTATTCAATTAAATTTGTTCGTATTTTCGGCCAGATTTTTCGGACTCAAATGACAAATTTTCGTATGTGAGATTATTTTTGTAAAATCAGTTTCTTGGACTGTAGAATAAACCTAAAAGTAGGATTATATGCCTAAAACTTCTCAGACAAAAGACCAAAAAATGTGATTTTTTGTTATCGAAAAGTTCGCTTTTTTGGGGTGGGGGTGGCCTCTGGAAAAAAAATTCTGTAGAATTTATTTCATATCGAAATGGTATGGAGTTTACTTGTTCCTGGTCCAAAGAAGTCCGCACAATTTTTGGCCCCACGAGTTGATAGATTCTGATTGCGCATGCGCACAGTATATCGAAAATAGAAAAAGTAAAAATATCACCAAATGTACCATTTAGATAGCGTTTTTTCGCAAATTTGAGAGGAAAAAAATACATCTAGCACAATTTGATCATTCTGAATACTGATATTTCAAATTTCTATAGTCTTTTTCAAAATAAACGTAAAAAGGCCGATTTTAGGGGGTACCCAGCCTTATATTTTTTGGATAAAAAGTGCTTAACTTATCGAAATTTGTAGTTATGCCAGGGTTTTAGGGGGGTTAATGGGGTTTCCAACTAAAAATATTTTGATTTTTTATTTAAAGCCAGTTTTCGGAAATTAAAACTCAAAGAAATAGCCTTTTTTCACATAAACGGCCGAAATTCGCCCTTGAAAATCAGTTTGCTTCAACGAGTGTGAGCCATTATAATGTGGCCTTTTCACTTAAAATGACGAATATATAGGCGGATCTTTAGGAAAACCAACACTAGTCTATCATATTTGTACTTTTCGGTACCTATAGTCTGTTTCAAAAATATTGATATTTATTCAATTAAATTTGTTCGTATTTTCGGCCAGATTTTTCGGACTCAAATGACAAATTTTCGTATGTGAGATTATTTTTGTAAAATCAGTTTCTTGGACTGTAGAATAAAACTAAAAGTAGGATTATATGCCTAAATCTTCTCAGACAAAAGACCAAAAAATGTGATTTTTAGTTATCGAAAAGTTCGCTTTTTTGGGGTGGGGGTGGCCTCTGGAAAAAAATTCTGTAGAATTTATTTCATATCGAAATGGTATGGAGTTTACTTGTTCCTGGTCCAAAGAAGTCCGCACAATTTTTGGCCCTACGAGTTGATAGATTCTGATTGCGCATGCGCACAGTATATCGAAAATAGAAAAAGTAAAAATATCACCAAATGTACCATTTAGATAGCGTTTTTTCGCAAATTTGAGAGGAAAAAAATACATCTAGCACAATTTGATCATTCTGAATACTGATATTTCAAATTTCTATAGTCTTTTTCAAAATAAACGTAAAAAGGCCGATTTTAGGGGGTACCCAGCCTTATATTTTTTTGATAAAAAGTGCCTAACTTATCGAAATTTGTAGTTATGCCAGGGTTTTAGGGGGGTTAATGGGGTTTCCAACTAAAAATATTTTTATTTTTTATTTAAAGCCAGTTTTCGGAAATTAAAACTCAAAGAAATAGCCTTTTTTCACATAAACGGCCGAAATTCGCCCTTGAAAATCAGTTTGCTTCAACGAGTGTGAGTCATTATAATGTGACCTTTTCACTTAAAATGACGAATATATAGGCGGATCTTTAGGAAAACCAACACTAGTCTATCATATTTGTACTTTTCGGTACCTATAGTCTGTTTCAAAAATATTGATATTTATTCAATTAAATTTGTTCGTATTTTCGGCCAGATTTTTCGGACTCAAATGACAAATTTTCGTATGTGAGATTATTTTTGTAAAATCAGTTTCTTGGACTGTAGAATAAAACTAAAAGTAGGATTATATGCCTAAAACTTCTCAGACAAAAGACCAAAAAATGTGATTTTTAGTTATCGAAAAGTTCGCTTTTTTGGGGTGGGGGTGGCCTCTGGAAAAAATTCTGTAGAATATATTTCATATCGAAATGGTATGGAGTTTACTTGTTCCTGGTCCAAAGAAGTCCGCACAATTTTTGGCCCTACGAGTTGATAGATTCTGATTGCGCATGCGCACAGTATATCGAAAATAGAAAAAGTAAAAATATCACCAAATGTACCATTTAGATAGCGTTTTTTCGCAAATTTGAGAGGAAAAAAATACATCTAGCACAATTTGATCATTCTGAATACTGATATTTCAAATTTCTATAGTCTTTTTCAAAATAAACGTAAAAAGGCCGATTTTAGGGGGTACCCAGCCTTATATTTTTTTGATAAAAAATGCTTAACTTATCGAAATTTGTAGTTATACCAGGGTTTTAGGGGGGTTAATGGGGTTTCCAACTAAAAATATTTTGATTTTTTATTTAAAGCCAGTTTTCGGAAATTAAAACTCAAAGAAATAGCCTTTTTTCACATAAACGGCCGAAATTCACCCTTGAAAATCAGTTTGCTTCAACGAGTGTGAGCCATTATAATGTGACCTTTTCACTTAAAATGACAAATATATAGGCGGATCTTTAGGAAAACCAACACTAGTCTATCATATTTGTACTTTTCGGTACCTATAGTCTGTTTCAAAAATATTGATATTTATTCAATTAAATTTGTTCGTATTTTCGGCCAGATTTTTCGGACTCAAATGACAAATTTTCGTATGTGAGATTATTTTTGTAAAATCAGTTTCTTGGACTGTAGAATAAAACTAAAAGTAGGATTATATGCCTAAAACTTCTCAGACAAAAGACCCAAAAATGTGATTTTTTGTTATCGAAAAGTTCGCTTTTTTGGGGTGGGGGTGGCCTCTGGAAAAAATTCTGTAGAATATATTTCATATCGAAATGGTATGGAGTTTACTTGTTCCTGGTCCAAAGAGGTCCGCACAATTTTTGGCCCCACGAGTTGATAGATTCTGATTGCGCATGCGCACAGTATATCGAAAATAGAAAAAGTAAAAATATCACCAAATGTACCATTTAGATAGCGTTTTTTCGCCAATTTGAGAGGAAAAAAATACATCTAGCACAATTTGATCATTCTGAATACTGATATTTCAAATTTCTATAGTCTTTTTCAAAATAAACGTAAAAAGGCCGATTTTAGGGGGTACCCAGCCTTATATTTTTTTGATAAAAAATGCTTAACTAATCGAAATTTGTAGTTATGCCAGGGTTTTAGGGGGGTTAATGGGGTTTCCAACTAAAAATATTTTGATTTTTTATTTAAAGCCAGTTTTCGGAAATTAAAACTCAAAGAAATAGCCTTTTTTCACATAAACGGCCGAAATTCGCCCTTGAAAATCAGTTTGCTTCAACGAGTGTGAGCCATTATAATGTGACCTTTTCACTTAAAATGACGAATATATAGGCGGATCTTTAGGAAAACCAACACTAGTCTATCATATTTGTACTTTTCGGTACCTATAGTCTGTTTCAAAAATATTGATATTTATTCAATTAAATTTGTTCGTATTTTCGGCCAGATTTTTCGGACTCAAATGACAAATTTTCATATGTGAGATTTTTTTTGTAAAATCAGTTTCTTGGACTGTAGAATAAAACTAAAAGTAGGATTATATGCCTAAAACTTCTCAGACAAAAGACCAAAAAATGTGATTTTTTGTTATCGAAAAGTTCGCTTTTTTGGGGTGGGGGTGGCCTCTGGAAAAAAATTCTGTAGAATTTATTTCATATCGAAATGGTATGGAGTTTACTTGTTCCTGGTCCAAAGAAGTCCGCACAATTTTTGGCCCTAAGAGTTGATAGATTCTGATTGCACATGCGCACAGTATATCGAAAATAGAAAAAGTAAAAATATCACCAAATGTACCATTTAGATAGCGTTTTTTCGCAAATTTGAGAGGAAAAAAATACATCTAGCACAATTTGATCATTCTGAATACTGATATTTCAAATTTCTATAGTTTTTTTCAAAATAAACGTAAAAAGGCCGATTTTAGGGGGTACCCAGCCTTATATTTTTTTGATAATAAATGCTTAACTTATCGAAATTTGTAGTTATGCCAGGGTTTTAGGGGGGTTAATGGGGTTTCCAACTAAAAATATTTTGATTTTTTATTTAAAGCCAGTTTTCGGAAATTAAAACTCAAAGAAATAGCCTTTTTTCACATAAACGGCCGAAATTCGCCCTTGAAAATCAGTTTGCTTCAACGAGTGTGAGCCATTATAATGTGACCTTTTCACTTAAAATGACGAATATATAGGCGGATCTTTAGGAAAACCAACACTAGTCTATCATATTTGTACTTTTCGGTACCTATAGTCTGTTTCAAAAATATTGATATTTATTCAATTAAATTTGTTCGTATTTTCGGCCAGATTTTTCGGACTCAAATGACAAATTTTCATATGTGAGATTATTTTTGTAAAATCAGTTTCTTGGACTGTAGAATAAAACTAAAAGTAGGATTATATGCCTAAAACTTCTCAGACAAAAGACCAAAAAATGTGATTTTTTGTTATCGAAAAGTTCGCTTTTTTGGGGTGGGGGTGGCCTCTGGAAAAAAATTCTGTAGAATTTATTTCATATCGAAATGGTATGGAGTTTACTTGTTCCTGGTCCAAAGAAGTCCGCACAATTTTTGGCCCTAAGAGTTGATAGATTCTGATTGCACATGCGCACAGTATATCGAAAATAGAAAAAAGTAAAAATATCACCAAATGTACCATTTAGATAGCGTTTTTTCGCAAATTTGAGAGGAAAAAAATACATCTAGCACAATTTGATCATTCTGAATACTGATATTTCAAATTTCTATAGTCTTTTTCAAAATAAACGTAAAAAGGCCGATTTTAGGGGGTACCCAGCCTTATATTTTTTTGATAAAAAATGCTTAACTTATCGAAATTTGTAGTTATGCCAGGGTTTTAGGGGGGTTAATGGGGTTTCCAACTAAAAATATTTTGATTTTTTATTTAAAGCCAGTTTTCGGAAATTAAAACTCAAAGAAATAGCCTTTTTTCACATAAACGGCCGAAATTCACCCTTGAAAATCAGTTTGCTTCAACGAGTGTGAGCCATTATAATGTGACCTTTTCACTTAAAATGACGAATATATAGGCGGATCTTTAGGAAAACCAACACTAGTCTATCATATTTGTACTTTTCGGTACCTATAGTCTGTTTCAAAAATATTGATATTTATTCAATTAAATTTGTTCGTATTTTCGGCCAGATTTTTCGGACTCAAATGACAAATTTTCGTATGTGAGATTATTTTTGTAAAATCAGTTTCTTGGACTGTAGAATAAAACTAAAAGTAGGATTATATGCCTAAAACTTCTCAGACAAAAGACCCAAAAATGTGATTTTTTGTTATCGAAAAGTTCGCTTGTTTGGGGTGGGGGTGGCCTCTGGAAAAAATTCTGTAGAATATATTTCATATCGAAATGGTATGGAGTTTACTTGTTCCTGGTCCAAAGAGGTCCGCACAATTTTTGGCCCCACGAGTTGATAGATTCTGATTGCGCATGCGCACAGTATATCGAAAATAGAAAAAGTAAAAATATCACCAAATGTACCATTTAGATAGCGTTTTTTCGCAAATTTGAGAGGAAAAAAATACATCTAGCACAATTTGATCATTCTGAATACTGATATTTCAAATTTCTATAGTCTTTTTCAAAATAAACGTAAAAAGGCCGATTTTAGGGGTACCCAGCCTTATATTTTTTTGATAAAAAATGCTTAACTTATCGAAATTTGTAGTTATGCCAGGGTTTTAGGGGGGTTAATGGGGTTTCCAACTAAAATATTTTGATTTTTTTATTTAAAGCCAGTTTTCGGAAATTAAAACTCAAAGAAATAGCCTTTTTTCACATAAACGGCCGAAATTCGCCCTTGAAAATCAGTTTGCTTCAGCGAGTGTGAGCCATTATAATGTGACCTTTTCACTTAAAATGACGAATATATAGGCGGATCTTTAGGAAAACCAACACTAGTCTATCATATTTGTACTTTTCGGTACCTATAGTCTGTTTCAAAAATATTGATATTTATTCAATTAAATTTGTTCGTATTTTCGGCCAGATTTTTCGGACTCAAATGACAAATTTTCGTATGTGAGATTATTTTTGTAAAATCAGTTTCTTGGACTGTAGAATAAAACTAAAAGTAGGATTATATGCCTAAAACTTCTCAGACAAAAGACCAAAAAATGTGATTTTTTGTTATCGAAAAGTTCGCTTTTTTGGGGTGGGGGTGGCCTCTGGAAAAAAATTCTGTAGAATTTATTTCATATCGAAATGGTATGGAGTTTACTTGTTCCTGGTCCAAAGAGGTCCGCACAATTTTTGGCCCCACGAGTTGATAGATTCTGATTGCGCATGCGAACAGTATATCGAAAATAGAAAAAGTAAAAATATCACCAAATGTACCATTTAGATAGCGTTTTTTCGCAAATTTGAGAGGAAAAAAATACATCTAGCACAATTTGATCATTCTGAATACTGATATTTCAAATTTCTATAGTCTTTTTCAAAATAAACGTAAAAAGGCCGATTTTAGGGGGTACCCAGCCTTATATTTTTTTGATAAAAAATGCTTAACATATCGAAATTTGTAGTTATACCAGGGTTTTAGGGGGGTTAATGGGGTTTCCAACTAAAAATATTTTGATTTTTCATTTAAAGCCAGATTTCGGAAATTAAAACTCAAAGAAATAGCCTTTTTTCACATAAACGGCCGAAATTCGCCCTTGAAAATCAGTTTGCTTCAACGAGTGTGAGCCATTATAATGTGACCTTTTCACTTAAAATGACGAATATATAGGCGGATCTTTAGGAAAACCAACACTAGTCTATCATATTTGTACTTTTCGGTACCTATAGTCTGTTTCAAAAATATTGATATTTATTCAATTAAATTTGTTCGTATTTTCGGCCATATTTTCGGACTCAAATGACAAATTTTCGTATGTGAGATTATTTTTGTAAAATCAGTTTCTTGGACCGTAGAATAAAACTAAAAGTAGGATTATATGCCTAAAACTTCTCAGACAAAAGACCAAAAAATGTGATTTTTTGTTATCGAAAAGTTCGCTTTTTGGGGGTGGGGGTGGCCTCTGGAAAAAAATTCTGTAGAATTTATTTCATATCGAAATGGTATGGAGTTTACTTGTTCCTGGTCCAAAGAGATCCGCACAATTTTTGGCCCCACGAGTTGATAGATTCTGATTGCGCATGCGCACAGTATATCGAAAATAGAAAAAGTAAAAATATCACCAAATGTACCATTTAGATAGCGTTTTTTCGCAAATTTGAGAGGAAAAAAATACATCTAGCACAATTTGATCATTCTGAATACTGATATTTCAAATTTCTATAGTCTTTTTCAAAATAAACGTAAAAAGGCCGATTTTAGGGGGTACCCAGCCTTATATTTTTTTGATAATAAATGCTTAACTTATCGAAATTTGTAGTTATGCCAGGGTTTTAGGGGGGTTAATGGGGTTTCCAACTAAAAATATTTTGATTTTTTATTTAAAGCCAGTTTTCGGAAATTAAAACTCAAAGAAATAGCCTTTTTTCACATAAACGGCCGAAATTCGCCCTTGAAAATCAGTTTGCTTCAACGAGTGTGAGCCATTATAATGTGACCTTTTCACTTAAAATGACGAATATAGTCTGTTTCAAAAATATTGATATTTATTCAATCAAATTTGTTCGTATTTTCGGCCAGATTTTTCGGACTCAAATGACAAATTTTCGTATGTGAGATTATTTTTGTAAAATCAGTTTCTTGGACTGTAGAATAAAACTAAAAGTAGGATTATATGCCTAAAACTTCTCAGACAAAAGACCAAAAAATGTGATTTTTTGTTATCGAAAAGTTCGCTTTTTTGGGGTGGGGGTGGCCTCTGGAAAAAAATTCTGTAGAATTTATTTCATATCGAAATGGTATGGAGTTTACTTGTTCCTGGTCCAAAGAGGTCCGCACAATTTTTGGCCCCACGAGTTGATAGATTCTGATTGCGCATGCGAACAGTATATAGAAAATAGAAAAAGTAAAAATATCACCAAATGTACCATTTAGATAGCTTTTTTTTCGCAAATTTGAGAGGAAAAAAATACATCTAGCACAATTTGATCATTCTGAATACTGATATTTCAAATTTCTATAGTCTTTTTCAAAATAAACGTAAAAAGGCCGATTTTAGGGGGTACCCAGCCTTATATTTTTTTGATGAAAAATGCTTAACTTATCGAAATTTGTAGTTATGCCAGGGTTTTAGGGGAGTTAATGGGGTTTCCAACTAAAAATATTTTGATTTTTTATTTAAAGCCAGTTTTCGGAAATTAAAACTCAAAGAAATAGCCTTTTTTCACATAAACGGCCGAAATTCGCCCTTGAAAATCAGTTTGCTTCAACGAGTGTGAGCCATTATAATGTGACCTTTTCACTTAAAATGACGAATATATAGGCGGATCTTTAGGAAAACCAACACTAGTCTATCATATTTGTACTTTTCGGTACCTATAGTCTGTTTCAAAAATATTGATATTTATTCAATTAAATTTGTTCGTATTTTCGGCCATATTTTCGGACTCAAATGACAAATTTTCGTATGTGAGATTATTTTTGTAAAATCAGTTTCTTGGACCGTAGAATAAAACTAAAAGTAGGATTATATGCCTAAAACTTCTCAGACAAAAGACCAAAAAATGTGATTTTTTGTTATCGAAAAGTTCGCTTTTTGGGGGTGGGGGTGGCCTCTGGAAAACAATTCTGTAGAATTTATTTCATATCGAAATGGTATGGAGTTTACTTGTTCCTGGTCCAAAGAGATCTGCACAATTTTTGGCCCCACGAGTTGATAGATTCTGATTGCGCATGCGCACAGTATATCGAAAATAGAAAAAGTAAAAATATCACCAAATGTACCATTTAGATAGCGTTTTTTCGCAAATTTGAGAGAAAAAAATACATCTAGCACAATTTGATCATTCTGAATACTGATATTTCAAATTTCTATAGTCTTTTTCAAAATAAACGTAAAAAGGCCGATTTTAGGGGGTACCCAGCCTTATATTTTTTTGATAATAAATGCTTAACTTATCGAAATTTGTAGTTATGCCAAGGTTTTAGGGGGGTTAATGGGGTTTCCAACTAAAAATATTTTGATTTTTTATTTAAAGCCAGTTTTCGGAAATTAAAACTCAAAGAAATAGCCTTTTTCACATAAACGGCCGAAATTCGCCCTTGAAAATCAGTTTGCTTCAACGAGTGTGAGCCATTATAATGTGACCTTTTCACTTAAAATGACGAATATATAGGCGGATCTTTAGGAAAACCAACACTAGTCTATCATATTTGTACTTTTCGGTACCTATAGTCTGTTTCAAAAATATTGATATTTATTCAATTAAATTTGTTCGTATTTTCGGCCAGATTTTTCGGACTCAATTGACAAATTTTCGTATGTGAGATTATTTTTGTAAAATCAATTTCTTGGACTGTAGAATAAAACTAAAAGTAGGATTATATGCCCAAAACTTCTCAGACAAAAGACCAAAAAATGTGATTTTTTGTTATCGAAAAGTTCGCTTTTTGGGGGTGGGGGTGGCCTCTGGAAAAAAATTCTGTAGAATTTATTTCATATCGAAATGGTATGGAGTTTACTTGTTCCTGGTCCAAAGAGGTCCGCACAATTTTTGGCCCCACGAGTTGATAGATTCTGATTGCGCATGCGCACAGTATATCGAAAATAGAAAAAGTAAAAATATCACCAAATGTACCATTTAGAGAGCGTTTTTTCGCAAATTTGAGAGGAAAAAAATACATCTAGCACAATTTGATCATTCTGAATACTGATATTTCAAATTTCTATAGTCTTTTTCAAAATAAACGTAAAAAGGCCGATTTTAGGGGGTACCCAGCCTTATATTTTTTTGATAAAAAATGCTTAACTTATCGAAATTTGTAGTTATGCCAGGGTTTTAGGGGGGTTAATGGGGTTTCCAACTAAAAATATTTTGATTTTTTATTTAAAGCCAGTTTTCGGAAATTAAAACTCAAAGAAATAGCCTTTTTTCACATAAACGGCCGAAATTCGCCCTTGAAAATCAGTTTGCTTCAACGAGTGTGAGCCATTATAATGTGACCTTTTCACTTAAAATGACGAATATAGTCTGTTTCAAAAATATTGATATTTATTCAATCAAATTTGTTCGTATTTTCGGCCAGATTTTTCGGACTCAAATGACAAATTTTCGTATGTGAGATTATTTTTGTAAAATCAGTTTCTTGGACTGTAGAATAAAACTAAAAATAGGATTATATGCCTAAAACTTCTCAGACAAAAGACCAAAAAATGTGATTTTTTGTTATCGAAAAGTTCGCTTTTTTGGGGTGGGGATGGCCTCTGGAAAAAAATTCTGTAGAATTTATTTCATATCGAAATGGTATGGAGTTTACTTGTTCCTGGTACAAAGAGGTCCGCACAATTTTTGGCCCCACGAGTTGATAGATTCTGATTGCGCATGCGAACAGTATATCGAAAATAGAAAAAGTAAAAATATCACCAAATGTACCATTTAGATAGCGTTTTTTCGCAAATTTGAGAGGAAAAAAATACATCTAGCACAATTTGATCATTCTGAATACTGATATTTCAAATTTCTATAGTCTTTTTCAAAATAAACATAAAAAGGCCGATTTTAGGGGGTACCCAGCCTTATATTTTTTTTTGATAAAAAATGCTTAACTTATCGAAATTTGTAGTTATGCCAGGGTTTTAGGGGGGTTAATGGGGTTTCCAACTAAAAATATTTTGATTTTTTATTTAAAGCCAGTTTTCGGAAATTAAAACTCAAAGAAATAGCCTTTTTTCACATAAACGGCCGAAATTCGCCCTTGAAAATCAGTTTGCTTCAACGAGTGTGAGCCATTATAATGTGGCCTTTTCACTTAAAATGACGAATATATAGGCGGATCTTTAGGAAAACCAACACTAGTCTATCATATTTGTACTTTTCGGTACCTATAGTCTGTTTCAAAAATATTGATATTTATTCAATTAAATTTGTTCGTATTTTCGGCCAGATTTTTCGGACTCAAATGACAAATTTTCGTATGTGAGATTATTTTTGTAAAATCAATTTCTTGGACTGTAGAATAAAACTAAAAGTAGGATTATATGCCTAAAACTTCTCAGACAAAAGACCAAAAAATGTGATTTTTTGTTATCGAAAAGTTCGCTTTTTTGGGGTGGGGGTGGCCTCTGGAAAAAAATTCTGTAGAATTTATTTCATATCGAAATGGTATGGAGTTTACTTGTTCCTGGTCCAAAGAGGTCCGCACAATTTTTGGCCCCACGAGTTGATAGATTCTGATTGCGCATGCGCACAGTATATAGAAAATAGAAAAAGTAAAAATATCACCAAATGTACCATTTAGATAGCGTTTTTTCGCAAATTTGAGAGGAAAAAATACATCTAGCACAATTTGATCATTCTGAATACTGATATTTCAAATTTCTATAGTCTTTTTCAAAATAAACGTAAAAAGGCCGATTTTAGGGGGTACCCAGCCTTATATTTTTTTGATAAAAAATGCTTAACTTATCGAAATTTGTAGTTATGCCAGGGTTTTAGGGGGGTTAATGCGGTTTCCAACTAAAAATATTTTGATTTTTTATTTAAAGCCAGTTTTCGGAAATTAAAACTCAAAGAAATAGCCTTTTTTCACATAAACGGCCGAAATTCGCCCTTGAAAATCAGTTTGCTTCAACGAGTGTGAGCCATTATAATGTGACCTTTTCACTTAAAATGACGAATATAGTCTGTTTCAAAAATATTGATATTTATTCAATCAAATTTGTTCGTATTTTCGGCCAGATTTTTCGGACTCAAATGACAAATTTTCGTATGTGAGATTATTTTTGTAAAATCAGTTTCTTGGACTGTAGAATAAAACTAAAAGTAGGATTATATGCCTAAAACTTCTCAGACAAAAGACAAAAAAATGTGATTTTTTGTTATCGAAAAGTTCGCTTTTTTTGGGTGGGGGTGGCCTCTGGAAAAAAATTCTGTGGAATTTATTTCATATCGAAATGGTATGGAGTTTACTTGTTCCTGGTACAAAGAGGTCCGCACAATTTTTGGCCCCACGAGTTGATAGATTCTGATTGCGCATGCGAACAGTATATCGAAAATAGAAAAAGTAAAAATATCACCAAATGTACCATTTAGATAGCGTTTTTTCGCAAATTTGAGAGGAAAAAAATACATCTAGCACAATTTGATCATTCTGAATACTGATATTTCAAATTTCTATAGTCTTTTTCAAAATAAACATAAAAAGGCCGATTTTAGGGGGTACCCAGCCTTATATTTTTTTGATAAAAAATGCTTAACTTATCGAAAGTTGTAGTTATGCCAGGGTTTTAGGGGGGTTAATGGGGTTTCCAACTAAAAATATTTTGATTTTTTATTTAAAGCCAGTTTTCGGAAATTAAAACTCAAAGAAATAGCCTTTTTTCACATAAACGGCCGAAATTCGCCCTTGAAAATCAGTTTGCTTCAACGAGTGTGAGCCATTATAATGTGGCCTTTTCACTTAAAATGACGAATATATAGGCGGATCTTTAGGAAAACCAACACTAGTCTATCATATTTGTACTTTTCGGTACCTATAGTCTGTTTCAAAAATATTGATATTTATTCAATTAAATTTGTTCGTATTTTCGGCCAGATTTTTCGGACTCAAATGACAAATTTTCGTATGTGAGATTATTTTTGTAAAATCAATTTCTTGGACTGTAGAATAAAACTAAAAGTAGGATTATATGCCTAAAACTTCTCAGACAAAAGACCAAAAAATGTGATTTTTTGTTATCGAAAAGTTCGCTTTTTTGGGGTGGGGGTGGCCTCTGGAAAAAAATTCTGTAGAATTTATTTCATATCGAAATGGTATGGAGTTTACTTGTTCCTGGTCCAAAGAGGTCCGCACAATTTTTGGCCCCACGAGTTGATAGATTCTGATTGCGCATGCGCACAGTATATAGAAAATAGAAAAAGTAAAAATATCACCAAATGTACCATTTAGATAGCGTTTTTTCGCAAATTTGAGAGGAAAAAATACATCTAGCACAATTTGATCATTCTGAATACTGATATTTCAAATTTCTATAGTCTTTTTCAAAATAAACGTAAAAAGGCCGATTTTAGGGGGTACCCAGCCTTATATTTTTTTGATAAAAAATGCTTAACTTATCGAAATTTGTAGTTATGCCAGGGTTTTAGGGGGGTTAATGCGGTTTCCAACTAAAAATATTTTGATTTTTTATTTAAAGCCAGTTTTCGGAAATTAAAACTCAAAGAAATAGCCTTTTTTCACATAAACGGCCGAAATTCGCCCTTGAAAATCAGTTTGCTTCAACGAGTGTGAGCCATTATAATGTGACCTTTTCACTTAAAATGACGAATATAGTCTGTTTCAAAAATATTGATATTTATTCAATCAAATTTGTTCGTATTTTCGGCCAGATTTTTCGGACTCAAATGACAAATTTTCGTATGTGAGATTATTTTTGTAAAATCAGTTTCTTGGACTGTAGAATAAAACTAAAAGTAGGATTATATGCCTAAAACTTCTCAGACAAAAGACAAAAAAATGTGATTTTTTGTTATCGAAAAGTTCGCTTTTTTTGGGTGGGGGTGGCCTCTGGAAAAAAATTCTGTGGAATTTATTTCATATCGAAATGGTATGGAGTTTACTTGTTCCTGGTACAAAGAGGTCCGCACAATTTTTGGCCCCACGAGTTGATAGATTCTGATTGCGCATGCGAACAGTATATCGAAAATAGAAAAAGTAAAAATATCACCAAATGTACCATTTAGATAGCGTTTTTTCGCAAATTTGAGAGGAAAAAAATACATCTAGCACAATTTGATCATTCTGAATACTGATATTTCAAATTTCTATAGTCTTTTTCAAAATAAACATAAAAAGGCCGATTTTAGGGGGTACCCAGCCTTATATTTTTTTGATAAAAAATGCTTAACTTATCGAAAGTTGTAGTTATGCCAGGGTTTTAGGGGGGTTAATGGGGTTTCCAACTAAAAATATTTTGATTTTTTATTTAAAGCCAGTTTTCGGAAATTAAAACTCAAAGAAATAGCCTTTTTTCACATAAACGGCCGAAATTCGCCCTTGAAAATCAGTTTGCTTCAACGAGTGTGAGCCATTATAATGTGGCCTTTTCACTTAAAATGACGAATATATAGGCGGATCTTTAGGAAAACCAACACTAGTCTATCATATTTGTACTTTTCGGTACCTATAGTCTGTTTCAAAAATATTGATATTTATTCAATTAAATTTGTTCGTATTTTCGGCCAGATTTTTCGGACTCAAATGACAAATTTTCGTATGTGAGATTATTTTTGTAAAATCAATTTCTTGGACTGTAGAATAAAACTAAAAGTAGGATTATATGCCTAAAACTTCTCAGACAAAAGACCAAAAAATGTGATTTTTTGTTATCGAAAAGTTCGCTTTTTTGGGGTGGGGGTGGCCTCTGGAAAAAAATTCTGTAGAATTTATTTCATATCGAAATGGTATGGAGTTTACTTGTTCCTGGTCCAAAGAGGTCCGCACAATTTTTGGCCCCACGAGTTGATAGATTCTGATTGCGCATGCGCACAGTATATAGAAAATAGAAAAAGTAAAAATATCACCAAATGTACCATTTAGATAGCGTTTTTTCGCAAATTTGAGAGGAAAAAAATACATCTAGCACAATTTGATCATTCTGAATACTGATATTTCAAATTTCTATAGTCTTTTTCAAAATAAACGTAAAAAGGCCGATTTTAGGGGGTACCCAGCCTTATATTTTTTTGATAAAAAATGCTTAACTTATCGAAAGTTGTAGTTATGCCAGGGTTTTAGGGGGGTTAATGGGGTTTCCAACTAAAAATATTTTGATTTTTTATTTAAAGCCAGTTTTCGGAAATTAAAACTCAAAGAAATAGCCTTTTTTCACATAAACGGCCGAAATTCGCCCTTGAAAATCAGTTTGCTTCAACGAGTGTGAGCCACTATAATGTGACCTTTTCACTTAAAATGACGAATATAGTCTGTTTCAAAAATATTGATATTTATTCAATCAAATTTGTTCGTATTTTCGGCCAGATTTTTCGGACTCAAATGACAAATTTTCGTATGTGAGATTATTTTTGTAAAATCAGTTTCTTGGACTGTAGAATAAAACTAAAAGTAGGATTATATGCCTAAAACTTCTCAGACAAAAGACAAAAAAATGTGATTTTTTGTTATCGAAAAGTTCGCTTTTTTTGGGTGGGGGTGGCCTCTGGAAAAAAATTCTGTAGAATTTATTTCATATCGAAATGGTATGGAGTTTACTTGTTCCTGGTACAAAGAGGTCCGCACAATTTTTGGCCCCACGAGTTGATAGATTCTGATTGCGCATGCGAACAGTATATCGAAAATAGAAAAAGTAAAAATATCACCAAATGTACCATTTAGATAGCGTTTTTTCGCAAATTTGAGAGGAAAAAAATACATCTAGCACAATTTGATCATTCTGAATACTGATATTTCAAATTTCTATAGTCTTTTTCAAAATAAACATAAAAAGGCCGATTTTAGGGGGTACCCAGCCTTATATTTTTTTGATAAAAAATGCTTAACTTATCGAAAGTTGTAGTTATGCCAGGGTTTTAGGGGGGTTAATGGGGTTTCCAACTAAAAATATTTTGATTTTTTATTTAAAGCCAGTTTTCGGAAATTAAAACTCAAAGAAATAGCCTTTTTTCACATAAACGGCCGAAATTCGCCCTTGAAAATCAGTTTGCTTCAACGAGTGTGAGCCATTATAATGTGGCCTTTTCACTTAAAATGACGAATATATAGGCGGATCTTTAGGAAAACCAACACTAGTCTATCATATTTGTACTTTTCGGTACCTATAGTCTGTTTCAAAAATATTGATATTTATTCAATTAAATTTGTTCGTATTTTCGGCCAGATTTTTCGGACTCAAATGACAAATTTTCGTATGTGAGATTATTTTTGTAAAATCAATTTCTTGGACTGTAGAATAAAACTAAAAGTAGGATTATATGCCTAAAACTTCTCAGACAAAAGACCAAAAAATGTGATTTTTTGTTATCGAAAAGTTCGCTTTTTTGGGGTGGGGGTGGCCTCTGGAAAAAAATTCTGTAGAATTTATTTCATATCGAAATGGTATGGAGTTTACTTGTTCCTGGTCCAAAGAGGTCCGCACAATTTTTGGCCCCACGAGTTGATAGATTCTGATAGCGCATGCGCACAGTATATAGAAAATAGAAAAAGTAAAAATATCACCAAATGTACCATTTAGATAGCGTTTTTTCGCAAATTTGAGAGGAAAAAAATACATCTAGCACAATTTGATCATTCTGAATACTGATATTTCAAATTTCTATAGTCTTTTTCAAAATAAACGTAAAGAGGCCGATTTTAGGGGGTACCCAGCCTTATATTTTTTTGATAAAAAATGCTTAACTTATCGAAAGTTGTAGTTATGCCAGGGTTTTAGGGGGGTTAATGGGGTTTCCAACTAAAAATATTTTGATTTTTTATTTAAAGCCAGTTTTCGGAAATTAAAACTCAAAGAAATAGCCTTTTTTCACATAAACGGCCGAAATTCGCCCTTGAAAATCAGTTTGCTTCAACGAGTGTGAGCCACTATAATGTGACCTTTTCACTTAAAATCACGAATATATAGGCGGATCTTTAGGAAAACCAACACTAGTCTATCATATTTGTACTTTTGGGTACTTATAGTCTGTTTCAAAAACATTGATATTTATTCAATTAAATTTGTTCGTATTTTTGGCCAGATTTTTCGGACTCAATTGACAAATTTTCGTATGTGAGATTATTTTTGTAAAATCAGTTTCTTGGACTGTAGAATAAAACTAAAAGTAGGATTATATGCCTAAAACTTCTCAGACAAAAGACCAAAAAATGTGATTTTTTGTTATCGAAAAGTTCGCTTTTTGGGGGTGGGGGTGGCCTCTGAAAAAAAATTCTGTAGAATTTATTTCATATCGAAATGGTATGGAGTTTACTTGTTCCTGGTCCAAAGAGGTCCGCACAATTTTTGGCCCCACGAGTTGATAGATTCTGATTGCGCATGCGCACAGTATATAGAAAATAGAAAAAGTAAAAATATCACCAAATGTACCATTTAGATAGCGTTTTTTCGCAAATTTGAGAGGAAAAAAATACATCTAGCACAATTTGATCATTCTGAATACTGATATTTCAAATTTCTATAGTCTTTTTCAAAATAAACGTAAAAAGGCCGATTTTAGGGGGTACCCAGCCTTATATTTTTTTGATAAAAAATGCTTAAATTATCGAAATTTGTAGTTATGCCAGGGTTTTAGGGGGGTTAATGGGGTTTCCAACTAAAAATATTTTGATTTTTTATTTAAAGCCAGTTTTCGGAAATTAAAACTCAAAGAAATAGCCTTTTTTCACATAAACGGCCGAAATTCGCCCTTGAAAATCAGTTTGCTTCAACGAGTGTGAGCCATTATAATGTGACCTTTTCACTTAAAATGACCAATATATAGGCGGATCTTTAGGAAAACCAACAGTTGTCTATCATATTTGTACTTTTCGGTACTTATAGTCTGTTTCAAAAATATTGATATTTATTCAATTAAATTTGTTCGTATTTTCGGCCAGATTTTTCGGACTCAATTGACAAATTTTCGTATGTGAGATTATTTTTGTAAAATCAATTTCTTGGACTGTAGAATAAAACTAAAAGTAGGATTATATGCCCAAAACTTCTCAGACAAAAGACCAAAAAATGTGATTTTTTGTTATCGAAAAGTTCGCTTTTTTGGGGTGGGGGTGGCCTCTGGAAAAAAATTCTGTAGAATTTATTTCATATCGAAATGGTATGGAGTTTACTTGTTCCTGGTCCAAAGAGGTCCGCACAATTTTTGGCCCCACGAGTTGATAGATTCTGATTGCGCATGCGCACAGTATATAGAAAATAGAAAAAGTAAAAATATCACCAAATGTACCATTTAGATAGCGTTTTTTCGCAAATTTGAGAGGAAAAAAATACATCTAGCACAATTTGATCATTCTGAATACTGATATTTCAAATTTCTATAGTCTTTTTCAAAATAAACGTAAAAAGGCCGATTTTAGGGGGTACCCAGCCTTATATTTTTTTGATAAAAAATGCTTAACTTATCGAAAGTTGTAGTTATGCCAGGGTTTTAGGGGGGTTAATGGGGTTTCCAACTAAAAATATTTTGATTTTTTATTTAAAGCCAGTTTTCGGAAATTAAAACTCAAAGAAATAGCCTTTTTTCACATAAACGGCCGAAATTCGCCCTTGAAAATCAGTTTGCTTCAACGAGTGTGAGCCACTATAATGTGACCTTTTCACTTAAAATCACGAATATATAGGCGGATCTTTAGGAAAACCAACACTAGTCTATCATATTTGTACTTTTGGGTACTTATAGTCTGTTTCAAAAACATTGATATTTATTCAATTAAATTTGTTCGTATTTTTGGCCAGATTTTTCGGACTCAATTGACAAATTTTCGTATGTGAGATTATTTTTGTAAAATCAGTTTCTTGGACTGTAGAATAAAACTAAAAGTAGGATTATATGCCTAAAACTTCTCAGACAAAAGACCAAAAAATGTGATTTTTTGTTATCGAAAAGTTCGCTTTTTGGGGGTGGGGGTGGCCTCTGAAAAAAAATTCTGTAGAATTTATTTCATATCGAAATGGTATGGAGTTTACTTGTTCCTGGTCCAAAGAGGTCCGCACAATTTTTGGCCCCACGAGTTGATAGATTCTGATTGCGCATGCGCACAGTATATAGAAAATAGAAAAAGTAAAAATATCACCAAATGTACCATTTAGATAGCGTTTTTTCGCAAATTTGAGAGGAAAAAAATACATCTAGCACAATTTGATCATTCTGAATACTGATATTTCAAATTTCTATAGTCTTTTTCAAAATAAACGTAAAAAGGCCGATTTTAGGGGGTACCCAGCCTTATATTTTTTTGATAAAAAATGCTTAACTTATCGAAATTTGTAGTTATGCCAGGGTTTTAGGGGGGTTAATGGGGTTTCCAACTAAAAATATTTTGATTTTTTATTTAAAGCCAGTTTTCGGAAATTAAAACTCAAAGAAATAGCCTTTTTTCACATAAACGGCCGAAATTCGCCCTTGAAAATCAGTTTGCTTCAACGAGTGTGAGCCATTATAATGTGACCTTTTCACTTAAAATGACCAATATATAGGCGGATCTTTAGGAAAACCAACAGTTGTCTATCATATTTGTACTTTTCGGTACTTATAGTCTGTTTCAAAAATATTGATATTTATTCAATTAAATTTGTTCGTATTTTCGGCCAGATTTTTCGGACTCAATTGACAAATTTTCGTATGTGAGATTATTTTTGTAAAATCAATTTCTTGGACTGTAGAATAAAACTAAAAGTAGGATTATATGCCCAAAACTTCTCAGACAAAAGACCAAAAAATGTGATTTTTTGTTATCGAAAAGTTCGCTTTTTGGGGGTGGGGGTGGCCTCTGGAAAAAAATTCTGTAGACTTTATTTCATATCGAAATGGTATGGAGTTTACTTGTTCCTGGTCCAAAGAGGTCCGCACAATTTTTGGCCCCACGAGTTGATAGATTCTGATTGCGCATGCGCACAGTATATAGAAAATAGAAAAAGTAAAAATATCACCAAATGTACCATTTAGATAGCGTTTTTTCGCAAATTTGAGAGGAAAAAAATACATCTAGCACAATTTGATCATTCTGAATACTGATATTTCAAATTTCTATAGTCTTTTTCAAAATAAACGTAAAAAGGCCGATTTTAGGGGGTACCCAGCCTTATATTTTTTTGATAAAAAATGCTTAACTTATCGAAATTTGTAGTTATGCCAGGGTTTTAGGGGGGTTAATGGGGTTTCCAACTAAAAATATTTTGATTTTTTATTTAAAGCCAGTTTTCGGAAATTAAAACTCAAAGAAATAGCCTTTTTTCACATAAACGGCCGAAATTCGCCCTTGAAAATCAGTTTGCTTCAACGAGTGTGAGCCATTATAATGTGACCTTTTCACTTAAAATGACGAATATATAGGCGGATCTTTAGGAAAACCAACAGTTGTCTATCATATTTGTACTTTTCGGTACTTATAGTCTGTTTCAAAAATATTGATATTTATTCAATTAAATTTGTTCGTAATTTCGGCCAGATTTTTCGGACTCAATTGACAAATTTTCGTATGTGAGATTATTTTTGTAAAATCAATTTCTTGGACTGTAGAATAAAACTAAAAGTAGGATTATATGCCCAAAACTTCTCAGACAAAAGACAAAAAAATGTGATTTTTTGTTATCGAAAAGTTCGCTTTTTGGGGGTGGGGGTGGCCTCTGGAAAAAAATTCTGTAGAATTTATTTCATATCGAAATGGTATGGAGTTTACTTGTTCCTGGTCCAAAGAGGTCCGCACAATTTTTGGCCCCACGAGTTGATAGATTCTGATTGCGCATGCGCACAGTATATAGAAAATAGAAAAAGTAAAAATATCACCAAATGTACCATTTAGATAGCGTTTTTTCGCAAATTTGAGAGGAAAAAAATACATCTAGCACAATTTGATCATTCTGAATACTGATATTTCAAATTTCTATAGTCTTTTTCAAAATAAACGTAAAAAGGCCGATTTTAGGGGGTACCCAGCCTTATATTTTTTTGATAAAAAATGCTTAACTTATCGAAATTTGTAGTTATGCCAGGGTTTTAGGGGGGTTAATGGGGTTTCCAACTAAAAATATTTTGATTTTTTATTTAAAGCCAGTTTTCGGAAATTAAAACTCAAAGAAATAGCCTTTTTTCACATAAACGGCCGAAATTCGCCCTTGAAAATCAGTTTGCTTCAACGAGTGTGAGCCATTATAATGTGACCTTTTCACTTAAAATGACGAATATATAGGCGGATCTTTAGGAAAACCAACACTAGTCTATCATATTTGTACTTTTCGGTACTTATAGTCTGTTTCAAAAATATTGATATTTATTCAATTAAATTTGTTCGTATTTTCGGCCAGATTTTTCGGACTCAATTGACAAATTTTCGTATGTGAGATTATTTTTGTAAAATCAGTTTCTTGGACTGTAGAATAAAACTAAAAGTAGGATTATATGCCTAAAACTTCTCAGACAAAAGACCAAAAAATGTGATTTTTTGTTATCGAAAAGTTCGCTTTTTGGGGGTTCGGGTGGCCTCTGGAAAAAAATTCTGTAGAATTTATTTCATATCGAAATGGTATGGAGTTTACTTGTTCCTGGTCCAAAGAGGTCCGCACAATTTTTGGCCCCACGAGTTGATAGATTCTGATTGCGCATGCGCACAGTATATAGAAAATAGAAAAAGTAAAAATATCACCAAAAGTACCATTTAGATAGCGTTTTTTCGCAAATTTGAGAGGAAAAAAATACATCTAGCACAATTTGATCATTCTGAATACTGATATTTCAAATTTCTATAGTCTTTTTCAAAATAAACGTAAAAAGGCCGATTTTAGGGGGTACCCAGCCTTATATTTTTTTATAAAAAATGCTTAACTTATCGAAATTTGTAGTTATGCCAGGGTTTTAGGGGGGTTAATGGGGTTTCCAACTAAAAATATTTTGATTTTTTATTTAAAGCCAGTTTTCGGAAATTAAAACTCAAAGAAATAGCCTTTTTTCACATAAACGGCCGAAATTCGCCCTTGAAAATCAGTTTGCTTCAACGAGTGTGAGCCATTATAATGTGACCTTTTCACTTAAAATGACGAATATATAGGCGGATCTTTAGGAAAACCAACACTAGTCTATCATATTTGTACTTTTCGGTACTTATAGTCTGTTTCAAAAATATTGATATTTATTCAATTAAATTTGTTCGTATTTTCGGCCAGATTTTTCGGACTCAATTGACAAATTTTCGTATGTGAGATTATTTTTGTAAAATCAGTTTCTTGGACTGTAGAATAAAACTAAAAGTAGGATTATATGCCTAAAACTTCTCAGACAAAAGACCAAAAAATGTGATTTTTTGTTATCGAAAAGTTCGCTTTTTGGGGGTTCGGGTGGCCTCTGGAAAAAAATTCTGTAGAATTTATTTCATATCGAAATGGTATGGAGTTTACTTGTTCCTGGTCCAAAGAGGTCCGCACAATTTTTGGCCCCACGAGTTGATAGATTCTGATTGCGCATGCGCACAGTATATAGAAAATAGAAAAAGTAAAAATATCACCAAAAGTACCATTTAGATAGCGTTTTTTCGCAAATTTGAGAGGAAAAAAATACATCTAGCACAATTTGATCATTCTGAATACTGATATTTCAAATTTCTATAGTCTTTTTCAAAATAAACGTAAAAAGGCCGATTTTAGGGGGTACCCAACCTTATATTTTTTGATAAAAAATGCTTAACTTATCGAAATTTGTAGTTATGCCAGGGTTTTAGGGGGGTTAATGGGGTTTCCAACTAAAAATATTTTGATTTTTTATTTAAAGCCAGTTTTAGGAAATTAAAACTCAAAGAAATAGCCTTTTTTCACATAAACGGCCGAAATTCGCCCTTGAAAATCAGTTTGCTTCAACGAGTGTGAGCCATTATAATGTGACCTTTTCACTTAAAATGACGAATATATAGGCGGATCTTTAGGAAAACCAACACTAGTCTATCATATTTGTACTTTTCGGTACTTATAGTCTGTTTCAAAAATATTGATATTTATTCAATTAAATTTGTTCGTATTTTCGGCCAGATTTTTCGGACTCAATTGACAAATTTTCGTATGTGAGATTATTTTTGTAAAATCAGTTTCTTGGACTGTAGAATAAAACTAAAAGTAGGATTATATGCCTAAAACTTCTCAGACAAAAGACCAAAAAATGTGATTTTTTGTTATCGAAAAGTTCGCTTTTTGAGGGTGGGGGTGGCCTCTGGAAAAAAATTCTGTAGAATTTATTTCATATCAAAATGGTATGGAGTTTACTTGTTCCTGGTCCAAAGAGGTCCGCACAATTTTTGGCCCCACGAGTTGATAGATTCTGATTGCGCATGCGCACAGTATATAGAAAATAGAAAAAGTAAAAATATCACCAAATGTACCATTTAGATAGCGTTTTTTCGCAAATTTGAGAGGAAAAAAATACATCTAGCACAATTTGATCATTCTGAATACTGATATTTCAAATTTCTATAGTCTTTTTCAAAATAAACGTAAAAAGGCCGATTTTAGGGGGTACCCAGCCTTATATTTTTTTGATAAAAAATGCTTAACTTATCGAAATTTGTAGTTATGCCAGGGTTTTAGGGGGGTTAATGGGGTTTCCAACTAAAAATATTTTGATTTTTTATTTAAAGACAGTTTTCGGAAATTAAAACTCAAAGAAATAGCCTTTTTTCACATAAACGGCCGAAATTCGCCCTTGAAAATCAGTTTGCTTCAACGAGTGTGAGCCATTATAATGTGACCTTTTCACTTAAAATGACGAATATATAGGCGGATCTTTAGGAAATCCAACAGTTGTCTATCATATTTGTACTTTTCGGTACTTATAGTCTGTTTCAAAAATATTGATATTTATTCAATTAAATTTGTTCGTATTTTCGGCCAGATTTTTCGGACTCAATTGACAAATTTTCGTATGTGAGATTATTTTTGTAAAATCAATTTCTTGGACTGTAGAATAAAACTAAAAGTAGGATTATATGCCCAAAACTTCTCAGACAAAAGACCAAAAAATGTGATTTTTTGTTATCGAAAAGTTCGCTTTTTGGGGGTGGGGGTGGCCTCTGGAAAAAAATTCTGTAGAATTTATTTCATATCGAAATGGTATGGAGTTTACTTGTTCCTGGTCCAAAGAGGTCCGCACAATTTTTGTCCCCACGAGTTGATAGATTCTGATTGCGCATGCGCACAGTATATAGAAAATAGAAAAAGTAAAAATATCACCAAATGTACCATTTAGATAGCGTTTTTTCGCAAATTTGAGAGGAAAAAAAATACATCTAGCACAATTTGATCATTCTGAATACTGATATTTCAAATTTCTATAGTCTTTTTCAAAATAAACGTAAAAAGGCCGATTTTAGGGGGTACCCAGCCTTATATTTTTTTGATAAAAAATGCTTAACTTATCGAAATTTGTAGTTATGCCAGGGTTTTAGGGGGGTTAATGGGGTTTCCAACTAAAAATATTTTGATTTTTTATTTAAAGCCAGTTTTCGGAAATTAAAACTCAAAGAAATAGCCTTTTTTCACATAAACGGCCGAAATTCGCCCTTGAAAATCAGTTTGCTTCAACGAGTGTGAGCCATTATAATGTGACCTTTTCACTTAAAATGACGAATATATAGGCGGATCTTTAGGAAAACCAACACTAGTCTATCATATTTGTACTTTTCGGTACTTATAGTCTGTTTCAAAAATATTGATATTTATTCAATTAAATTTGTTCGTATTTTCGGCCAGATTTTTCGGACTCAATTGACAAATTTTCGTATGTGAGATTATTTTTGTAAAATCAGTTTCTTGGACTGTAGAATAAAGCTAAAAGTAGGATTATATGCCTAAAACTTCTCAGACAAAAGACCAAAAAATGTGATTTTTTGTTATCGAAAAGTTCGCTTTTTGGGGGTGGGGGTGGCCTCTGGAAAAAAATTCTGTAGAATTTATTTCATATCGAAATGGTATGGAGTTTACTTGTTCCTGGTCCAAAGAGGTCCGCACAATTTTTGGCCCCACGAGTTGATAGATTCTGATTGCGCATGCGCACAGTATATAGAAAATAGAAAAAGTAAAAATATCACCAAAAGTACCATTTAGATAGCGTTTTTTCGCAAATTTGAGAGGAAAAAAATACATCTAGCACAATTTGATCATTCTGAATACTGATATTTCAAATTTCTATAGTCTTTTTCAAAATAAACGTAAAAAGGCCGATTTTAGGGGGTACCCAGCCTTATATTTTTTGATAAAAAATGCTTAACTTATCGAAATTTGTAGTTATGCCAGGGTTTTAGGGGGGTTAATGGGGTTTCCAACTAAAAATATTTTGATTTTTTATTTAAAGCCAGTTTTAGGAAATTAAAACTCAAAGAAATAGCCTTTTTTCACATAAACGGCCGAAATTCGCCCTTGAAAATCAGTTTGCTTCAACGAGTGTGAGCCATTATAATGTGACCTTTTCACTTAAAATGACGAATATATAGGCGGATCTTTAGGAAAACCAACACTAGTCTATCATATTTGTACTTTTCGGTACTTATAGTCTGTTTCAAAAATATTGATATTTATTCAATTAAATTTGTTCGTATTTTCGGCCAGATTTTTCGGACTCAATTGACAAATTTTCGTATGTGAGATTATTTTTGTAAAATCAGTTTCTTGGACTGTAGAATAAAACTAAAAGTAGGATTATATGCCTAAAACTTCTCAGACAAAAGACCAAAAAATGTGATTTTTTGTTATCGAAAAGTTCGCTTTTTGGGGGTGGGGGTGGCCTCTGGAAAAAAATTCTGTAGAATTTATTTCATATCGAAATGGTATGGAGTTTACTTGTTCCTGATCCAAAGAGGTCCGCACAATTTTTGGCCCCACGAGTTGATAGATTCTGATTGCGCATGCGCACAGTATATCGAAAATAGAAAAAGTAAAAATATCATCAAATGTACCATTTAGATAGCGTTTTTTCGCAAATTTGAGAGGAAAAAAATACATCTAGCACAATTTGATCATTCTGAATACTGATATTTCAAATTTCTATAGTCTTTTTCAAAATAAACGTAAAAAGGCCGATTTTAGGGGGTACCCAGCCTTATATTTTTTTGATAAAAAATGCTTAACTTATCGAAATTTGTAGTTATGCCAGGGTTTTAGGGGGGTTAATGGGGTTTCCAACTAAAAATATTTTGATTTTTTATCTAAAGCCAGTTTCGGAAATTAAAACTCAAAGAAATAGCCTTTTTTCACATAAACGGCCGAAATTCGCCCTTGAAAATCAGTTTGCTTCAACGGGTGTGAGCCATTATAATGTGACCTTTTCACTTAAAATGACGAATATATAGGCGGATCTTTAGGAAAACCAACACTAGTCTATCATATTTGTACTTTTCGGTACCTATAGTCTGTTTCAAAAATATTGATATTTATTCAATTAAATTTGTTCGTATTTTCGGCCAGATTTTTCGGACTCAATTGACAAATTTTCGTATGTGAGATTATTTTTGTAAAATCAATTTCTTGGACTGTAGAATAAAACTAAAAGTAGGATTATATGCCCAAAACTTCTCAGACAAAAGACCAAAAAATGTGATTTTTTGTTATCGAAAAGTTCGCTTTTTGGGGGTGGGGGTGGCCTCTGGAAAAAAATTCTGTAGAATTTATTTCATATCGAAATGGTATGGAGTTTACTTGTTCCTGGTCCAAAGAGGTCCGCACAATTTTTGTCCCCACGAGTTGATAGATTCTGATTGCGCATGCGCACAGTATATCGAAAATAGAAAAAGTAAAAATATCACCAAATGTACCATTTAGATAGCGTTTTTTCGCAAATTTGAGAGGAAAAAAATACATCTAGCACAATTTGATCATTCTGAATACTGATATTTCAAATTTCTATAGTCTTTTTCAAAATAAACATAAAAAGGCCGATTTTAGGGGGTACCCAGCCTTATATTTTTTTGATAAAAAATGCTTAACTTATCGAAATTTGTAGTTATGCCAGGGTTTTAGGGGGGTTAATGGGGTTTCCAACTAAAAATATTTTGATTTTTTATTTAAAGCCAGTTTTCGGAAATTAAAACTCAAAGAAATAGCCTTTTTTCACATAAACGGCCGAAATTCGCCCTTGAAAATCAGTTTGCTTCAACGAGTGTGAGCCATTATAATGTGACCTTTTCACTTAAAATGACGAATATATAGGCGGATCTTTAGGAAAACCAACACTAGTCTATCATATTTGTACTTTTCGGTACTTATAGTCTGTTTCAAAAATATTGATATTTATTCAATTAAATTTGTTCGTATTTTCGGCCAGATTTTTCGGACTCAATTGACAAATTTTCGTATGTGAGATTATTTTTGTAAAATCAGTTTCTTGGACTGTAGAATAAAACTAAAAGTAGGATTATATGCCTAAAACTTCTCAGAAAAAAGACCAAAAAATGTGATTTTTTTGTTATCGAAAAGTTCGCTTTTTTGGGGTGGGGGTGGCCTCTGGAAAAAAATTCTGTAGAATTTATTTCATATGGAAATGGTATGGAGTTTACTTGTTCCTGGTCCAAAGAGGTCCGCACAATTTTTGGCCCCACGAGTTGATAGATTCTGATTGCACATGCGCACAGTATATAGAAAATAGAAAAAGTAAAAATATCACCAAAAGTACCATTTAGATAGCGTTTTTTCGCAAATTTGAGAGGAAAAAAATACATCTAGCACAATTTGATCATTCTGAATACTGATATTTCAAATTTCTATAGTCTTTTTCAAAATAAACGTAAAAAGGCCGATTTTAGGGGGTACCCAGCCTTATATTTTTTTATAAAAAATGCTTAACTTATCAAAATTTGTAGTTTTGCCAGGGTTTTAGGGGGGTTAATGGGGTTTCCAACTAAAAATATTTTGATTTTTTATTTAAAGCCAGTTTTAGGAAATTAAAACTCAAAGAAATAGCCTTTTTTCACATAAACGGCCGAAATTCGCCCTTGAAAATCAGTTTGCTTCAACGAGTGTGAGCCATTATAATGTGACCTTTTCACTTAAAATGACGAATATATAGGCGGATCTTTAGGAAAACCAACACTAGTCTATCATATTTGTACTTTTCGGTACTTATAGTCTGTTTCAAAAATATTGATATTTATTCAATTAAATTTGTTCGTATTTTCGGCCAGATTTTTCGGACTCAATTGACAAATTTTCGTATGTGAGATTATTTTTGTAAAATCAGTTTCTTGGACTGTAGAATAAAACTAAAAGTAGGATTATATGCCTAAAACTTCTCAGACAAAAGACCAAAAAATGTGATTTTTTTGTTATCGAAAAGTTCGCTTTTTTGGGGTGGGGGTGGCCTCTGGAAAAAAATTCTGTAGAATTTATTTCATATCGAAATGGTATGGAGTTTACATGTTCCTGGTCCAAAGAGGTCCGTACAATTTTTGGCCCCACGAGTTGATAGATTCTGATTGCCCATGCGCACAGTATATCGAAAATAGAAAAAGTAAAAATATCACCAAATGTACCATTTAGATAGCGTGTTTTCGCAAATTTGAGAGGAAAAAAATACATCTAGCACAATTTGATCATTCTGAATACTGATATTTCAAATTTCTATAGTCTTTTTCAAAATAAACGTAAAAAGGCCGATTTTAGGGGGTACCCAGCCTTATATTTTTTTGATAAAAAAATGCTTAACTTATCGAAATTTGTAGTTATGCCAGGGTTTTAGGGGGGTTAATGGGGTTTCCAACTAAAAATATTTAGATTTTTTATTTAAAGCCAGTTTTCGGAAATTAAAACTCAAAGAAATAGCCTTTTTTCACATAAACGGCCGAAATTCGCCCTTGAAAATCAGTTTGCTTCAACGGGTGTGAGCCATTATAATGTGACCTTTTCACTTAAAATGACGAATATATAGGCGGATCTTTAGGAAAACCAACACTAGTCTATCATATTTGTACTTTTCGGTACCTATAGTCTGTTTCAAAAATATTGATATTTATTCAATTAAATTTGTTCGTATTTTCGGCCAGATTTTTCGGACTCAAATGACAAATTTTCGTATGTGAGATTATTTTTGTAAAATCAGTTTCTTGGACTGTAGAATAAAACTAAAAGTAGGATTATATGCCTAAAACTTCTCAGACAAAAGACCAAAAAATGTGATTTTTTTGTTATCGAAAAGTTCGCTTTTTTGGGGTGGGGGTGGCCTCTGGAAAAAAATTCTGTAGAATTTATTTCATATCGAAATGGTATGGAGTTTACATGTTCCTGGTCCAAAGAGGTCCGCACAATTTTTGGCCCCACGAGTTGATAGATTCTGATTGCCCATGCGCACAGTATATCGAAAATAGAAAAAGTAAAAATATCACCAAATGTACCATTTAGATAGCGTGTTTTCGCAAATTTGAGAGGAAAAAAATACATCTAGCACAATTTGATCATTCTGAATACTGATATTTCAAATTTCTATAGTCTTTTTCAAAATAAACGTAAAAAGGCCGATTTTACGGGGTACGCAGCCTTATATTTTTTTGATAAAAAATGCTTAACTTATCGAAATTTGTAGTTATGCCAGGGTTTTGTACAAAGCTCTATGACAAACGTGGTGACTTCAACTTTCCAATAGTTAACTTTCCCTTTCTGTGTAGCAACATTCCGTCCGCTCCAGCATATGGAGTTTACGTATCACAATTGATTCGCTATTCCAGAGCATGTGGGGAGTACAACGACTTCCTTGATAGAGCCACACGGCTGACAAGCAAATTGTTAACACAGGGGTACGTTGCTCCCATGTTGCTGTCATCACTCAAGAAATTTTACGGACGACATCATGTGCTTGTATACAAATACGGGATTTCTATCTCTCAGATGAGCACAGATGTTGGTTTGAAATAGAGTTTGTAAAGTCATCCTTTCCGGATTTGACCAACACTTAATCGATCTTCGGCAACGTGACGGGTGTGCTATAGCAAGCAGGAACTGCTTACTCTTCCGGAGCACCTGAGTTCACTCTCGTTTCGACTTGAGTTCGCGTTGCTGAATGCGGTTTTGTTGTTATGTGTGTGTGTGTGTTTTATGTTGTTATGTGGTTTGTTTTGTTGTGATGATTTTTTGTCTGCCGGTTTTGTCTTTGTCTTTACGGTTTTATGATATTGATTACCCCTTTGGTACGCCTTTGCTTCTTTTAGGGGGGTTAATGGGGTTTCCAACTAAAAATATTTTGATTTTTTATTTAAAGCCAGTTTTCGGAAATTAAAACTCAAAGAAATAGCCTTTTTTCACATAAACGGCCGAAATTCGCCCTTGAAAATCAGTTTGCTTCAACGAGTGTGAGCCATTATAATGTGACCTTTTCACTTAAAATGACGAATATATAGGCGGATCTTTAGGAAAACCAACACTAGTCTATCATATTTGTACTTTTCGGTACCTATAGTCTGTTTCAAAAATATTGATATTTATTCAATTAAATTTGTTCGTATTTTCGGCCAGATTTTTCGGACTCAAATGACAAATTTTCGTATGTGAGATTATTTTTGTAAAATCAGTTTCTTGGACTGTATAATAAAACTAAAAGTAGGATTATATGCCTAAAACTTCTCAGACAAAAGACCAAAAAATGTGATTTTTTGTTATCGAAAAGTTCGCTTTTTTGGGGTGGGGGTGGCCTCTGGAAAAAAGTTCTGTAGAATTTATTTCATATCGAAATGGTATGGAGTTTACTTGTTCCTGGTCCAAAGAGGTCCGCACAATTTTTGGCCCCACGAGTTGATAGATTCTGATTGCGCATGCGCACAGTATATCGAAAATAGAAAAAGTAAAAATATCACCAAATGTACCATTTAGATAGCGTTTTTTCGCAAATTTGAGAGGAAAAAAATACATCTAGCACAATTTGATCATTCTGAATACTGATATTTCAAATTTCTATAGTCTTTTTCAAAATAAACGTAAAAAGGCCGATTTTAGGGGGTACCCAGCCTTATAATTTTTTGATTAAAAATGCTTAACTTATCGAAATTTGTAGTTATGCCAGGGTTTTAGGGGGGTTAATGGGGTTTCCAACTAAAAATATTTTGATTTTTTATTTAAAGCCAGTTTTCGGAAATTAAAACTCAAAGAAATAGCCTTTTTTCACATAAACGGCCGAAATTCGCCCTTGAAAATCAGTTTGCTTCAACGAGTGTGAGCCATTATAATGTGACCCTTTCACTTAAAATGACGAATATATAGGCGGATCTTTAGGAAAACCAACACTAGTCTATCATATTTGTACTTTTCGGTACCTATAGTCTGTTTCAAAAATATTGATATTTATTCAATTAAATTTGTTCGTATTTTCGGCCAGATTTTTCGGACTCAAATGACAAATTTTCGTATGTGAGATTATTTTTGTAAAATCAGTTTCTTGGACTGTAGAATAAAACTAAAAGTAGGATTATATGCCTAAAACTTCTCAGGCAAAAGACCAAAAAATGTGATTTTTTTTGTTATCGAAAAGTTCGCTTTTTTGGGGTGGGGGTGGCCTCTGGAAAAAAATTCTGTAGAATTTATTTCATATCGAAATGGTATGGAGTTTACATGTTCCTGGTCCAAAGAGGTCCGCACAATTTTTGGCCCCACGAGTTGATAGATTCTGATTGCGCATGCGCACAGTATATCGAAAATAGAAAAAGTAAAAATATCACCAAATGTACCATTTAGATAGCGTGTTTTCGCAAATTTGAGAGGAAAAAAATACATCTAGCACAATTTGATCATTCTGAATACTGATATTTCAAATTTCTATAGTCTTTTTCAAAATAAACGTAAAAAGGCCGATTTTAGGGGGTACCCAGCCTTATATTTTTTTGATAAAAAATGCTTAACTTATCGAAATTTGTAGTTATGCCAGGGTTTTAGGGGGGTTAATGGGGTTTCCAACTAAAAATATTTTGATTTTTTATTTAAAGCCAGTTTTCGGAAATTAAAACTCAAAGAAATAGCCTTTTTTCACATAAACGGCCGAAATTCGCCCTTGAAAATCAGTTTGCTTCAACGAGTGTGAGCCATTATAATGTGACCTTTTCACTTAAAATGAAGAATATATAGGCGGATCTTTAGGAAAACCAACACTAGTCTATCATATTTGTACTTTTCGGTACCTATAGTCTGTTTCAAAAATATTGATATTTATTTAATTAAATTTGTTCGTATTTTCGGCCAGATTTTTCGGACTCAAATGACAAATTTTCGTATGTGAGATTATTTTTGTAAAATCAGTTTCTTGGACTGTAGAATAAAACTAAAAGTAGGATTATATGCCTAAAACTTCTCAGAAAAAAGACCAAAAAATGTGATTTTTTGTTATCGAAAAGTTCGCTTTTTTGGGGTGGGGGTGGCCTTTGGAAAAAAGTTCTGTAGAATTTATTTCATATCGAAATGGTATGGAGTTTACTTGTTCCTGGTCCAAAGAGGTCCGCACAATTTTTGGCCCCACGAGTTGATAGATTCTGATTGCGCATGCGCACAGTATATCGAAAATAGAAAAAGTAAAAATATCACCAAATGTACCATTTAGATAGCGTTTTTTCGCAAATTTGAGAGGAAAAAAATACATCTAGCACAATTTGATCATTCTGAATACTGATATTTCAAATTTCTATAGTCTTTTTCAAAATAAACGTAAAAAGGCCGATTTTAGGGGGTACCCAGCCTTATAATTTTTTGATTAAAAATGCTTAACTTATCGAAATTTGTAGTTATGCCAGGGTTTTAGGGGGGTTAATGGGGTTTCCAACTAAAAATATTTTGATTTTTTATTTAAAGCCAGTTTTCGGAAATTAAAACTCAAAGAAATAGCCTTTTTTCACATAAACGGCCGAAATTCGCCCTTGAAAATCAGTTTGCTTCAACGAGTGTGAGCCATTATAATGTGACCCTTTCACTTAAAATGACGAATATATAGGCGGATCTTTAGGAAAACCAACACTAGTCTATCATATTTGTACTTTTCGGTACCTATAGTCTGTTTCAAAAATATTGATATTTATTCAATTAAATTTGTTCGTATTTTCGGCCAGATTTTTCGGACTCAAATGACAAATTTTCGTATGTGAGATTATTTTTGTAAAATCAGTTTCTTGGACTGTAGAATAAAACTAAAAGTAGGATTATATGCCTAAAACTTCTCAGGCAAAAGACCAAAAAATGTGATTTTTTTTGTTATCGAAAAGTTCGCTTTTTTGGGGTGGGGGTGGCCTCTGGAAAAAAATTCTGTAGAATTTATTTCATATCGAAATGGTATGGAGTTTACATGTTCCTGGTCCAAAGAGGTCCGCACAATTTTTGGCCCCACGAGTTGATAGATTCTGATTGCGCATGCGCACAGTATATCGAAAATAGAAAAAGTAAAAATATCACCAAATGTACCATTTAGATAGCGTGTTTTCGCAAATTTGAGAGGAAAAAAATACATCTAGCACAATTTGATCATTCTGAATACTGATATTTCAAATTTCTATAGTCTTTTTCAAAATAAACGTAAAAAGGCCGATTTTAGGGGGTACCCAGCCTTATATTTTTTTGATAAAAAATGCTTAACTTATCGAAATTTGTAGTTATGCCAGGGTTTTAGGGGGGTTAATGGGGTTTCCAACTAAAAATATTTTGATTTTTTATTTAAAGCCAGTTTTCGGAAATTAAAACTCAAAGAAATAGCCTTTTTTCACATAAACGGCCGAAATTCGCCCTTGAAAATCAGTTTGCTTCAACGAGTGTGAGCCATTATAATGTGACCTTTTCACTTAAAATGAAGAATATATAGGCGGATCTTTAGGAAAACCAACACTAGTCTATCATATTTGTACTTTTCGGTACCTATAGTCTGTTTCAAAAATATTGATATTTATTTAATTAAATTTGTTCGTATTTTCGGCCAGATTTTTCGGACTCAAATGACAAATTTTCGTATGTGAGATTATTTTTGTAAAATCAGTTTCTTGGACTGTAGAATAAAACTAAAAGTAGGATTATATGCCTAAAACTTCTCAGAAAAAAGACCAAAAAATGTGATTTTTTGTTATCGAAAAGTTCGCTTTTTTGGGGTGGGGGTGGCCTTTGGAAAAAAGTTCTGTAGAATTTATTTCATATCGAAATGGTATGGAGTTTACTTGTTCCTGGTCCAAAGAGGTCCGCACAATTTTTGGCCCCACGAGTTGATAGATTCTGATTGCGCATGCGCACAGTATATCGAAAATAGAAAAAGTAAAAATATCACCAAATGTACCATTTAGATAGCGTTTTTTCGCAAATTTGAGAGGAAAAAACTACATCTAGCACAATTTGATCATTCTGAATACTGATATTTCAAATTTCTATAGTCTTTTTCAAAATAAACGTAAAAAGGCCGATTTTAGGGGGTACCCAGCCTTATATTTTTTTGATAAAAAAATGCTTAACATATCGAAATTTGTAGTTATGCCAGGGTTTTAGGGGGGTTAATGGGGTTTCCAACTAAAAATATTTTGATTTTTTATTTAAAGCCAGTTTTCGGAAATTAAAACTCAAAGAAATAGCCTTTTTTCACATAAACGGCCGAAATTCGCCCTTGAAAATCAGTTTGCTTCAACGAGTGTGAGCCATTATAATGTGACCTTTTCACTTAAAATGACGAATATATAGGCGGATCTTTAGGAAAACCAACACTAGTCTATCATATTTGTACTTTTCGGTACCTATAGTCTGTTTCAAAAATATTGATATTTATTCAATTAAATTTGTTCGTATTTTCGGCCAGATTTTTCGGACTCAAATGACAAATTTTCGTATGTGAGATTATTTTTGTAAAATCAGTTTCTTGGACTGTAGAATAAACCTAAAAGTAGGATTATATGCCTAAAACTTCTCAGACAAAAGACCAAAAAATGTGATTTTTTGTTATCGAAAAGTTCGCTTTTTTGGGGTGGGGGTGGCCTCTGGAAAAAAGTTCTGTAGAATTTATTTCATATCGAAATGGTATGGAGTTTACTTGTTCCTGGTCCAAAGAGGTCCGCACAATTTTTGGCCCCACGAGTTGATAGATTCTGATTGCGCATGCGCACAGTATATCGAAAATAGAAAAAGTAAAAATATCACCAAATGTACCATTTAGATAGCGTTTTTTCGCAAATTTGAGAGGAAAAAAATACATCTAGCACAATTTGATCATTCTGAATACTGATATTTCAAATTTCTATAGTCTTTTTCAAAATAAACGTAAAAAGGCCGATTTTAGGGGGTACCCAGCCTTATAATTTTTTGATTAAAAATGCTTAACTTATCGAAATTTGTAGTTATGCCAGGGTTTTAGGGGGGTTAATGGGGTTTCCAACTAAAAATATTTTGATTTTTTATTTAAAGCCAGTTTTCGGAAATTAAAACTCAAAGAAATAGCCTTTTTTCACATAAACGGCCGAAATTCGCCCTTGAAAATCAGTTTGCTTCAACGAGTGTGAGCCATTATAATGTGACCCTTTCACTTAAAATGACGAATATATAGGCGGATCTTTAGGAAAACCAACACTAGTCTATCATATTTGTACTTTTCGGTACCTATAGTCTGTTTCAAAAATATTGATATTTATTCAATTAAATTTGTTCGTATTTTCGGCCAGATTTTTCGGACTCAAATGACAAATTTTCGTATGTGAGATTATTTTTGTAAAATCAGTTTCTTGGACTGTAGAATAAAACTAAAAGTAGGATTATATGCCTAAAACTTCTCAGGCAAAAGACCAAAAAATGTGATTTTTTTTGTTATCGAAAAGTTCGCTTTTTTGGGGTGGGGGTGGCCTCTGGAAAAAAATTCTGTAGAATTTATTTCATATCGAAATGGTATGGAGTTTACATGTTCCTGGTCCAAAGAGGTCCGCACAATTTTTGGCCCCACGAGTTGATAGATTCTGATTGCGCATGCGCACAGTATATCGAAAATAGAAAAAGTAAAAATATCACCAAATGTACCATTTAGATAGCGTGTTTTCGCAAATTTGAGAGGAAAAAAATACATCTAGCACAATTTGATCATTCTGAATACTGATATTTCAAATTTCTATAGTCTTTTTCAAAATAAACGTAAAAAGGCCGATTTTAGGGGGTACCCAGCCTTATATTTTTTTGATAAAAAATGCTTAACTTATCGAAATTTGTAGTTATGCCAGGGTTTTAGGGGGGTTAATGGGGTTTCCAACTAAAAATATTTTGATTTTTTATTTAAAGCCAGTTTTCGGAAATTAAAACTCAAAGAAATAGCCTTTTTTCACATAAACGGCCGAAATTCGCCCTTGAAAATCAGTTTGCTTCAACGAGTGTGAGCCATTATAATGTGACCTTTTCACTTAAAATGAAGAATATATAGGCGGATCTTTAGGAAAACCAACACTAGTCTATCATATTTGTACTTTTCGGTACCTATAGTCTGTTTCAAAAATATTGATATTTATTTAATTAAATTTGTTCGTATTTTCGGCCAGATTTTTCGGACTCAAATGACAAATTTTCGTATGTGAGATTATTTTTGTAAAATCAGTTTCTTGGACTGTAGAATAAAACTAAAAGTAGGATTATATGCCTAAAACTTCTCAGAAAAAAGACCAAAAAATGTGATTTTTTGTTATCGAAAAGTTCGCTTTTTTGGGGTGGGGGTGGCCTTTGGAAAAAAGTTCTGTAGAATTTATTTCATATCGAAATGGTATGGAGTTTACTTGTTCCTGGTCCAAAGAGGTCCGCACAATTTTTGGCCCCACGAGTTGATAGATTCTGATTGCGCATGCGCACAGTATATCGAAAATAGAAAAAGTAAAAATATCACCAAATGTACCATTTAGATAGCGTTTTTTCGCAAATTTGAGAGGAAAAAACTACATCTAGCACAATTTGATCATTCTGAATACTGATATTTCAAATTTCTATAGTCTTTTTCAAAATAAACGTAAAAAGGCCGATTTTAGGGGGTACCCAGCCTTATATTTTTTTGATAAAAAAATGCTTAACATATCGAAATTTGTAGTTATGCCAGGGTTTTAGGGGGGTTAATGGGGTTTCCAACTAAAAATATTTTGATTTTTTATTTAAAGCCAGTTTTCGGAAATTAAAACTCAAAGAAATAGCCTTTTTTCACATAAACGGCCGAAATTCGCCCTTGAAAATCAGTTTGCTTCAACGAGTGTGAGCCATTATAATGTGACCTTTTCACTTAAAATGACGAATATATAGGCGGATCTTTAGGAAAACCAACACTAGTCTATCATATTTGTACTTTTCGGTACCTATAGTCTGTTTCAAAAATATTGATATTTATTCAATTAAATTTGTTCGTATTTTCGGCCAGATTTTTCGGACTCAAATGACAAATTTTCGTATGTGAGATTATTTTTGTAAAATCAGTTTCTTGGACTGTAGAATAAAACTAAAAGTAGGATTATATGCCTAAAACTTCTCAGACAAAAGACCAAAAAATGTGATTTTTTGTTATCGAAAAGTTCGCTTTTTTGGGGTGGGGGTGGCCTCTGGAAAAAAGTTCTGTAGAATTTATTTCATATCGAAATGGTATGGAGTTTACTTGTTCCTGGTCCAAAGAGGTCCGCACAATTTTTGGCCACGAGTTGATAGATTCTGATTGCGCATGCGCACAGTATAGGTAGCAAGGTTCCAAATAAGTACGTGTGTGAAGTCATCGCCTGTGAAGGGAAGATATAATAGAGGAGTAAATACATGGCTTTTTACGTGTGGTTATAAATAAAAAATGATTTTTGGTAGAAATATTGCACAGTGAGTTACGTCTTTATTCCACATATGAAAGGTGATTTATTCATGTTAATATTATTGTTAAAACGCATTTAATTTTTCCGAAATTTCTAAAGAAAAAAGCGTGAATTTTCAAGTACATACAGATGGGTGCACACATAACCTGTACGGTAAGTTAACTTGAGAAGCAGACATCAAGTTAACTTCAAGTTCACTTGCGACTGGTCATGCGACTACTTTGAGCAGACGCGCGACTGGTTCCACAAGTTAACTTGAAAAGCAGTCATAATTCCATGTCTGCTTTTAAAAGCAGTCACATAATTATGACAGGTCTGGTCAAGTTAACTTCGTGAAATGTCTGCTTTAAAAAACTGAATGTAGAAGGACAATTTTTATGTTCTTTTGCCTAAACTTTATTTTAAACTCATTTTGTATATTAAAGACAGTTTTTCTATATCAAATTAAACCCTTGCATAATTAAACATGTCTTGTAAGAGCAGACTTGTTGCAATGACTGGTCTGGTAAAAGCAGTCATGTCTTAGTGACTGGTTATGACTAGTCATAAAAAAGCTGTCACAAGTCTGCTTTGACCAGTCATGAGTTAACGCAAGTTAACTTGAATGTCTGGTATAGCAGACATGGGCAGACGTGGAAAGCAGTCACAGAGTTAACTTTATGTTAACTTCCGTACAGGTTATGTGTGCACCTATCTGTACTAAAACATAAATTTTTGTCCCGTAAAAGCCATGGGACCATATAGTTTCGTAACCGGTAAAAACGTCAATATATATTTTACTTTCTTCTGAATAGAAATTAAAACCCAAAATTTTAATTTTGAGACATACAGAAAATTATGAATTTTGACAAGAAAGCATTGTTTTCAATGGGAAAATCTTTGGTACTTTGCACTCTATATCGAAAATAGAAAAAGTAAAAATATCACCAAATGTACCATTTAGATAGCGTTTTTTCGCAAATTTGAGAGGAAAAAAAATACATCTAGCACAATTTGATCATTCTGAATACTGATATTTCAAATTTCTATAGTCTTTTTCAAAATAAACGTAAAAAGGCCGATTTTAGGGGGTACCCAGCCTTATATTTTTTTGATAAAAAATGCTTAACTTATCGAAATTTGTAGTTATGCCAGGGTTTTAGGGGGGTTAATGGGGTTTTCAACTAAAAATATTTTGATTTTTTATTTAAAGCCAGTTTTCGGAAATTAAAACTCAAAGAAATAGCCTTTTTTCACATAAACGGCCGAAATTCGCCCTTGAAAATCAGTTTGCTTCAACGAGTGTGAGCCATTATAATGTGACCTTTTCACTTAAAATGACGAATATATAGGCGGATCTTTAGGAAAACCAACACTAGTCTATCATATTTGTACTTTTCGGTACCTATAGTCTGTTTCAAAAATATTGATATTTATTCAATTAAATTTGTTCGTATTTTCGGCCAGATTTTTCGGACTCAAATGACAAATTTTCGTATGTGAGATTATTTTTGTAAAATCAGTTTCTTGGACTGTAGAATAAAACTAAAAGTAGGATTATATGCCTAAAACTTCTCAGACAAAAGACCAAAAAATGTGATTTTTTGTTATCGAAAAGTTCGCTTTTTTGGGGTGGGGGTGGCCTCTGGAAAAAATTTCTGTAGAATTTATTTCATATCGAAATGGTATGGAGTTTACTTGTTCCTGGTCCAAAGAGGTCCGCACAATTTTTGGCCCCACGAGTTGATAGATTCTGATTGCGCATGCGCACAGTATATCGAAAATAGAAAAAGTAAAAATATCACCAAATGTACCATTTAGATAGCGTTTTTTCGCAAATTTGAGAGGAAAAAAATACATCTAGCACAATTTGATCATTCTGAATACTGATATTTCAAATTTCTATAGTCTTTTTCAAAATAAACGTAAAAAGGCCGATTTTAGGGGGTACCCAGCCTTATATTTTTTTGATAAAAAATGCTTAACTTATCGAAATTTGTAGTTATGCCAGGGTTTTAGGGGGGTTAATGGGGTTTCCAACTAAAAATATTTTGATTTTTTATTTAAAGCCAGTTTTCGGAAATTAAAACTCAAAGAAATAGCCTTTTTTCACATAAACGGCCGAAATTCGCCCTTGAAAATCAGTTTGCTTCAACGAGTGTGAGCCATTATAATGTGACCTTTTCACTTAAAATGACGAATATATAGGCGGATCTTTAGGAAAACCAACACTAGTCTATCATATTTGTACTTTTCGGTACCTATAGTCTGTTTCAAAAATATTGATATTTATTTAATTAAATTTGTTCGTATTTTCGGCCAGATTTTTCGGACTCAAATGACAAATTTTCGTATGTGAGATTATTTTTGTAAAATCAGTTTCTTGGACTGTAGAATAAAACTAAAAGTAGGATTATATGCCTAAAACTTCTCAGACAAAAGACCAAAAAATGTGATTTTTTTGTTATCGAAAAGTTCGCTTTTTTGGGGTGGGGGTGGCCTCTGGAAAAAAATTCTGTAGAATTTATTTCATATCGAAATGGTATGGAGTTTACATGTTCCTGGTCCAAAGAGGTCCGCACAATTTTTGGCCCCACGAGTTGATAGATTCTGATTGCGCATGCGCACAGTATATCGAAAATAGAAAAAGTAAAAATATCACCAAATGTACCATTTAGATAGCGTGTTTTCGCAAATTTGAGAGGAAAAAAATACATCTAGCACAATTTGATCATTGTGAATACTGATATTTCAAATTTCTATAGTCTTTTTCAAAATAAACGTAAAAAGGTCGATTTTAGGGGGTACCCAGCCTTATATTTTTTTGATAAAAAATGCTTAACTTATCGAAATTTGTAGTTATGCCAGGGTTTTAGGGGGGTTAATGGGGTTTCCAACTAAAAATGTTTTGATTTTTTATTTAAAGCCAGTTTTCGGAAATTAAAACAAGAAATAGCCTTTTTTCACATAAACGGCCGAAATTCGCCCTTGAAAATCAGTTTGCTTCAACGAGTGTGAGCCATTATAATGTGACCTTTTCACTTAAAATGACGAATATATAGGCGGATCTTTAGGAAAACCAACACTAGTCTATCATATTTGTACTTTTCGGTACCTATAGTCTGTTTCAAAAATATTGATATTTATTTAATTAAATTTGTTCGTATTTTCGGCCAGATTTTTCGGACTCAAATGACAAATTTTCGTATGTGAGATTATTTTTGTAAAATCAGTTTCTTGGACTGTAGAATAAAACTAAAAGTAGGATTATATGCCTAAAACTTCTCAGACAAAAGACCAAAAAATGTGATTTTTTTGTTATCGAAAAGTTCGCTTTTTTGGGGTGGGGGTGGCCTCTGGAAAAAAATTCTGTAGAATTTATTTCATATCGAAATGGTATGGAGTTTACATGTTCCTGGTCCAAAGAGGTCCGCACAATTTTTGGCCCCACGAGTTGATAGATTCTGATTGCGCATGCGCACAGTATATCGAAAATAGAAAAAGTAAAAATATCACCAAATGTACCATTTAGATAGCGTGTTTTCGCAAATTTGAGAGGAAAAAAAATACATCTAGCACAATTTGATCATTGTGAATACTGATATTGTAAATTTCTATAGTCTTTTTCAAAATAAACGTAAAAAGGTCGATTTTAGGGGGTACCCAGCCTTATATTTTTTTGATAAAAAATGCTTAACTTATCGAAATTTGTAGTTATGCCAGGGTTTTAGGGGGGTTAATGGGGTTTCCAACTAAAAATGTTTTGATTTTTTATTTAAAGCCAGTTTTCGGAAATTAAAACAAGAAATAGCCTTTTTTCACATAAACGGCCGAAATTCGCCCTTGAAAATCAGTTTGCTTCAACGAGTGTGAGCCATTATAATGTGACCTTTTCACTTAAAATGAAGAATATATAGGCGGATCTTTAGGAAAACCAACACTAGTCTATCATATTTGTACTTTTCGGTACCTATAGTCTGTTTCAAAAATATTGATATTTATTTAATTAAATTTGTTCGTATTTTCGGCCAGATTTTTCGGACTCAAATGACAAATTTTCGTATGTGAGATTATTTTTGTAAAATCAGTTTCTTGGACTGTAGAATAAAACTAAAAGTAGGATTATATGCCTAAAACTTCTCAGACAAAAGACCAAAAAATGTGATTTTTTGTTATCGAAAAGTTCGCTTTTTTGGGGTGGGGGTGGCCTCTGGAAAAAATTTCTGTAGAATTTATTTCATATCGAAATGGTATGGAGTTTACTTGTTCCTGGTCCAAAGAGGTCCGCACAATTTTTGGCCCCACGAGTTGATAGATTCTGATTGCGCATGCGCACAGTATATCGAAAATAGAAAAAGAAAAAATATCACCAAATGTACCATTTAGATAGCGTTTTTTCGCAAATTTGAGAGGAAAAAAATACATCTAGCACAATTTGATCATTCTGAATACTGATATTTCAAATTTCTATAGTCTTTTTCAAAATAAACGTAAAAAGGCCGATTTTAGGGGGTACCCAGCCTTATATTTTTTTGATAAAAAATGCTTAACTTATCGAAATTTGTAGTTATGCCAGGGTTTTAGGGGGGTTAATGGGGTTTCCAACTAAAAATATTTTGATTTTTTATTTAAAGCCAGTTTTCGGAAATTAAAACTCAAAGAAATAGCCTTTTTTCACATAAACGGCCGAAATTCGCCCTTGAAAATCAGTTTGCTTCAACGAGTGTGAGCCATTATAATGTGACCTTTTCACTTAAAATGACGAATATATAGGCGGATCTTTAGGAAAACCAACACTAGTCTATCATATTTGTACTTTTCGGTACCTATAGTCTGTTTCAAAAATATTGATATTTATTTAATTAAATTTGTTCGTAATTTCGGCCAGATTTTTCGGACTCAAATGACAAATTTTCGTATGTGAGATTATTTTTGTAAAATCAGTTTCTTGGACTGTAGAATAAAACTAAAAGTAGGATTATATGCCTAAAACTTCTCAGACAAAAGACCAAAAAATGTGATTTTTTTGTTATCGAAAAGTTCGCTTTTTTGGGGTGGGGGTGGCCTCTGGAAAAAAATTCTGTAGAATTTATTTCATATCGAAATGGTATGGAGTTTACATGTTCCTGGTCCAAAGAGGTCCGCACAATTTTTGGCCCCACGAGTTGATAGATTCTGATTGCGCATGCGCACAGTATATCGAAAATAGAAAAAGTAAAAATATCACCAAATGTACCATTTAGATAGCGTGTTTTCGCAAATTTGAGAGGAAAAAAATACATCTAGCACAATTTGATCATTCTGAATACTGATATTTCAAATTTCTATAGTCTTTTTCAAAATAAACGTAAAAAGGCCGATTTTAGGGGGTACCCAGCCTTGTATTTTTTTGATAAAAAATGCTTAACTTATCGAAATTTGTAGTTATGCCAGGGTTTTAGGGGGGTTAATGGGGTTTCCAACTAAAAATGTTTTGATTTTTTATTTAAAGCCAGTTTTCGGAAATTAAAACAAGAAATAGCCTTTTTTCACATAAACGGCCGAAATTCGCCCTTGAAAATCAGTTTGCTTCAACGAGTGTGAGCCATTATAATGTGACCTTTTCACTTAAAATGAAGAATATATAGGCGGATCTTTAGGAAAACCAACACTAGTCTATCATATTTGTACTTTTCGGTACCTATAGTCTGTTTCAAAAATATTGATATTTATTTAATTAAATTTGTTCGTATTTTCGGCCAGATTTTTCGGACTCAAATGACAAATTTTCGTATGTGAGATTATTTTTGTAAAATCAGTTTCTTGGACTGTAGAATAAAACTAAAAGTAGGATTATATGCCTAAAACTTCTCAGACAAAAGACCAAAAAATGTGATTTTTTGTTATCGAAAAGTTCGCTTTTTTGGGGTGGGGGTGGCCTCTGGAAAAAAGTTCTGTAGAATTTATTTCATATCGAAATGGTATGGAGTTTACTTGTTCCTGGTCCAAAGAGGTCCGCACAATTTTTGGCCCCACGAGTTGATAGATTCTGATTGCGCATGCGCACAGTATATCGAAAATAGAAAAAGTAAAAATATCACCAAATGTACCATTTAGATAGCGTTTTTTTGTGAGCCATTATAATGTGACCTTTTCACTTAAAATGACGAATATATAGGCGGATCTTTAGGAAAACCAACACTAGTCTATCATATTTGTACTTTTCGGTACCTATAGTCTGTTTCAAAAATATTGATATTTATTCAATTAAATTTGTTCGTATTTTCGGCCAGATTTTTCGGACTCAAATGACAAATTTTCGTATGTGAGATTATTTTTGTAAAATCAGTTTCTTGGACTGTAGAATAAAACTAAAAGTAGGATTATATGCCTAAAACTTCTCAGACAAAAGACCAAAAAATGTGATTTTTTGTTATCGAAAAGTTCGCTTTTTTGGGTGGGGGTGGCCTGTGGAAAAAAATTCTGTAGAATTTATTTCATATCGAAATGGTATGGAGTTTACTTGTTCCTGGTCCAAAGAGGTCCGCACAATTTTTGGCCCCACGAGTTGATAGATTCTGATTGCGCATGCGCACAGTATAGGTAGCAAGGTACCAAATAAGTACGTGTGTGAAGTCATCGCCTGTGAAGGGAAGATACAATAGAGGAGTAAATACATGGCTTTTTACGTGTGGTTATAAATAAAAAATGATTTTTGGTAGAAATATTGCACAGTGAGTTACGTCTTTATTCCACATATGAAACGTGATTTATTCATGTTAATATTATTGTTAAAACGCATTTAATTTTTCCGAAATTTCTAAAGAAAAAAGCGTGAATTTTCAGGTACATACTAAAACATAAATTTTTGTCCCGTAAAAGCCATGGGACCATATAGTTTCGTAACCGGTAAAAACGTCAATATATATTTTACTTTCTTCTGAATAGAAATTCAAACCCAAAATTTTAATTTTGAGACATACAGAAAATTATGAATTTTGACAAGAAAGCATTGTTTTCAATGGGAAAATCTTTGGTACTTTGCACTCTATATCGAAAATAGAAAAAGTAAAAAATATCACCAAATGTACCATTTAGATAGCGTTTTTTCGCAAATTTGAGAGGAAAAAAATACATCTAGCACAATTTGATCATTCTGAATACTGATATTTCAAATTTCTATAGTCTTTTTCAAAATAAACGTAAAAAGGCCGATTTTAGGGGGTACCCAGCCTTATATTTTTTTGATAAAAAATGCTTAACTTATCGAAATTTGTAGTTATGCCAGGGTTTTAGGGGGTTAATGGGGTTTCCAACTAAAAATATTTTGATTTTTTATTTAAAGCCAGTTTTCGGAAATTAAAACTCAAAGAAATAGCCTTTTTTCACATAAACGGCCGAAATTCGCCCTTGAAAATCAGTTTGCTTCAACGAGTGTGAGCCATTATAATGTGACCTTTTCACTTAAAATGACGAATATATAGGCGGATCTTTAGGAAAACCAACACTAGTCTATCATATTTGTACTTTTCGGTACCTATAGTCTGTTTCAAAAATATTGATATTTATTCAATTAAATTTGTTCGTATTTTCGGCCAGATTTTTCGGACTCAAATGACAATTTTTCGTATGTGAGATTATTTTTGTAAAATCAGTTTCTTGGACTGTAGAATAAACCTAAAAGTAGGATTATATGCCTAAAACTTCTCAGACAAAAGACCAAAAAATGTGATTTTTTGTTATCGAAAAGTTCGCTTTTTTGGGGTGGGGGTGGCCTCTGGAAAAAAATTTCTGTAGAATTTATTTCATATCGAAATGGTATGGAGTTTACTTGTTCCTGGTCCAAAGAGGTCCGCACAATTTTTGGCCCCACGAGTTGATAGATTCTGATTGCGCATGCGCACAGTATATCGAAAATAGAAAAAGTAAAAATATCACCAAATGTACCATTTAGATAGCGTTTTTTCGCAAATTTGAGAGGAAAAAAATACATCTAGCACAATTTGATCATTCTGAATACTGATATTTCAAATTTCTATAGTCTTTTTCAAAATAAACGTAAAAAGGCCGATTTTAGGGGGTACCCAGCCTTATATTTTTTTGATAAAAAATGCTTAACTTATCGAAATTTGTAGTTATGCCAGGGTTTTAGGGGGGTTAATGGGGTTTCCAACTAAAAATATTTTGAGTTTTTATTTAAAGCCAGTTTTCGGAAATTAAAACTCAAAGAAATAGCCTTTTTTCACATAAACGGCCGAAATTCGCGCTTGAAAATCAGTTTGCTTCAACGAGTGTGAGCCAATATAATGTGACCTTTTCACTTAAAATGACGAATATATAGGCGGATCTTTAGGAAAACCAACACTAGTCTATCATATTTGTACTTTTCGGTACCTATAGTCTGTTTCAAAAATATTGATATTTATTCAATTAAATTTGTTCGTATTTTCGGCCAGATTTTTCGGACTCAAATGACAAATTTTCGTATGTGAGATTATTTTTGTAAAATCAGTTTCTTGGACTGTAGAATAAACCTAAAAGTAGGATTATATGCCTAAAACTTCTCAGACAAAAGACCAAAAAATGTGATTTTTTGTTATCGAAAAGTTCGCTTTTTTGGGGTGGGGGTGGCCTCTGGAAAAAAATTTCTGTAGAATTTATTTCATATCGAAATGGTATGGAGTTTACTTGTTCCTGGTCCAAAGAGGTCCGCACAATTTTTGGCCCCACGAGTTGATAGATTCTGATTGCGCATGCGCACAGTATATCGAAAATAGAAAAAGTAAAAATATCACCAAATGTACCATTTAGATAGCGTTTTTTTCGCAAATTTGAGAGGAAAAAAATACATCTAGCACAATTTGATCATTCTGAATACTGATATTTCAAATTTCTATAGTCTTTTTCAAAATAAACGTAAAAAGGCCGATTTTAGGGGGTACCCAGCCTTATATTTTTTTGATAAAAAATGCTTAACTTATCGAAATTTGTAGTTATGTCAGGGTTTTAGGGGGGTTAATGGGGTTTCCAACTAAAAATATTTTGAGTTTTTATTTAAAGCCAGTTTTCGGAAATTAAAACTCAAAGAAATAGCCTTTTTTCACATAAACGGCCGAAATTCGCCCTTGAAAATCAGTTTGCTTCAACGAGTGTGAGCCATTATAATGTGACCTTTTCACTTAAAATGACGAATATATAGGCGGATCTTTAGGAAAACCAACACTAGTCTATCATATTTGTACTTTTCGGTACCTATAGTCTGTTTCAAAAATATTGATATTTATTCAATTAAATTTGTTCGTATTTTCGGCCAGATTTTTCGGACTCAAATGACAAATTTTCGTATGTGAGATTATTTTTGTAAAATCAGTTTCTTGGACTGTAGAATAAAACTAAAAGTAGGATTATATGCCTAAAACTTCTCAGACAAAAGACCAAAAAATGTGATTTTTTGTTATCGAAAAGTTCGCTTTTTTTGGGTGGGGGTGGCCTCTGGAAAAAAATTCTGTAGAATTTATTTCATATCGAAATGGTATGGAGTTTACTTGTTCCTGGTCCAAAGAGGTCCGCACAATTTTTAGCCCCACGAGTTGATAGATTCTGATTGCGCATGCGCACAGTATATCGAAAATAGAAAAAGTAAAAATATCACCAAATGTACCATTTAGATAGCGTTTTTTCGCAAATTTGAGAGGAAAAAAATACATCTAGCACAATTTGATCATTCTGAATACTGATATTTCAAATTTCTATAGTCTTTTTCAAAATAAACGTAAAAAGGCCGATTTTAGGGGGTACCCAGCCTTATATTTTTTTGATAAAAAATGCTTAACTTATCGAAATTTGTAGTTATGCCAGGGTTTTAGGGGGGGGGTGATGGGGTTTCCAACTTAAAATATTTTGATTTTTTATTTAAAGCCAGTTTTCGGAAATTAAAGCTCAAAGAAATAGCCTTTTTTCACATAAACGGCCGAAATTCGCCCTTGAAAATCAGTTTGCTTCAACGAGTGTGAGCCATTATAATGTGACCTTTTCACTTAAAATGACGAATATATAGGCGGATCTTTAGGAAAACCAACACTAGTCTATCATATTTGTACTTTTCGGTACCTATAGTCTGTTTCAAAAATATTGATATTTATTCAATTAAATTTGTTCGTATTTTCGGCCAGATTTTTCGGACTCAAATGACAAATTTTCGTATGTGAGATTATTTTTGTAAAATCAGTTTTTTGGACTGTAGAATAAAACTAAAAGTAGGATTATATGCCTAAAACTTCTCAGACAAAAGACCAAAAAATGTGATTTTTTGTTATCGAAAAGTTCGCTTTTTTGGGGAGGGGTGGCCTCTGGAAAAAAATTCTGTAGAATTTATTTCATATCAAAATGGTATGGAGTTTAATTGTTCCTGGTCAAAAGAGGTCCGCACAATTTTTGGCCCCACGAGTTGATAGATTCTGATTGCGCATGCGCACAGTATATCGAAAATAGAAAAAGTAAAAATATTCCCAAATGTACCATTTAGATAGCGTTTTTTTCGCAAATTTGAGAGGAAAAAAATACATCTAGCACAATTTGATCATTCTGAATACTGATATTTCAAATTTCTATAGTCTTTTTCAAAATAAACGTAAAAAGGCCGATTTTAGGGGGTACCCAGCCTTATATTTTTTTTATAAAAAATGCTTAACTTATCGAAATTTGTAGTGATGCCAGGGTTTTAGGGGGGTTAATGGGGTTTCCAACTAAAAATATTTTGATTTTTTATTTAAAGCCAGTTTTCGGAAATTAAAACTCAAAGAAATAGCCTTTTTTCACATAAACGGCCGAAATTCGACCTTGAAAATCAGTTTGCTTCAACGAGTGTGAGCCATTATAATGTGACCTTTTCACTTAAAATGACGAATATATAGGCGGATCTTTAGGAAAACCAACACTAGTCTATCATATTTGTACTTTTCGGTACCTATAGTCTGTTTCAAAAATATTGATATTTTTTCAATTAAATTTGTTCGTATTTTCGGCCAGATTTTTCGGACTCAAATGAAAAATTTTCGTATGTGAGATTATTTTTGTAAAATCAGTTTCTTGGACTGTAGAATAAAACTAAAAGTAGGATTATATGCCTAAAACTTCTCAGACAAAAGACCAAAAAATGTGTGAAGTCATCGCCTGTGAAGGGAAAATACAATAGAGGAGTAAATACATGGCTTTTTACGTGTGGTTATAAATAAAAACTGATTTTTGGTAGAAATATTGCACAGTGAGTTACGTCTTTATTCCACATATGAAACGTGATTTATTCATGTTAATATTATTGTTAAAACGCATTTAATTTTTCCGAAATTTCTAAAGAAAAAAGCGTGAATTTTCAGGTACATACTAAAACATAAATTTTTGTCCCGTAAAAGCCATGGGACCATATAGTTTCGTAACCGGTAAAAACGTCAATATATATTTTACTTTCTTCTGAATAGAAATTAAAACCCAAAATTTTAATTTTGAGACATACAGAAAATTATGAATTTTGACAAGAAAGCATTGTTTTCAAAGGGAAAATCTTTGGTACTTTGCACTCTATATCGAAAATAGAAAAAGTAAAAATATCACCAAATGTACCATTTAGATAGCGTTTTTTTCGCAAATTTGAGAGGAAAAAAATACATCTAGCACAATTTGATCATTCTGAATACTGATATTTCAAATTTCTATAGTCTTTTTCAAAATAAACGTAAAAAGGCCGATTTTAGGGGGTACCCAGCCTTATATTTTTTTGATAAAAAATGCTTAACTTATCGAAATTTGTAGTTATGCCAGGGTTTTAGGGGGGTTAATGGGGTTTCCAACTAAAAATATTTTGATTTTTTATTTAAAGCCAGTTTTCGGAAATTAAAACTCAAAGAAATAGCCTTTTTTTCACATAAACGGCCGAAATTCGCCCTTGAAAATCAGTTTGCTTCAACGAGTGTGAGCCATTATAATGTGACCTTTTCACTTAAAATGACGAATATATAGGCGGATCTTTAGGAAAACCAACACTAGTCTATCATATTTGTACTTTTCGGTACCTATAGTCTGTTTCAAAAATATTGATATTTATTCAATTAAATTTGTTCGTATTTTCGGCCAGATTTTTCGGACTCAAATGACAAATTTTCGTATGTGAGATTATTTTTGTAAAATCAGTTTCTTGGACTGTAGAATAAACCTAAAAGTAGGATTATATGCCTAAAACTTCTCAGACAAAAGACCAAAAAATGTGATTTTTTGTTATCGAAAAGTTCGCTTTTTTGGGGTGGGGGTGGCCTCTGGAAAAAAATTTCTGTAGAATTTATTTCATATCGAAATGGTATGGAGTTTACTTGTTCCTGGTCCAAAGAGGTCCGCACAATTTTTGGCCCCACGAGTTGATAGATTCTGATTGCGCATGCGCACAGTATATCGAAAATAGAAAAAGTAAAAATATCACCAAATGTACCATTTAGATAGCGTTTTTTCGCAAATTTGAGAGGAAAAAAATACATCTAGCACAATTTGATCATTCTGAATACTGATATTTCAAATTTCTATAGTCTTTTTCAAAATAAACGTAAAAAGGCCGATTTTAGGGGGTACCCAGCCTTATATTTTTTTGATAAAAAATGCTTAACTTATCGAAATTTGTAGTTATGCCAGGGTTTTAGGGGGGTTAATGGGGTTTCCAACTAAAAATATTTTGAGTTTTTATTTAAAGCCAGTTTTCGGAAATTAAAACTCAAAGAAATAGCCTTTTTTCACATAAACGGCCGAAATTCGCCCTTGAAAATCAGTTTGCTTCAACGAGTGTGAGCCATTATAATGTGACCTTTTCACTTAAAATGACGAATATATAGGCGGATCTTTAGGAAAACCAACACTAGTCTATCATATTTGTACTTTTCGGTACCTATAGTCTGTTTCAAAAATATTGATATTTTTTCAATTAAATTTGTTCGTATTTTCGGCCAGATTTTTCGGACTCAAATGACAAATTTTCGTATGTGAGATTATTTTTGTAAAATCAGTTTCTTGAACTGTAGAATAAACCTAAAAGTAGGATTATATGCCTAAAACTTCTCAGACAAAAGACCAAAAAATGTGATTTTTTGTTATCGAAAAGTTCGCTTTTTTGGGGTGGGGGTGGCCTCTGGAAAAAAATTTCTGTAGAATTTATTTCATATCGAAATGGTATGGAGTTTACTTGTTCCTGGTCCAAAGAGGTCCGCACAATTTTTGGCCCCACGAGTTGATAGATTCTGATTGCGCATGCGCACAGTATATCGAAAATAGAAAAAGTAAAAATATCACCAAATGTACCATTTAGATAGCGTTTTTTCGCAAATTTGAGAGGAAAAAAATACATCTAGCACAATTTGATCATTCTGAATACTGATATTTCAAATTTCTATAGTCTTTTTCAAAATAAACGTAAAAAGGCCGATTTTAGGGGGTACCCAGCCTTATTTTTTTTGGATAAAAAATGCTTAACTTATCGAAATTTGTAGTTATGCCAGGGTTTTAGGGGGGTTAATGGGGTTTCCAACTAAAAATATTTTGAGTTTTTATTTAAAGCCAGTTTTCGGAAATTAAAACTCAAAGAAATAGCCTTTTTTCACATAAACGGCCGAAATTCGCACTTGAAAATCAGTTTGCTTCAACGAGTGTGAGCCATTATAATGTGACCTTTTCACTTAAAATGACGAATATATAGGCGGATCTTTAGGAAAACCAACACTAGTCTATCATATTTGTACTTTTCGGTACCTAAAGTCTGTTTCAAAAATATTGATATTTATTCAATTAAATTTGTTCGTATTTTCGGCCAGATTTTTCGGACTCAAATGACAAATTTTCGTATGTGAGATTATTTTTGTAAAATCAGTTTCTTGGACTGTAGAATAAAACTAAAAGTAGGATTATATGCCTAAAACTTCTCAGACAAAAGACCAAAAAATGTGATTTTTTGTTATCGAAAAGTTCGCTTTTTTGGGGTGGGGGTGGCCTCTGGAAAAAAATTTCTGTAGAATTTATTTCATATCGAAATGGTATGGAGTTTACTTGTTCCTGGTCCAAAGAGGTCCGCACAATTTTTGGCCCCACGAGTTGATAGATTCTGATTGCGCATGCGCACAGTATATCGAAAATAGAAAAAGTAAAAATATCACCAAATGTACCATTTAGATAGCGTTTTTTCGCAAATTTGAGAGGAAAAAAATACATCTAGCACAATTTGATCATTCTGAATACTGATATTTCAAATTTCTATAGTCTTTTTCAAAATAAACGTAAAAAGGCCGATTTTAGGGGGTACCCAGCCTTATATTTTTTTGATAAAAAATGCTTAACTTATCGAAATTTGTAGTTATGCCAGGGTTTTAGGGGGGTTAATGGGGTTTCCAACTAAAAATATTTTGAGTTTTTATTTAAAGCCAGTTTTCGGAAATTAAAACTCAAAGAAATAGCCTTTTTTCACATAAACGGCCGAAATTCGCCCTTGAAAATCAGTTTGCTTCAACGAGTGTGAGCCATTATAATGTGACCTTTTCACTTAAAATGACGAATATATAGGCGGATCTTTAGGAAAACCAACACTAGTCTATCATATTTGTACTTTTCGGTACCTATAGTCTGTTTCAAAAATATTGATATTTTTTCAATTAAATTTGTTCGTATTTTCGGCCAGATTTTTCGGACTCAAATGACAAATTTTCGTATGTGAGATTATTTTTGTAAAATCAGTTTCTTGAACTGTAGAATAAACCTAAAAGTAGGATTATATGCCTAAAACTTCTCAGACAAAAGACCAAAAAATGTGATTTTTTGTTATCGAAAAGTTCGCTTTTTTGGGGTGGGGGTGGCCTCTGGAAAAAAATTTCTGTAGAATTTATTTCATATCGAAATGGTATGGAGTTTACTTGTTCCTGGTCCAAAGAGGTCCGCACAATTTTTGGCCCCACGAGTTGATAGATTCTGATTGCGCATGCGCACAGTATATCGAAAATAGAAAAAGTAAAAATATCACCAAATGTACCATTTAGATAGCGTTTTTTCGCAAATTTGAGAGGAAAAAAATACATCTAGCACAATTTGATCATTCTGAATACTGATATTTCAAATTTCTATAGTCTTTTTCAAAATAAACGTAAAAAGGCCGATTTTAGGGGGTACCCAGCCTTATTTTTTTTTGATAAAAAATGCTTAACTTATCGAAATTTGTAGTTATGCCAGGGTTTTAGGGGGGTTAATGGGGTTTCCAACTAAAAATATTTTGAGTTTTTATTTAAAGCCAGTTTTCGGAAATTAAAACTCAAAGAAATAGCCTTTTTTCACATAAACGGCCGAAATTCGCACTTGAAAATCAGTTTGCTTCAACGAGTGTGAGCCATTATAATGTGACCTTTTCACTTAAAATGACGAATATATAGGCGGATCTTTAGGAAAACCAACACTAGTCTATCATATTTGTACTTTTCGGTACCTATAGTCTGTTTCAAAAATATTGATATTTATTCAATTAAATTTGTTCGTATTTTCGGCCAGATTTTTCGGACTCAAATGACAAATTTTCGTATGTGAGATTATTTTTGTAAAATCAGTTTCTTGGACTGTAGAATAAAACTAAAAGTAGGATTATATGCCTAAAACTTCTCAGACAAAAGACCAAAAAATGTGATTTTTTGTTATCGAAAAGTTCGCTTTTTTTGGGTGGGGGCGGCCTCTGGAAAAAAATTCTGTAGAATTTATTTCATATCGAAATGGTATGGAGTTTACTTGTTCCTGGTCCAAAGAGGTCCGCACAATTTTTAGCCCCACGAGTTGATAGATTCTGATTGCGCATGCGCACAGTATATCGAAAATAGAAAAAGTAAAAATATCACCAAATGTACCATTTAGATAGCGTTTTTTCGCAAATTTGAGAGGAAAAAAATACATCTAGCACAATTTGATCATTCTGAATACTGATATTTCAAATTTCTATAGTCTTTTTCAAAATAAACGTAAAAAGGCCGATTTTAGGGGGTACCCAGCCTTATATTTTTTTGATAAAAAATGCTTAACTTATCGAAATTTGTAGTTATGCCAGGATTTTAGGGGGGTTAATGGGGTTTCCAACTAAAAATATTTTGATTTTTTATTTAAAGCCAGTTTTCGGAAATTAAAACTCAAAGAAATAGCCTTTTTTCACATAAACGGCCGAAATTCGCCCTTGAAAATCAGTTTGCTTCAACGAGTGTGAGCCATTATAATGTGACCTTTTCACTTAAAATGACGAATATATAGGCGGATCTTTAGGAAAACCAACACTAGTCTATCATATTTGTACTTTTCGGTACCTATAGTCTGTTTCAAAAATATTGATATTTATTCAATTAAATTTGTTCGTATTTTCGGCCAGATTTTTCGGACTCAAATGACAAATTTTCGTATGTGAGATTATTTTTGTAAAATCAGTTTCTTGGACTGTAGAATAAAACTAAAAGTAGGATTATATGCCTAAAACTTCTCAGACAAAAGACCAAAAAATGTGATTTTTTGTTATCGAAAAGTTCGCTTTTTTGGGGTGGGGGTGGCCTCTGGAAAAAAATTCTGTAGAATTTATTTCATATCGAAATGGTATGGAGTTTACTTGTTCCTGGTCCAAAGAGGTCCGCACAATTTTTGGCCCCACGAGTTGATAGATTCTGATTGCGCATGCGCACAGTATATCGAAAATAGAAAAAGTAAAAATATCACCAAATGTACCATTTAGATAGCGTTTTTTTCGCAAATTTGAGAGGAAAAAAATACATCTAGCACAATTTGATCATTCTGAATACTGATATTTCAAATTTCTATAGTCTTTTTCAAAATAAACGTAAAAAGGCCGATTTTAGGGGGTACCCAGCCTTATATTTTTTTGATAAAAAATGCTTAACTTATCGAAATTTGTAGTTATGTCAGGGTTTTAGGGGGGTTAATGGGGTTTCCAACTAAAAATATTTTGATTTTTTATTTAAAGCCAGTTTTCGGAAATTAAAACTCAAAGAAATAGCCTTTTTTCACATAAACGGCCGAAATTCGCCCTTGAAAATCAGTTTGCTTCAACGAGTGTGAGCCATTATAATGTGACCTTTTCACTTAAAATGACGAATATATAGGCGGATCTTTAGGAAAACCAACACTAGTCTATCATATTTGTACTTTTCGGTACCTATAGTCTGTTTCAAAAATATTGATATTTATTCAATTAAATTTGTTCGTATTTTCGGCCAGATTTTTCGGACTCAAATGACAAATTTTCGTATGTGAGATTATTTTTGTAAAATCAGTTTCTTGGACTGTAGAATAAAACTAAAAGTAGGATTATATGCCTAAAACTTCTCAGACAAAAGACCAAAAAATGTGATTTTTTGTTATCGAAAAGTTCGCTTTTTTTGGGTGGGGGTGGCCTCTGGAAAAAAATTCTGTAGAATTTATTTCATATCGAAATGGTATGGAGTTTACTTGTTCCTGGTCCAAAGAGGTCCGCACAATTTTTAGCCCCACGAGTTGATAGATTCTGATTGCGCATGCGCACAGTATATCGAAAATAGAAAAAGTAAAAATATCACCAAATGTACCATTTAGATAGCGTTTTTTCGCAAATTTGAGAGGAAAAAAATACATCTAGCACAATTTGATCATTCTGAATACTGATATTTCAAATTTCTATAGTCTTTTTCAAAATAAACGTAAAAAGGCCGATTTTAGGGGGTACCCAGCCTTATATTTTTTTGATAAAAAATGCTTAACTTATCGAAATTTGTAGTTATGCCAGGGTTTTAGGGGGGGGGGTGATGGGGTTTCCAACTTAAAATATTTTGATTTTTTATTTAAAGCCAGTTTTCGGAAATTAAAGCTCAAAGAAATAGCCTTTTTTCACATAAACGGCCGAAATTCGACCTTGAAAATCAGTTTGCTTCAACGAGTGTGAGCCATTATAATGTGACCTTTTCACTTAAAATGACGAATATATAGGCGGATCTTTAGGAAAACCAACACTAGTCTATCATATTTGTACTTTTCGGTACCTATAGTCTGTTTCAAAAATATTGATATTTATTCAATTAAATTTGTTCGTATTTTCGGCCAGATTTTTCGGACTCAAATGACAAATTTTCGTATGTGAGATTATTTTTGTAAAATCAGTTTCTTGGACTGTAGAATAAAACTAAAAGTAGGATTATATGCCTAAAACTTCTCAGACAAAAGACCAAAAAATGTGATTTTTTGTTATCGAAAAGTTCGCTTTTTTTGGGTGGGGGTGGCCTCTGGAAAAAAATTCTGTAGAATTTATTTCATATCGAAATGGTATGGAGTTTACTTGTTCCTGGTCCAAAGAGGTCCGCACAATTTTTAGCCCCACGAGTTGATAGATTCTGATTGCGCATGCGCACAGTATATCGAAAATAGAAAAAGTAAAAATATCACCAAATGTACCATTTAGATAGCGTTTTTTCGCAAATTTGAGAGGAAAAAAATACATCTAGCACAATTTGATCATTCTGAATACTGATATTTCAAATTTCTATAGTCTTTTTCAAAATAAACGTAAAAAGGCCGATTTTAGGGGGTACCCAGCCTTATATTTTTTTGATAAAAAATGCTTAACTTATCGAAATTTGTAGTTATGCCAGGGTTTTAGGGGGGGGGTGATGGGGTTTCCAACTTAAAATATTTTGATTTTTTATTTAAAGCCAGTTTTCGGAAATTAAAGCTCAAAGAAATAGCCTTTTTTCACATAAACGGCCGAAATTCGCCCTTGAAAATCAGTTTGCTTCAACGAGTGTGAGCCATTATAATGTGACCTTTTCACTTAAAATGACGAATATATAGGCGGATCTTTAGGAACACCAACACTAGTCTATCATATTTGTACTTTTCGGTACCTATAGTCTGTTTCAAAAATATTGATATTTATTCAATTAAATTTGTTCGTATTTTCGGCCAGATTTTTCGGACTCAAATGACAAATTTTCGTATGTGAGATTATTTTTGTAAAATCAGTTTCTTGGACTGTAGAATAAAACTAAAAGTAGGATTATATGCCTAAAACTTCTCAGACAAAAGACCAAAAAATGTGATTTTTTGTTATCGAAAAGTTCGCTTTTTTGGGGAGGGGCGGCCTCTGGAAAAAAATTCTGTAGAATTTATTTCATATCAAAATGGTATGGAGTTTAATTGTTCCTGGTCAAAAGAGGTCCGCACAATTTTTGGCCCCACGAGTTGATAGATTCTGATTGCGCATGCGCACAGTATATCGAAAATAGAAAAAGTAAAAATATTCCCAAATGTACCATTTAGATAGCGTTTTTTTCGCAAATTTGAGAGGAAAAAAATACATCTAGCACAATTTGATCATTCTGAATACTGATATTTCAAATTTCTATAGTCTTTTTCAAAATAAACGTAAAAAGGCCGATTTTAGGGGGTACCCAGCCTTATATTTTTTTTTATAAAAAATGCTTAACTTATCGAAATTTGTAGTGATGCCAGGGTTTTAGGGGGGTTAATGGGGTTTCCAACTAAAAATATTTTGATTTTTTATTTAAAGCCAGTTTTCGGAAATTAAAACTCAAAGAAATAGCCTTTTTTCACATAAACGGCCGAAATTCGACCTTGAAAATCAGTTTGCTTCAACGAGTGTGAGCCATTATAATGTGACCTTTTCACTTAAAATGACGAATATATAGGCGGATCTTTAGGAAAACCAACACTAGTCTATCATATTTGTACTTTTCGGTACCTATAGTCTGTTTCAAAAATATTGATATTTTTTCAATTAAATTTGTTCGTATTTTCGGCCAGATTTTTCGGACTCAAATGAAAAATTTTCGTATGTGAGATTATTTTTGTAAAATCAGTTTCTTGGACTGTAGAATAAAACTAAAAGTAGGATTATATGCCTAAAACTTCTCAGACAAAAGACCAAAAAATGTGTGAAGTCATCGCCTGTGAAGGGAAAATACAATAGAGGAGTAAATACATGGCTTTTTACGTGTGGTTATAAATAAAAACTGATTTTTGGTAGAAATATTGCACAGTGAGTTACGTCTTTATTCCACATATGAAACGTGATTTATTCATGTTAATATTATTGTTAAAACGCATTTAATTTTTCCGAAATTTCTAAAGAAAAAAGCGTGAATTTTCAGGTACATACTAAAACATAAATTTTTGTCCCGTAAAAGCCATGGGACCATATAGTTTCGTAACCGGTAAAAACGTCAATATATATTTTACTTTCTTCTGAATAGAAATTAAAACCCAAAATTTTAATTTTGAGACATACAGAAAATTATGAATTTTGACAAGAAAGCATTGTTTTCAAAGGGAAAATCTTTGGTACTTTGCACTCTATATCGAAAATAGAAAAAGTAAAAATATCACCAAATGTACCATTTAGATAGCGTTTTTTTCGCAAATTTGAGAGGAAAAAAATACATCTAGCACAATTTGATCATTCTGAATACTGATATTTCAAATTTCTATAGTCTTTTTCAAAATAAACGTAAAAAGGCCGATTTTAGGGGGTACCCAGCCTTATATTTTTTTGATAAAAAATGCTTAACTTATCGAAATTTGTAGTTATGCCAGGGTTTTAGGGGGGTTAATGGGGTTTCCAACTAAAAATATTTTGATTTTTTATTTAAAGCCAGTTTTCGGAAATTAAAACTCAAAGAAATAGCCTTTTTTTCACATAAACGGCCGAAATTCGCCCTTGAAAATCAGTTTGCTTCAACGAGTGTGAGCCATTATAATGTGACCATTTCACTTAAAATGACGAATATATAGGCGGATCTTTAGGAAAACCAACACTAGTCTATCATATTTGTACTTTTCGGTACCTATAGTCTGTTTCAAAAATATTGATATTTATTCAATTAAATTTGTTCGTATTTTCGGCCAGATTTTTCGGACTCAAATGACAAATTTTCGTATGTGAGATTATTTTTGTAAAATCAGTTTCTTGGACTGTAGAATAAAACTAAAAGTAGGATTATATGCCTAAAACTTCTCAGACAAAAGACCAAAAAATGTGTGAAGTCATCGCCTGTGAAGGGAAAATACAATAGAAGAGTAAATACATGGCTTTTTACGTGTGGTTATAAATAAAAACTGATTTTTGGTAGAAATATTGCACAGTGAGTTACGTCTTTATTCCACATATGAAACGTGATTTATTCATGTTAATATTATTGTTAAAACGCATTTAATTTTTCCGAAATTTCTAAAGAAAAAAGCGTGAATTTTCAGGTACATACTAAAACATAAATTTTTGTCCCGTAAAAGCCATGGGACCATATAGTTTCGTAACCGGTAAAAACGTCAATATATATTTTACTTTCTTCTGAATAGAAATTAAAACCCAAAATTTTAATTTTGAGACATACAGAAAATTATGAATTTTGACAAGAAAGCATTGTTTTCAAAGGGAAAATCTTTGGTACTTTGCACTCTATATCGAAAATAGAAAAAGTAAAAATATCACCAAATGTACCATTTAGATAGCGTTTTTTCGCAAATTTGAGAGGAAAAAAATACATCTAGCACAATTTGATCATTCTGAATACTGATATTTCAAATTTCTATAGTCTTTTTCAAAATAAACGTAAAAAGGCCGATTTTAGGGGGTACCCAGCCTTATATTTTTTTGATAAAAAATGCTTAACTTATCGAAATTTGTAGTTATGCCAGGGTTTTAGGGGGGGTTAATGGGGTTTCCAACTAAAAATATTTTGATTTTTTATTTAAAGCCAGTTTTCGGAAATTAAAACTCAAAAAAATAGCCTTTTTTTCACATAAACGGCCGAAATTCGCCCTTGAAAATCAGTTTGCTTCAACGAGTGTGAGCCATTATAATGTGACCATTTCACTTAAAATGACGAATATATAGGCGGATCTTTAGGAAAACCAACACTAGTCTATCATATTTGTACTTTTCGGTACCTATAGTCTGTTTCAAAAATATTGATATTTATTCAATTAAATTTGTTCGTATTTTCGGCCAGATTTTTCGGACTCAAATGACAAATTTTCGTATGTGAGATTATTTTTGTAAAATCAGTTTCTTGGACTGTAGAATAAAACTAAAAGTAGGATTATATGCCTAAAACTTCTCAGACAAAAGACCAAAAAATGTGTGAAGTCATCGTCTGTGAAGGGAAAATACAATAGAGGAGTAAATACATGGCTTTTTACGTGTGGTTATAAATAAAAAATGATTTTTGGTAGAAATATTGCACAGTGAGTTACGTCTTATATCAACAAGCGTTACGAGCTACAAGCCACGACTGAATATATGAAACCTGATGTCATTATTGGAAATGAATCATGGTTAGCTCCTGAACACACTAACAGTGAAATTTTCCCTGATGGATATAATGGAATGGTATACAGGAAGGACCGGAACAAAAATGGAGGTGGAGTATTCATCTCAGTAAGGGACGGCCACACAACTAGCGAAATAAAACAAGACAAGATCAAATGTGAAATTGTATGGACAGAACTACAATCACAGAATGATAAATCAGTAATTTTGGCTCTTTCTACCGCCCACCAAATACTGGATTAGAATACTTAAAGGAACTACGAAAATCACTTGAAAACCTAGCGAAAAGTTCGAGCAACAAAACCATTATCTTAGCAGGGGACTTTAACTTACCACACATAAATTGGGAAAACAGCACAGTCAAACCAGGGGCAAGCCAGGTACAGCTACACCAAGAACTCCTTGAAATAGCGGACGACTTTAACCTAGAACAAATGCAAACAAATCCAACTCGCCAGGAAAATGTATTGGATCTTTATTTTACAAACAATCCATCACTTGTAAAGTCATGCGATACAATCCCAGGCATTTCAGATCATGATATGCTAGTCATCGACTCCGACTTAAAACCTATTTACAACAAACCAAAGCGTAGAAAGGTCTTTATCTACAAACGTGCAGACATGGATACAGTCAAAGAGCAAATGTCTGAACTTAGTGACCAAATAAAAACCAGCAAAAACATAACAATAGACAATCTGTGGAATAATTTCAAAGATGGCATTTTCAACATCATGGAAAAGAACATACCCAGCAAGCTAACATCCAATAGACATAATCTACCATGGATAAACCATAAACTGAAAAAGCTGATCAAAAAGAAGCATAAACTCTACTCTAAGGCTAGGAAATCAAAGAAAAGTGAAGACTGGGACCGTTACAGAGTACATAAAAGATACCTTCAAAACGCGTTAAGACAAGCACATTGGGAACACGTTAACACAATTCTCGAGGATTCTTTGGACAGTGGTAATCGTAAGCCCTTCTGGAAGTACATAAAGGCGAAAAAGAAAGACAACATCGGAGTGGCCCCCATCAAGGACATGGGACAACTTTACTCGGATAGTAAAACCAAAGCCGAATTATTAAACACCCAATTTAAGTCTGTATTTACACAAGAAAAAGCCGATGAAGTTCTCCCGAAAATAACCGGGAAAAAGTATCCAAAAATCTCAAAACTGGAAATTACCACCAATGGCGTAGAAAAACTCCTAGCAGGATTAAATATCAGTAAAGCTAGTGGACCAGACGGACTCCCAAATAAGATTCTCAAAACTTGTAGTACAGAACTTGCACCAGCAGTAACTCACATCTTCAATCAAAGCTTAGAAAGTGGAACCCTACCTAGTGACTGGCGAAATGCCAACGTGTCTCCAATTTTCAAGAAGGGAAACAAGCACGAAGCCAGCAACTATAGACCTGTGTCATTAACCAGCGTTTGCTGTAAACTGTTAGAACACGTAATATGCAGACACATCCTTAAACATCTCGAAACTTACAGTATACTTACCCACCTACAACACGGCTTCAGATCTGGTCATTCTTGTGAAAGCCAACTAATTATTACCATACAGGACATCATGAAAAATTACGACTCTAAAATTCAAACAGATTTAATTATTTTGGACTTTAGTAAAGCATTCGATACTGTTCCACACAAGAAACTGTTACATAAACTAGATCACTATGGAATCAATGGAACATTGCTAAACTGGTTAACTTCATTCCTCACCGAAAGAAAGCAACGGGTAGCTGTCGAAGGAGAATACTCATCATCTGTAACAGTTGATTCCGGGGTGCCCCAAGGCACAGTCCTTGGGCCACTATTATTCCTGCTCCATATCAACGACCTACCGGAAGTTGTTTCATCACAAGTCAGACTGTTTGCTGACGATTGTCTCTTATATCGAAAAATTTTCACCAGACAAGACCAAATCCAACTACAAAAAGATCTAAACTCTTTAGAAGTATGGGCCAAAACCTGGGGAATGAAATTTAATGCCATCAAATGCTACAAAATGTCTATTCACAGGAGTGCAAAACCGAAAACCAACACATATTCACTAAACAACCACCTTTTGGAACATGTTACTGAAAATCCATATCTCGGACTCTTAATCAGTGAAAACCTGAAATGGTCACCTCATATCAACAAAATTTCAAACCGGGCAACATCAACATTAGGCTTCCTCCGAAGAAATCTGAAACACTGCTCCAAAACCCTAAAAGAAACTGCCTACACAACGTTAATAAGATCTGTCCTGGAATACAGTGCAACTGTATGGGATCCCTATCTACAGAAAGACATTGACCGACTCGAGTCCATTCAACGCAGAGCTGCCCGATTTGTATTCAATGACTATGGAAGAACATCTAGTGTAACTGACATGATGAACAAACTAAACTGGACACCGTTATCGGAACGCAGAAGAGAACAACGCCTCATTCTAATGTATAAAATCGTCAATGACCTGATAGCCATCCCTGCCGAACCTTATATAACCAAGTGCAAAGGAAGAACAAGATCAACAACATCCAATAAACTCCAAGTACAGAGCTGCAACACCGACATTTACAAGAACTCGTTTATACCCCGGACAATCAAAGACTGGAACAATCTAAGTGAAAAGTGTACTACATCTCCTACTATCGACTTCTTTAAGGGGGAACTCCGTGGGCAAGGAGGCCCCCTTAAACAGTACGACTAGAGCCGCATCAACCCCCTGGGCACTATATTCAGTATTGAAGTGCAGCCCAGTATACCTACAGAAACAGAAACAGAAACAGTCTTTATTCCACATATGAAACGTGATTTATTCATGTTAATATTAGTGTTAAAACGCATTTAATTTTTCCGAAATTTCTAAAGAAAAAAGCGTGAATTTTCAGGTACATACTAAAACATAAATTTTTGTCCCGTAAAAGCCATGGGACCATATAGTTTCGTAACCGGTAAAAACGTCAATATATATTTTACTTTCTTCTGAATAGAAATTAAAACCCAAAATTTTAATTTTGAGACATACAGAAAATTATGAATTTTGACAAGAAAGCATTGTTTTCAAAGGGAAAATCTTTGGTACTTTGCACTCTATATCGAAAATAGAAAAAGTAAAAATATCACCAAATGTACCATTTAGATAGCGTTTTTTCGCAAATTTGAGAGGAAAAAAATACATCTAGCACAATTTGATCATTCTGAATACTGATATTTCAAATTTCTATAGTCTTTTTCAAAATAAACGTAAAAAGGCCGATTTTAGGGGGTACCCAGCCTTATATTTTTTTGATAAAAAATGCTTAACTTATCGAAATTTGTAGTTATGCCAGGGTTTTAGGGGGGTTAATGGGGTTTCCAACTAAAAATATTTTGATTTTTTATTTAAAGCCAGTTTTCGGAAATTAAAACTCAAAGAAATAGCCTTTTTTCACATAAACGGCCGAAATTCGCCCTTGAAAATCAGTTTACTTCAACGAGTGTGAGCCATTATAATGTGACCTTTTCACTTAAAATGACGAATATATAGGTGGATCTTTAGGAAAACCAACACTATTCTATCATATTTGTACTTTTCGGTACCTATAGTCTGTTTCAAAAATATTGATATTTATTCAATTAAATTTGTTCGTATTTTCGGCCAGATTTTTCGGACTCAAATGACAAATTTTCGTATGTGAGATTATTTTTGTAAAATCAGTTTCTTGGACTGTAGAATAAAACTAAAAGTAGGATTACATGCCTAAAACTTCTCAGACAAAAGACCAAAAAATGTGTGAAGTCATCGCCTGTGAAGGGAAAATACAATAGAGGAGTAAATACATGGCTTTTTACGTGTGGTTATAAATAAAAAATGATTTTTGGTAGAAATATTGCACAGTGAGTTACGTCTTTATTCCACATATGAAACGTGATTTATTCATGTTAATATTATTGTTAAAACGCATTTAATTTTTCCGAAATTTCTAAAGAAAAAAGCGTGAATTTTCAGGAACATACTAAAACATAAATTTTTGTCCCGTAAAAGCCATGGGACCATATAGTTTCATAACCGGTAAAAACGTCAATATATATTTTACTTTCTTCTGAATAGAAATTAAAACCCAAAATTTTAATTTTGAGACATACAGAAAATTATGAATTTTGACAAGAAAGCATTGTTTTCAAAGGGAAAATCTTTGGTACTTTGCACTCTATATCGAAAATAGAAAAAGTAAAAATATCACCAAATGTACCATTTAGATAGCGTTTTTTCGCAAATTTGAGAGGAAAAAAATACATCTAGCACAATTTGATCATTCTGAATACTGATATTTCAAATTTCTATAGTCTTTTTCAAAATAAACGTAAAAAGGCCGATTTTAGGGGGTACCCAGCCTTATATTTTTTTGATAAAAAATGCTTAACTTATCGAAATTTGTAGTTATGCCAGGGTTTTAGGGGGGTTAATGGGGTTTCCAACTAAAAATATTTTGATTTTTTATTTAAAGCCAGTTTTCGGAAATTAAAACTCAAAGAAATAGCCTTTTTTCACATAAACGGCCGAAATTCGCCCTTGAAAATCAGTTTACTTCAACGAGTGTGAGCCATTATAATGTGACCTTTTCACTTAAAATGGCGAATATATAGGCGGATCTTTAGGAAAACCAACACTAGTCTATCATATTTGTACTTTTCGGTACCTATAGTCTGTTTCAAAAATATTGATATTTATTCAATTAAATTTGTTCGTATTTTCGGCCAGATTTTTCGGACTCAAATGACAAATTTTCGTATGTGAGATTATTTTTGTAAAATCAGTTTCTTGGACTGTAGATTAAAACTAAAAGTAGGATTATATGCCTAAAACTTCTCAGACAAAAGACCAAAAAATGTGATTTTTTGTTATCGAAAAGTTCGCTTTTTTGGGGTGGGGGTGGCCTCTGGAAAAAAATTCTGTAGAATTTATTTCATATCGAAATGGTACGGAGTTTACTTGTTCCTGGTCCAAAGAGGTCCGCACAATTTTTGGCCACGAGTTGATAGATTCTGATTGCGCATGCGCACAGTATAGGTAGCAAGGTACCAAATAGGTACGTGTGTGAAGTCATCGCCTGTGAAGGGAAAATACAATAGAGGAGTAAATACATGGCTTTTTACGTGTGGTTATAAATAAAAAATGATTTTTGGTAGAAATATTGCACAGTGAGTTACGTCTTTATTCCACATATGAAACGTGATTTATTCATGTTAATATTATTGTTAAAACGCATTTAATTTTTCCGAAATTTCTTAAGAAAAAAGCGTGAATTTTCAGGTACATACTAAAACATACATTTTTGTCCCGTAAAAGCCATGGGACCATATAGTTTCGTAACCGGTAAAAACGTCAATATATATTTTACTTTCTTCTGAATAGAAATTAAAACCCAAAATTTTAATTTTGAGACATACAGAAAATTATGAATTTTGACAAGAAAGCATTGTTTTCAATGGGAAAATCTTTTGTACTTTGCACTCTATACTTGTGCAGTGTTTTTACTTCTTATCGGCGTGGTGGCAGCTGATTTCGTTATCTACGCCCCTGTAGGTTATCAAGACACTCTGTATAAACATTTAGGCACGAACCATTTTCTTTTGGTGGGGGGGGGCTGGGATTTTTTGCAAAAAAAAAAAAAAATATTTACATTTGTAATCCAATTTTTGGAGAAAAAAATAAAAATGCTCCTAATGGAGCTGAAAAAAAAAATAAATATTGATAAATTTCAAAAAAAAAATATAGTATACATCCTTTGAACTCAAATGATAGAAGCCTGATTTTTTCTGCCTCGCTTCGCTCGGCATACATCACCATATTCATCATTGCCTTTTGCAAAAGTTTCAAATTTTGAAATTATAATGTGCTACGAAATAGTATCACTTTTAATCAAAATCTGAACTTGGTAGATTACCACTAGATTCTTTTATTAAAACACAAGTTATTTGCTACTTTTCTAGACTAAACTGTATCGATATAAACCCTCTTGTTAAAGAAGCACTCTATTTAAATAAAAATCTCCACACAGATGGTGTGTATACTTGGTATAGCTTTGCTAGATCTGTTATGACGGAATTTGAAATAGATTATGAAAATTTTGAGAATGACAATAAAAGTTTTAAGGAAATTAATAAGTTACACATAAAAAGAGAAAACAAAAAAACTATTAAAGAGAAATATGATGAACTTATAATAAACAAAATATCTAGCTTTGATGCTTCCTCGAAATTATACCTTTACAGCAAGTTAAAGTCTGATGTTAATGTTTCAGATTACTTAAACCTTCCAAACTTTAATAGTAGAAAAATACTTACCAAACTACGTATTAGTGACCATAATCTAGAGATCGAACTTGGTAGATACACTGAGAATATACCAAGAGAACAAAGATTTTGTAAATCATGCAAAATAATTGATGATGAAGCTCATTTCCCCTTTCATTGTCAAATTAATAATAATGTAAGAAAAACATTTATTGACTCAATACAAAAACAATATGCTAATTTTAACCAGCTTGAAACCATTGATAAATTGATTTTTGTACTTTACCCAAATATGGATGTTTTGCCCACGGTTGTTGATTTTATAAAGCAATCATTTGAGTTGCGACAATGAGATCCACATTGGTCAAAGTCATACATATTTGTAAATACTATATAATGTCTTTGTATGTAGAGTTACATGTTCATTGTTTTTTGTATGTTTTTACACGTATATTTGTATTTGCTTAACCTCTTTGAGGTTTGTGTGGCGAAATCACAACTCGAAGACAGAACCGTTTCAAATACTTTATTCTGGAGAGCAAACTACAATAATACAGCTACAGCAAATACCACATTGGAGAAAAACGTTAACTCTAGGAATCTAAAATTTAATCTGAATGAAACTCTAAAATCAAGAGCTTTTATACTATAATGAAAAAATATTCTAGAACATCCAGAATTGTCTACAAATATCTTAAATAAATTTAGTAACAAAAACATCCACATCATCTAAAAATAGTAACATTTAACTTTCCAGATAATGCTAGATGCTAATTAAATTAGTTAGAAAAGAACTTTCCTGAAGTTAAAAATAGCAAATCTAGAACAAGCTTGAACATTTGCAATAATTAATGAATTAAACTTAAAATATGTTGCAAAAACAATATCAAAATATTATATACATCCAGCATTAAAACTTATAATAAAATATGCAATGAAACAATATCAAAAACACAATAATTAATTATTCAACATTAAACCTTTAATTGTGATTGAACAGTTCACATCAGTTTTATTATGCAATAAAGTATGTTTAATATGTTTAGTACATGCATACATCGATAGTTTTGTTCTGATATTGTATGAACCTGTTGTCCCCCTTGGCAAATAAAATCATATATATATATATTTTTTTAAACCTGCCCATCCCGCTGGAGTGGTAGATCCAGAAATGTCTATAAGACTACTCCAACAACATTGCAGGTTAGATGACATGCTATTTTTTGACTTGTTGCCATTGGTCAATCTTCACAGATTTCTTATATTTCCAACTGCACTCTTGTGTTGTGTTTGTTCCCGCCGACAAAGCAGCTAACAATGTCGTTGTGGTATGAAGAAAGTATTACCTTGAGGTTTTAATGCACGAAATAAAAAATTCGAACACTTTTGTTCCCGTGCATTCGTGAGTGAGTGAGTTGGTGTTTTACGCCCGTGCAACGCTATATAGGTTATCTACAGGCGATGAACATGAAAAGGATGATAAAATGAACATGAAATGATGATGATAAATGAAATATGGAGATGGGGTGGGAAACAAAGGACCGGTAAATTTTGAAGAACCACAGGAAAAATGGGAGAGGTGGGTAGGGGCGGAAAATTTAGCCTATGTGGTGCACTACTGGGCGGTCCACAAAGGGGTCTTTTACGTGCATGAAGCGACAGAATCAGGTATCATTGACGATCATATCATAGCGACCACAGCACTTCGAGTTGCCCCGACATACTTTAAGTTACCTACTATGTACTGGATACCTAAATTGCACAAAAATCCATATAAATCTCGTTTTATCTCTGCTTCAAGTAAGTGTTCTTTAACCCATATTTCCAAAGTTCTATCACTTACTTTAACTACTATGAAGGAATTTATTATTCAATACTGTGAAAGGGTATTCGAAAACAGTGGAATTAATTATTTTTGGAGTGTAAAAAATTCTCTTGATGTTTTGGACAAGCTTCGTGCTTTTGAAAATACTTTTCATACCGTTGATAGTTACGATTTTTCTACTTTATATACTAACCTTCCACATAATCTGATTAAAAAGAAATTTGAATATTTGGTTAAATGGTGTTTTGACAAATCTAAAAGTGATTATATCTGTTCTAGAGTTTCAAAATCATTTAGTAAATCATTTTTTAGTAACGAGACTCAAAAGGGTTACATCAACTGGACTGATGCAGAAACTATTACTGCTCTAAATTATTTGTTAGATAATATTTACATACGTTTTGGTAAACAAATTTATCGCCAAATTATTGGTATTCCTATGGGTACTAATTGTGCGCCACTTATAGCCGACCTTTTCCTATACTGTTATGAATCACAATTTATGGCTAAACTACAAAAAGACCCGAACAAACAGAACCTAATCGAAACTTTCAATTATACTTTTAGATATTTAGACGACATTCTTGCACTCAACAATCCTTCATTTTCTAATTTTATTACAGATATCTATCCTTCTGAATTAACCTTGAACAAATCTAACGTCACCGGTGATAGATGTCCTTTTTTAGATTTAGATTTAAGTATTATTGACGGAAAATTACATACCAAAGTATATGATAAACGTGACGACTTTACCTTCCCTATTATAAATTTTCCTTTTCTTGAAGGAGATGTTCCACTAGCGCCGTCATACGGGGTTTACATTTCACAGTTAGTAAGATATGCTCGGATCTGCAGTTGTGTTTCTGATTTTAATAATAAAAACCGTTTTATTACTGAAAAATTATTAAAACAAGGTTATCGATACCACAAATTAGTAAAATCTTTTTCTAAATTCTTCCACAAGTATCGATCTCTTATTGAAAAATTTAATTGTACACGTCACTTTCTTATAGTGAAAGGAATATCACATCCTGTATTTTATGGTAATGTTTTTTATAAAGCTCACAAATTTAAAAGCAATCCAATAGAAATGAAAAATTGGCTTCAAAATTTATTACGGAAAGGATATGAAATGAATATCTTGGTTAAATCTTTGAATTTAGTGTTTTTTGGCAGAAATATTGAAAACTTAATACTCGCTTTAAAACTTCCATAAACGTTTTTACTATTGTCATTTTTAAGCATTATAGCGATCAAGCGTGTCGGTTTTGTGTGATGACACTTCACTAAATCATTATTGCTTGAAGTGTTGTGTCGGATTTAAAATCGATACGTTTGATTTTTTTACATCAGTCGATTGATGATTCTCAGCTAGCTGTCAGTAACAGCGAGTGTTCTATAGAGAGTTCCTTTACCGTCCTTTTGTTTGTTCTTGTTTTTTGTCTTAAGTTCTCTCTAGTAGAATTGGACTTTGATCGATTTGATTTTTATTGTGTGTTTAGTTTTTGTGCTTTGTCTAGGAATATTGATAGGGGGAAGGTTGGGCCCAAAAAACTAGTTTAACCCCGCCACATATTACATGTGCCTGTCCTAAGCCAGGAATCCTTGACAAAGCTTTCGTTTGTACTTGTCTTTTTGATGTTTTCTGTTCCTTGTTTAAGAAGGGGGTCTATCTGTGACTATTTCAGGGCTGGATTTGAATTATATGCATCTTATTTAGACAATGGGCCAATTGCATAACCGCGAGCAGTGCCAAATGGCCTCGTTGAAGGCTGCTGGCGGTTGTCCATTGTGGTTTTTCTAAATTGCCGTTTAATTGTGGGCTGTGTCGCGTACACTTATTCCACATCTCTTTATTTTCTATTGTAGTTCATATGATGATTTTTTTAAATGAATTATGAAATCTAAATATCACGATTATCTTTCAGGAAATCACAAGAATGGATGATTTTGCATCATTTACCCAAGAGCTTTTGAGGCCTTCAGCGATCCCCATGTCTGTTTTGTATGCTAGTTACGCAGGATCCCTAACAAAATTAAAAGGCTTGTTTTTTTATGATCCCTTATTGGCTTCAACTTGTACTTTTCTTTGTCTTATTTCAACCCCTGACTTGCTGTTTCAGAAAAATTAACTTTTGAAAACTTTGAAGCCAAAAGGTGAACCTAAAAGGTAACCATGTGATAAGTCCCCTATGTGACAAAGTTACCAGGGCAATAACAAATGAATATTGCTTTCACTTCTAGTCTTTATAAGTTTTAGAATAAGATTTCACATATTGAAAAAAGTATATTTATAAAAGAAACAAATTTTGGATTTTGGATATCCAGCTATTTGACTTTGTCTATTGTCCATTTAAATTATTATTGCTATATACTGAAGGGATTCTGGTTTTTATCTTTTTATTTTTTTTTACTTTTTGCTTTCAATAAAGGTTGGCTGACACATTCGCCATGTCTCCCTATAAACCATTATCCTATAAATATATGTTTGTTTTGAATATGCATGTATTCAAAATCAAAATACAATGGTCCAATGCACATTTTATATCCTGTCGAGAGTTTGTCTGTATAATAGTTATTACATGAGGACGCGGTGTGTCAGTAAAAGATCACCCCGACGGCCGGAGGCCGGAGGGGGTGATCTTACTGACACACCAAGTCCAAATGTAATAACTATTTTACATCCCAGCCTTCAAAATATGTCATGTAAAATTTAAATACAAACATTAGAATACATTCTGTGCATTTAGAATCAAATAGAAAACATTTTTATAATATATATTATAGAGTATCCTTATTTACATTTTTTAGCGATGACATTCCTTCGGTTTCGTGGTCTAGTGGATATGAAGGTAGACTTGGAATAGTGAGATCCGTCGTTCAAACCCCGGTGGAAACTATGTTATTTTTCAATCTTCAAAAAAAACTTTATTGTTGATTTTATAATTTTCTTATGTTCAACTTAGTGAACATTTCTCAAAAAACGTGCTTTGAAAAACAAAAGAAAAGGAACAATAGAGTTGAAAAAGTAGAACCGGGTATTCCGAGGGATGATCCGGCTCAGATCACCCCTGTTTGAACAAAGGAGCTGGGATGTAAGTTTGACTTATTCCCCATATCTCATTTGTCTTTAAAATATATGAATGCTACTCACAATGAGAATAAATTAGTCCAAGAACTGGCCTAATTCACACAATTGATAAAATACCTGTAAACTTGTTAAAAAAAATCTAAACTGGTCTGGAAAAAAAGTTATGATTTTGTTTTGGGTAAAAAAAAAAAATTGTAACTTTGATTTGGACAGAAAAAAAAAATAATATCAGGTTACAAAATCCAAGGCCCCCCACCGTATGAAAATGGTCGGTGCCTTATACTGATGTAACAGGAGGGTCGGATGCGCCACACCAGGTGTGCTACATCGTCCCCTCGTGTCTGGCGAACTGTCGTGTACGGTTCGTCCGCAGGGATTGAGCTTAGGCAGAAGGCAATACTCCAGAGATGTTCAGATACTTTATTACAGAAATACACAGTAACATATATTGTTAATTCAACAATCAAGCCAAAAGAACATAATTTAGAATCAAAGAGTGTCATTGCAAGAAAGCTTACTTGCATAAATATGACACCCTTTGAAGGTCCAAAGGTAAGGACATAGATGCCCCATGGTTCAATTCGAACCCAGTACAAAATATAAAATAAACAGTTCAATAGTTCACTATATAGTATCAATGCGGTATATCGGTTCACTGAAAACGGCATAAGTCCATCATCCCTGAAAATTGTCCTCAAATTGAAGTTATATAATGTCCAAACGTCTCTAATAACACTAGTAGAAATCCTTCATGGAAATTTTGTTGGAATATAAAAGTTTTCTCAACCAAGGGAGATCATCAATATGATTATTTCATCACGTCCGTTACATTCCTCCCCTCTTAAGACTAAATTTGCTGAATGGAATGAAGCATCAATTAAGTCCAGAGAATGAAATAATCTGTAAGCATCATCTTTACTTCTACTGTTAATGACCATTCCTCTTAGTTCTGAGACTGGACAAGACCATCAGTCGTATCATAACACTACAGCAAAGGCTTTTTCAGCCTTATCAGTGTTAGAACTCATCTGCATCAGTGCTTGAAGCAGAAAGCAGACTAAACACACATTAAACATCTTGTCATAATGAATAGAGTATTTACATAAAGCTCAAACTGTAGTTTGATATAAACATATGTGTGAAATATTAAACATAGTCAGTAGGCACCGATACTAATATATTCTTAAGTCCTATTAACTTATAAAAGCTGAACTATGCAAATATCTCGTAAAGCTTACGTACAATGTAACAATCCACATAGATAATGAGACACCCTTGGTCTCTTACACCACAGTTGTCTAGATAAGATATACCCCTACTAATCTATTTCGGAACTCATCTTCTAACCTCTAGCAACTAACACATTCTCATCAACCATATGAGAATAACTACATCCAGTGAAAAGTTCATGTACCATAAAATAACTACTGCAAAATGATGATGCAAAAATGCATTTAACCAATATAATGTGTATGCAATATGAAAATAACTATTCAAAAATGATATTTTTCTCTAACTTACTGCTCAATGATCATAACACAATAAAATAATGTTTTACTGAAAAATCTATTCAAATGAAAATATACAAAGGAAAATCTCTGAAAAATTCGACTTAATCAAAAATGCAGTTATAGAATCTGAACATCAAATCTAACATACATAAAATACTAACATATATACATGTGATCACATAAAAAATAAAATAGAGCTCTCCGAAATCTGAAAAACAGTTTTGCCAAAATTTGATGCCTGTGCACAGGTTCATCACGTTGCTTCACATCTTGGAGTACTACCACCTACCAATTTTCATCTCAATCCCCACAATGGCCACCAAAAATGTAACAGGAGGGTCGGATGCGCCACACCAGGTGTGCTACATCGTCCCCTCGTGTCTGGCGAACTGTCGTGTACGGTTCGTCCGCAGGGATTGAGCTTAGGCAGAAGGCAATACTCCAGAGATGTTCAGATACTTTATTACAGAAATACACAGTAACATATATTGTTAATTCAACAATCAAGCCAAAAGAACATAATTTAGAATCAAAGAGTGTCATTGCAAGAAAGCTTACTTGCATAAATATGACACCCTTTGAAGGTCCAAAGGTAAGGACATAGATGCCCCATGGTTCAATTCGAACCCAGTACAAAATATAAAATAAACAGTTCAATAGTTCACTATATAGTATCAATGCGGTATATCGGTTCACTGAAAACGGCATAAGTCCATCATCCCTGAAAATTGTCCTCAAATTGAAGTTATATAAAGTCCAAACGTCTCTAATAACACTAGTAGAAATCCTTCATGGAAATTTTGTTGGAATATAAAAGTTTTCTCAACCAAGGGAGATCATCAATATGATTATTTCATCACGCCCGTTACACTGAATACGCAAGTTTGTAGTGGAAATTGTCTTCCAATCGTGCACCAAAACAATGGTGCTTATCAAAGACTGAAACTGTCAACACATTCGATAATTGGAAACAAAACCTAACATATACTTTATCTCTTAATAAAAACTTTGCCCCCTTTCTTGTTACTGGCACAAAATGGGAAAAGAAAACCAAAACTGCACCCACCGTGGATTCATTGATGACGGTGAAGGCGTCGACGAAGCCAAGAGACAAACCAAAAAGCAAAAAGAGCTCGAATTGATGCTTGGCCAAATAGCAAATTACTGTCCCATTATCAGTCGCAACACAATTGTCAAAATTTCAACCTCCATGGAAAGTATTTGGCAAACCATACGACTTCATTATGGCTTTCAAAGCACAGGGGCACATTTCATTGATTTTGACGCTATTCGATATGACCCCGGGGAACGCCCAGAGGACCTATACCAACGTTTAAATGCCTTCATTGAGGAAAACCTCCTTCGTAAAGATATGGGCATTTCCCACAATGATGAGCTTATCGAGGAAGACGAAGAACTATCTCCTACCGTAGAAAACATGGTTGTGTTGACATGGCTACGTCTCATTAATCCGGATTTGCCAAAACTAGTAAAACAAAGATACGGAACAGAGCTACGTACTCGCACTTTAGCATCAATTAAACCGGAAGTTTCACAAGCCCTTGATTCCCTCCTCGAAGAATTGCGAACCTCTGACGACGCAAAAGCTATGCGAGCTGCAGTTCAACGTTTTCCCGTCTCAAAGCAACCAACTTCAACCTACCGCTCGACCATCAAATCATTCCGTTGTGCAAAACAGCCGACCGTCCTGACAGACATTTTCTTAGCAAATGTACTTTCCTTCCTCAGAATGATCGCCGTTTTCTTGCTTAAGCCAGAGCTATATCAGATATCCAAGATGTGGACAGCGACAGCGATGACAAATCGGTCAGTTCTTACAATGACACCTCGGTTTGCATACAAAACACAGTTTCTCCAAGCAGAGTTCAAATTTGTCAGTCACCTTACCTTGATACATATTGCGGGCATAACCCGGTAAGGCTAACTATTGATAGTGGAGCTACTGGAAATATGATACGTGCATCAACCGCCGCTCAACTCAATACCAAAATTACAACGTCATCTCAATCTGCTCGCCAAGCTGATGGTTCATCACCTCTATCTATTGTCGGTGAAACTAGGTTGACTTTTACCCGCGATAACCACTCCCTTTACTTTGAAGGCCTTGTCGTTGAGAATTTGAACTCTGATGTCTTAGCTGGGATCCCTTTTATGGAAAGAAAAGATGTTTCAACCCGTCCAGCAAGTAAACTCATTAGTATTGGAGATACCTCATTTTACACGTGTGGCTCACCTTTGACCCAACCAACAAGTCATTCAGTTCGTAGGGCCCATGTTGCCCGTGATTCAGTGGAATCTACATTATGGCCAGGTGATTACATTCACATTGAAATCCCTAAAGATATGTCTTCTCATGATGACATTTTTTCTGTTGAACCTCACATAGACTCTTAATTTAGTAACATGTGGCCGCAACCATATCTGATTTACTCTGTTAACCACCACATTCGGGTACCCAATCTCACAGAAGAACCAATAGTACTGAAACGAAATGATCATCTTTGCAAGATTCGTGCAACATATGAACCAAACTGCAAATCAATCCCGGGCAACCTAGTACAAAACCTTGAAAGTGACATGAACAATGTACGGAATTGTGCGCACTGACCCTGACGGATTACTAGACCACTCTATGAACAACAAACTCAGAACTCTTGTTAGTAGATATGACAATGTATTCAACCCTGTATTTACTGGTTACAACGGCGCTGCTTGTCCATTACAAGCGAAAGTTAATATGGGACCAGTTCAACCACCGCAAAGAAAAGGTCGTCTACCCCAGTATCCCAAAAGCAAATTGGACCTATTACAAGACAAGTTTGATGAACTTGAAGCCAGGGGAGTGTTTAAGCGGCCTGAGGACATTTACGTGAACGTTGAATATCTAAATCCGTCTTTTCTAGTTAAGAAACCAACAGGTGGATTCCGTCTTGTTACTGCCTTTGCTGACGTCGGCAGGTATAGTAAACCTCAGCCTTCTTTAATGCCCGATGTCGACTCCACACTTCGCCAAATTGCTCAATGGAAGTTCATAACAATAACCGATTTAACAAAGTCGTTTTACCAAATCCCACTATCACGGGACTCGATAAAATACTGTGGAGTAGCAACTCCATTTAAGGGAGTACGTGTATATACAAGATCCGCTATGGGTATGCCAGAATCTGAAACTGCTTTGGAGGAGCTCACATGTCGTGTTCTTGGTCACCTAGTACAAGAAGGAGTTGTAGCAAAGATCGCAGATGATCTCTACATTGGCGGGAACACACCTGACGAGCTACACGATAACCTCGAACGTGTACTTCAAGCCTTAGATAAATGTAATTTGAATCTTTCCGCTTCGAAAACGATCGTTGCTCCCAAACAAGCAACCGTGTTAGGCTGGATTTGGGAATTAGGAACCATTCGTGCAAGCTCTCATCGCATTGCTGCTTTAGCTAGCTGTCAACCCCCCAAAACCGTTACTGCTATGAGATCATTTATTGGTGCATACAAGGTACTATCTCGTGTGTGTTATCAAAAACACGTCTGGATTAGTTTCTCCACTGGAAAACGCAATCACAGGAAGCACTTCAAAAGACAATATTCAATGGAATGACAATCTTTCTTATGCTTTTAACGATGCTCAAAAGGCTTTAACATCTAACAAATCAATCACACTCCCAAGGTCTAATGATCAGCTTTGGATTGTAACTGATGGGGCACTTAAAACATGTGTACTTGGAGCAACTTTGTATGTTAGTATGGATGGAAAGTTAATGCTTGGTGGATTTTTTAGTGCAAAACTCCGACAAAATCAACGAAAATGGCTACCGTGTGAGATAGAAGCATTGTCCATTGCTGCAGCGATAAAACATTTCAGTCCATATATCATCCAGTCAAAATCATCCACATGCGTCGACTTAACTGATAGCAAACAGTGTGTTCAAGCATATGAACAATTATGTAGAGGGGAATTCTCAGCCAGTCCAAGAGTACTTACATTTCTATCAACAACAAGCCGCTTCCATGTCTCAATTCGTCACGTATGAGGATCAGCAATTTTACCATCTGACTTTGCGAGTCGTAATGCTCCTGAATGCACAAATCCTGACTGTCAAATTTGCAATTTTGTCGCACATAACGAGGATGCCACTATCAATCACAGTACAACATCAGATGTGATAGACGGGAAAGTTAAACTTCCGTTTACCAGCAGATCGGCATGGCTAAGCATTCAATCAGAGTGTTCAGACATACGCAGAACAATAGCTCATCTACGCCAAGGAACTAGACCGTCCAAAAAGCTAACTAACGTTAGGGATGTCAAACGTTACCTAAATGCTACATCCCTCAGTAAAGATGGCCTACTGATTGCAGAAAAGAAAGTTCCGTATGCACCTCATCGAGAACGAATAGTGGTACCTCGTCAAGTGTTAGATGGATTACTTACTTCAATTCATATAAAACTGGATCACTCGTCTTCTCACCAAATGAAAACCGTAATGAATCGCTATTTTTTTGCTCTTGACATGGACAAAGCTATCGATATGACTACAAATGGATGTCACCAATGTGAATCATTGCTCAAATCACGTACTTTTTGCGAAGAACAGAGCGCTTGCAATCCACCAGTTACTGTAGGCTCCAACTATGCTGCGGATATTCTTAAGCGAGAGCGACAATTAATCTTCGTATTAAGGGAATCGGTAACCTCATATACGTTTTCCAAACTCATTGACACTGAACGACATCAAGATTTAAGGGATGCACTATTACAGCTCCTTGCCGAAGTCCATCCCCTTGATGGCCCATTTGCTGTTGTGAGAACTGATCCCGCTCCGGGTTTTAAGGCCTTAGTGAAAGATGAACTTCTCACTCGTCATCGTATATCCATCGATTTGGGGCGTGCGAAAAACGTAAACAAAAATCCTGTGGCAGAGAAGGCCATCCAGGAACTTGAGGACGAGATCCGCCGATCAAATCCGCCAAACGATATCCTAAGTCCACTTTCATTGTCTCTAGTGACTACACGTTTGAATACGAGAATAAGAAATCGAGGCCTATCAGCCAGGGAAATGTGGACTCAATGAGACCAATTCTGTAACGACCAGCTTCCCATCAACGACCGTGATCTTATCTCCACACAACACGAAATTCGTATGAAGAATCATCCAAGCAGCGAAATTTCTAAATGTCATTTGGGAAGATTTCCCGAAAAATAAAAGCTTCAAATTGGAGACATCGTGTGATTTCAACAAGCTGAAGCCTCGTGATAGGTATCTTGTAACATCGATCGACTATCCTTGGTGCAACAGAAGGAAATTTGCAGGAGCTCAATTAAGGGAAAACTCATACCGTGTCAAACTTTCAGATTGTTATAAAGTCCCAACAGCATATGAACTATCTTCGTTAAACGAAAATGTTCCTCAGGACTTACTTGCCTCTGACGATGAAGAGTTCATTGACAATGTTACTACACTTAAAGATGATACAATACCTCCGTCTTTACCAGAGATACCACAGGCTATATCCGTTCCTCCAGAAGATATGACTAATGGTTCCAATAACAAAAATCAATTATGCTATGACACTGATAATGAAAAGGATGACATTGAACTGAATCATGCTAACGAAACGGATCACGAGCGGCCTATGCGAAAGCGTACTAAACCAAAGAATTTCGATGATTACGTGATGTATTAGTTTGGAATTAGTGTGCGATTTGGGGCAGAATAAACCACTATACGCCTGAGGGCAGTCTACCCTATGGCGGCGTATCATCATTTTTTGTGTACATTAATCTTCAGAAACTGATTTCATGTTGAAACGGACAGATGGTTCAGATAGATTAGAAAGTTTGTGATTTGTTTTACGGGGCAGTATAATCCCCATATACACCAGAGGGAAGTCTACCCAATGATGGTGTTTTCTTATTCATGGTTAAAGAGCGCCATACTATGGGACGACTTGATTAAGTGGCAACTTTGAATAATGTACTAGTAAACATGATTGTCGTTTCAGTCCCCTACCCTATCTCTCCGTTTCGATTATTAAGTTCTACTGTAGCTACTTCAACAACGGGAAAAGGGGGATAACTCTGCCTTACTTCCCATGTGATTTAGGTCAATGCATGGATATTATCGATCCGAGAGGCATACGGTAAGACTGGAAAACCACTTCTTACACTATAGCATTTTAAGTTATAATGAAAAACTGGACATTGTTGATAAAGTATATACATTTTGCATTGATTAATATTAAAATGTTTAGCTGTTAATGGTTTATCTTATGAAAATTACATAAATTGTCACGGACATGTTCAGCGAAATCTAACCTACCTAGCCTATAAAACTGCAATGTTTTTCCATTGAATGCTGCTAGCAAAAAAACAGCACCATAAGATAGAAGCTTGCACAATTGTTCTAACCATTCATACAACTATTAGTTCTTTTACTTAACCGGGTCAGACCGGAGATTTTTTAAATTTGCGAAGCGAAGAAAAATATTTCTATTACCTACCATTGTGTGTCTTAATAAAAAGCGCCCCAAAACGCACAATAAATGTCTTGTGGTCACACTAAAATGCGCCTGAAAGAGTACAATTTATCCAACATGGTACAAAACCACAATTAGCTTCTTAAATTTGCATTGTCCAATAACAAAAGTCATGAGTTTTTTGTCTAAATGATACAATCTTCTGATTTTTCAACTTGAGTTTTGTTTGAAAGCTTAAAATAAAAAGAAAAGAGAAAAAATGAAAAAGTAAAATTATCTCCCCTATTTTTATTAAAAATACTTATTTCTAGTAAGAAATTTCAACAAAAATTCACTAAAAGAAACAATTTAAACTATTAACTTAATCTAACGAACATACAAAGTTCCATGTGGAAGTTTCAAGCTTTATATAAAATAAATTGAACAGGAAGCTTTTTAAAAATACCTCAGAAAAAGATAAACTGTTAACACAGAGACATGTCTCGCCTGTCGCAACTGGACATACTCTGGAGCAGCTAACACTGGCGGTGGTGTGTCATGGGCTGGACGACCCATGGCACATAGCGAGTCTATACCGATTGGTATAAGTCGACGCAGAGGGGCTTTCCCCTAGTCGCGACTATAAATACCCATCAGGCAACTGGACACAGTATAAAATGAAGTAAAAATCCTCCTTAAACTGATCTTAACTGATGCTTAAGCAGCTGCATACCAAATATAAATGGTGAACCATAACTGCTTTATATAAAACACTCATGACATAAGTAAAAAGTTAAAAAGTGTAAAATCTCAAAGTCAGTAGACTGTGACTGCAGGATCATACAGATAAAATACTTTTGAAATTGATCTGTACTGATGCTAATGCAAGTGCATACCCAATATCAATGATGTACCATAACTGCTTCATGTTAAACAGACGTAAGAAAAAAGGTTAACCTTGGCCAAATCGGTGTAAAATTTCAAAGTCAGTAGACTGTGACTGCAGAAGCATACAGATGAAATGCTTTTGAAATTGATCTGTACTAATGCTAATGCAAGTGTATACCCAATATCATTGGTGAACCATAACTGCTTCATGTTAAACAGACTAAAGAAAAAAGGTTAACCTCTGCCAAATCAGTGTAAAATTTCAAAGTCAGTAGACCGTGACTGCAGGAGCATACAGGTGAAATCCTTTTAAAACTGATCTGTACTGACGCTGATGCAACTGCATACCAAATATCAATGGTGTAACATAACTGCTTCATGTTAAACAGACTTAAGAAAAAAGGTTAACCTCGGCCAAATCAGTGTAAAATTGCAAAGTCAGTAGACCGTGACTGCAGGAGCATACAGGTGAAATCCTTTTAAAACTGATCTGTACTGATGCTGATGCAACTGCATACCAAATATCAATGGTGTAATATAACCATTGTAATAACTAGCAAGAATGATACATAATAACCTTTTAAACAACGAAAAAAATATATATTTGTTGTAGGACATGCAACATTCATAGGAGAAAAAAGTGGAAAGTGTATCAGCTACGGAGTAAAATCAACAGACTGTAGAAAATGCTTATTTACAGACGATGCGTCTGATCACGATTGTAGAAAAAATTACGGAGGAAGCGCCAAGTCGATGGAGTCCGCTATTGCTGTGGAACTAGTTTCGAGTTTAGTGGACAGCGGTTATCGTGTCGAGTCAATCACAATGGACGAAGACAGCACCACTATAAGCAGAATTAATGCTTTGGTAGATCCAAATGTTCAAAAGAAAAGTGATAAAAATCATGTTAAAAAAACTTTATCGAATTCCTTATATGATATTAAGAAAAACAACAAAAGCTTAAGTGGCACTGTCATTAATTACCTAATCAAATGTGTCACCTATGCCATTGAACAAAACAAAGATGATACTGCTAAAATGGAACAAAGCATTTCATCCATTATACCACATGCTTTCGGGCAGCACGATCAATGTGACGCATCTTGGTGTGGTTATTTAAAGAATCCAGACCAATACAAGCACACTGGCTTGCCAGGAGGTTTTGATTTAACAGGAGAAGACATTCGACAAAACTTGGACAGAGTTTTACAAAACGTAGCCAAAAAGTCGGAAAAGTTAACTAACATTGGAAGTTCTCAAAGCAATGAGTCACTGAACCAAATTATTTCTACCAAAGTTCCAAAGGCAAAGCATTTTGGTGGATCCGAATCTTTGAATTTTAGAGTTGCGGCTGGAGTTGCACAGAAGAACGTTGGACGACAGTATATCACTGATGTAAGTTTCTCTTATTTAAGAAATTTAAGTCATGAAGAAACGATAATGAGGTGAAGAATAACTGTACGAGATACAAGTGACATTCATTAATTAAGCAACAGACATTGAAAATTCTGCAATTAAAATTGCATGATCGCTACTTATTTCGTATTGATCATTTAGGCAACAGTTAATTGGCATATCTTAAAAATCAAATGTAAACCCCTATTACCATATATTGAAAGTTTACGATCCCTAAAACTATATAATCCCTGATGTGCTGATGAAGATACATTTAAAATTTCAGATAAACCAACAACACGGCCTTTCACCTGGAAAAGTCACGAACCACACAAACCGTTCTCTTGATGAGAAAAGGAAGCGGAAAAAGGAATATCAAAAGCTGCCATCTTCCAAACTTGCCAGAAAGAAAAGAAAGGTTCAAGGATTTGAACAAGGACTTCGCAATGAAACGAAAGAGGGTTTAACGTATTGTCCGGGCATTGCATTGGGTCCTGATGGTGATAAGGAACACATGGACGACCTGATTGAGATTCCGGACCCAATCAGACCAGTAGGTCAAGTGCCAGACGGAAATGTAGACCAAAATACATGCATGATCGTATTTGATTTAGAGACGACCGGATTTGGTTAGTATATAATATTCTTGCAATGAATTTTTGAAACATTACCTTTTACTTATCTGAAGGCTGCAGAAACGTTTTTGTTAACTTTTCTGAATAAATCCTTTAGTTCTGGTATGTATGATCCAATAGCAGTATCAATACTTTTATGCAGATAAATACAATGAAAACAGAGAGGTACCAAAGGGACATTCGAATGTCAAAATTCCGTCAGTGCAAAGACAAAATTAGTAAACTTGAAAAAAACGAGAACAGTACGAACAAAAAACAGACACCACAATACAAATGAATATAGCAATAAAAAACGGGAACTCAAGTAGAAATGAGAGTGAACTCAGGTGCTCAGGAAGAATGAACAGTTCTAGCTTGTTCAACGCACCCGTTGTGTTGTAAAGGTCAATTCAGCGTGTCATGACGATGACATAGCGCTAAATTATGGTTTATTATACTTTGGGTATTTTGCTTGAATGGTAATATAGTTTTTTAGTTATACAATAGTTGAATACAAAATTTTTATTTTTTGAAATACAGTACATGAAATAAATTTGACAGTTTTGCATTACAGGGAACAACTCAGAAATAATTCAACTTGCGGCATTTGACAGCAAACGAGAGAACATGTTTGAAAAATTCATTCTACCGGGACAGCCAATAAACAAGAAAGCTGCAGAGGTTACTCATATGTACAGTACCGGATGCAAGTTATATTATAAAGACAAGCCCGTAAAAACAGAGCCCGTGAAAGATGTCCTCGTAAATTTTATAAACTGGTTACCGAAAAGAACTATTCTTTTAGCTCACAACTGTAGAAAATTCGATGCCGTAATACTTATATCACACCTTTTAAAATATGATCTTATTGATGCATTTAATGGTAAAGTTACATGTTTTTCCGATAGTCTTCCAATTTTTAAGAAAAAATTCCCACAGTTGAAGAAGTATTCTCAAACTCATTTAGTTACGGAGATTTTACGTGAACAGTACGACGCACATAACGCTAAAGAAGACGTAACTTTGCTGTATAAGCTAGTCAGTACTAGTGCTACTCTACAAGAAATCACCAGTAATAGTTTTACAACAGAACACGTCCGTCAATATCTGCAACAATTTGAAATTAAAAAGACAAATCTAGTAACATTTAATAGTTTAATTAGAGAAAAGGTGTTATCAAAATGTATGTGTGAAAAGGCGGCATCCAGCGGATTGACTATGTCACATTTGAAAGCTGCATATGACAGGAATGGATATGACGGATTGTATTCAATATTGAGTGAACCCGTTGAAAACAAACCTAGAGTAACGAAGAAAAAGGGGATCATTGAAAAAATTGCTAATTATTTTGGTAGTCAAACACAGCCATAGTTATAAAAATCATGTCATTTCTTATTTTTTAATACATTTTGAACAATTTGTCTTGTAATTTATATTTTATATGAAAAGGATGATGACAAGATCATGGAACAAAGCCTAAAAAAGAGATCAATAAACAAAATGAAAAAAAGGAATAACAGGCAGACTACATTAACATGATTAAATCGCAAAATATATTTACAATTAACATTTCTAGCAACAAATATAAACGTAACGTCAATCGATGATTTTTAACGTCACGTCAGGTTTTACCACTTTTTTCGAATGGAACCAATGTTTACTCACCCACAACTTTTAAACGAAGTCCGGGACATATCAATTTTTTTACACCAAAAAAAAGCAAATTTTCTCAGGAATTTTAGGTTAGTTTTTGATGATTATTTGGATATGCTAAGACCATTTAAATGTAAAGAATGTAAAAACAAATGGTGTTGAGGTTGGGTTTTTCCTATATGTCTTTGTAAATTTCCCGCCAAAATGTCACATTTCAAACCCTTATAAATTAAAAACGAGATCCGGGACCCCCCTTTTTTAAATCATATTCATGTGAGTATTATTGAGATCTACCACCATGCAAAAAATTAGGCATTTCTGGATATATGTCCTATCGTATCGTCCCACCTTAAACGCCTTGCCGTCCATGAGGTCTGAACATTGCTGCTGACGCTGGCGATGGTCATAAGTAACTTTGCAACCGCAAAGGTGAGAATCCAATCATGGACATATAACCCATATGATCCAATCTATGAATTATTGGACCAACTCAAGCCTAATAACAACTCACCTTCAACTAATGACTGATGACTGATAACTCTGTGACTTTTATGAAAGATAACACAACGAGCTTATAAATAAGCACAAGACTTAAAATGATTAAAATGATTGTCATGAATGTTATTGCTTTAATGTACAAATATGTAATAATGTATATTTATATATATATATTTGTTCTCACAATTTTAAGGCCAAATAGTCACTACACAAAATCTTCCTGATAAATATGATATTTTAATCTCTCAGATTAGTGCAGATGTTGGATGGTCATGGGGCTCTGTTGCATTTTCTTTTTTTACGGGATTGAACAATTGGTAACACAAGTGTACTATTGCAGACAGGAAATGCTTTACTCTTATATGACTAATACATGTATGGTCATGTATATGGTCCACAATTAAATAATAGAAATGTAGTACATGAAATAAATGATATGTCACTACTCAAAATTGGCAAGAAAAATGGATGACCCAGTGTCAATCCTTAGGGTTAGTACATTTAAAGTAAACTCCAACACCAAACTTCAACCACTAAAATCAGTTAAAAATTCATGCCTCTTGACAAGCACTCAATTGCAGCAGCTGTTTCAGTGTTTATTAATCTATATTTAAGCTATATTTTAGAATGATTTCACTGCAACATATTAAATGTGTTTGTCAGACTGTTTTTCATTTTGGTTTTTAATTATGTGGGCTGTGTCATGCATTCTTATTCCACATCAAATAATTTTCTATTGTAACATTGATGTTTTTTATATTCTTTTAAATAAAAATTTTACATGTACATGTGTGGAAAAAACATTTCTTTTTTGAACAAGGATAAGCTTACATTTTAACGCACCTTTCAGTTTTCAGACTGACTCCCAAACATATTTTAAGAAATAAAGCATAGTTTGGTTAGTGCAATTAGAGTTATCCTTCTTTTCCCGCAATACCATTTAGAGTTATCTTACTTTTCCCAAACAGAGTTTAGAATTATAGGATAATCTCCCTTTGATCACAAAGAAATTGAGGGCACAAACTTAAATAAAATGTATTTATTCTACTGTTTTAACTAACCGATAGAAATAAAGGTGGAAGAAGGCTTTGAAAGTATAGAGATATAGATTTAACATATGACTTTTGATGTACAGCACACTTTTCAAAATTTGTTGAACTCCCTATCTACTGTTTACTTGTGCAGTGTTTCTCCTTCTTATTGGCGCTTTGTTTTTGATAAAAGGTTTGATGGCAATGTGCGTTTTCGAAATATATTAATATAAGTGAAGATTTAATCCTCTCTGAGAAACGTTTTTCCCAAAATTTGTACAATAACATAACTAGTGATTTTTTTTAAATTGATTTTACAACTTTTCGGAAAAAAAACATGCAGTAACAGAGAATCAGCTTCTCCTTGAAACACCGCACAAACTATTCCACAGCTCAGGCTGGGGGCTGCAAGGTTATGTAATTGTTATTGTTTCTTAAAGTCACATTCTGATGTAATAACTACACGATATAAAATAAATATTATATTCAATAAACTACAGCAACAATAAACACTTAAGCCGAAGCCTTCACGATAGATATAGTAAGAACGTTTGCATAGTTAGAAGCAGTGTAAGTAAGAACGTGTTTCATGATAGAAAGTATCTAAGAATCTTAATTTTATTCTAATTCTCTAAGAATCCGAGAGTTAATTAATGTCTCTGGTATATATAAGTAGAAAGAGTTCATTGTCATTGGCTAACATGCAAACACATCCAATTAAGAATGGAATCACATCACAGTAGAAGCGCGTTCTATACGTAATGTCAGTTATAGATGAGAAGACACGGGCATGATACATTAAAGTCACAGCTAAGTTCTATAATAGTACGTAACGATAATAACAAACTTATTAGACGCACACGATGATAATCAAGTCCAAGCTTAGGATAGATCAACAAGTTAATTATATATAAACACATCGCTTCAGGTACACGTAATGTTACATCCTTCTGTGAAAGACGAGGATTAAATAATGAACATAAAGAGGATGATAAATGAACATACAACGATGATGACAAATATGGCGTTGGGTGGGAAACAAAGGAAGAGCATTTTTTTTTAAGACCAGGTAAAGAGGACTGCTGGGTACGGGCGGAATGATGCGCTACTTGGCGGTCCATTAAGGTATCTTTTACGCACATGAAGCGTAGCATTCTCCACATGCTCACCTTGACGCAAATGAGCGGTCAGGCCTTCTGTATTATAATGGAGATATATCATATCTCCATGGTATTATAGACTTGACAACCCCCTGCTGACGAGGGCCAACCTATTCAGCCATCTAGAGTACACACTTGGTCGATCTGCATGTGGTCTGAGCACTTACTCGATGTCGAAATCCAAAGACCATTAGTCGCCTCATGCGACAAGCTAGGCTCGCATGTTAAAAATAGAAAGAAAAAAACTAACGGGGAAGAAATCATTTTATTCACTCCTTGCCAAAGGATAACCTTTTATATTGCTTGACGGAAGAACTTAATTAAAACCAAAATACATTTGCACTTTTTAGCTCACCTGACCCGAAGGGTGAACTATTGTCATCACTTGGCGTCCGTTGTCCGTCCGTCCGTCGTCTGTCCGTAAACTTTTTAACACGTTAATTCCTCTGACACCATAAGTCCAATTGCAACCAAACTTGGTATGGTTGTTCATTAGCATTTTGTGCTTAGAACTGATGTGGGGATTTTTGATTCGTCGTAAAACATGGCCGCCGTGGCTAAAAATAGATCATAGGGGTAAAATGCAGTTTTTTGCAAATAACTCAAAAATGGCTACAGATATTAAAATTCTGGCATAGGTTTAAGTGATCAGCACCTCAAGATCTACCCACCCTGAAATTTTGAAGAAAATCCAACAACCCATGTAGGAGTTATGGCCCTTTTTGTGGATTTTTTGCAAATTTTGCACCTGTTTAGCTCAATATCTTGAACACTATACAAGATATTTGAGAAATTTAAATTGCATATTGTTAAGCATGTCAAGATCTACAAAATATGGAAAGATTCAATGTTGTAGGACCTTTCCTTTTAGGAGTTATTGCCCTTAGAACGTCAAAATTGAGCATTTTAACAGCATTTCCTCATTACATTGAAAACGTTGACTCCTCTGACACTTCAAGTCCAATTGGAACCAAACTTGGTATAGTTGTTTATTAGCATTAGGTGTATAGAACTGATGTGGGGATATTTGATTGGTCGTAAAACATGGCCGCTGTGGCTAAAAATAGATCATAGGGATAAATGGCAGTTTTTTTGCAAATAACTCAAAAACGGTGACAGATTTTAATTTTAAAATTTTGATAGGGAACAAAAGTGATCAGCACCTTTAGATCTACCTACCCTGAAAATCAAACAACCCATGTAGGAGTTATTGCCCTTTTTGTGGATATTTTGCAAATTTTGCACCTGTTTAGCTCAATATCTTGAAAACTATTCAAGATATTTGAGAAATTTAAATTGCATATTTTTAAGCACATCAAGATCTACAAAAAATGTAATAGCGTCAACGTTGTATGACCTTTCCTTTGAGGAGTTATTGCCCTTAGAGCGTCAGAAATGAGCTTTTAAAAAGCATTTCCTCATTACATTGAAAACTTTAACTCCTCTGACACTTCTAGTCCAATTGGAACCAAACTTGGTATTGTTATTTAATAGCATTAGGTGTAGAGAACTGATGTGGGGATTTTAGATTGGTTGTAAAACATGGCCGCTGTGGCTAAAAATAGAACATTGAGTTAAATTGCATTTTTTTGCTAATAACTCAAAAAGTGTGACAGGTTTTTGAATTTTGATTGAGAACAAAAGTGATCAGCACCTTAAGATCCAACATATTGTCAGATGACCCCCTTCTTAAACTTATGACCCTTTCAATGTCAAATAGATTTTGCCTAATAACCTTTACTTCAGGCACATATGTCAGGTGAGCGATTCAGGCTCCTGGGGGCCTCTTGTTTTACAAGAAAATGACTTGTGCGATGTACAATAAAAATTACTTGCTTGATACTTTTTGCAGATGAGAGAGATGGGGTGAAATATAGTTTCATTTTAGTCATGCGTTGTTTTTATACATAATCTTATATGTATAATTTGTATAAGACAACTATGAATGTGTCAATATAAATTTAAAACTGTTAAAACTCTTATGGCTCTTCATTTCCCAGGCATAGGTTAACGAAAACAGTAGAGACAATCGTTCCTTTCTTTCACTTCCATTTTTAAACCATAGGTTTAGATGCTATTAATTTAGAAAATATTCTACACCACAAATCTGTAACGGAACATATTCCTCCTTACTTCAAAGATAAAAGCATTCCCATAATCTCTTATTCCTACAGTTCCACCATTGCACCCAAGGTTTTCAACTATAAACAAGTGTTGCGAGATTTCCAAATCAATGACCTCAAAGCAAAACCTCCAGACTGCACCTGTGAAAAGTCCCCATGCATTCAAATATAGTTCCTCTTGCCACGTTATCACTGGTGACTTCAACATCGTGGAAAATGACTTACTTCGCGATGTTTTGGCTAAAGGACCTAAATATCGTGAGCCAAGACTAATCAACTGGAGCTATAATTTCAAAACTATTATGGATTCAGTTGAGGACTATGACAGAAAATGGGCCAAAAAAGAACAGGAGAAAGAATGTGACGTTTTGTCAGAATTGGTATAGGCTGTGAGGTCATTGGTTTTGAAAAGAATCAATTCTTTGAAAGGCTCAATGAGCACTAAGGAAACATCCATTTCAGCAACGCTGATGTTGCAAAAACATTGTCCACCTTACATGACAAATATGTTGTTGTACCTGCAGACAAAGCACCAAATAACATCATTTTTGTGTGCAAAAAACACTATATTAACTGTTTGACAGCTGAATTGGGGGTTGGTTGTACCAGCAATAGCACCACATGCACGGCTACAACACTGTCTAAGGAGGAAATCATTGACAATCACAAATCTGTCATTTCCTCCTTCGGCCTTTCTGTTGGTGGCAATAATGATGACATTCCATCCCTGTATTGGATTCCTAAATTACATAAAAATCCATACAAACAGCGCTTCATTGCAGGGTCATCCAAATGTACAACTAAGCCTCTTTCAGTTCTGTTGACTTCAATACTTGCGGCAATAAAATCCAGCCTCCAGAAACATTTCGATTGTTGTTATTCTAGAAATGGTGTCAATCAAATGTGGATCCTGAAGAATTCGAAAGAACTGATGGAGATTCTTAACTCTAAATCAGTTTCATCTTGTAACAGCATCAAAACATTCGATTTCTCCACACTTTACACTTCTATTCCACATGAACAACTCAAATCGCGATTGGCACAGCTGATTAAACGCAGCTTTTTCAAAAAGAATGGAAAACGCAGGTACAAATGTCTAATAGTCGATTATACCAAGACTAACTTTGTCATCAATGAGTCTAAGAAAAAGAACAAATTTACAGAAGACAAAATAATCGACATGCTTAACTTTCTTATTGACAATATATTAGTTCAGTGTTGTTGACGTGTTTTCAGCAAACAATTGGGATTCCAATGGGCACTAATTGTGCACCTTTGCTTGCTGATTTGTTTCTTCATTCATATGAAGCAGACTTCTTACAATCTCTTCTAGTCAAAAAACCGTACACTAGCTCTCTCTTTCAACCTTGCATTCCGTTATATTGATGATGTCCCTTCACTAAACAATTCTCGATTTGGTGACTTTTTCCATCTCTTATATCCCAAGGAGCTTGAGATAAAGGACACAACGGATTCTAGGAATTTTGCTTCATATTTAGATATACATCTCGAAATTGACTCCCAAGGAAGACTTTCAACAAGGCTATATGACAAACGTGATAACTTCAACTTTCCAATCGTCAACTTTCCCTTCTTGTGTAGCAACATTCCGTCCGCTCCAGCTTATGGAGCTTACGTATCTCAATTGATTCGTTACTCCGGAGCATGCGGGACTATCATCGATTTCCTTAGCAGAGCGACACGTCTGACGCAAAAATTGCTCACACAGGGTTATGTTGCTCCTCGGTTGCTGTCTCCACTCAAGAAATTTTACGGAAGACATCATGCACTTATAGGTCTACAAATATGGGATTTCGATCTCTCAAATGAGTGCAGATGTTGGTTTGTCATAGGGTTTTGTTTTGTCTTCCTTTACCGGATTTGACACTCTGAATGGACTATTGGCAACGCGACGGGTGTGCTATAGCAAGCAGGAACTGCTTACTCTTCCAGAGCACCTGAGTTCACTCTTGTTTCGACTGGAGTTCGCGTTGTTGATTTATTTTCAGTATTTTGTGTTTCCATGTTTTACATGTTGTCTATTTTTGTCCCGTTCTTGTTGGTGTTTACAGGTTTCGGACTTACAAAAGTAACCGACTTTAACCAGAAATTTGTAATGTCGCTCTCATTGCTTACAAGTTTGAGAAATATTATCAAGTTTTGTAGTCACGGGTGGCGAATAGGCCCGCAGCAGAGCCTAGCTTGTCGTAAGAGGCGACTAAGGGTCTTGGGATTCTGACGTCGGGTCAGTGCTCAGTCCACAGAGCGACCAAGTGTGTACCCTAGGTGGCTGAATAGGGTGGCCCTCGTCCGCGGGGGTTGTCAGGTCTATAATACGGAAACCCTGACCGCCGACCATAGTGGACCAACGTGTGTGGAGAGTGCCACGCTTCATGCACGTAAAAGACCCCTTTGTGGACCGCCAAGTAGTGCACCACATAGGCTAAATTTTCCGCCCCTACCCACCTCTCCCCTTTTTCCTGTGGTTCTTCAAAATTTACCGGTCCTTTGTGTCCCACCCCATCCCAATAATTCATTTATCATCATCATTTCATGTTCATTTTATCATTCTTTTCATGTTCATCGCCTGTAAATAACCTATATAGCGTTGCACGGGCGTAAAACACCAACTCACTCACTCACTCACTCAAGTTTTGTAAGTAAGTCGGATGGTACATGTATTCGGGAATTCATGTGTCTATCTGCTTGTCGACCGACATGTACATCTTAAGAGCATCTCCTTCAAACCGAAACAATAAAATTGGATAAATGTTTACACCAAGCAATGAAGTAAGTTTATCATATGGAAATATGCAGATAAAAACTGCATCTCTGTAATATAATTAGATTAAAGGGGATACTTGCCATGACTTTTTTTTCAATATAGAATCTTACATGAAACGATTTCATAAATATACTCAGTACAGTATTTTTTATCTAATACTCCTACTTTGTATGAATTGGCTGTATTAATTTTTTTTTGGTCATCAATTTCAATTTGATCGTGTAAAATAGCGAGACAAATTTACGATAAAAGACGGATTGGACGCTGTATCAAAAATAACTAGATGACGGAATACAAATGACAACAAAGTTCCAGACAATAAATTTTGCTACGCCTGACGCGCGTTTGGTCTATTCAAGACTCATCAGAGGCGCTCTACCAAAAATATTTGAAATGCCAAACACTATATGAATTTGAAGAGCATAGAACAATAAAACCAAAAATACAAAACTGGGGAAACAAATTATTACTAAGATGATCAACCTATGTCTGGGGTAGGAAGAACCTTGGGGTTTAGACAATTTTGAAATTTAAACAGATAATTTAAAGCTTTGATGTTTTCTCCAACTCAAAAGTGTTGGTGTCGGAGCGGGCTAACCTCGGGGAATTATTTATTTTGGTCGGATTTTCACTTGCAAAAAAAAATATGAATATCTTGGCTTCTACTGAAGGGATTTATTTCAAACTTGGTACACAGCTTTAGCCTGATGGAATGTACATTTCATTTACTTTCTATGTCAGTCGGTAATATACTTCCTGTTTTCCGAGCCGTCTTAGACTTATTTAAATGAACAATTTAAAAAAAAAAGTTTTTAGTTATCACAACGTAGTGACACGTAACTACACACACTTGTAATGCGCAGTACAGGGCCAACAAAACTGCATCATTACGTAATCTATCCGACCGTAATACATAAAACTTAGTAATACGTACTGAATCTTAACAAAAACGTCGCAAAACAGAAAATCCTGCCTAAACGGCTCGAAGGCAAAACGGACTTTTCGTAGTAAAAGCGTTTTATAAAACCTAGCATATCCCTGTTGCAACGTAGACCTTACACTGAGAAATAATGACATAAAATTACATAGATACGTGACGTTTTAAAACGTAGTAAAACCTAGACATCGAATCGTGGCAGTGTGACGGGGGCTTTAGCCTACAGGTAAACTACTGAGGTAAAAGTTTTTCATTAAAAATTTTTAAATAATGTCATAACTGTTTGTAGATTTTTTTCTTCATTCTCATATATACCTATATGCTTCTGCATAAATTCATAGGGCACCAGACCAGTTTTACTTGTTGAATTGCAGATATTCATTAATTACAGTTTTTCATATCAATCTTCCTTAGTACATGTAGATGTTACTCCTATAAAATAAGAGGTCTTGTTTTCATTACTCAATACTGCGATGGCAACAAGTCAAAAAATAGCACGCCTTCCAACCTGCAATGTTGTTGGAGTAATGTAGATGTCAGCAATTTTGCAGAACAAAATTTCCAATTTTCTATTTAGGGGACGACCATTTGATTCTGAGGGGGGGCTTGGTAGTTTCGGTCGATACAGATTATTTAATTTCAAAATTTTGCGGGCCAGAATATTTATTTTTCGTCGCTACGCGGCAAGAATGTTCATTTTTCTGCATACAATTGCTTAATTGAGCAAGGATCTTGGGACGGATTATTTTTTTCTTGCAAACAGAGGCCAGATTATTTTTTTCCAACTTTTTCCAGGCTAGAATATTTATTTACAAAAACTGCCAGGCCCCCCTCAAAATCAAATGGTTGTCCCCTTATTTGTATAATTTGACAGCATCGACCGGTGGTATTTTTTTTCGAAAGCCCAGAAAGGTCATTCGCGATTCGGAATTCGAGATTCAATATAATTATAACCAATCAGATTGCTAGTTTTATAATCCTGTACCAATCAAAATAGTTCTTTTAAACGTATTATCGAATTCGAAATACGAGATTCGAAATTCGAGATACGAAATACGAGATACGAGATTCAAAATTAGCGCTGATTTTCTACAACAAGCCCAAAATTGCTATATCATGCCAAAGCATCCCTATTACGTTTAGCGACTGCTTACTTTAATACTCGCTGTGTGAAAAGTCGTCCAGCTCATGACACACCACCACCAGAGTAAGCCACTCAAGTTACAGTTGAACAAGAGCCAAAAACCTTATCCCACTACTTGAAGGTTCTTCGGGAGACGCCAATTGGCAGGCCATTTCAATATTACTGCACATGGTTGATATCCTCGATGATGGGTTCGATTTTTTTTTGGTTTTTGGTCCTTTTTATTATATACGTTTTGGTTTTATACCTTTCAATGTTTTGATTTAAATGCTGCTGATAAGAGGTTACTCCTTGAAACATGCATATACAGAATCGCCAAATTACCCGTTAAAATAACACGTTTTGATATGTGTATTCTACGTGTGGAAATGCATTTTATCATGGAGTTGTGAAAGAAGGAGTGCCTACAAGAGGGACATCTAGCGTTCAGAGTGCGATACCGCTTTATTATTGATTAGTCGATAATTTTAACACCTCGACAGGATTCGTCTTTGATATCCAGCGTTATACAGAAAAAACTTTATCATTTTGAAGATAAAAATATTTTTTAAACATTTACCGTATCAGAGACATGTTTAAACCTCATGACCGTATTAAAAGAAGCGTTTTATGATCCAGGGGCCAGGTCATATCGCATGTCATTATTAGTTACAAGGAAATGGGGAGTTAGATTTCATAGAATTTGATTCAAATGATACAAATATAACTGATGAAGAATATGTTCCTGATAATAATATCCCTATAAGATTTAGTAAAGACAATGTCATCTCTAGTAGAGGCAAAGAATTAAATGAACTTTGTATTTACTCTGGTTTAAGAATTTTAAACGGTAGAACTTTGGGTGACTTCTCTGGTCAAATGACTTGTCATACCTCAAATGGGAGTAGTGTTGTAGACTATATTATTGCTTCTGAACAACTTCTGTCAAAAATATCTTTTTTTAGAGTTCATAAGCTAAATGGGGATTTATCTGACCATTGTCAGGTATCCACAATGATAAATGTAAATGTAAAACTCAATAATGATAAGGAAAAACTAATGAAGCTACCATCTCAATATATATGGAATGATAATTCAGCTCAACTTTTTGAAGAGGCACTAAACTCACCTGAAATAAAGTATAAAATTGATGAACTTAATGATAAAGACTATTCTGATAACACTGAGTTGATGGTCAGTGACCTGAATTCGATTTATAAAGAAGCAGCTGAAAAGTCCTTAAAAAGGAAAATAAGCAATAATAATAAACTTAATAGGAATAAAAAAGTAAATAAACAACCTCAATGGTACAATTTGAATTTATCTAATATGAAAAAAGGTTAAATGAAAAGGCATCATTATTAGAAAAGTTTCCAAGGGACCCAGTTATAAGAGGCTCCTTTTTTAGTTTTCTCAAAGTATACAGAAAAACAAGAAAAAGAGTCAGAAGAGAACACTACAAAAATATAATAGAACAACTTGACTCTCTTCATGAAAATAATCCACAAAAATATTGGTCTCTTTTACGTAGTCTTTCTGAGCATAAAAACTCTTTAGATGGATCAGAAATTAATGCTGAACTTTGGAAAAAATATTTCCAAGATCTCAACAGAGAGCCTTTAAACCCTCCTTTTAACATTGATAACTTACTTAATAATCTAGAAAAAGATAATATATTTACAGAACTAGACGCAACCATTAAAAATTCTGAAATTTCTAAAGCTATAAGCTCATTAAAAAATAAAAAGTCATGTGGTTTTGATCTCATTTCTAATGAAATGATTAAAAACAGCCAAACCATTCTTCTAAATTCATTAAATAAAACATTCAATACCATTCTTAGCACAAGTAAATATCCAAAAGAATGGTCAAGAGGATATATTGTTCCCATATTTAAAAGTGGAAGCAAAGATGATCCCTCAAATTACAGAGGAATCACTGTAGTTAGTAATCTTGGTAAATTGTTTGCAAAAATACTAAATAATAGATTAGAAAACTTTATGATATCTAGAAATATGATAAAGAAAGAACAAATAGGATTTTGTAAAGGTAAAAGAACTGTAGATCATATTTTTGTATTAAAAACCCTTATTGATAAATATACACAAGGAGAGAACAAACAGCTCTTTTCTTGCTTTGTAGATCTCAGAAAAGCCTTTGACACAGTCTGGCATAAAGGTTTATTTTATAAATTAAAAAAGATAGGAACAAGTGACCTTTTCTATAATATTATAAAGCAAATGTATGGTAATACTGAGCTATCAGTCAAAATAGACAAAAATAATGTTACTGACAGCTTCCAATCTAATATTGGAGTCAGACAAGGCGATAACTTGAGCCCCAACCTCTTTAAAATTTTCATAAATGACTTGCCAGAAATTTTTGAAACAGAATGTGATCCTGTTAATCTTAACAATATTAATTTAAACTGCTTACTCTATGCAGATGACCTTGTATTGGTATCAAAAACTGCAGAGGGGCTCCAAAACTCTATTAACAAATTAAATACCTATTGTAAGACATGGGGCCTAGAAGTAAATATCAAAAAGACAAAAACTATAGTTTTTAATAAAAGTGGGAAGACAGTTAAAAACACATTCTATTTAAACAATAATCACATTGAAAAGGGTAGGACATACAAGTATTTAGGACTCAATTTTTCAACCTGTGGATCCTTCACAGAAGCCAAGACTGACCTATACAACAGAGGCCTTAAAGCGCTCTATAAAATGACAAAATATTTTGAATCTAAGAGACCAAGCATAAAAACAATTATGCACTTATTTGATCACACTGTGAAACCAATTTTGTTATATGGTAGTGAGATATGGGGAAGTTTTATTGGTAATAAACTAAAAGAAGGTGATTATTGTTTTATTTCTAAAATATTTAATAACTTAAAACAGGAACATGTTCATTTAAAATTTTGCAAATATTTATTAGGGGCTGGAAAAAGGTCCACATCTTCAGCAGTGATGGGAGAATTGGGAAGGTATCCACTTTACACCAATATATTTACTTATATGTTTAAATACTTGCAACGTCTATGCTCTTCTAATGACATTTTACTAAAAAATGCATATGAAGAGTCAATAAATTTAGACAATGCAGGTAAAAACAGTTGGTACAGTTGTATGAACTCTATCATGAAATACTTAAATATTAATCTTAATATGTGCATTACTTCCAAGAGTAACATAAAATTATTAATTATTAACAAAGTAAAAACTATTTACAACAAAATCTGGAAAGACGATATATTCAATGATAATAAGAGTAGGTCTGGAAATAAATTGAGAACCTACAGATTATTTAAAAATATTTTCTCTTATGAACCATATTTAGACTACTTTGCTGAAGACAAAAGAAAACTATTTACAAAGTTCAGAATAAGTGCACACAGGTTAGAGATAGAAACAGGAAGATATAAAAATATCCCTGCAGAGAATAGAATTTGTGGGTTGTGTGATGCTGGAGTGGGAGATGAAATTCATTTTCTTCTCCAGTGTCCAAAACTTAGCAAAGAAAGATCTAAATTTCTACAGGAAATAAATAATATTAATAATAACTTTTGTAGATTGGATACCACTTCCCAATTCATCTGGCTATTGTCTTCTGAAGACCAAATAATTTTAAATAAACTTATTGATTTCTTACAATTAATTAACACTGAAAGAAATAAAATTCTTGACGCATGAATATTATTTAAATACACATACTATGTACCTTTTAAAGTACCAACTTGGGTCACTGTGCTAATTAAAATATTTTTCCCTTTTACTCTATACATTGATAATTCTCATTTTCATATGTTTTCACTCCCTTTGTTAATCTTAATTTTATCAATATATTGTACAATCATTCTTTATTTTATTTTAAGTTGTAGCAGCTCTACATGGGCGTCATAATTGACATAATAAAATTATTCTATTCTATTCTATTCCATGTTTTGATGGTCATACGACTTATCGTCAAAGCCGTCGCAACACAATCATTAGCGCGATCATATTATGTATGTCGGATGGTTCATGTATTTGAGAATTCATGTGTCTATCTGCTTGTAGACCGACATGTACATCTTAAGAGCATCTCCTTCAAACCGAAACAATAAAATTGGATAAATGTTTACACCAAGCAATGAAGTAAGTTTATCATATGGAAATATGCAGATAAAAACTGCATCTCTGTAATATAATTAGATTAAAGGGGATACTTGCCATGATTTTTTTTCAATATAGAATCTTACATGAAACGATTTAATAAATATACTCAGTACAGTATTTTTTTCTAATACTCCTATTTTGTATGAATTGGCTGAATTAAGTTTTTTTTGTCATCAATTTCAATTTGATCGTGTAAAATAGCGAGACAAATTTACGATAAAAGACGGATTGGATGCTGTATCAAAAATAACTAGATGACGGAATTTATTGTGGTCGGATTTTCACTTGCAAAAAAAAATTATGAATATAGGGATTTATTTCAAATTTGGTACACAGCTTTAGCCTGATGGAATGTACATTTCATTTACTTTCTATGTCAGTCGGTAATATACTTCCTGTTTTCCGAGCCGTCTTAGACTTATTTAAATGATCACTGAAAATGGCAATTTAAAAAAAAAAAATTTAATTATCACATCGTAGTGACACGTAACTACACATACTTGTAATGCGTAGTACAGACTTAGTAAAATCCGGCCAACAAAACTGCATCATTACGTAATCTATCCGACCGTAATACATAAAACCTAGTAATACGAACTGAATCTTAACAAAAACGTCGCAAAACATAGAAAACCCTACCTAAACGGCTCGAAGGCAAAACTGACTATTCGTAGTAAAAGCGTATTATAAAACCTAGCATATCCCTGTTGCAACGTAGACCTTACACTGAGAAATAATGACATAAAATTACATAGATACGTGACGTTTTTAAAAAAAAACGTAGTAAAACCTAGACATCGAATCGTGACAGTGTGACGGGGGCTTTAGCCTACAGGTAAACTACTGAGGTAAAAGTTTTTCATTAAAAATTTGTAAATACTGTCATAACTGTTTGTAGACTTTTTTCTTCATTCTCATATATACCTATATGCTTCTGCATAAATTCATAGGGCACCAGACCAGTTTTACTTGTTGAATTGCAGATAATCATTAATTACAGTTTTTCATATCAATCTTCCTTAGTACATGTAGATGTTACTCCTATAAAATAAGAGGTCTTGTTTTCATTACTCAATACTGCGATGGTAACAAGTCAAAAAATAGCACGCCTTCCAACGTGCAATGTTGTTGGAGTAATGTAGATGTCAGCAATTTTGCCGAACAAAATTTCCAATTTTCTATTTAGGGGACGACCATTTGATTCTGAGGGGGGGGGCTTGGTAGTTTCGGTCGATACAGATAATTTAATTTCAAAATTTTGCGGGCCAGAATATTCATTTTTCGCCTCTACGCGGCAAGAATATTCATTTTTCTGCATACAATTGCTTAATTGGACAAGGATCTTGGGACGGATTATTTTTTTCTTGCAAACAGAGGCCAGATTATTTTTTTCCAACTTTTTCCAGGCTCGAATATTTATTAACAAAAACTGCCAGGCCCCCCCCTCAAAATCAAATGGTTGTCCCCTTATTTGTATAATTTGACAGCATCGACCGGTGGTATTTTTTTCGAAAGCCCAGAAAGATCATTCGCGATTCGGAATTCGAGATTCAATATAATTATAACCAATCAGATTGCTAGTTTTATAATCCTGTATCAATCAAAATAGTTCTTTTAAACGTAATTATCGAAATTCGAAATACGAGATTCGAAATTCCAAATTCAATATACGAAATACGAGATACGAGATTCGAAATTAGCGCTGATTTTCTACAACAAGCCCAAAATTGCTATATCATGCCAAAGCATCCCTATTACGTTTAGCGACTGCTTACTTTAATACTCGCTGTGTGAAAAGTCGTCCAGCTCATGACACACCACCATCCATATAAAACTGTAACAACGGATTAAGCAAGCTCATTTATCGATAAGGAGACGATCATAACACACAATTCCGAACTATGTCTTACTTGTATACTCCGTATGTGAGTGATAAACTAGTATGGGAAAACATTTTAAAGAGAGAAGCTACGCAGCAAAAACATTTACAGACAGAAGAATTTAAACGTTCTCATGAAAAAGATCGTTTTGTCTTTCCAAGCTCCAAGCTCCCGGTAAAGGAATTTCGAATCAAACTGGTGACTCCCATAGCTGCAGTGGCCGAACAAGCAGAGTCAGAGTTAAGACATCAGAAACAGAACAATAAACCATTCATCAGACCTTTCAAAGAATAGGTGAAGGAAAAGAAGGAAGAAATATAAAAAATGACATAACACGAAAGGAAAACAACAGAATTATCAATATGTGAAACGGATTACATTGGCGACTTTAATTTCTAGGAGTGACATTGAAGTCCATATGTAAAGCAAGTGACATTGAAATGTTAAAGGTTGTGTCCATATGTGGATATTAACATATGCAAATTATTTTTAATAAAATGATTAAACATAAATTTGTTGTCATGTTTTCTTTCCTTTGATGGATGATAATATACATTAATGTTTCATTATGACCAATTTTTGTATTTTTATGGTTTGTGACACCGTTAGTATTTTAAGAGGATTTAAAATATAACTCTCTTTTATGTTACTTGAATTTTTACCTGTAGTTATGGTGTTTGTGGTTTAAGTATTTGTATCCGCCTTTCTGGCGTCATTAGATCGGAAAATTCCATTTAAAAAAACTAAAGTTACAAATTAAACAATTTAAATTATCTCCCCTTTTTACAAATATGCAAATTAGCTTTACCACAATGAGCACATTAAGAAGAAAATTCATCATATACTGCCGTTTAATTGTGGGCTGTGTTGCGTACACTTATTCCACATCTCTTTATTTTTTATATATACGAATCAATGCATTTGATAATTATAGTCACAGCCCGGTTGCCCTCCCGCCGATGCCCGCTCGAGGTTATCTAAATTTCCACAATTCCGGCCAAAAAAAACCCCAACAACTTCCTGTTTTTTTTTTTATAATTAATTACTGTTGATTAATAAGTTAATTAACGAGGGTATTTAGGTGCATATTATGGCATAAGGTTAATACATCTGTCTTGGCCGTGTATTAGAGGTCTTACTATAGTACGACATTCTAATAAAAAAATCCCTCCTCCGAGATCTCCCATAGAGCCCATGTTAAAAATTGTTCTAGTCTCATAGGGATGACTACTACTGTTGCGGTTTGTGGGTTATGCGTTAAATGTTTCTTGGTGCTGGTTTTTTTTTGTGTTTGTTAATCCGTCTCTCTCTTGGACTTTTAATTTGTAAATTTTCTTTTTATTGGAACCTCTTTTTTTCTCAGATTTAAAATATTTATTAGCAAAAACCACGCCATCTTCAAGTTAGAGGTCCTTAGAAATATTTCCCATTGAATCTAATTAGTTTGAGTTGTTCTGTTCTAAAAACTTCCCCTGTAGACTTTGAAAATTTATACAAATAAACAGCAGTCATTTCAGATCGTTGCATTTCCAATATAATAATACTTGTGATCATCATAACTCAGTGCCACCTCTGTAGAAGTCGTTAAATTTTGACAAATTTTGCGATGCATCGCAATTTCCGATCCTTTCGAAAACACAATTTAAGACTGGGAAGTACCGTAAGACCATCTTTCGAAACGTCGTTATCGTAAGATACCTTTTAAAACCTGGGGCCTGGCCCCTGGTATTAATAAAATATTTCTTATTAATTATATTGATAACTGTTTGATTGCTTCTAAATTGGACATAAATAAATCAAAGTTAGATATAAAAGTTTCCATGATATTAATACAAACATATAAGGTATGTTCTTAGTTCTATGAGCCGTCTTAAAAAAAAAAACTTTTGAAATAAAAATAATGATTAACAAAAAAACAAATATCAAAAAACGCCCGATCTTTAGTGTTCTTGTATTCATGTTCTTTTCAACATCGTTAATATATAAATCATTATAAAATGTGTTATAATCCTTCATAATGATGAAAGACATTAGGGTTAAGGTAAAGTTCGTTTTTAGATTAATTTATATTTATATTTTTCAAAAATTATCATCTAGCATGCAAGGAATAAATCTGTTTAAAAAAAAAAAAAAATTTTCAATTTTGTTATTGCATGCATTTCAATGTATATAATAAATATTATAATATTTTCTTTATTTAATATTTTTTCTTAAATAAAAGTCATTTTAAAATGTAAAGTAAATTCAAACACAGAGTCATCTTGTATATCTAAATGGTCAAAAACTCAGAATTTTAAATGGTCTAATCTGTCTAAAGAAAAACTTTTAGAATGCATGTCATAATAAATGAAATAATAGATTTTGAAACTATAAGTTTCTCACAAGATCGAAGTGGTATTAATTGCAGCTTCAGTGAGTGAGTGAGTGAGTTGGTGTTTTACGCCCGTGCAACGCTATATAGGTTATTTACAGGCGATGAACATGAAAAGGATGATAAAATGAACATGAAATGATGATGATAAATGAAATATGGAGATGGGGTGGGAAACAAAGGACCGGTAAATTTTGAAGAACCACAGGAAAAAGGGGAGAGGTGGGCAGGGGCGGAAAATTTAGCCCATGTGGTGCACTACTGGGCGGTCCACAAAGGGGTCTTTTACGTGCATGAAGCGTGGCACTCTCCACACACGTTGGCCCACTATGGTCGGCGGTCAGGGTTTCCGTATTATAGACCTGACAACCCCCGCGGACGAGGGCTACCCTATTCAGCCACCTAGGGTACACACTTGGTCGCTCTGTGGGCTGAGCACTGACCGACGTCAGAATCCCAAGACCCTTAGTCGCCTCTTACGACAAGCTAGGCTCTGCTGCGGGCCTATTCGCCACCCGGGCCCCGCACGGGAACTAATTTGTTAAGTCACCTAACAGGTCAATCATGTAAGGTTACAAAACAAAAGAAAAAGCACACTAAAAAGATAAAACAGAAATGGTCAGACACATCGGTACAAGACAAAAAAGATAAAACAGAAATGGTCAGACACATCAATACAAGACAAAATAAAAATCATTGAACCTCATTTCCAGTAAAAGAAGAAAAAATCCTTATGATAATGAATTAAAACAAAAGAAAAAAGCATATATGAAATCTTTATATGATAAACTTTCAAATACTATGAATAATAATCCTCAAGAATTTTGGAATATTTTAAAAGAAAAAGATATAAACTGTAATGAAAATGATAAGGATATTAAATATCTAATAAGTGACTTTGAGAAGATAGCTAAACATTTACAAGATCAAGGAAAATGTGAAAATATAAATCTGAATTTTAAACAGAAAATTGAAACCGAACTGAAAGACATAGAAGATTTAAATGAGAATAACAATACTGATAATTTTATAAGCATTAGAGAAATTAAAGAAATTATAAGAAAATTAAAAAAAGGGAAATGGACCAGACGGTATAATCAATGAAATTTTTATTCATAGTAGTGATATGTAACTGTAAAATCTATTGCTAAACTTTTTAATCTTATATTAAAAACTGGGCATTTTCCTGACCAGTGGAATGAATCGTACATTATATTATTACACAAAAGTGGTGATAAAATGGATCCCTCTAATTATAGGGGTATATCACTGATAAATTGTATAGCTAAGATATTCAGTGTTGTTCTAAATGAGAGATTGAAAACACTTATGAAAGATAAATATTCAAACACACAGTTTGGTTTCAGAGAAAATCATCGTACCTCAGACAGTCTTTTCATTTAAAAATCTTTAGTAAATAAATATATGCAAAAGAACAAAAAGAAATTATACTTATGCTTTGTAGATTTAAAAAAAACCTTCGACTCAGTCTGGAAAGAGGGATTACTTTATAAATGAGTAAGATTAGGAATTGGAAAAACAGGTATAACACTATTAAAAGTATGCTTTCAAATACAAATACTGCACTTAAAGTAGATGGACATCATTCAGATTATTTTAAGATAGATAGAGGGGCTAAACAGGGGGACTCTTCAAGTCCCACTTTATTTAACATGTTCATTAATGATCTAAGTAATAATTTTATTAAAATGACTCCAACCCTACTACTCATTGTCATTTGCAGATGACCTTATTATTTCTGAATCCAAAGAAGGTTTACAAAGTTTAGACAATTTTTACTTAAAAATACATGTATGTACTGTGAAAAATGGCAATTATCTCTAAATGTAAAAAAGACTGAATCCATGATAGTTCAAAGTAAGAGTACTTAATCAAATGCATTTCTTAGTTATGATGGTAATATGATTCAAAATGTACGTAAATACAAGTTTTTAGGATGTTTATTCAAGAACAATGGCAATCTGAAGCATTGCCTAGATGAACTTGCCAATAAGGCAAAGAAAGTGTTTTTTGCTCTAAAACAAAAGTCTATATCTTTTGGAAATTTTCCCGTTAGGGTTTTTAAAAATTTATTTGATAAACTAGTCAGACTTATTTTAACCTTCAATTCTGATATTGCATTCATGGATTATTATTTACCCTTCTATACAGCCAAAAAGAGAGCTCTACAAACAAACAAAGAAGCAGAAAACCTTTCTTTTATAGATAAAACTTCATTAGAGAAAGTGCATCTTAATTTTTGTAAATTTTTATTAGGAACAAAAAAATCCTCATCTAATATTGGTGTGCGGTCAGAGCTTGGTAGATATCCGTTAGAAAATTTCATTCATTCACAGTCTATTGTTTATCTGGCTCGACTTCATACTGATGATATAAATCCACTACTAGAAGAGGCATTTGAACTAACTAAGAGCTTAGATTCAAACAATATTTATTCTTCGTACACTTATGTAAAAAATATTTCTCCGAACCAAGAACTAGGAGAAAATATTATTAATTGTAAAACAATGAAAAATGTTAAAAACTTAAAATATAATATTAAAATAGAGATAAATGACAAGTTTATTCATTTATTCTCTGATAAAATTCAGAGTTTTGATGCAAATAATAAGCTCTTTCTTTATAAAGAACTAAACCCTACTTTAGGAGGAGAGGATTATTTGTCGGAATCTTTATTTTATTTGAGACAAATCTTTACTAAACTTAGAATTAGTTATCATAATCTGGAAATTGAGAGGGGAAAATATTTCAAAATTCCCCGCAATGACAGATTATGTAAAACTTGTAATATTCTTGAAGATGAAATGCATTTTCTTTTAAATTGTAATATAAATAAAAGAATCAGAGAAAACTTTTTTATTTTCTAAGAACAGATGATTTAAATTTTATTAATATGTCAGATGAAGATAAAATGGTCTATTTGCTTACTCCAACAAATCATAAACATATATGAATGTTTGGCTTCTTTATTAAACAGTCATTAGAACTGAGGGCAGAGGTCTCATAACTTGCTTTATGTTTATTTGTCGTATTTGATATATTTCATGTTTACATTTAAATATGATATGTATATGTTCTGTCACAAACTGTTTTTTGTATGTTTATTTGACAATTTTGTTATAAAATATCTTGTATCCAGTACCATTCCGCACAATACACATAGATATGGCCAGCAAGCTCTAAGTTTCTTCTTTCACAGCATTATTTCTCATGGTCAGGACATATCAGGAACCCCTTTTATAAACAGGTAAAACAGAACTGCTTTAATGTACAAAACATATAATTTTACACTTAAAGCTATCATAGCTCATACATTTTTTATCCGATTTTCGTGATTCTTTTATAGCCGGGAAAGGACTTTAATCCCCATGGTTTAAATTGATACACCTCAAGGAACTCAAGCCTAATCGCTCTATTGAAATCTGGAACAATAGAAGATGATCTCTGTAATCAGTCATATTAATACCTATATTATATTAATCATATTAATGTTAAATTGTGTTTGGTAGGAAAGTTTTTCCTTGAAGGAAAAAACTCCTACATTGAAGGAAAAAAAGTCCTACACTTAAGGAAAAAAACTCCTATAAACTCCTACTTCTCAATATCAAAGATATAAAAGTCAATTACTTAATCCAAATCTTCTTGCCTTTTAGAACTTAACACCTGTTTTTAAATGTAATGACTTTTCTTTTCATACCTGTTTACACATGTAGATAGCAGAAAAGAAGTAATTTTTTGTCATATTAAAATAGAAAGTAGAGTTCATGTTCTTCAATCTTTAATGTTTATTGTAATTAAGGGCAGGACATAAAAGACGATACTTTTCTTTGATATCTTCTGTGGAATTGAAAATACATGTATAACATGAAGAAAATATGGAAACAGCTTCTGCTCATATTTTATTCATGTGAAATTTCAATCCTTTCATAGATATGGGATATTAGAGAACACTTTTTCTCTAATTTTCGTCCGATTTATCAACCTCTCAACCAGTGTTGGAAAAATATTTCTCACCTCTAGAGAGAAAATTGTTCTCAGCGTAATTGCACGTGCAATTGATGAGCGACCTTTTGCAATCTCTTACCTGTAAACATTAGAGAAAAACCTTCTACAACTTAATTCTCGATGATTATGGAATTTCTAACATCTCGAGAAATTCCATAATCAACTTGATCGCGTTGTAGAAGCTATATGTTTCGGATATGAATATGTAATAAAAAATTTGGGGTGGGGGTATGGAATATTGGTACCCATTCTAAATGATCCCCAAAACTATGTATACAGATAGACACTTAATCAGTCCATGTAATCTAAAATTGCTGAAAAAAGAATTATTTTATGTCAAGTAACCAATTTAGAAAAGTCATTAAACAGTATTCTTTCCATAAGATGGACCTGATGTATGTACGAAATCTGAATAATCAGTAATATCAGATATATCTGAGGACAAACTATGAGGAATGGATTTGTAGCATCTATAAAAGCCATAAAAAAAACTTCATGAAGCATCACGGTCGTTATACTTGTCCTGCGACAACATGTTTTCTACCGATGTTTCTGCTCGTTTTCTCCCGATGTCCTAGATTTCTACCGATGTGATGATAAAAAAACAAACCTGGCAGACGATTTTTTCCAAACAATGATACCCAGCTATTATGGCACTTATAAACAAATTAGTTTAATTTACATTATTTTGTTTTAAGTATGTACATAAAATTACAGTATTGTTTATTTTTTCCAGCAAGAGACAATTTTCCTTTTTTCAGATAATCATGAATATCTGTTTTAAATTACCATTCACTGGGCTGAAAATTATGCTCCATGTTCTAAATAGTCGGACATTTTTAAAGACATATCAGTTTTCATTACAAATGGCGTATTTTTGATTTTTCGATCATTTAAAAAAAATGGTCCTGGTTTTCTAAAGATGTGTCCTGGCTTTCTATCGATGGTCCTGGCATTCTACCGATGTGATAATGTGATATATTAAATGACATTTCATGACAAATTGTAAAACTGTATATTTTATTGAACACATAATATTGACGATAAAAAGAAAGTGGAGGTTCATGAGCAAAAACTGGTTTGCGCACACCAAGAACACTTTTACAAAATTTAAATAAACGTGTATTTTCTCAAAAGCTGGCTTATCAGAAAATGATAGTATATCAACATTTGTTCACTTATATGAAATTTGTGAAGTGCTTTATATATAATGGGAAATAATCCTCCATATACCAGATTTCACTGTTCTATCTAGAAATGCTGTGGCTGAGACATGAATTTCTCGGGCTGAAATTGATCTGTACATATAAAAGAGTATGGCACGCCATTATAACCAAAACCATGGTAACTATAGGATACCTTAGATAACTTTGGGTTTACTGGCAGCTATCTGAGAGTTTTCAGAGCGAAACTCTTAATTACATCATGTATTGAGAGTTTTTTTCAGGTAACTGAGGGTTTCCTATCAGCTATCCCATGGATACCACAAAAACTCCTGCTATTAAGAGTTTTCCAAAATAATGTATTGGAAGCTGAGCTTTGTATTAGTTTTTGAGGAATTGATAGTTTTCAGCTTTACATTCATAAATTCTGCTTTCAAAAAGTTAAATAGCATGAACTTACAATATCTGTGAGTGAGTGAGTGAGTTGGTGTTTTACGCCCGTGCAACGCTAAATAGGCTATTTACAGGCGATGAACATGAAAAGGATGATAAAATTAATCTGAAATGAGGATGATAAATGAAACATGGCTTTGGGGTAGGAAACAAAGGAACTGCAATTTTTGAAGAACCACAGGAAAAAGGGAGGGGTGGGTAGGGACTGAAAATTTAGCCTATGTGGTGCACTACATGGCGGTCCACAAAGGGGTCTTTTACGTGCATGAAGCGTGGCACTCTCCTCCTCCGTTGGCCCACTATGGTCAGCCGTCAGATCTGACAACCCCTGCGGACGTGGGCAACCCTATTCAGCCACTTAGGGTACACACTTGGTCGCTCTGTGGGCTGAGCACTGACCCGACGTCAGAATCCCAATACCCTTAGTCGCCTCTCACAACAAGTTATGCTCTGCTGCGGGCCTATTCGCCGTCCGGGCCCCGCACGGGACTACAATATCTGTAGGTAGAAGGGGGTTTAATTAGGTATCTATGTGATAGCTGACAGCAAACCCCCAGTTACCAAGATAACTCTTAATACCTGATGTAATGGACCAATTCAGAAATTGTACGGCATTCTGGGATTGTGATTGTTCACGACGTCGCCGATTGGCTAAGGCAAATTTTACGAGTACGCTGCGACGTCGTTGATTGGTCAAGCTAGATTTTACGAGTACAGAAGTTGAATTTCTGAATAGGTCCATTGAGAGTTTCGTCGAGAAAACCCCCAGATAGCTGCCAGTAAACCCCCAGTTATCTGAGGTATCCTATAGATACCAAGGTTTTGGTTTAAATGGCGTTCCATACAACAGTATGATAAAGCTTTACTGTACAACACAAGCATTTACGGTGTATGTATGCCTTTTGAAACAACGATAATGTGTAGTTATATGAAATTAGATCATCGGTAGAAATCAAGGACTCATCTGTGGAAAACACAGTAAAGAACATACCTAATCGGTAGAAAACCGATTAGGTATGTAGAAAACCAGGACATATCAAATTTCTTAAACCTGTTAGTTATATGAAAAAGCAAATGACTCTTTTACAAATAAACGGTCATTTATTGTATATTCTCCCATAGGATGTATTCAAATGTTAAAAATAAGCGTTATTTTTCATATTTCTGAAAAACCAATCGGTAGAAAACAAGGATCATCGGTAGAAAACAAGCAGAAAAATCGGTAGAAAACATGTTGTCGCAGGACAAGTATAACGACCGTGAGCATTTAGTAAAAAAAATTATTTATATGCTAAAAGTACACTGATATAAAAATTAGTTTATCATATTAATAACAAGTATTTCCTTAAAAAACATGTAAACTAATACAGGTACTCTGTAGTATTTCATTATTTCAGTTTGTACTATACAAATTCTACAGGTATATTTTTCAAACAGGTAAAATTTTCATACAGGTAAATTTCTCTTTCCTAAAACAAGATAATCTTGTTTGTATAGCTGTTAATTTAACTGATCATAGAGATGAAGTTCCATTGTTGTAAAATTTCATCAGACAGATTAATCTCAAGTTTACCAGAATTCACCAGGGTCATTCAAACCAAGATCGGGGATTGTCAGACTTATTTGCTATAGGATTCTGTTTGTAATTTGAATGGTTACACCTATCTAGCTACCTGTTAACTGGTACCTGAGTCTGCAGTGACAATAACGATAAGGTGGCACGTGATGAGTAGGATAGTAAGATTTATAGGTTCTTACATAAGTTCTTCAACTTGGAAAAGACCGGCTGATCTTTCACGAGTGATAGAATTTTTCAGTCTTTTTGTGAGTGGAGCGCAGCGGAACGAGCCAAATGACCCCAAAAATTCTATCACGAGTGAAAAATCTTTGCTGATTTTTCAAGAACGCGTGTAAGTACCTATTTCTTCCGTAAAAATTAAACTTTTATATTCTGAAATCTTAGGTGGCTTCATTCTAAAAACCGAAAGTTTTTAATAACATTGCATTTCATTGGTCGACACCATCGATCAATATCAGTACCGGCGGTTATTATTGATTTATTGAACCAGTGTGAGATCGCTGCACGTGCTCGTATCTCAACCTGGTCATCAAACTCCTCACAGTTCCAGTTTCCGTCCGTAACGGTCCGTATGTACTAATCACTGCGCCAGGCTTTCCGGGCTTCTTTTCATTGACCTCTTTTTGACCCCTACTCTCTTAATTAAAAACCACTAGGAAAAACCCGCGAATTCGCGGCAAAATCAATCGTTGCATTGCTTTAAAAAATAAATGAAGACCACACAATAAAAGCATTGCATTTGCATGACCATACATGGTTGTGCTAATCTCAAATTAAAGGTTCTACGGCTGACTGATTGGTTTTTATAGTTGTGACTATAGGTTAAAGAGCCTCTGCAACGACTATTACCTATAAAGGTTAAGACGTGTGTTAGCTGCTCCATAGTATCCTTTGTTATCGATGGATGCGGGGCCTGTCTTCCACGGAGAGGTACTGGTCGGAATTCTGGAAGACTGGAGGTTCTACTGAATAACTTTTATAAGTTTTAGTTTATTATCTTTTATTGTTTTTTTAATACAAGCTCATACAAGAGGGACATCTAACGTTCTGACTGCGATACCACTTTATCATTGATTCTATATCATAACTCCATGACATGACTAAAAGTAAAAAAACACTGAATCGTGTAATAACTTAAAAATGTTTTTAATTTGAATTTTCAACTCAAAGTAAAATAATAAGCAATTGAACAAAAACTTTTTACACTATATCTCGATCCTTTATTAGCCTTTTCATTATATCAGATGAATTAATGTTATAAGATAGTATCCCTTTTTCAGACTCACAGTAAGGGCTATATGCAAAATGGAATTACACAATTATCCATTGGATGTACAGACGTGTCCTTTACATTTTGGAAGTTGTGAGTATCAATAGAAAAAAAAATGCATTTGGATTAAGGACAAACATACAACTACTTTTGTGATCAGACATAATATATTTGTTTTACTACACATTAAAATTGGCAAGTGGCGTTAAGCGTTCAAGATAAAACAAGTAGTCAATAGTAGTCATAGAGTACCATCAATTATTTTCTCTCAGGAGGATTGAAGACTAGCTACTCTATGCATGTCTGTAACGTCATATCCGCTTTCCGCTCATCCATCTTGAATCATTTTGACGTTACATCCGGTCAGGTGAAGACAAGTTAATTTGTAATGTAAATAAATTATCCGTATATATGTCCAGTAATTGGCCCTATGACTAAAGGATAAACTTGGAGTCAAATCAGAGGAGGTTGGACACTTTGCACACGGCACGCATATATCTTGTATAATATCAATTGAGTGGCCAATAGACAATCAGTCATAGTGGTTATCGAAGAGTTAACATCAAACTAAACTGCACGTGTATCCGACCGTCGGTCATAAAAAAATGATAACAAATTTTTAAAACAGATAATAAACGAAAAAGGGCTCTGCAAACTAAGATTTTAAAATTATATTTTTATATAAATATTTGAAAACGCTAATTTGGTTTTACATGTTTAAGTGATAGATCAACTTTATATAAGTTTCATAAGGTCCTCCGGATGAGGATATATTAATTCATTTATAAGTAATAAAGAGTTAACTACAATATATGGCATATTCGGGGTTCTTATCTTCTTTTTCGGACCTGTATACTAATGTGTTCATTATACAGGTCTATAATAAATTAATTGAATACTGTGGACCTACATTTAATTATTTTGAAAATTTGCCAGACCCCCTTAAAAATAAAACTTAAATAATATACATGTATTTATTTTAAAAAAGAATTCGAAGAATTCAAAAATAATCGCTCCTATATGTTTGATTTAAATATGCAAAATAGTCGAAAATTGACAATTTTTGTTGGTTGATTTCGAAACAAAATCGTGGGTTGCTTTTTTTGTCCTTTTTCAATTTAAAATCTGAACAGGAAAAAAAAAGAACTTAAAATGAAAAATTGATAGAAATTGAATCAGAAATTACCATATCTAGGTCCAGCTGTGTTTTATTTTATTATTTTATTTATAGTTTTTGTTCTGCATATACTAAAAAATAGGTAGAAAATTTCGCTATTTTTAACGAAAGGTACAGATGAACCTTAATTTTCATCCTATTGTTTCTCTTCTTCCTCCTTCATCCGCACCTCTTTATCCCCGAGCCAAACGGAGTTTGGGAGGGGATATAGCGTTTGGTTCGTTCGTTCGTTCGTACGTACGTAATGGTTTTTGTTTTGTCAATAACTTGGGAACTAAACATCATAGAAGGTTAATATTTGGTCAGTGGGTACATCTTTGATAATAATCAGCTTCGGTACCAAAATTAAGTGACCTTGACCTATATTTTCTGCATGAATGACTCAATTTAAAGTTTTGGTTTAGGTCCATATCTCAGCAACTGCAAGTGATAGAGAGATGATATTGGGTCAGTGGGTACATCTTCGATAGTAACCAGCATCCGTACCAAAGTTAAGTGATCTTGACCTATATTTTCCGCATGAATGACTCAGGTAAAAGTTTTGGTTAAGGTCCAAGTAGTAATCTGTGTCTCTCTAGACCACTTTGACCCCGATGACCCCGAGTTCATTCCCATAGGCTCCATGTTAAATCGAAGCTATTTTGTACTGAAATGCCCACCCTAGATTTCATACAGTAAAGTCGTGTGCAGTCATGCGGAAAGGCGACTCGTCCCTTCCTTTCGCCCCATTTTAGTTCGTCACCAGTTTCTATTATGTATTTTTAACTTAACCTCTATCTTTAACCCTAACCCTTACCCTAACCTTAACCACATCTAACCCTAACCCATCCTTACCCTAACCCTAACCATTTGTTTTGTTAGTTTTTCCCTATATGGAATGCTGTGTTGCGATACTCTCGTATGGCTTATTCTGTATTGGCCTTTTCTCTTTTGTCTTCGTCCTTGATGGACATTTGCCCTTTACGTACTATTGTATTGTAGCTCGTATTCTTGTGTTGTTGTATAGCTTTACCCTTTCTTGGCCTCCCTCCTCCTCCTCCTCCTCTTTTCCTTATGTTCCCTCCTCATTTCCTCATTTTCCTCTTCTTTTCCTCATTTTCCCTCCTCATTTCCTAATTTTTTCCTCCTCTTTTCCTCATTTTTCCCCATTTCTTCATTTTCCTCCTCTTTTCCTCATTTTCCCTTCCCCCTCTCCTCCTCCTCCTTCTCATTTTCTCTTGTCTACTTGTTTGTTCATGTATTGCTTCACTCTAATTGGTCCTATTCGTTTTTTTTTGTTTAGTTCGCCCTTTATGGGCTCTTTTTTTTGGCCTTTGTTATTGTATAGTTTGCTTTTATTTTCTTTAAGTTCTCAATAAAAAACTCGAAATAGGGTACAACTTTTATTAACATTCTATGGTACAAGTTTTATTTACATTCTATTTTACAAATTCAATATCCATAGGGTTTGGTGGTTAAATCGTTCATGATCACTCTTTTGTCAAATACAATTCTGTAGTCTTTCTTTTGTGAAACGGTTAGCAGTTTCTGATTGCATCTTTGGATCTTATATTCGTCTCTCACTGTCCTAATATCGTTTCTGTTAATGGTGACCATCTCCTTGATGGTGTCGTAGTTGATGTCTAAAGCGTTCTTGAAGTTGAGTGTTATTCCACGAACTTTGCACATAGTTCTGTTTCCTCCTTTCTCGGGAATGGCTAGTTTGTATGCATAGTTCTTTTGTCCTCCCGTAACAAACTCCGTAATAGCATCTGTTAAATCCCCTAAGTAGTCTCCCAGCTTAGGCCTCCATTCCCCTGGTTTCGATGTAAATAAGATGGAGTCCGTGTCGCAGTACAGTGTTCTTGGTCCCAAATTCTCCAGATAAGAATACAGTTTGAGTCTGGCCTGGACAGTAGTATAGGCTGCTATGACGACGTTCGTTTTCTTTGAGGTTTCGATGAATTCTTCTTTATATTTCCATCGTAATTCCACCATTTCATCGTTAACAAACTGGATCCCGGTGACTTCAATTTTATCGCTTGTTAACATGTCAAAGTATTTCTTTTGTTCTGTAATGTAGGTGGTCTGTTGCATGTTGTTTCGTTGTCCGAATTTCCCCCAAAATCTGTTCAACATCAGTTTGGCTAAATACCTGATGCCGGGGTTCTTATCTATTTTGTTAAAGTCTAACTGTATCCCTTCCTTTTCCTCGTAGTCTTTGATGTATTGCTGTTTATCCTCCTCAGATTGGCACCACTCTGGCCATCCACTAGTTTCTTGTTTCATTTTCAAGAATGTATTGATGTAGTCAGTGAAGAGTCCTCCAGACTTCCTTCCGGGATCCTTCTGTTCTACCTCTTCGAAATGCCATACTTCGTATATGTTTAAGATGGAATATCCCTTTTCCAAGGCCTTCTTTACTTCATCTGTCACCCAAGTTCCCGTTATAGCTCTATCTTTTTCAGTATGGTTACAAGGTTCTTGCTAGTAGGTTTCCGTACAGGTACGACACAGTGGGAACATCAGTTTGTTGTTGATCTTGCTGGGTAAAACAGGAATGTATAGGTTTCTGGGTGGTAGAACTTTACATTTCACCAATCCTTCGTACTCGTTGATGTCACCAAAGTTTTCCGTAATGATGATGGGATGTCCTTTGGGTACTTTTCCGGTCTTATTTACAAATGGATAGAGTGATGTCACGTCATAGTAGTTGATACTGTTTTCTTCCGCCTCTTTGTACAGAGTGAGGGCTCTGTTCGTCCACCATAAAAGGCTTCTCGTGGTTCTTTGGCTGGGATCATCTCTAAGGAGTTGACAAAGTCGCAAAATGTCGTATCATTTTTCAGCTCTCTCTCAAAGTCACATTCCCATTTCTCTATATAGTCATATCCCTCTTGCTGCAGATAAGTCTTCTTCTCTAAGGTCCGTTGATGTAGATCGTACATGGACATGTTATTTACGGTATTGGTGGTCTCTCTTGGGTCACATCTGGGACATCCGTTCCAGTAACAGCCGTGAAATTCATACACGGTTCCATCGTGGTATCCATCTACCCTGTAGGGACCAATCTGTTTCTCTCCTTCGTTTTTGGCGTGTTGGATCTGTATGTCTTTTATTGCGGATACGTACAGATGGGATACCTAACCTGTACAAAAGTGCACAAAAGTAAACCGAGAGCAAACATCTAGTTTACTTTTCTGGTTTGGTTTGGTTTGCTTGACCAAACAAAATAGCAAACCACAGTTTACTCATAACAAACCGTGGTTTGCTTTTTCTAGTTTGGTTTGGTTTGAAAGGCAAAGCAACTTTGACGCTGGTGTGGTTTGCTCTGACCAAACCAAACTAGGGCGCTGGTTTGGTTTACTCTTACTAAACCAATCTAAAATGATTGGTAAAATCTAAATCATATTAAATTCTTCAAGTAAAACGTATTTGTTTTACTAGAAAAATATCATAAAATGATATCGGACGTCGTATTACTTTGATTCTTTAAATCATATGCGCATGCTCATGGTTAGCAAACCAAACAAAACAAAACCAGGCCGCTGGTTTGGTTTGCTCTAAAAATAAAAAAAACTTGGGTGCTGGTCTGGTTTACTCATAAAATACCAATCTAATATGATGTTAAATGTTAAAATTAGAATTTGTAATTCGATTGGGACATTTAGTGAATAATATTTGTTCATGAAATGTAATAATTGTGAAATAGTTCGGACATTCTTTAGCATCGATTATATGAATCATCTGCGCATGCTTGCGGTTTGCTCAGAGCAAACCAAACCAAACTAGAGCGCTGGTTTGGTTTGCTTTTTAAAGTTTGGTTCGCTCTGACCAAACCAAACCAAACCAGCCGTCTGGTTTGCTTTTTGAGTAAACATTAAAGTAAACTTTGGTTTGCTAATCAAAGAACCTCCCAAAGAGCAAACTTACATCTTCGATTTTGAATGTACCCAAGACGACCTCGTAGAGTGCGATACGGGATACCAACCGGATTCTTATGGAACTTGTTTACATTGCAAAGCCAGTACCTGCGGAGCCATGGAACACCGACCTAACTTATGCGTGGTCCATAAGGTGTGCACCGTATGCATGGAGAAGGAAGTTACTGAAGAGAGTACCTGCGAGATCTGTGGACAGAATCAACTCATTTTTAGGGGACACAACGCCAACAACAACTGGTTATTTTCCGCCAAGAACGAGTACTCCACCGTTATTTGCCACAACTTTAAAGGATACCACTCTATCCCCGTTCTACAATACCTGTTTCATCATGGAATTCAACCCAAGATAATCCCCAACGGCGCCAAAACATGTCTGTAACGATTCCAAACTGCATCATACGGATGATAGATTCTCTCAACTTCCTTCCCACGGCCTTAGCCAAACTCCCGAAAATGTTTGGATTCGACAAACTCCACAAAGGATACTTCCCACACCTTTTTAATAGAAAGGAAAACCAGAACACCCGATTAGAAACTCTTCCAGAGATTCGTTACTACAACCCCGATGGAATGAAGGCGGAAGACCGAATAACATTCACGAAATGGTACGAAGACCACAGAAACGAGCCTTTTGACGTCCAAAAGGAACTCTTGAGGTACTGCATCACTGACGTAGACATACTGAGAAAAGCCTGTTTAACCTTTAGCCAACTGTTCATGGACACTTTAGAGGGTACTCCAATCGACCCCTTCCAAAACAGTATCACCATTGCCTCTGCCTGCAACCTGGTCTTTCGATCCAAGTTTCTACGGTGGAATACTATTGGCCTCATCCCGGCGCAAGGCTATCGACCAGAACACAAGCACTATATTAAAGCCATGAAATGGTTAAAATACGTATCCGCAATAAAAGACATACAGATCCAACACGCCAAGAACGAAGGAGAGAAACAGATTGGTCCCTACAGGGTAGATGGATACCACGATGAAACCGTGTATGAATTTCACGGATGTTACTTGAACGGGTGTTCCAGATGTTACCCAAGAGAGACCACCAATACCGTAAATAACATGTCCATGTACGATCTACATCAACGGACCTTAGAGAAGAAGACTTATCTGCAGCAAGAGGAATATGACTATATAGTGAAATGGGAAGAGAGAGCTGAAAAATGATACGACATTTTGCAACTTTGTCAACTTAGAACCACGCGAAGCCTTTTATGGTGGACAAACAGAGGCCTTCACTCTGTACAAAGAGGCGGAAGAAAACAGTATCAACTACTATGACGTGACATCACTCTATCCATTTGTGAACAAGACCGGAAAAGTACCAAAAGGACATCCCATCATCATTACGGAAAACTTTGGTGACATCAACGAGTACGAAGGATTGGTGAAATGTAAAGTTCTACCACCCAGAAACCTATACATTCCTGTTTTACCCAGCAAGATCAACAACAAACTGATGTTCCCACTGTGTCGTACATGTACGGAAACCTACTAGCAAGAACCTTGTAACCATACTGAAAATAAAGGTAATAACAAAACTACCGAACTTGAATGATCAATCTCATAGTCCAGAGAAAATGACAAAAACGAATCAGTCATACCGGAGAACTGGTGGATCGCAATGGTCCTGACTTGGTACAGGCATTTCAAACGAAATGGTGGGTTAAACCAGGTTTTATGGCGCCAAACCTCCCTCTTCCATTGCGATCTTAGGATCCGGTAATGACCATAGAACACAACATAGTTGTGAGACACAATAGGGATATTGAGGTGATCATCTCAGTACAAAACACCAGTCAAACACTAATTAAAACAATTAACTATCATATCTTTTAACTCGATTTTGAACTTTTCTACTAGTGGCTGATAACGAAGAAAGAATTTTTTTAGTGATCGTATGAGACGTATTTTCTTATAGCCCTGCTTCAAAAGTCGGTCACGAAGAAACCGGTGTCTGATAAAAAAATCTGTGAAATGTGTGCAAGCTCTGGCATATCGAATAAGTTGAGAAATATAAACACCGTATGCAGGAGAAGTAGGTATATTGCTCTGTAGATTAGGAAAATTAATAATTTGAAAATTAAAATCGTCTCGTTTATCGTAAATTTTTGTACTGAGATGACCACCTGGGTCAAATTCGAGGTGCAAATCCAAGAAAGACGTGAAGCAATTAGATTCGGTGGTCTCTTTAATCTCCAATTCCGGAGGATATATTGAAGGAATCCAACTACCAAATGAAGTGTTATTGATAGAAAGGACATCGTCAATATATCTGAATGTAAGATTAAATGATCTTGCCTCTTTCATCTTCTTGTTCTTTACGAGTCCCTGAAGAAATTCAGTCTCGTAAGAGTATAAAAACAAATCGGCGAGGAGAGGAGCACAGTAAGTGCCCATTGGAATGCCGATTTGTTGTTGAAAAATCTCTCCTCCGAAGGTGACAAATATGTTGTCAATGAGGAAATCAAGCATACTGCAAACTTGTTCCAGTGTGTAACAAATTTTATCTTTGAAAGATGTTTTGGAAAAGAATGTAGAATTATAACCCAAAACAACAAAATTCCTTGAGTTTGAAAAGGCTTTTTTCGAGAAGTTTTTTCAGGCGACATTTTAGTTTTTCGTGTGGCAAGGTAGTGTATAAAGTTGAAAAATCGAACGTTTTCAAAGAGTGAACCTCAGAAAATGATCTAGATTTAAAATGATCTAACAAATCTTTTGAGTTTTTCAAAATCCACATATGGTTAATTCCACTACGATTATAAATAGTGTCGCAGTATGCTTGTTGACCTTCTTTGACAGCAGACAAGATTTTAGTTAAATGAACGGACAGCTCTGTAGTTGAACATGATGAAGATCCAGCTATATACCTTTCTTTGTACGGATTTTTGAAAAAGATAGAGCTATAACGGGAACTTGTGTGGCAGATGAAGTGAAGAAAGCCTTGGAAAAGGGATATTCCATCTTAAACATCTACGAAGTATGGCATTTCGAAGAGGTAGAACAGAACGATCCCGGAAGGAAGTCTGGAAGACTCTTCACTACATCAATACATTCTTGAAAATGAAACAAGAAGCTGGTGGATGGCCAGAGTGGTGCCAATCTGAGGAGGATAAACAGCAATACATCAAGGACTACGAGGAAAAGGAAGGGATACAGTTAGACTATAACAAAATAGAAAAGAACCCCGGCATCAGGTATTTAGCCAAACTGATGTTGAACAGATTTTGGGGGAAATTCGGACAAAGAAACAACATGCAACAGACCACCTACATTACAGAACAAAAGAAATACTTTGACATGTTAACCAGCGATAAAATTGAAGTCACCGGGATCCAGTTTGTTCACGATGAAATGGTGGAATTACGATGGAAATATAAAGAAGAATTCATCGAAACTTCAAAGAAAACGAACGTCGTCATAGCAGCCTATACTTCTGCCCAGGCCAGACTTAAACTGTATTCTTATCTGGAGAATTTGGGACCAAGAACACTGTACTGCGACACGGACTCAATCGTATTTACATCGAAACCAGGAGAATGGAGGCCTAAGCTGGGAGACTACTTAGGGGATTTAACAGATGCTATTACGGAGTTTGTTACGGGAGGACCAAAGAACTATGCAAACTAGCCATTCCCGAGAAAGGAGGAAACAGAACTATGTACAAGTTCGTGGAATAAACACTCAACTTCAAGAACGCTTTAGACATCAACTACGACACCATCAAGGAGATTGTCACCATTAACAGAAACGATATTAGGACAGTGAGAGACGAATATAAGATCCAAAGAAGCAATCAGAAACTGCTAACCGTTTCACAAAAGAAAGACTGTAGAATTGTATTTGACAAAAGAGTGATCATGAACAATTTAACCACCAAACCCTAGGGATATTGAATTTGTAAAATAGAATGTAAATAAAACTTGTACTATAGAATGTTAATAAAAGTTGTACCCTATTTCGAGTTTTTTATTAAAATAAAAGCAAACTATACAATAACAAAGGCCAAAAAAAAGCCCATAAAAGGCGAACTAAACAAAAAAAAAACCGAAAAGAACCAATTAGAGTTGAGCCATGCATGAACAAAACAAGTACACAAGATAAATGAGAAGGAGGAGGAGGAAGACAGGGGGGAGGGAAAATGAGAAAAAGAGGAGGAAAATGAGGAAATGAGGAGGGAAAATGAGGAAATGAGGAGGGAAAATGAGGAAAAGAAGAGGAAAATGAGGAAATGAGGAGGGAACATGAGGAAAAGAGGAGGAGGAGGATGAGGAGGAGGAGGGAGGCCAAGAAAGGGTAAAGCTATACAACAACACCAACACAATAATACGTAAAGGGCAAACGTCCATCATGGACGAAGACAAAAGAGAAAAGGCCAATACAGAATTAGCCACAAGAGTATCGCAACACAGCAGTCCATATAGGTCAAAACTAACAAAACAAATGGTTAGGGTTAGGGTAAGGATTAGATAGGGTTAGAGTTAGATATGGATAAGGTTAGGGTAAGGGTTAGGGTTAAAGATAGAGGTTAAGTTAGAAATACATAATAAAAACTGGTGACAAACTAAAATGGGGCGAAAGGAAGGGACGAGTCGCCTTTCCGCATGACTGCACACGACTTTACTGTATAAAATCTAGGGTGGGTATTTCAGTACAAAAATAGCTTCGATTTAACATGGAGCCTATGGGAATGAACCCGGGGTCATCGGGGTCAAAGTGATCTAGAGAGACTACTAGTCCATATCTTAGCAACTGCAAGTGATAGAGAGATGATATTGGGTCAGTGGGTACATCTTGGATAGTAACCAGCATTTATCACAAAATTAATTGACCTTGACCTATATTTTCCGCATGAATGACTCAGGTTAAAGTTTTGGTTAAAGTCCGTATCTCAGCAACTTCAAGTGATAGAGATGGTATTGGGTCAGTGGGTACATCGTGGATGGTGACCAGCATCCGTGTCAAAATTATGTCACCTTGACCTATATTTTCCGCATGGATGTCTCGGGTTAAAGTTTTGGTTGAGGTCCATATCTCAGCAACTGCAAATGATAGAGAGATGGTATTGGGTCAGTGCGTACAGCGTGGATGGTAACCAGCATCTGTACCAAAATAAGGTCACCTTGACCTACATTTTCTGCACGAAGTTTTAGTTACGGTCCATATCTCAGCAACTGCAAGATGAAGATGGGGTCAGTGGGAACATCCTAGAAAGTAACCAACATCCGTACCAAAATTAGGTCATTTTATAACCTTCATTTTCCACATGAATAACTGGAGTTAAAGTTTTGGTTAATGTCCACATCTCAGCAACTTCAAGAGATGATATTGGGTCAGTGGGTACATCTTGGATAGTAATTAGTATCCATATTAAAATAAGTTCATGCATGAATGACTCAGGTTAAAGTTTTTGTTAAAGGTGCATATCTTGGCAATTCCAATTAGTGGAGGAATGATATTTGGAAAGTGGGTATATCTTGGATAGTAAACATCTGCTCCAGATTTAGGTCAGCTCCACTTACATTTAATGTAACGGGCGAGGGGATTAGCTGTCGTGTGCGACTGCTCCATTTCTTTATTCATTTAAAGTGGAAGCACAAAAAGAGGTTATATCAAAGGCAGACTGAGATATGTCCCGCTCTATAGAGAAGTTCTGAAAAATCGTGACATCAATTACATGTGTGCAGATGGACTTGGTACGAAACCCTCTCCACAAGAAAATTAAAGAAACGGCAAAACGATTAAATTTAATGTCGCATTCTATGTAGTGCATGCTTACTCCACGTCCTTCTAATTTCAATTGTCTATTTCACTTAAAAGGGTATCTAGATCCATAGTATAACTAAAATTAAAAGCGAAAAATGTACGTTTACACCTGACCAAAACTGTTAAGCGGATTAGTAATGTCACAGTGATCTTCTTGTTTACGAGCGTTGGCACAACCGTATAAAGGTCTTGTGATCATTATATTTTCAGCTTTCAAGAAAAGTACTGAAAGGCTGAGGGCTCGTGTAAACTTTAATGGACGTAGGACCAAGCAAAAAGACGATATTGCTGCGCCTCAGACCTGTCCAATATTTTACCAAATGGACTGTTTACGGCTTATATCCTTTACGTAATTTTCTAAAACAAAAATAAAAACATTTGATGGTCCTTGAAATAGCTAAATATTACACCGTCCATAGTTATCTTGACTCATCGACACCAAATCGACATTTTCCATGGAATGGATTTAATTTTTTATCTACGCAAGCTCTTTGGGGAATCATTTTTTCATATAAGAATAACATAGAGACAATGTCCAACTAAAGATACAAGCAAAAAACCGATGAACTTTCAGTTACAAGAGAAAATAATGAGATGTTGAATAACTGTACGCGACACAGCCCACATAACAAGCGGCAAACCACAATGGACAACCGCCAGCAGCCTTCAACGAGGCCAGTAGGCGCTGCTCGCGGTTCTGCCGGTTCTGCAATTGGCCCATGGTCTAATTCAAATGCATATTATTCAAATCCAGTCCTGAAGTAGTTACAAATAGACCCTTTCTTAAACATGGAACAGAAACATCAAAAAGACAAGTACAAACAAAATGTGACTTCACGAAATTGCCCCCCTTAATAAATGGATGTCGTGATAAAATAACATGGCCGTCGAGATTCAAGATGGCTGACAGGAAGTGGATAAGACGTCACAATCGTACGAAGAGAGACTTATCCTCAGTTCTCTTGAGATGGTGCTCTATTACCACTGTTAATCTTCAAGACCAATCCCGTAGTGTCAATTAAAGTGTATTTTAACTTTATATTACTTTATTATATAAAAACGATCTTAAAAATAGTCAACGCTTCTCTCACAAAACGGTAATGCATCGTAAATAAATACAACGTATTTAAAACGATGCTATACATTAAAAACTAATCAATAGGGTCTAGGAAATGTACGCAACATAACCAATTGATGTTAAATAATTTAAAGATTATAGATATTTCGGACATTCGTATGTCCTTCATCAGTATGATAAACAATTTTCAAACGCAATAACGTAATGACCTTACTTAAAACAGGTCATTCTAAACAAACTAGTCAAAATCGGGGCATGCTGAAATTCACTGGACAGGTAAATGATCATAAAAATAAGATCATATGTACATTGCACATAAATAGTGAGTAAGTTTGTGTTTAACGCCCGTGCAACGCCAAACAGGCCATCCACAGACGACGAACACGAAAAGGACAACAAAATGAACACGAAATGATGATGATAAATGAAATGTGGGGGTGGGGTGGGAAACAAAAGAACAGTAAATTTTTTGTAGTTGTCTGAAAACAGGGGAAATAATTTCAACATTATAAAAAAGGAGGGTATAAATTCCGGAACGATGACGGCTATAGCGTTTCCGGATCAATTAATTAGGTTAATTAGCAAACTGCAGACATAATTGCATATGTGCTAATTAAATTTTCAAAGGGCACAACCATCCCCTATTTTTGATATATAAAGCTTAGTTGTAACATTTGTTGTTAAGGCTGCAACCCGGCTAACATAAAAACGCTTCGTTATTTTAGTAGTATAGATAACTGGACACGATCATCTTTTCACTTCATTGAAATTTGAATACAATGAAAATAAACTTATTTTTACTAAAAAATCTTTCTTACTTTAAAACTCCGTACAGTTATAGAGTTGACTTAATTCTGTAGTGAACTTGTAGTAATTTCATGTAAACTTCCGCTAGTTTTCAACAGTTAGATAGAAACGGCTGTTGTTAAATTTTAATATAAAGAAATACGCGACAGACGCATTTATGCTTTTTTCTCAATCCGATAAAAATTATTTGAAAGCTCGTCTTTTCTGTCCTCAATTTAAGACACCTTGTTGGATATTTTACATTGTTCGTCCAGTTTTTGTCTCGCCTGCGAAGCAGAGCTGGACAAAGGTGTTACTTTACCGGCGGCAGCGGCGAATGCGGCGGCGTTAACTTTTTTGCACCTACGTATCTCAAGAATTAGGTCCTAGGTTAATGAAACTTGGTATGCATATGCCCCATGTAGCTTAGCACAGTTGCATCCCAATCTTTTGACCTTGACCTTGATTTTCCGATTGAGTGACTTTGACAATTTTCAATACATATATAATAGCAGTGTTAAGGTTTTATGAGCACCTCCATATTTCAAGAACTATAGGTCCTAGGTTGATGAAACTTGGTATGCATATGCCCTAGTAATTGCTTAGCACAGCTGCATCCCCATCTTTTGACCTTGGCCTTGATTTTCTGGTTTAGACCTTTTGATCTCAGAAACTGAAAATCCTTATAAATTCAAAATATTGTGGAAGTAAGAGTTCTGATGGTACTGGCAGGCGAGACATCCTTTAGTGTAAACTCTTGTTTACTTATATAATGACATTATTTTAAATGAAAGGTTTTTTTATAACCTTCGGGGTCTATGTATTATATAAGCAGATGATGAATTATCCATAAGTTTTTGATTGCAGTTGCTTACTCTGAGGATGACGTAATGTATTTATGGTACAACGGAAAACAGTCATCTGTTGCTAGAGCACCGGATATGCGCATGTCTCAGTTTGATTTGAGAGATCTTACACCACAGTCATCCTTTACATTTAAAAAGAATGGTAGGATTCTTACACATGATATTAATTTTATTCGTTACATTGCATTTTTTGTACACCTGAAAATAAATTGATAAATTTGAGATTGACCATCACAGTTCAGTAGATTTGTTGTTACCTTAACAAAAAATACTGAAAATCTCAATTTCGTACGAACTTAGTCCCGAACTTGCTAAAAATAAAAAAAACCACCCGAAGAAAGTACGATTATAATGCTGGCGTCACACTATCCCGATTTTGTCCCCGCCGATGGAAACAGGATTATGGATATTTTCAAAATCGGGACTGATCGTATTCAGATCGCGCTATTTGTATTACCATCTTTTTCCATCGAAGCACCTTCTTTTTGGGATAAACTTCGTGGTGCGTCCGAAATTTTTTAATGTAATATGTTCAAAGACTGTTTAAGGTTTGTGCGAAGGTCCTTCTTCGTGGTTTGTTCCTTAACCAATCGCACCTTATGATTACGTGTTGCAATCTAAGTGTCGTCGGTTTCATTATCTTACGATGGCGTCACGAATGAAACAGGAAGCTCTCCTATGGCGTCGCGAAGGCCTCACTTTGTAATCGCATATTTCATATCCGATTATCTTGCATTTCAAAGAGTACAAAAACGTTCATTTTGTTGAATTATTTGCCAACGTCCAATTTCTATCGGAAATTTTTTCGTTGGAACAGCGTAATTTACAAATAGAATTTTGCAGCTTTTCTTCTAAGAAATCAAATATTTTTCCAAACCAAAATTAGATTTTAGCTTAGTGTGACAACGGTTTTGGACGTTATTTGATTTTGCAAAATTATCAACTCTTTTAAGCTTAATACTTTACATAGTTATCTTATCAAACGGACTGTAAATAGTAAAAACTTTTTAATGTAGGTTTTCATTCAACTGAATAAGCAAGGATTATCCGTTATTAAATAGACCTTTTTGTAGATAATTTCTATTATCAAATATTTCTTGTAAAATTGATCCTATTGTTGCTAGATTTATTGTGTAATTTGATATAAGTAATTTGTTAATTAATTTAAACATATTTATTGTCGTAAAATTACAACACTGGATCGGATAAAAGTTGTCACAACCTACATTATCCTTTCCATATATTACAATATACATATTTTTAGTATTTACATACGTCAGCTATTTTATGAATATACAAGAAGGGATTTGGTTAAAACCATATCCATTGGTACTCGAGTTACATATATGTCACAGTTAGGCTCCTGAAACATGCATAATGCATTTATCATCATAGTAATACCTACCATACTAGAATGAAAGATAAGGTTGAAGGGATTCATTATTGTTATAAGCATCATTTGAACAAACCGTACCAATATGTTTTTATGAAACTTTCCAGTTAAAAAAAACAATATGGGAATTGAATGATTCTTTTGTAGATGGTCATTCGTCTGGAAGAACAGGTTACAGTTAATTTCGAAGCATACGATTGCTTAGTATCATTAGGTGCACCTACTACTGTTTTCTTTTTTGCATTGCAAACTGACAAAATGTATAGGACAGGCCACCCAGCTAAGCTCAAAAAGGTCTTGAAAGCCTTTTATAATTTTTGACATTTGGCTGCCTACGACTCTGTGGATCTGAAAAAGTCTAAATGACAAAAATCCCAGAAAGACCGGATTATCATCTGGATAAAAACAATCCTCGTTCAACGAGTCGTTGCTCAAAATTAATGTTAATTTTGGGAAATTTTAACTGTCTGTAGCACTTTAAACTTCGAAATTTTCAATGTAGTATATATGATACGGTATACTTTTCACAAATGTTATATATCAATAGGCCAAAGAGTGACTGAGCATCCACATTTTGCCTCCTTGTAACCTTAACTGTACAGGCATTTGACAACTTTTACCATTCAAACTTTGATTTAATAGAAAATCTATAAAACATGTTAAGTTTAAGCATTTTCTGTGTAATTTCAAATGCATTAAAATATATGAATGGTTGTCTTTTTTTTAAGCAGGCCAATATATTTGAATAGGGTGGGTATAAAACTTCTGGGCCGCACAAAAATACTCGGAGTTACCCCCCCAAACCTGTGGCGGATCCAGAAATTTTCCAACGGGGGGGGAGGGGCGCAATTATACGCCGGTCCTATGTCCGCCTTTGCAAACGTGGTCTGTAGTGTAGGGTATACCGGACAACAGAAATTTGTAGTAGTTAAATTATATCGTTGAGCCTCAAGTCAAAGTATTACTGATGTCTCTCAAACAGGTTGTGTACATGCACATGGAACGAAGAACGAATCGATCCAGCCATCTTGTTTTCATAGAATAACATCACGAGTTCAATGCCTTATTGATAATTTTAAAACAATTACACGTGAAATTATATCATTAAGATCGCAAAATGTTTGCATGGTTCATAAATACATAAGTAGAGAGTTGCCAAAACGATAAAACGATGAAAAAATTAACATATCTTGAAAAGTTCAATCTGTTTGTGTATATTGTGCTGCTGAGATAAAAATAGTTAGCGCAGTAATATAAGAAATTTAACTGCAGTAACAGCTATTATAGCGCGATAATGCACCGAATGGTGACTTTTCGGTATTTCTTTTTTAAATTGATCATTGATAGAATTTTACACAGACTCTAATTTATTCACAAACTGGCATTAAAAGCATTCCTCATGACGAACTATTTTACATCCTATTATGCAACATACGAATCGTTATGCAATCGACAACAGGGTGAATCTAAGTATACATCTAGAATAGATATTCGAGAATAGGTCTCTCGTATGATAAAGATCAATATCATGTAAAGAGAGAAGACAGTCAAATACAATGTATTATAAAACTTTGAAATAAATGGAGAAAAAGATAAAGAAGAAAAGAAAACGGAAAAGAAAAGAGGGAAAAGGGAGGAGTATGTGATCAAATTAAGTAAATCTCTTCGTCTGCTGCACTGCTGAAAAAAATTTTAAGTTGCTTTCTTCGTTAAATATTTCGCTACCAAAAAGCAAAATTTCAATATCGATAGTATCTATAAAATTTAATTTTCTTATCAATTCTGCACGATGACCAATATATAGGGGACATTCTAGAAAGAAATGAATAGAATCTTCTAAGATGTGTCCACATCGACAACTCGAATCATTAGTCAAATTAATTCTAAACAGGTCTGCATTTAAATTACTTGATCTATGTCTAAGTCTAGTGTGTAATATATTTAGTAATCGGTTGCCAGCAAAAAAGTAAGATGGAGGTTTAAATAAATTCTTTTCTTCGAGTAACATTTTCTTAAAAAGATCATATGATACAGTGTTTCTCAGTGGTTCTTGAAGATGATTCCAGCTTTGAATAGTTGACGGGAAGAAAGAGTTGCTGTATAACTGTAGCCGTTGTCGGGGTATTTGAAATTCGTTTTGGTTTCGTAAATTTCTAACGTTATCTCTACGGAAGGGTGACAAGCAATCAATCAGATATGTAGGACAGTTGTTGTGTTTTATCTTATGGAATAAATTAAGCTTTTTTTCTTTCTCTTCGAGATTGGAGAGTTTCCCAACCAGTTTCAAAGTATAAGGATTCAATATTTGCAAACTTTGGAAGACCGGTTATGATTCTTGCAGCTTCGTTATGTATATATTCTAATTTGTTTCTATCTTGAACTGAACATCCATCCCAAAGCTCACAAGAATATTCTAAAATTGGAAGGATAAAGGTAAAATAAATCTTTTCAAGATTTTGTCTACTCAAGCTAAATTTGAATTTTCGAAGAACAGCTAATCGTTTTGAAGCGCTGTCTATTATATTTTGTAAATGAATAGTCCATTTACAGTTAGAAGAAAATGTGACACCTAAGTGCTTATGATTCTCAACATTTTTTATACTCTCGTTGTTAAAAGTTATATTTAGATCATTTGCTCTTTGAGTTGAGAATACAACGCACTCTGTTTTGCTTGGATTGAAATTAACCAGCCATTTTTCAGACCAGAGTTGAATCTTATATAGATCAGAATTAAGGATAGCTTCTGTTTCATTTATACTGTTCGATGAACATAAAAGGGAAGTATCATCAGCAAAATTACGTATTTATAAATCACTCTCTCAAAAACCTTTCAAACGAAACTTAGCAAACTAATTGGTCTATAATTTGTTGGGTCCGATTTATCACCTTTTTTGAATAGGGGGATAACAATTGCTGATTTCCATATATCAGGGAATTTTCCGTGCAAAAGTGAGTAGTTAAAACTAATTTGTAAAGGTTTGAATACGCTAGCAGCTGTAAATTTCAACAAACGATGGCTCATACGATCTTCACCTACTGCTTTACCGAGAGTAAGACATTGTAGAACATCTTTAATTTCGTCTGATGTTATTAAATCAATGTCTAGTTCTTGGTCAGTACGCGCTTCAAATTCAGGGACATTTTTGTCTGCATTTTCAATGTCAGATATAGAGGTGAAAAAACAATTCAGGACATTACTTTTATCTTTATCAGATATTACCAGGTTTCCAGTAATATTTTCATTAAGAGGTGGAATAGAGCACGATTTGCTTCCATTACTTAGGAATTTTACTAGCTTCCAGTAAGATTTGGGGTTGTTCTTCTTACTGTCGTCAAGTAAGTCGTTTGCGTTAAGAAAGACTTGTTCTCGTGCGTATTTTATCATGTTATTAACTTTGTTTCTCTGCGCTTTAAATTTTTCGACAGCCAACGCAGTACATTTGTAATAAATTAAGGGGTCTAGTGTGAATGCATAAATATACCTGAATATAATATGCAGGCCTTCAGAGTCACCAGAGATCTGTGGAATACGTCTGTTCAGCTTGGTAGTTAGGTTAGTGACTGAACATCATCTCAGCTGTACATCACTTCCGGTATCCCCGAATAGGTAGAGAAGTTCCGAAGGAATTGATCATCTAATCCATTCATAACAATCCTCCCAGTCTTCAAGAACAGCACCCGTATCCATCCAGCTCACGCACACAAATAATTAAAAACAACAACAACACAAAACGAAACAGCACAAAGCACAACACATAAGACGCCACAATATTGTCAATAATCACAACATGTAACATATATACAATTAATCTGATTTTCTGGATGGTAGGTTATTAATTCAAGGAGTATAGCCTCATCGCATTCCCGGTGGTGATGGACGCGATCTCCTTAACTGTACAGTTGAAAATTACGGCAAGTTTCATGGCAATATCTTTAACAAGTAGTGGTGAGCTAGGAGTGTCTGTGGATGGTGAGATGTATGGCGCATCAGTTTCAAGTACAAGTTTAGTTAAATCCATCCCCCGAGAAGATCTTCAAAGTGCTTCGATTTACTAGTTTTTAGCATTAGGGGCGAAATTCCGAATTTACACTCTGGGAATGCTGACGACCATTTCTGGTAGACATCGATTGAATAGCTAAAACAATGGAAGTGGATCTTGTGATTCTTTTCCAAAATTCCATGAAGAACTTCAAAGCATGCCTTTTCAGTGGCACCGTCTCCTCTACAGTGTATCACAATCGGAAGAGATTTCTTAAGGTTCATCTGTACCTTTCGTTAAAAATAGTGAAATTTTCTACCTATTTTTTAGTATATGCAGAACAAAAACTACAAATAAAATTATAAAATAAAGCATAGCTGGACCTAGATATGATAATTTCCGATCCAATTTCTATCAATTTTTCATTTTAAGTTCCTTAAAAATAAAGATATCTTTTTTTTTCCTGTTCAGATTTTAAATTGAAAAAGGACAAAAAACTCCTATTGTGCCTCTTACATGAAACGAGGTGAACACTTTTAGTTAAATCCCTTATTGAAAGTTGCATGAAATTTGAGGCATCAAGAAAGGGTGAAAGTGATATTAGCCTTAAATCGGGTGTTTTTAAAAGCGGAGAAAAAAGAGATCTCTTAAATTAAGGATTTTTTCGGGATGAATTCATTAAGAAAAGGTAAGAATTTTTAATATCTAGGTCCAGCTACACTTTATATTTCAATTTTATGTGCAGTGTTGGCTGTGCATATACTTAAAATAGATTAGAAATAACGTCATGTTTTAAAGAAAGATACAGATGAACCTTAAGCGCCAATTTGACCTGTTTCTCGAAGTAGTGTAATTGCGACTTTAAATTGCATTTGTTAGATTGGTCTAGCCCGCATTCCCCTATAGGTACAACTCTCTGTGCATCTGCCAACCTCCCTAGGTCTTGTATCCAAGAATTTAATGTCCCATTCCTCTCCAACTTTACCATATTGGGATGTATTCCAAACGACATTCGAACTCTCTCGTCCTTACTGATTTCCGACCGCTTAAGACTACTGGGCCAATTCCTTGGAAAACAGTAGTTGGCGACAACAAACTTGATTGTATACTTCTCCTCACCGAAATCCCATTCGAATTTTGGCAAACCCCACTCATTTTTAGAATACATATCAAGATGGAAGTGCGTATCAACCATATCCACTACACTTTATTCTACCTTCCTAGTTTGAGTTAATGGTAATCTCATTTCAAAGTTTTTGATCTCTTTAGTGATGACATCTCTAGTTTCCAGCAGATCCAACAAACCAGTTAAAATGCGCCAGTGCAGGAGGAAATACGTGGGTATAGGTTGTACAAAATCGACACTCTCTGGGATTGGTTGTTCGTTCATCCTAGAATATAAGGTCAATGCCGGAGTATCACCTTCCTGGAATTTTGGTTCTGAATGTTTATCAAAGTGTACATTGTCCTCCACAAAAGAAGATAGTTGAGTGAGCGACTCGTACTTCAAACCTCTGCATAAATGATCAAAAAACCCATTCATGGGCTCTACCCAATGGAGATGAAGCGTATGGTTAAATTTGACATCATCTACTTTTTCAGGATGGTAATTGTTGACATGCCCAATTAAGATACTGTCGTGGCTGAACTGCAACTTACATTCCCAGCATGCTGTGTCCGGATAAACATACCATGGCAAATGGGTTCGAACAACATGGCGTCTTACATTAGTAAATTTCCCTGGGCATGATGGACATTTCCTTCCCTTCTTCTTCTTACTTGTGCTTCCTTTCACTCTATCTGTCTCCACTATTTCAATTATCTCTTCCACATAATCTGGCTCGAAATCATCAACATCCATACTGTAAACATAGATAAACCGTATTAATCAGACAAACACAAAATACAGACAACACATAATACATTCACAGACAACAAAAATACATTCAAATACAAATACAAAGACACAATATATTACAGTACCAATGACAAATACTGGTAATACAAGCAAAAATAACGTACAAATATGCATGCGTAGACAAAAGTACTAGCCACAATGACAAAGACAATGCGAATACACATAAAACAGCATATAAAAAACACAAAGAACAATGCATTATTTTACAACATATATACATAAACATGGACAGACAAAACATAACATTAAACAGTATACTGCTCCAGATAAGCCGGTCTCCGCCTAGTTCTAGTTGATCTGGAACTATACTGCGGCTGCTCTGGAACATCATAGTCTTCCTCGCTGTCATCGGTGATGTCGTAGATTAATGTCTCATCTCCCGACACATTTCGTTCAGCGTCTTCAAAACTGTTTATCACTCCACGGTCGGCATGGAGAGACATCAGCGGAGCTGACGTTCCCACCAAATTGACCGGGTCTACAACTGGGGTTTGTAATTCGTGGACATCAAGTAGCAGGGAATCCTCTTCGTCGGAGAAGGCAGATTCGTCTACTGAATTGTTAAAGACCCCATTCCTTGCTCGTTGGATCCACAGAGGTAACTCTCTGTCATGGCATCTTTTGAGCCGGTCGTGATGAACCCATGATTCCGACTTCCGATCTTTGATTTTATACAAAACTGGCGGTCTGGTTTTTACAATCACATATGGACATTTCCATGGAGTTTTCAATTTATTAGATTGGCCTACTTTCGCTGCAGAGTTCAATTTATAGACCACATCGCCAACACTGTATTCATTTTGATTAATTTTTAGATCATATGTCTTCTTCTGAATTCCTTGGGACGACTTAAGCTGATCTCTTGCTAAGTGATGTGCCTCATCCATTGCTTCTAACAAATCTCTTACGTACTCAGGCGTTTCATTACTCTGATTCTCAGTTCTGGGTGTACCTAAAAGGATGTCAAGAGGCTGGAAGACTTCTCTGCCTAGCATTAGAATATTAGGTGAAAACCCAGTCTGCGGGTTTGTCGTCGCTCTTATTGCTCCTGCTAGCTGTTGAAGATGTTGATCCCAGTTATTCAGCGATGAAATTATCCACCAATGTCTTAGCCACTACTTCTGATGTTTGATTTGGGATAGGGTAACATTCCAACCATTTGGTAAATTGTTCAATAACCATGAGGATATATTTGTTACCCTGACTGGTCAACGGAAGAGGGCCGAGGACATCCATGTGAATCCTCTCTAGTGGAAAACCAGCATGATATTGTTCTAATCTCACCTTCGGTTTTCTATTAGACTTCTTGTTTTTATTGCAAATGGCACATGTTTTGACATACATCTTACAATCATTCGCCATGTTGAACCATTTTGCTACTTGTTTTAACCGTTCCAGTGTCTTATACTGCCCAAAATGACCTGCATTTTTCACATCGTGACATGCATGTAGAACCTCTTCTTTAAGTTCTTTTGGTATAACAAGTAACAACCTTGGACCTAACAGATCCTCCCATCTGTAATATAAGATGCTGTTTTGTACGACTAGCTGGGACTTTAAATTCCAAAAGTGTCTATCAGCCTTACTACTTAATTGTAGTTCAATCTTGGACGGTTCATAGTTCATGGATAACCATCTTACTAAGGCCTGTATATCTAAATATTCTGCCTGTTTTGCTTTCAACTCTTCTTTGGAATAGGAAGGAAGCCATCGATCTTCTGTAACAATGTCATCTTCTACTACCCTTCGAATTGCTAATGGCACAACGAAGTCCACGTCATCTTAGAACGTGCCCCACTGTTTCTTAATACGGATACAAAATTGACAACCTCCACATGGCAGATCACATAACTCAACACCTAACCGATAAAAACGACATGGTGGGAGCTCGTCAGGAATTCGAGACAAACCGTCGGCATTGCCATGCTTTTTACCGGGCCGATGCTGTATAACCATGTTATATTGCGACAGCTCCTCAATCCATCTCGCCAACTGTCCCTCTATATTCTTGAAGTTTAGCAACCATGTTAAACTGTTATGGTCGGTTCTCACTATAAACTGACGCCCTAGCAAATAGTGACGGAAATGCCAGTGAAGCTGACGATCGCGAGAAGCTCTTTCCTTGTTGTACAATAATTGCGTTGACATGGCGTAAGTACTCGACTGGCAAAGCAGATCGTCTTTTCATTACCGTCTTGAATCTGAATTAATTCTGCGCCTATAGATGTCTGTGAGGCATCAGTGTCCAGTATGAACATGTCGTCTGGAGATGGATAATTCAAAGTAACAGCTTCAATCAATGCATCTTTCAGATTCCTGAACGCCTCTTCCTGCTCGTCCTTCCATTCAAAGTTAGACTTTGGACCCGTCAGTTGGTGCAATGGTCTGACCATCTCTGCAAAATTTTTGATGTGATCACGATGGTAATTCACGTATCCTATAAATGACTCTACATCTTTCTTTTTGTTTGGAACCGGCCAGTTCTTTTCAGCTTCTATGCTTTCGGGGTTGATGGATATACCAGAACTGTTTAAAATTTTTCCAAGAAATTTGACTTGTGTCTGCATAAGGAAGCACTTGCTTGGTTTTAGCTTCAAATTATACATTCTGAACCTCTCAAAAACTTTGACCAGATTTTCCAGATGACTATCAAAACTATCACCTAGGACGATGGCGTCATCCAGATACGCTAAACATTCGACCCAAGTCAAACCTTGAAGAACGAGTTGTACCACCCTATAGAATGTAGCAGGACTGTTACACAAGCCAAAAGGGAGTCGGGTATATTGAAAAAGACCATGCTTTGTAACAAAAGCAGTTTTGTGCTTATCTTTTTCGTCCAACTTTATCTGATAGTATCCAGAAGCCATATCTAAGGTTGACATGAATACACTACCCCTAAGTGTTTCAAGACAAGTCTTTATATTAGCGATAGGGAACGCGACTTTGACAGTCACATTATTGAGTTTGCGGAAATCTATGCAATAGCGCAACTTCCCGTCTTTTTTGCGAACAAGGACTGGCGGAGACGCCCACTCTGATGTAGAGGGTTCAATAAAATCTGCACTCAGAAATTGATCTAAATGCTCCTTTTCCTCATTTTCAAAACCAAGAGGGGTTCGTCTCATTTTCTGTCTTATAGGATGGGCATCACCAGTATCTATCTTGTGAGCCACGTCTCCTGTAAATATACCAATGTCCAAATCGTCTTTGGCAAAAATGCTTTCAAACTCAAGCAAAACATCAGCTAATCTGACCGCCTGGTTCAGGGTTATGTTTTCAGTGGAGTTCCTAAACAACTGACGTAGGTGAACTGGAAGTTTTTTCTCTAAATTCTGTAAATCTATCCCGTCCGTTTGCTCAGTTTTTAGTCTTCTGACTTCTACCTTTGGTTTTTCAGTTACTACATCTTCCAGTATTTCTGATACTGACATACCAGTGCCGATCTCATAACTGTTCTTTATTGTCTGGAAGTTTTCGGTAAGATTTTTGAATACCACCTTGAACTGTTTCTCTGCTGGACATAGGACATTCGGTACCAATAGACCCTTCAAATACTTAGTTGGCTGCATCACAACCTCAGTCTCTGGCTTCGTGTTCCACTCCAACTGCACTATTTTATTAGAACGCGGAGGGATCACTATTCTTTCTGCAGTTTTTACTCTATAAATTTTGATGTCCTGTCATTCATGGTTAGAGAGCAGAAATGATCGGGTGTTCTCGCCCTTGGGATCAATGGGATGGTCCGCCGGGTCGATCTATGCCCCTTGGCTCTCTAGGAAATCTAATCCTAAAATGAAGTCATCCTCAATGTCAGCAACTGCAATGTTCCATTTTTTAAAAGTCTTACCAATCTTGAATTTGTAGTTTACAGCAATATCTGCATTAATTTCAGCCGACTTTCCAACCCCTTTCAAAATGAATGGGTGTGTCAGCTTTGGCCTGGGGACAACTTGTTCAAACAAAGACCTCTTCAAAACTGTGACTTGTGCTGCAGTATCCACAACAGCTAATATTTCTTTGTTTTGTATTGAAACGGGTATATATAAAGTTTTTGCCTCTTGGCTGAAAATACTAGTTTTAAAAAGGTTGACTTTGATTTTTCCCTTTGGCCTCCCTGTATCTAATTGGTGGACTGAAGACCGGCCTACTTCTTCAGCCCCTGGAAGTTTAAATGTTGCCTATTACCCTCTGATGTAGGAGAACGTGATCTATTTCGCTGTGGTGACTGACTTCTTGGATTCGGGCAATCTGCTGCAAAATGACCAGCTTCTCCACAGTTGTAGCAATTGCCGTTCCTGCGTGGACTTCCTTGACGCAAAGGAGATCTTTGTCTATTCACCGACGTCTGTGCCTTCAACAATCCAAGTATCTGTAACAAGCTTGACTTGGTTTCTTTTAGATCTTCCTCAGTCTTTTTAAGTCTGGCATCAAGACTTTTAATATCCAGATCTATAGAGTTTTTCCGGTAAACCGCTCTCACACTTGCTGAAATCTCTGGATCTTCATTTAATGAATCAGAATCTACCATAGCTTCTTGGAAGGTAACCCGTTTTACTTCTGTCTTCTTTTGGCCCAATATAACTCTCTGGTTGGTAACTGCGCTCCTTACATACTGTAAAGCTTTATCAAGGTCTTCAGGGTCTTTATCTACTGCTACTAAAGCTGCTCTCTTATCTATGCAACCTTTCAAAAATGCATCTGTGGCAATGATCTGAATAAAATAATCAGGAGAGCCTGGATACCCATCAGTTGCAAGATCTTGAGTTCTTTCAGCATATTCTTCTAAAGACTCTTCTGGCATCTGCTTTAGTTCTGCAAGTTGTCGTCTAATAACACATGGTAGATCTTTCCTGCCAAACCGCTCCTCCAACTGTTTGCAAGTCGTTTGATAATCATTCTGTACTGTTGCAGATCTTGTTGTGAAGAACTTCAGTGCCCTGTCTCTTAAACATTCTACAAGCTTGTCTAGTTTATCTTCGTTACTCCAACCATACCTCTTAGCAATTCTCTCAAACTGAACAATATAGGGACGCCAATCCATCTTTCCATCATAGGTGTTTAGTCTATGTTGTGTTGGTCCATTAACGTTTGTCTCTTTTGTCTTTTGCTTATGTTCATCGGTAGTATCTCTGGAATCTCCTCCAAAATCTTTGGAAAACTGGCCAAAAGAAAAGCTGTCAACAAGGGGTTTCTGATCTTCACATTTCATCCTATTGATTTCTACTTCCCTGTCTTCTACCATTTAAAGCATATCTTCTTCCTTAGCCAAACACTCAGACTTTATTTTAGCAATCTCTTCTTTGTACCTCCTCTCTATTTCTTCCTTTTCCTTCCTGTGCTCATGTTCTCTATTCTTAAGTTGAACTTTAAAATCTAAAGTCGCTTCGTCTATTTTGTAAGCAAAGTCTGCTTTCATGGTATTTTTCTCTTTTTCAATTGTTGACACGTGTTCTTGCAAACCTTGTATTTCCACTACCATCTTTTTTATCTGTTCTTCAGTTATCATAGAAGCCCCTCTTTGGGGTGGCTGGTCTGCTTTGAAGATTATTTTACCTCGAGTCACTAATGGATCCCATATAGTATTGTATATATCGATCATTAACTTGAGATCTTCAATAGTTAGGTTGGAACCCTTTTCTTCTCTTCTCTTTATAATCTTCTCTGCTGTTTTGTCACCAATACCTTTGATTGTTTGTAGTTCATCTTTGGTGGCTGTATTTATGTTTACAGGTGTAGCCATTGTAAAATTTTATATTTACAAAAATTACAAAACAAAAATACAAACACACACACACAAAAAGTAGTATAGAGCGAATATTCACACTTGTATGTTGTACAAATTAGAAGCAAAAATGAATAAATGAATTTCAAAATTTATGAAAAAAAAACACAAAGAAACAAACTGTTATCTAGTACAATCAATGGAACTTGCACATCAGCATAACTGACACACAACTATAAAAATTACAAATCAATAATTTGCATATCAGCAGAACTGACACACAAATATTAATTTATATTACACACAAATTACAAAATTAATTTTGCGCATCAGCAGAACTGACGCACAAACTTATACAGAAAAATAAACTTGTTTATATATCAGCAGAACTGACATATAAAGGTTTACTACTAACTAATGTAACTAGAATACAATTATAAAAATACAAAATATTTACAATACCAACATAAAGTGCAATTACAACAAAACAAAACAAACTAGAAAAACTGTGAGCCGCAGTTCACAAATAAATACCCCCACCCCCCCCCCCCCAAAAAAAAAATAATCAGATAAAATTTCAAAATAGGAGATGCACATCTACATTATGTCACAAAGATTGTGTGTAAGTTTCATGAAAATCCATCAAAGGGTTTAGGAGGAGCTGCAGATAAGAGAAACCCCAAAATCATTCTGATCAAACTTTCAAATAGAAGGTGCACATCTATATTATGTTACAAAGATTGTGTAAAAGTTTCATGACAATCCATCAAGGGGTTTAGGAGGAGTTGTGGATAAGAGAAGGGTACCCCCATGTAGTCGAATGGCTAAGTCCATGTTTTGCAATGGGAAACCCATAAAATCATTCTGATCAAATTTTAAAATAGTAGATGCACATCTACATTTTTTCACAACAATTGTGTGTAAGTTTCATGAAAATCCATCAAGGGGTTTAGGAGGAGTTGCGGATAAGAGATAGGTACCCCCATGAAGTCGAATGGCTAAGTCCATGTTTTGCTATGGGAAACCCCAAAAATCATTCTGATCACATTTTAAAATAGTATGGGCACCCCCATGTAGTCGAATGGCTAAGTCCATGTTTTGCTATGGGAAATCCCAAAAATCATTTGATCAAATTTTAAAATAGTAGGTGCACATCTACATTATGTCACAAAGCTTGTGTTTAAGTTTCATGAAAATCCATCAAGGGGTTTAGGAGTTGCGGATAAGAGATGGGTACCCCCATGTAGTCGAATGGCTAAGTCCATGTTTTGCTATGGGAAACCCCAAAAATCGTTCTGATCAAATTTTAAAATAGTAGGTGCACCTCTACATTATATCACTAAGATTGTTTGTAAGTTTCATGAAAATCCATCAAGGGCTTTAGGAGGAGTTGCGGATAAGAGATTGATACCCCCATGTAGTCGAATGGCTAAGTCCATGTTTTGCTATGGGAAACCCCAAAAATCATTCTGATCAAATTTTAAAATAGTAAGTGCATATCTACATTATGTCACAAAGATTATGTGTAAGTTTCATGAAAATCCATCAAGGGGTTTAGGAGGAGTTGCGGATAAGAGATGGGTACCCTGAAGTGTAATGGAAGGACGGAAGGAAGGACGGACGAAAGGACGGACGGACGGACACCCCTATCACTATATACCCCCCACTTTTGAAGTGGGGGGTTTTGAAGTGGGGGGTATAAAAATCAAGTAAAAAAAAATGAAATACATACATGTACAGCAAAATATTCAGTTTATTAGCAAACAATATGATTATGACACACAAAACAACAAATTGCTCTATAATTTTGGCAAGTTCCTCTTGGAGTCAAGGTTGATATAAATGTTTTATTCTACACCACTGTTTTAAATTTTTATAATGATTATATAAATTCATGTACTTTACACCAGTTAAGAGGTTCAAATATTTATATGTTATCTATGTCATTAAATCATAATTGTTTGTCATGTCATTGCCCCTCGAGGGCCCTTAATTGGTCAATAAACTTGTATTCTTGTATTCTTGTATACTATATAAATACAATACAATTCAATGTTAGAAATTTATTATACAATAAATTACAAAATATTTATTGAAATGAAGTACAAAAAAAAAACAAGACCAGTTTTATGCAAAACTGAACCGATGTTGTAAAATAACCAAAAAAGAAAAATATCCGACAAAAATTTAGATAAGATTACAACAAAAACATCAGCAGGACTGACATCATAAGTTGTATTTTGCGCAAAGCTAAAATAATCTAAATTCTGTTTGACATCAACACTAATATCAGCCGGACTGACACATAGAATTGGACCAAACAGAAAAACAACGGCTTGATTTACACTGTCTAAATTTATACATGGGCAAAACACAACACAAGGGTATGGACAAGGGTGACAGTGTCATACGAAAGGGTTTAAAGGTCAAAGATCACACATGTACACTTATTCCAATGAATGAATGAAATTATAAATATGTAGCTAGTTGTCAATAAAACTCTTTGCATGGAGCCCAATTAATGTTCACTCATTAACTATTCTTTGGACTTGTTGTATCCAGATGATGAATAATATTGGATTTCCTTTTGCAATGTTTGTTTTTGACATCAATTAAAAGATATGTGTTGTATGATTTAAGTGACAGGTTCTCACAATTATACAAGTCAATGTATGTGGAAAAAGGGGGTTGCAATAATGGTTTGAGTTCAATATGACAAAATCTGTTAAGATTCAATCAAATTCCAAGCGAAATTGAATACTCGGTCACGCCATTAACAATCGCGGGAGGAAAGAAAAATATTTTTCTCTCGCGAAAAAAAAAATCAAATTTGGCGCGAACGAGTGTCAGATGAAAACACGATAATAATTGAGCCGTACCGAAACCTGACACCAATGTAATAAATTAAGGGGTCTAGTGTGAATGCATAATCTCCCGGATATAGCCGAAATCGTGCTGCTTGGGGGTAAAGCAATAACTAACTAACTAACTAAGTGAATGCATAAATATGCCTGAATATAATATGCAGGTCTTCAGAGTCACCAGAGATCTGTGGAATACGTCTGTTCAGCTTGGTAGTTAGGTTAGTGACTGAACATCATCTCAGCTGTACATCACTTCCGGTATCCCCGAATAGGTAGAGAAGTTCCGAAGGAATTGATCATCTAATCCATTCATAACACATTTTCTTTTCATTATTTTATGCAGTCTATCCCGAATTCTCATTTCTTTTCGTATATCTGAATTGAACCAAGGTTTATCATTTGGTTTTATCGTAACGTTTTTTGTTGGAATAAATTGTTTAGCTAATGAAAGAAACTTATTTGTAAATTTCTCAGTCATCGCATTTACATCCCTTTCGTCTCGTAGAAAAGACTCCCAATCAAATTGAGATATTTCAAGGTTAAGCTGATTAAAATCCGCATGCTTATAAAGCCATACCTCACGCTTATAATTCTTTTCTAAATTGAAAGGGACCTTTACAGTTACACTAGTAGCATTGTGATCACTCATAGTTCGATCAACTTTTGATACCAGTGAAACACATATTTCACATTCATCCGAGTGTAAAATGGGATCGAGTAAATTATTGAATCGAGTTGGTTCGGTAATACAATTTTGAAGATAAAAATTTCTCATCAATACATTTAGACAATGGTCAGTCTCAACAAGTAAGTTGAAATTGAGATCACCTGTGACAATTACTCGATTTGTTATATAAAGTGCCCTTTCTATTGATGCGTGAAAACACTCCCAAAACGGATTAACAGAAGCCGGAGGTCTATACACCGCACAAATTAGGAGTGGATAGTTATTTAACGAGATTTCTACCCATATCGTTTCAGTGTTACCCATTTCTAGGTCTTGTCTGCGCGTTACATGCAGGTCTTCGGATACATAAACTAGAACACCGCCACCAAAGCAGTCACGATCTTTACAAATTGGAAGACTAAAGCCGGGTATAACCAAATCGTCATTTTTGACATTTTCGTCTAAATGAGTTTCAGTTATACATATGACCAACGAACCATCACAAATAGTTTCTAAATAATTTATTTTGTTTCGCACACTTCTTGCATTCCAATGAAATATGGAAAGTTCGCCATTGTTAATGGCGTGAGTCTGGTCCTGGATTTGTTTCAATATCATTGCTCATGACTAATAATTGCAAAAGAAGAAGGGTAAACGATATGTTTTGAGAGACACATATACACATTGTACTTTTAGTAGAAATTGAAATAAGTGCCATGGCGGTCGAGTTTGGCCAAGGCTCCAGGCTGATATTTACGACAACGGAATGCTTAGCTTTGCTCACACTTCATTATCTGTTCGTGGGCTCTTTGATGGTAATAAGATTTTCGAAGCTTTCTAGTTCTACAGTTTATTATATACATTTAATAGCGGCAGTCACAAACATATTTTTCAATGAGGTTAAACAAAGTACAGAATGAATTTGAATTAATCTGTAAAATCTTGAAATTCACAAAACATATGTCACTGCTTCTGTTTATAAAAATTATGAATAAAAAATAACTATTACGACGCCATAAGTTTTCAGTTATCCAAGACTTAACAACTATCACTTTAACACCTCTGAGGAACTCATCACGGCAATACTTCCTGTGTAGGCAAGATATTCCGTATTCACATTAACATTAACATCAACATCTAGAACTGCATGAATACCATTTGGCTAACAACATCAGTTCCAAAACACCAATACATCTCACAACACTAGAACTGGCTATACCTGCGTAGGCTACAGCTAACAGTCCACTTAGAACATTATCCAATTCACAAACAACACGAGAACTGGCTATACCTTTGAAGGCTACAGCTGAATCAGTCAATTCTGACAGTTCATAAAAGCATCACTACTTCATAATATTAAACCACAAAATTATTCCTCATAATACTCTATCACTAATCTAAAATCCTCAAAACATCAACCTCTAACAATCTCTAGAGTAAAAATTACCCATAACTGAAAACCTAAGGGTCTTATATAGTAACCAGCACCAACTATCAATTAACATACCAATTAGCATATTTGACCTATATTGAACACCAAACTAGCACCAAATCAGCACCAAAAACCTATTTATCAAATTATAATGACAAGTATGACAGTTAGCATCCTCTGAACTTAACCACAAATGAAACATGATATCCCTGCACCTTTTCCTCTCAACAAAACAACACTGATAAAGATTATATAATGCGATACATATGACTAAAACTATAAATCTAGCAAAATGATTACAATAATATAAAACAAAAACTAATCATGAAAAATACACCTTGACATAAGATACAGTGCCGCCTTCTGTGCAGTTAATAAGAGAATCAATATTAGATACAGGGTTAAATTTGGTATATACATTTTAAGTTTTCGTATAACGGGTAGAATAACCCTATTGCCATCCTGTGTCCAACTGTATCATTACCCATTGTCAAACAATGGGATCAGATAGAAAAAAGACAGAAAATGGCAATAGGATTTTGCAGCAGTTAATTCGTTAGAGATTACAAAATGTTGATCACAAAAGATATCATAAAAGAAACACATCAAAACAAACACAATATAGAAAAGACAAATACAAAACACAAGGAACATGGTTATCACATTCAATGGAATGAGTGTCAATTCTCATTTATCAAGGTGTACTTTTAACTGGGGTCATTTAAATAACTAGGTCAGACGGGAAAAACACCGTGTGTTGGATTTATAGTGTTGAAAATGTTGGATTTATAGTGTTTTACAATTAATTGATTGTTTATAACATGAAATATTTTCATAAACTTTTAGTTTATAATAAGGACTTGGAAAGAAAATTGTATTAATTAAAGCGTATGTATTACAACCGAGACAAGTTTGCTTGTGTGGATTAATAAATCGCGTGTGATGACCATGACTCCATGTTATTAAACAATAGAAAACAAATAATAAGTGAATAAACAAACAGACAAATGTGACATGTAAGATAAATATGACATTAAACAAATCCATATACATTGGAATACTTTAATTAGTGTTTGGATTTAATTGAAACAGAGAAACGACTCAGGTAAGTTGTTGATATTGAGTAAACAAATATTGACTATAAATAGAATCGCACATGTCACATTACTTAAAGGTAAACAAATTCATTCATGATAACAGAGAAAAGTTTATTGACAAATATTATGATTCAATTCTCTGGATACTCTTGGCCAGTTTCATACATCAGTGCATGGATGTCATCAAAACTATAAATCAGAGTCTTTCCCCATTGCAAAGAGTCTCCCATTATAGGTCCAACGAGAATCGATTTTCTTTTAAGAAAGTTAAGTTCATTCATGATTTGCTGTCGCCTATATGTCAGATTTTCAGAAATGAAGATCCTATGTGGGTTTCTTTCATCTTTTTCTTTGCAGAGAAGACAGCGTTTCTACTTCTGTAGGAATTGAATCTTGCTATTACTTGGACTTTACCGTTTTTCACTTTTCCAATGGGATGTGTTCGACCTAACTCATTAAGTGTTATTGGAACGCCAAGATTTTGGTTGCATATATCTAACACAATGCTATCTGTGTCAATTTTTCTTATGTTTTTTGCGTCAGGACATGGGATGTTGTGGAATCTCAACGAGGTTCTTCTCGAGTATTGTTCTTGCTCGTCAAGCCTGTTGTCTAAGTCAGTAAGTTGTTCTTGTAACACTTTGTTAGACTCTTTTAAATTCTGGTTTATTTGATTCTGACCAGTAAGCTTGTGCTCCAGCTCATTTACCACCTTAACTTGCTTTTGTATAATTACATTTTGAGTGTGAAGAAGTTCATCTTGTTTTTTATTTTTTTCCTGCATAGGTTTAATATGATCATTAAACATCTTGTCAAATTTCTCTTCAAATTTTGACCATAATTCTTCTGTTATTTTAGGGGTCAGTTTGTCAAGGAACTTATCATTCTGTAACACAGCACATACAAGGTCAGTTATATTAAAGGTTTCAGTAGATCTTTTTGGAGAAATGGTTCCAACCTTATCATCAGTGCCAGTTTGGTCTAGGTTATCAACAGAGTAACTTAGTCTGCGTGGTTTTGTGAGGCGGCACTGTTGCATTTGTGAAGCAGGGAGGTCATCTGGGCTAAAGGGTTGTTTACGTTTGGTGCTTTCAACTTGATTTTCTTTATGAGTTCCATCGTTAATGTTCAAAACATCTTTTGTCATGGACGTCGCCATCTTGATATTGTAAACAAAAATTGGCTGATTGTTCAAACTTTAAACTGTCACTAGTGATTGTCTTGTCCGCAGAAATTTTATAATATTCAGATAGTTTAGTTACTAAGATACGTCTATAACGCAGAAGTTACATGTCCATAAGTTGGATAATGAGAAAAAGACACTTTTGCAGGAGCTTTCTTTAGTCGACGATTTCCGCTGACGTATTTTCTATTTCCAATTTGTTGTTAAGTATTTGTATTTGCTTAACCTCTTTGAGGTTTTTATCATGCAATAAAGTTAAGGGTAAGGCAGTTGGATTTCAACGGGCTAAGTGTACGGGTGTCGTACTGATTTCTATATTTTACGGATTTCGTATTGAATACTGCATTGGACTTTCCGAGAGTTTATTATATTGGAACCCGAGGTGCACATAATTATTGGACTATCTGATTGAACAGTTGTGTTGCTATTGTGTATTATTATTTACTGCTCTCAAAATTCTAATAGATATTTCGGACTTTATCTCGTATTTATTGAACTTTTGTGTATACTGTTCCCATTTACATATAACACGAGGCGCGTCCAACCTCTGTTATATATTTGGCAGAGAACCCGGGCAGTCGCATATACCATCATAAGACGGCTGCAACACAAGACTCCGGTAGAGATCAAGATCTTAGATTCTTGAGGATGGACGTCACTCAAGGAAATATGAAACAGTATCGACAGAATATGCCTTAACAAAGACCTAAAACTCCAAAATGTTACCGTTGTGGATCCGAATCGCATCTAATTAAAGCTTGTATTTCAACAAAACCTAGGATCAAGTCCGTGAAGAAAATAAACAGGGACAATGAAAGACTCAAACTTTTTCCACAACGAAAAACATGCGAAAATCTTCCGTTTCATTCTTCAGACGATTTGGAATTTTATAAAATGAATAAATCTCCGTATGTTTTTAATGTTCAACAGAAAACTATTTGCACGGCATTTCGTGAATCAGTGGAGGAAAATCGAAAGCTAAATACCTTATTCGAAGGATTTAAAAGAGGAGCACAGATTAGAGCGTCAGTGCAAGACGAAATGATACAGGGTCTAGAAAAGGAAAACCAAACTCTAAAGTCGCAATTTTAAAAACCGCTGTCTAAGAACAAAAGCCTTATGAAATCATTGGACGAAAAAGACCAAGAATGTTGTAAACTCCGTCAACAGCAGGAAAAACTTATTTGCTCTCAGAATGATGCACATAAAGAGTGTCAAGAAAGATGGGGAAAAGCTGCTAAACAAAATGAACACGTTGAAAGACAATGCAAAAATGTATGTACGGAAAAAGAAAACCGTGAACTAAAAAATGAAATTTCCGATATGAAACTTCGCATGGAAGGAATGGCTGCTCAAATTGCGCTTTCATGGGATGTAAGGGACGAAATTCAAAAAATGCGGAAAAATGACAGAGAACAAACAAACAAATTCGATAAAAAGGAAGAGGAACTACAACATCAAGTCAAAAGTTTGACCGCACGCTGTAAGGAATTGGAAGCCATAAAATTAAATTCAGATCATTCCACACCGAATCAATTTCAAGGAAATAATCATGTACATCCGTGTAATATTCCGAATCAGCAAACAGATCTTTCTGCACCAAATCAATTTCAAGGATTTAATCATGTATATCCGTTAAATATTCCGAATTATCAACAGGCTAACTGGGGTGGCAATTCATATATAAATAGAGTGCGGAGAGGAAATGGAAACGTGGCAACAGAGCTAGAGGAAATAGAAACTTTCGCGATCGTCGATAATTATTCGACTCTTGGGAGAGAGTCTTTTTCGATGAAGAGAGGAATCTGTGACAACGGTTTTGGACGTTATTTGATTTTGCAACATTATCAACTCTTTTAAGCTTAATATTTTACATAAAGTTGGTATCTTATCAAACGGACTGTAAATAGTAAAAACTTTTTAATGTAGGTTTTCATTCAACTAATATCCGTTATTAAATAGACCTTTTTGTAGATAATTTCTATTATCAAATATTTCTTGTATAGTTATGTTTTATTGTGATTTTAATTGATCCTATCGTTGCTAAATTAATTATTGTGAATTTGATAAGTAATTTTATTTCAATGTAACACTTCTGGGATAAAATGAGATCGCGTTGCGCATGTCAATACTTCACAGTGTTTGCGTATTTCGAGCAGTGCAGACGTGTTTCTGCACTAGAGCTCTGCTTCACTGACTTTGATTGTCAACCTTGGTTGACTTTTATTTCAATCAAAGTATTTAAGGCAACGTAGTTGGCCTAATTCATTTAATAAAAGAAGAAAAGCTGTTTGTAAATCATCTGATTCATATTTACTTTTACGACTGCCAAAAATTATTTTTTTACGGCAATGCCGTAAAGCGGTCTTTATATATTCCTCACGTGAAAAAATGGCAGAATCAATGGTTCGTGGAAGTAAAAAACGTTCTCCCGAGGAGGATATTGAGACCCTAGATGATCTTCTTCTTGAGAAAGACGATGGTGAAAAAAGGGAAAAAGAAAACAAATGCCGGTGCGGCCGGCAAAAACAAGTCAGAGTCGAGAAATTCACTCGAGAAACCTGGGGGCAACTCTGGTTACAAAATTCCCTGAATGTCAAATTCAAAATCAAAAAAGGGTACTAACAGTAAAAGTACAAAAGGTGATAATAGCCAAATTGTTACAAATGATAATGCAGCTGAAACTGTCTCTAATGGAAATAAAATCTAACCAAGCAAAACAAAGCAATGACATAAAAGAACTGCCAGATAGGGTACAGGACATTGAGAATTATGAATATGAGGAAGAATATGATGCTCATGAAGGTGCTCAAGAGGAAATTGAAGAAAATCCTGATGAAGAACAGGATATTTCTGAGCCGCCTACTAAGAAACAGAAGGCTAATGAAGAGAATAATAAGAATCGATTTTCTTCCCTAGCCAAGAGATGTAAAGTAACAGAGGTATGTGGGAGTAGAATAGATGAGTCTTTAGCATCAACAATACAAACCTGTTCAGAAATGGTATGAACGAGGAACAGTATGTTGATCTGGTCAAAGATGAAAACACTCCTCGTCCTGAAAATTGTGAAGGGTTAACAATAGTAAGAACAAATCCTTTGATTTGGAATGTTCTCCCTCCATGGGTTCAATCGTCAGACAAGAAAATGCAAAATATTGAGAAAACTGTGCTCAAAGCTGCAATCATTTTAACAAAAACTATTAATTCTATGTCAGAGAATGATATGACCAATGATATGGACACAGTCCAAAATGACAAACCTAAAACCAATAAAGCTTTGGATAACTGTTTTGATGCACTTGCTTTATTGGGGCATGCTAACAAGCAAATAAACATGGCAAGACGAGACTTTATAAGAACTGAAGTCATTCACATTTATGTTCGCATAATGAACCTTATACGTCTTTTTTGTTTGGGGATGACGTCTCTAAGGCAGCTAAAGACATTGAAGATTGCTCTAGAGTGGGATTGAGAATCAGAAGCAGAAGCCGCGCTCGTGGTAGAGGTCGTGGTCGAGGAATCCCACGAGGTGGCCGAGGTGGTCATAGAGGCTCCTTTGGTGGCAGAAACTACAACAATTACACACATGCTGCACCAAGCACTTCTGGTTATAGTAGCAGACCACAGAGCCAAACCCCAAAAAAAAACCCAGACGGGTGCAAACTTGAGGAAGAAAGAGAAAAATTAAATCCTTCAAATGAAGTAAGTACAGGTTCCAATGATGTTAGTTTTAAGGCAGGTGTACTGAAATTTTTTTCCCATGAATGGGAAAAAATAACATCCGATAAATTTATTCTCGATATAATAAAGCATTGCCATATTGAATTTGAAAATGATATTGAACATTATCAACATTTATCTTCTATGAGAATGAATTTCAATGAAAAAGAAACCGATATAATTTCGAATGAGATACAGAAATTACTAAAATTAAATGTTTTGAAAATTGTTGAACCAGTTGGTGGTCAATATTTGTCACCAATCTTTATTCGACCAAAAAAGAATGGTGAATACAGAATGATTTTAAATTTGAAAAAATTAAACGAACATGTGGAATATCACCATTTCAAAACGGATACTTTGGAAAGTGCATTGAAATTGATAAATAAAAACACTTATATGGCTTCAATTGACCTGCGTCATGCTTATTATAAAGTTCCTATAGCAGAGGAACATCAAAAATATTGAAGATTTGAATGGAAGGGAAACATTTTTCAGTACACATGTCTACCAAATGAACAGTTGTGTTGCTATTGTGCATTACTATTTACTGCTCTCAAAATTCTAATAGATATTTCGGACTTTTGTGTATACTGTTCCTCTGACATTTACATATAACACGAGGCGCGTCCAACCTCTGTTGTATTAGAATGAAATGACTTCTCGATGATTGACCCATCTTACTAAGGCACGGACTATTTGATTTTGGGGGTGGATTTTTGTGCCAGCCAGATTGTTTTTTTACTGTGAAGCCCAGGCCATTTTTTTTTAAAGAGGCAAGAGCCAGATTATTTTTTTCTTACACTCAGAACATGCAGAAACTCCAACAAAAGAAATAAATATTAACATTTTTTATTTCATTAAAAATCACAAAATCCCATCTCAAATGCAAACAAATATTTCATAGGCTTCCTATGATCGCATACAAAAGAGGAAAAAACTTTGTTGAAAAAAATAAACAACAATTCTAATATAATTGAAATGGTAATAACAAACACCTGGACACGTTAGAAATGGGTTTATTGATTTAAATGGTGTCTTGTCTGGCTGTATTAAAATATAGAAGAATGTTTTTGACAACTGATGAGGACTATAAAGCATTCTTAAATTAACTCAATACTGTAAATTAATATTTAATACAGTAAAGTCCGAAACACCATGAATAGTACTCAGAATTTGAATAAAATTTCAAACATCAAAGTTAGAATTACATTCTACAATGTTGTCATTTGTATTTCTAATTATACTAGCTCAGGTAGTTATAATGACAAAGAAGAGATAACAACAGACCGATTACAAATGTAATACTGTTATGTGGATTGAACAATAATATATGGAATCATATTCTTGATTGTGAAATATGACCTCCAATAATGAAAATTAATTAAATATTTCATTGAGCAAAACAGAAGATGAGAAAACAGACTTAGGCTGAACGGTGCAAAGATGGGATTTTGTGATTTTTTAAATAAAGCATAGCAAAGTCAAAAATAAAAAAAATGCCATTTAATACAATTTTCGCTTCACAGCTCTTGTCATCAAGTGTACGCCTAATGTAAGAAATCCATCCAGAGTAACATATGCCATTATAGTGCAAATATAAGAGCAGACGATATAACTTTTCAGAACACTTATCGTTCCCTTTCAGTAGTTTACACAAAAAATTAAGCATACGACATTTAATAATAGTATTTATGTCTAAGGGGGCTTTGTCCGTCTCTCCATAAACCATGTAGTTTTGAGTGCTAGATCGAACGGCAAGAATATTCTTTAAGAATTTGAGTCGAACCCTCTCGATCACTTGTAGTTTTTCGAATCCCCATATTTCGATGTTATACAATAGGATCGGTTCAATCAGGGACTCGAAGAGTTTTAATTGAAGATCAATTGGAATACAGATGTTTTTAATTTTACCATATAATGCATAAAGCGCTTTTGTGCTTGTTCACATATTTTCATATTTTTTTTCTTTACTGATACAATTATAGTTAAATGATCCATTATAGTTAAAAGTTAATCCCAAATATGAGAAATTATCAACAACTTCAATATTTTGTCCATATAATTTATACTCAAAATTCCGTGTACATTTTCATTTTGCCAAAATAACTGATTTTGTTCAGCCATTGTGTGTTACAGTGAAAAGTACAAGCTTTTCTTCTTATAATCAACATACAACAAGAGGAAGAACAGCAACTAATGACATAAGTACTGCAGTCATTAATTTTCTATTTATAGATATCTTGTTACAAGAAATTAATTCATTTAAGGTGATTGCCAAGGAGAACCTCTTAATTTTTCCAAAGAGTAGCCACTACCTGGAGACGATGTACGTGCCCCCTACTATGACCCATCGGGGTGAACCGTAAACCTATCGTTTCCTTAAAGGGAAAGTTAAAAAAATGAAAAAAAAATGTTTTTATATGATTTTTGCTGCATAATTAAGTCATGCTATATTATTCTTACTTTCAAAAATGGAATTTTATTTTTTCTCTCTGTAATTTGGTTCGAGACCACAGTTAGCTCCCTTCAATTTTCGTTGTCCAATAATACATTTTGTACCTATTAAAACATAGTATTTCTTGTAAATGGTTTTGTAATGTTAGTTTTTATGGTTCATTCTCATTTATTCAACTTTTTAAAAATTTGATAGTACAGGTAAAAAAAATAAAAGCTGGATAAATAGGGTTTAGCAATAAAGAACAAAGGAGGAATAATTAGAAATTAGATTATGTGTAAGGTCAAACTAAAACAGACAATTTTGCCCATGTTGTTATATATAACATTGGCAATGCATTTGAAAATATTTTATGAACTGTTAAAACTTTTTAAACTTCAATTGATCTTCTATTATTCAAAGATACTGCTTATTTTAGAGATACTTTTAATGTTTGGGAAATTATCCCCTTTTTTCTGTCAAAATTAAATATTTATTTCATATATGAAAATTTTATTGCTTCTTAAAAGTTAACTGTTTGAAATTTGCCAAGTGAAGTATATATATTTTTTTAATCTACTTTTAAATCTGGGTAGTTTGCATAGATAAAAATGTTAATCAATGTTTACTATTTTCAAAATTTCTTTTCAACATAAAATCATAGATTTAGTTCTCACTCAATCTCATGATGGATGGTAAGGAAAAAAAAGTTTTTGACTTTTATACGTTTTACTTTTTAAAAGCCAACAATGAGAACTTTTACCAAAAAAGTTTAGGATTTGAATGGAACAAAAAGGATTTTTTTCATATCATAGATTTCAAATTTCGTCTGAAAATATAATAGCGAGCATAGCTCGTAAGCGGGCACGAAGTGCCCGCTCGAGCGGAGAGCTCTACGGTATTTGTTTCCGCGAGAAATTTCCTAATGCTGATTTAGATTTTTTATGGTCCGGAAAGGGTTATTATTTTTACAGGTCCGGAGTGAATGTTGAAATAAATTATAAGAAAAGAAATAATGCTTAAAAAAATAATAAATTGCGCTTTTTACAAGAAAATAATATTCTTAAAATAATAAATACACATAAGCTGCTCGTTTCGTCTTGGTTATATGCACATACGAAACTAACGTGTCTCGAAGCTGAATCGCCCCATACCATCTCACCCCAGAATAAGCAAATGGAAATATGGGAAATTAAATGATAGCGATAGCCCTGAATGTCGACATTTAGAACAAAAAACGTAGTCCCTTTTAGCTATGCTCGCATTTAGGCATTGCCTACTCCATATTAATTCTTAAGGCCCTGCTTTTTAGGGATCTTTAGCAAAAAGACATGACCATACATTTTAATGTCTAGAAGTTCAAATTCTTACATTTGATTGTTTTTAAAGTAATATAAGTTTGATTCAATCCATTTTTTCATTCCATACTTCCCCAAAACGAAAAAAATATGTATAGTTGTTTGGCAATTGCGAGAACAATTTTCTTTTTTTTAATCAAATTGTTCAGTAATGCACTTTTTTGGCCAAAGTAAGACCGCAAAAGTAAAGAAAATTCATTTAACCTGACAATGGCAAAATTAAGAAAGCAAATTAATAAAAAAGTTCTAAAAAGTATATGTTTTAACTTTTTTGGGGTGGGGAGATTTTTTTATATTTTTAAAACAACCCAAAAAGCATTTCGCCAAACTATGCGTACTTGACACATACACACAACATAGGAATTGCATACATTCTTCCTTGCTATAAGGATAATCTCGTTTTTTTTTGTGTCCTGCAATTAAAACCTTACATGTGTTTTTAAAATACGAGGTGAAATACTTATAGCTTTTTTTTCGGTCGATGTCCGTGTCTGTCATGTAAACTTTTAATGAAAAAAGGGGTAAATTTTGTTCTTTATTTGCATCGTAATCAAATTATTGTCCTTCTGTCCTCTGTCGTCTGTCAATGCCTCCCCCGTTTACAAAAATACATATATCGACCATCGTTTGGTGTCTGTCTAGTATCAAAGTCCCTGGTGTGCTAAAAACTCGTCAACCTTAATTCTACACGACTTAGTCCGTGTACAGTTCATAGACTTGAAACGTGCAATATTCAGCAATGGTAACTTTAAACTTTTTGAACATTTTAGAAAACACATTGTTTCATTTCAATTATGGACAATACCCGAACAACAGAAACAAGCTTTGAACAGAGTTTTGGCAGAATCAAATGTTAAACTTCTGAAATTAAATCCTCCCTTAAAGACTTGACTCAGAACTGCTAGAATTGTAGGAAAAACTATACCAGAAAAGCAGATCGAGGGAAAATGGTACAAAACCAAGATTCTATTGACTCTCAAGGAAGACTTTCAACAAAGCTCTATGACAAACATGATGACTTCAACTTTCCAATTGTCAACTTTCCCTTTTTGTGCATCAACATTCCGTCCGCTCCTTCTTATGGAGTCTTCGTATCACAGTTGATTCGTTACTCGGACGGGTGTGTTTGTATAGCAGACAGGAACCGCTTACTCTTCCGGAGCACCGGAGTTCACTCATGTTACGACTTGAGTTCGCGTTGTTGATTTCCGTTCGGTTGATTTTGTATTTTGTGTTTCTTCGTGCTTTTCTTGTTCGTGTTTACCGGTTTCGTCGTTGCCTTTTCGACTTTTGACACTCGAAAGCCTCTTTGCCTTTTTTCTAGTCAACTGATACGTCTTACTTTTTATTTGTTTTGTTTTGTGCAATTTATCTTATTGTGTTTTATGTATCCCTTTTAAAAGAATTAAAAATATCACTACTTTATTGTTTATTCGTTTCCGATCATGAATGTCAATATCACATTTACCAGAACCTGATAATTAATTGACACCTAAATATCCGGTTTGCTCCATTGATCACAAAACATTTTCTTGAAAATAGATATTTATATTTAGATGATTGTACAAAATTTATCTTTATTTTCCTTACATACATACACATGCATCGAATGATATAAATATATCTATTGTAGTGTACCTTTGTATAGGACTTAGTGCACGTGCACCACAAGCGGCAGATCAAAGGATTTTACACAATTCTCTTCAACTCAAAAACCGATAAAAATACCATTACAAAACTTTCGACTTGGGTTATTTATAATAATTGGAAGGGTATATGCTAACTTTGGTAACGCTAAAACATTATATTATAGGGCTAAGTGCACTTAGCCGGGTTATGCGGTATTTTGACTCTCCCGAGATGAACACTTCAGACTGACGTTGCTATATATACAGTTGTTCACAATAGATACCAATACTGGAGATACGATATCATCACCTGTACCTCAAGAATATGATATTGTATCTCATTTGTTAATTGCAACATATAAAAAGAAGCAGGATTACAACTTTCCCTTTTTGTTTGGCAAATGTCTGAATCGTTAGGAAAGCTACTAATAGCTCTTTTGCGTTTATAATAAGTAAACCTTACTCGTGATCTACCCAAGCACCACCAGTACTTTCGTTTCGAAAAGAATCCGAGCCCCCCCCCTCCTAAATTGCCTGCGTCGGACAACGGACAACATTATTTGAAACCCAAGAAATTCGATCTTTTGAGATGGGATCAATTGTGACTTTTTCCAGTTTATCATGGAGCCTTGATTCTGCAGAAGAATCAGAAGACAGTGCCGTGTCTCTGTGTTGAATTAGCTTTTCTGTGTTTTTGACCATTAATAAAATATCGTCTAAATAAATGATTAAACGAACCCCTATCTTTCTTAAAATGTCCACGACTGGCTTCATCACGGACCCTCGTCAAGCCCGAGCGGAAGAGCAGTGTACTCGTTCGTCTGCTGCTCCCACAAACAGGCGCAGATTCAGGCAGGGGTGCCCCATCTAATCGAAAATCCTGGATCCACGCCTGACCAAAAACGAACATATTTTCTGTGGCAGAACTAAGTACTAAGCTAATTTAAGATATATTTTTAGCATGAAGTTGTTAGTTTGCAACAGATCTCTTATCATAAACAAACCTTCCATTTTGAAGTGTTGATAAGGAATGATTATGTGCAGATCCAAATTCATTTTTATATATTCTTTGTTGGCTCTAGACTCGATAGTTCATGGAGATTTTGAGGATCTTCTATTGCCAAAGGATAAAAATACATACCTTTGAATATTTTTGTCATTGAAATTTCCTATTGCTTAATTCAAAATTGTTTAAAACACCAAGTTTCTTTCCTTGTAAGGCACATGGTCGATATCCTCGGAGCTGGATTTGGCTTTTCTGTTCGAACGTTTTGGTTTTGGGAACTTTTTAGCCGAGTTGCAACGAAGTTGAACTCAGCTATTGTGATGATGATGGCGGGCGGATGGGCGTGCGGGCGTGCGGGCGTGCGGGCGGGCGGGCGTCAAAAATTGGTTTCCGGACCATAACTCAAAAAGTTGTGAACCGTTTTAATGAAACTTTTGGATATTGTTACATACTATAAGAGGAGAAACCCTATTGATTTTGGGGTAAATCCGTTCAAGGTCAAGGTCACAGTGACAGAAAAAGGTTGTAATTTAGAAAATGTCTTGAATTAGTGGTTTCCAGACCATAACTCAAAAAGTTTTCAACTGATGTTAATGAAACTTTAGGATATCGGTACATTTTGATTTTGGGGTAAATCCGTTCAAGGTCAAGGTTACAGCGACAGAAAAACATTTGAAATTTACTTAAAAAGCAGTTTCTGGTCAATTACTCAAAAAGTTGTCAACAGATTTCAATGAAACTTTGTAGTGTTGTTACCAATTATAAGAGGAGAAACCCTAATGATTTTGGGGTAATTTCGTTTAAGGATCAAGGGCAGAGCGGCAGAAAAACATGGTTTCAGGACAATTACTCGAAAAGTTCTCAATCGATTTTATTAAAGTTTTGGCATAATGTTGCAAACTACATTGAATATTGACGGTTGAATTCACAATAGTTCCATACTGTTAGAGGATTCACATATTCATATTTTCTGCAACTTTGAAAATTTGTTGATAAAGCTTACATTTTTCCTGCTGAAACCAATCCTCAATTTGTCTCCATTTTACATGTAATGATATGCATGCCTGTAATAACCAATTATGTTAAATCTTAAAATGAAGACAGGGAAAGTTTTGGTTAATAAAATACGGCAACTCGGCTTTTGCATCCATGTGCATATTGATTTTCATTCAATGTTTTTGGTTAGTGATCTTCCAATGTTTTGATTCAAATGCTGCTGATGAGAGGTTACTCCTTGAAATATCGATATATACAGCAAAACCAAATTAACCGTTTTATACCCGTTTTTGTATTATATTTTGACCTTTGATGTATCTTCCTGTAGATTCTTTGCCAGGTCTATTGTGTCTCCCCCCGAATCCGGCATTTTTAACACTCTTTGCTTGGATTGGAGGCGTCCAACGAAAGGGCTGAGCCTTCTCCGTTCTGTATCTGATGCTAGAAGGAAACTCCTTCCGACGGTATGAATCGACCATTGGTCTCGTTTGCAGTGGTTTGTACAGTTTTTTCTTGCCTCCTAAGACCTGTGTCATTTCAGATGCTTCTTTTCGAGTCTTTCCAAGTTCTTTCAACTCCCCCTTTAAGTCTTTTCCGAAAAGGAATTAGTCGTTCTTTTCTAAAATGTCACCCTTTTCCCTAATCATATTTCTTAATTTCTTTGAATCGTCGTTAATAGTCTTTAAGATTGACGAACGACGATGAAAATTTATAACCACATTGGATTTGCCGACTAGGCAAATAGTCATTTCTACTAAATCTACGATGTTAAGTCCAGCATATCACTCTCTTTGTCAGAATTATGACTAGGCAAATAGTCATTTCTACTAAATCTACGATGTTAAGTCCAGCATATCACTCTCATTGTCAGAATTATGGGCAGTCCTTCACTTTCTAAAAGGTTCAATAGTTGCCCTAAAGGTCCCATTAATCATGTGGTCTAGATTCAACTGCCTTCAGAGCCTTATCAGTAAATTTATTAAAATATTTACCCTGATCTTTAATTATAAGCTCCCGGTTAGCGGGAGCTAAATAGACTGAGTATGATGCCTTCAACCGGAAGACGTATAAGCTAGTCAAAAATCCGCACCCAATAACACTGAATGCAAAATTAAATTCCTTTTTTGGAATTTCTCAATTTAAAAAATGATAAACATAGTTATTGTATTAATATAAATTATTTCAAGTATTTCCAGCTATGAAATGTTTTAAATGTAAAGAATTTGAATAAAAAATTAGGACATCAGGGATATTTTTATTGTTGGCGTCCACTAGAGGTCTTGTCTATCAAAACAAAATGACAGAAACGCGGGAACCTGTCATTCTAATTTACGCAAACCAAGACCCCCCAAAAAGCGGTGCATTATCAACCAAACAAATTCAGCAGACAAATGTCATTCCCAGTAGCCAATGCAATATATTTACTTTGTCCTCAGTAAACAAATTTGTTTTTGTTATTTTCTCTCTAACCGGCTTTGCATTCGAAAATGAAAGTACAAATATTCTTTGTTTACGGATGCATTCTTCGAGGTCCGCGTCCGAAGCAATTCACTTCCTTGTTCAGTTTGCAGGTCCGTTCTTTTTCAAAATTATGGATATATATAAGAAAGTTACTTTATCTGCGGGAGCTTATCAGGTTTAACCTGTATCATATTAGAGTTAATCAATGGGTCAACCTCTCTTGTCTTTAAACTTGGACTATCCGGAATAGGATCCGTTTTTAGAAGAATCAAGTCGTCAATCCAATCAGGAGAAATAACACTTGTTAAAGTTAAACTCCAGAAAGCACTCAATATCGGGGTAATCTTAACACCTTTGTCCTTTTTTTGTGAGAATTAAACCTCTTATAAGTTTCAGAATTTTTGTCAGTATAAATATTCACGCCGGTATTTGGACACATAGAACCGGGTGGAACACAGTAGACCGGTATAGCCGAAAAAAACATCATGTTCATGTAGGTGTGATATTTTCTTTATGAACGTATTGAAAAGGGATAACGGACAAAATAAGTTATACAGCCTTTTATATGGCCTTTAACTAATAGTATACTAAGTTTTGTCTGTTTTTACTGGAAATTAAATTCTCAGGAACGTCTTGAACATTGAAATTACTTCCCAAAATATAAACTTCCAACTTTCATTGATGGAGCTTATATCTATTTTAAGCGTGGTTTATTCATGATGACGTTCTTGCTCCTCCTTCTCCAACAAAGAACTCTGATTTGCTATAGGAACATGTCAGTATGCATGGTTGTACTTCAGTAAGATTTTCACGATACTTCTCGCAATATGGACGTTTTTCCATTTTCATATTTTTAATTTACATTTGAAAATTTTAGATCCGCCACCATCCCCAACCACTCACCTTCAACTTATCATCGATCTGGGTGTTATTCTTAGCTTTCATGAAATGGCCATTCATGAAACTTATTTCATTTATTCCCCCAAGAAATTATTTTTCCCACCACCGTCAATTACAACTAGAATTCCTAAACAGCCATGCTGCGCTGTACCAGAGCAACGCTTTGCTCTTTCGGAACGATGCACCGTTCCTGTTCAATTGACGGGTGTGTCTCTGCCCTTTAAGTTTGTTTAGCTTCTCACGAATGCTCAAAACTTTCACGGCAGAGGCCGGTCTAAATTTGTTATAGCTGAGTTGACTCCCAAGGGCCAAACTGTTCTTGTTTATTTTTATTGATCATAATAAATTTGTATATTTTATTTTTGTTTTATCAAATATCGTCCCTATTGCAACTTATCATACGAAGTAGCCATTTAATTGCTTTATCAGCTGTTTTGGTCTTGAGGTCGTAAACTCTATAAAGGAATGTATCAAAACATTCTTTGTTTAACTGGTGTGTCGTTAGATGCTGTGAGAATCTGATTTATATATTTTAATACTCTTGTGGTACACATCACTCTTTAGATACGAGATAAAGAAGTACCGAGGCATGAAACGATCACTAATTAACTTTTATACTCTGATTGATAATGTCATGGTCAATAGAAATAATATGCTTGAGACAATAACTCTACAGGGTCAACATTAATAAATTGTAACTTATGCAAGTTGAAAACTTTTTTTGGTCAATATAGATACCCCAATATCTATAAGAATTTAAAGTTCTAATTTGACGTATTTAACACAGTATCATTCATTACCCCAACCAAGCTGGCAAATTTTGGACACAAGAGACAGCGGGTGATTTGAAATGAAGAACAAAAAGATAGCGGATGTTGGACACACCGAACCGGGTGCTAGCTAGCAATAACTTTTGATTAAATTAGTGTCTTAATAAATTTGGTTTTCTGTGTTCAAAAGTTCTATAACGCCAAAATGAGTCAAAATACACCAATACCTTTCGATATCAGCCATTGGTCAAATGATTTGTTATTGTTTCAATTATTTTGTTACTAAGGTAATCATCTATTCATCCCTATTATGTCATACAACCGTATTTTTTGTGTGTAACCGGACACTGAGATCGCAGTGGAAAAGGAAGGTTTGGCGGCCATAAAACCTGGTTCAACCCACCATTTTTTTTAAATGCCTGTACCAAGTCATTGTGATCTTCAATTTCTATGGTGTTTCTTTGCCTTGATTTGACTTTTATTCTTGGATATATGAGATTGATCATCTCGGTTCGGTATAGTTTTGTTGTTAACTTAGTGTGGGGAGGGGGAGTCTAGGTGGAAGCCCCCGTCCCACCCCAGAAGCTGGCGAGATTAAAGTGATTGGGAAGGTGTTGAGGAAGACTACTTTTAACCTTTATGGAAGAGACAAAGAGGCACCAATGGGGTATTTGAGTGTTAAAAGTCCGAAAGGGCAACGACGAACCCGGTAAACACAAACAAGAACAGCACGAAGAAACACAAAACAAACCAAACGGAAATCAACAACGCGAACTCAAGTCGTAACACGAGTGAACTCAGATGCTCCGGAAGAGTAAGCGGTTCCCGTCATGTTGCTAATTTCCAATTCAGTGTGTCAAATCCGGTAAAGGAAGACAAAACTTTCTACGACAAACCAACATCTGCACTCATTTGAGAGATAGAAATCCCATATTTGTCTACGAGTGCACAGTGTCTACCGTAAAATTTCTTGAGTGAAGACAGCATCCGTGGAGCAACATAACCCTTTTCAGCAATTTCTGTGTCAAACGTGACGCTCTGCCAAGGAAATCGATGTAATTCCCGCAAGCTCTGGAGAAACAAATCAACTGTGATACGAAGACTCCATAAGCAGGCGCGGACGGAATGTTGCTACACAAAAAGGGAAAGTTGACGATTGTAAAGTTGAAGTCATCACGTTTGTCATAGAGCTTTGTTGAAAGTATTCCTTGAGAATCAATTTCGAGATGTAGATCTAAATATGAAGCAGACTTCCTAGAATCCGTTGTATCCTTTATCTCAAGTTCCTGGGGATATATGTGATGGAGAAAGTCACCAAATCGATAATTGATTAATGAAAGGACATCATCAATATATAAGGAACGTGAGGTTAAAAGACAGAGCTATTATACGATCTTTTTTGTCTAGAAGAGATTGTAAGAAGTCTGCTTCATATGAATGTAGAAACAAATCAGCAAGCAAAGGTGCACAATTAGTGCCAAGTGGAATCCCTATTGTTTGCTGAAAAACACGTCAAACAAACTGAACAAATATGTCATGTATGTTGTCGATAAGAAAATTGATCATGTCGACAATTTGGTCATCTGTATATTTGTTCTTTTTCTTAGACTCATTGATGACAAAGTAGGTCTTTCTGTAATCGACTACCAAATATTTGTACCAGCGTTTTCCTATCTTTTTGAAAAAGCTGCGTTTAATCAGCTGTGCCAATCGTGATTTGAGTTGTTCATGTGGAATAGAAGTGTAAAGAGTGGAGAAATCATAGGGATGTTCTGGGGAATGTTATTCCGGTACCAAAACTAAAAACTTAAATATTTACAAATTATTTTTTACTTTAAGAGCTGACAAGGAATTGAAATATCGAAAGGGTCCTGATTAATGAGCGATGCATGTGTTGTAAAAAATGCAAAAAATTCTCAAATGCAGAATTACAAGTTAAAGATAACAAGAGGCTCCCAGGAGCCTAAATCGCTCACCTGGTCTTGATGTCAATACTAAAATTTGTAGAGCTAAATGAGCTGATCATTTAAGCAAGCAACAGTTTTTCTTTATCGACTATAGTTTTCATTCAATAGGCCAAAAACACGAAAAGCCGTTATGTAAGGGGCCGTAACCCCTATAAGGGGTCATCTGACAACTTCAACCCTATGGAGACTTTTGTAGAGCTTTATGCGCTGAACATTTAAGCAAGCAACAACTTTTCTGTATCTGCTAAAGTTTTCTTTCTATAGGCCAAAAAACACGAAAAAACATCATTTTAGGGGCCGTAACCCCTGTAAGGGGTCATCTGACAACTTCGACCCTATGGAGACTTTTGTACAGCTAAGTTATCTGAACATTTAAGCAAGCAACAGCTTTTCTGTATCTGCTATAGTTTTCTTTCTATAGGCCAAAAACATGAAAAAACATCATTTTAAGGGCCGTAACCCCTATAAGAGGTCATCTGACAACTTCGACCCTATGGAGACTTTTGTACAGCTAAATTAGCTGAACATTTAAGCAAGCAACAGCTTCTCTCTATCTGCAATAGTTTTCATTCCATTGGCCAAAAACATGAAAAAACATTATTTCAGGGGCCGTAACCCCTATAAGGGATCATCTGATAACTTCCACCCTATGGAGACTTTTGTAGAGCTAAATGAGCTGAACATTTAAGCAAGCAACAGATTTTCTCTATCTGCAATAGTTTTCATACTATAGGGCAAAAACATGAAAAAACGCTATTTTTCACCATTAAGGGGCTGTAACCCCTATAAGGGGTCATCTGACAACTTGGACCAAATGGAGACTTTTGTAGAACTTTTGATGCTGAAGCAGTAGGGTGGCATCAGATTTCATCTTTCTCTTGTACTTTTTGATTTACAAGCCAAAAACAGTAGTCTGACCCCCCCTGGTCTATTTTTAGCAACGGCGGCCATGTTTTTCGACAAATCAAAAATCCCCACATCAGTGCTGTGGGGGATACCCTAAAGTACCACCAGACCAAATTTGGTTTGAATCTGTGCAGCCGTTTCAGAGGAGAAGAAGTTTGAAGAAAAGTTAACGACGACGACGACGACGACGACGACGGACGACGACGACGACGGACGACGACGACGACGGACGCCAAGTGATGGCAATAGCTCACCTGGCCTTTGGCCAGGTGAGCTAAAAAGTACATGTATAGTGTTTTTTTGAAATATTAATAAATGTACAAATCTAAAGAATTCTGAATTATGTTTTCTACATAGATAATCAGTTGAAGTAGTCCATGGAGATCACGGTTATTGGACATTCCGGGAGTATAGCTTGGATATCACATGGACTTCTGGGTACTTTTGCGTTTTCGTGAAGTTGTTCTGCTAAGAACAAGGAAACACCATCGCAGAGTTTGTCACGGGACGGCCGAAAAACTATATGTCTAAACAAGCCTTTCCAGAGAAAAGAGGACACAGAACCATGTGTAAAGTCCGTGAAATAACATTAAACTATAAGAATTCTTTAGACCGTAACTATGAGACCATCAAGGAGATGGTAAATATAACAGAAACGATATCAGAACAGTGAAAGATGATTATAAGATCCAAAGAAGCCACCAGAAACTGCTAACCGTCACACAGAAAAAGGGACTATAAAATTGTGTTTCACAAAAGAGTGATCATGAACGATTTAACCACTACACCCTATTGATTTGTAAATAGATTTGTATTGTAATATAGAATGTAAATAAAAGTTGTCTCTTGACCGAGTTTTTATTAAAATCTTAAAGCATACAAAGACAAAAAAAGAAACCATAAAGGGCGAACCCAAAAAACCCGAGCCCATAGGTGGCTACACAAGAAAAAAAAACAAGGAGGAGGACAAGAAGGAAAATAAGGGTGAAGCTATACAACAACACAAGAATACGAACCAAATCATAAGACAAGAGATCACAAAGGGGGAAACTTTAAAAAAAAAAAGCGAAGAGTCCATCAAGGACAAAGAAAGAAGTCAATATGGAATAAGCCACACAAGAAGATGAATCACAAATCAGGAGCCCATAAAGGGCGAAACTAACAAACTAGAAAGATATTTAGGGTTAGGTTAGTGGTTAAGGCTAGAGGAGGAAGTAACGCTATACAATGACACAAGAATACGAGTCTCATGACAAACCTAAGAAGAACCTATGAAGGGCAACACTAACGAAACAGAAGAGGTTTAGGGTTAGGGATTAGGGTTAGGGTTAGAGATTAGGGTTAGAAAAACATAACAGAAACTGGTGACGAACTAAAATGGGACGAAAGAAAGGAACGAGTCGCCGTTCCACATGCCTGCAAACGACTTTACTGTGGGAGATCTAGAGTGGGTCTCTCGGTATTAAAAATAGCAAAGATTTAACATGGAGCCTATGGGAATGAACTCGGGGTCATCAAGTGCAAAGTGGTCTAGAGTGGCCCACATTACTACTTCTTCGGCACAGTCCCCACCCACAATTCAATCAATGGTCCAAGTTTCACCTTTTACTCCCAGTGGTTATAGAGATTATACTGGACATTAACGCCATCCGTACCTACGTGCATCAAACAGCAAAACATCATCCCCGCTCTTTCGCTAGCGCGGGGATAATAAGCTTGTTCTAACAGTAAATGTTTGATACATGTAATTACGTTATGACCAGTACAGGACATTTGTACAAGAAAGGAAAGAACGGTTAAAACTACATGTAACGCAATCGTTTACCTTCGTATTTAAGTCTACATTTTCCCACTTTGGTGTTCGTGTCCTTGGCAGTTTCAAACATATAGAATTGACAAATCGGGGGGGTACTATTTGTAAATGTAAATACAGTTCATAAAAATTAATTGCAGTTGGAGTTACATATGTGTTGTGGTCTCATGGTATGGACCATGTTAAAAATAATTATGGGAATCAATTGCTAGAATTTTGTAAAAACCATAACTTGTTTATTTTAAATGGTAGAACGAATGGTGATTTTTCAGGAAAATATACATGACTGTAGAGAATCTAGTGTAGTAGATTATTGTATATGTTCTGTTGATATGTTGCCTTTGATTGAATCTTTTAATGTTCATGACTTCTCATCGTTGTTATCCGATGTTCATTGTCCTGTCTCTCTGGTCTTGAGATCTCGAGTTCTCAGTGGTGACTATAATACAGAACGTAGTCATGGTGAGAGTGGTGATAGAATAAAAATGATTTAAAATCAAAGGAAAGGGCTTACAAGTCCGAAATGAATAAAGCTATAGCTGAGCATAGGCGGCAAATGAGAAAGAAGATTAAATCTCTTAGAAAATGTAATAGTAAAGAGTTTTGGAATTTGTTTAAGCCAAAACGTCCTAAAGGCTCTGCAGATGTTACGCTTGATTCCTTATTTAACTTTTTCAAAGACCTAAATAGCAATGATGAGGCGACAGAACATGAAACTTATATACACGAGAATGTTAACAACTCTTCTAATGAAATTATTAATGAAGAGATCACTGAAGATGAAATTCTTAAGTGTATTAAGAAGTTAAAAAGTGGTATATCAAGTGGCGACGATCTTATTCTGAATGAATATATAAAAAATACTAGTCATTTATTAATGCCAATTAATGTTAAAATATTTAATATTGTTTTTGATTCAGGACTTGTGCCTGAAATTTGGTTGGAAGGAAATATACTACCTTTTTATAACAAGTGTGGCCACTAAAAGTATGTCTCGCCTGCCGGCACCATCGCTAAAATCAACTACCTAAGCTTTCATTTCTTGATATAAACACAAAAAGTGTCAGTATACCTTATAACAGATGTCGAGTTATTATACTATTCAAGCAATCCATTGTCCACACAAGTATTACAAAAAGTTTTCTGTCTAAAAAAAGACCTAAGTTCACAGAGTCACTGGAGCGTAAAAATGGGGTCATGGTCACACGGCATGGTGACAGTTGCGTTGTCCATTACCGCAACTGTCTGTTTACCCAATATCAGATGCCTAGCTATTATAACTTTCCAGCAATTCATCTTCCATAAAAGTCTTACAAAAAAGTTTTTTGGCCTGAAAAACACCTAAGTTCACAGAGTCACTGGAGCGTGAAAATGGGGTCAGGGTCACACGGCATGGTGACAGTTGCATGGACCATAACCTAAACTGTCTGTATACTAAATATCAGATGCCTAGCTATTATACTTTTCAAGCAATTCATCGTCCACAAAAGTCTTACAAAAAAGTTTACGGCCTGAAAAAAGACCTAAGTTCACAGAGTCACTGGAGCGTGAAAATGGGGTCAGGGTCAAACGGCATGGGGACAGTTGCGTAGACCATAACCTGAACTGTCTGTATACCAAATATCAGATGCCTAGCTATTATACTTTTCAAGCAATTCATCGTCCACAAAAGTCTTACAAAAAAGTTTACGGCCAGAAAAAAGACCTAAGTTCACAGAGTCACTGGAGCGTGAAAATGGGGTCAGGGTCAAACGGCATGGCGACAGTTGCGTAGACCATACCCTCAACTGTCTGTATACCAAATATCAGATGCCTAGCTATTATACTTTTCAAGCAATTCATCGTCCATAAAAGTCTTACAAAAAAGTTTACGCCGCCGCCGTCGCCGCCGCCGTCGCCGGAAAGTAATACCTATGTCTCGCCTTCCGCGACTATTCGTCGCAGGCGAGACAAAAACAAAGGAGATAAATCCGATCCAAAAAATTATAGACCTATTACTATTCTTAGCTGTATGGGTAAACTTTTTACATCTATTCTTAATGCAAGGTTATCATCTTTTTTAGAAGATTTTTCTTTGCTAAATGAAAATCAATTTGGCTTCCGTCATGGCTACTCTACTATTGACAGTATTTTTTCATTACATTTACTTTTTGAATTACTTAGACAGAAAAAGAAAAAAACTATTTTGCGCGTTTATTGATTTTGCTAAGGCTTTTGATACAGTTTGGCGTCCAGGTCTATGGGCTAAATTATTAGACACTTCAATTGATGGGAAAATGTATAATGTCATTGTTAATATGTATAGTAATATAAAGTCAAGAATATTCAATGGTAATGAGTATTCCAACTTTTTTCCTTGTAACATTGGAGTCAGACAAGGGGAGAATCTTTCCCCTTTATTATTTTCCTTGTATGTAAATGATTTAGAATTTTTTATGATAGATAGAAACATTTGTGGTTTACAAAGTATTTCAAACGATATAGAATCAGAACTTGATAATTTTATTAAGCTCTTTCTTATATTATATGCAGATGACACTGTGCTTCTGTCTGAATCTGCAATTGATCTCCAAAATCAACTAGATTCATTGCATGACTATTGTACCAGGTGGAAACTAAAAGTCAATGTTGATAAAAGCCAAATTGTTATTTTTTTTAAGGGGAGACCTCAAAATAATTTTAGCTTTAAATATGATAGAAATGAGATAGATATTGTTAATGAGTTTATGTACCTTGGATTATTTTTTATTTTTTATTTTTTGTTTAAATATAACACAGAGAAAGCAACACGTGCTATGTATGACATCATACGAAATGGAAGGTTACACAATCTTTCCATAGAATGTCAGTTAGACTTATTTGATAAGATGGTTCAGCCTATTTTATTATATGGTTGCGAAGTTTGGGGAATAGGAAATAATTCAGTCATAGAAAGGGTACATATAAAATTCTGTAAATTACTTATGCGTGTTAAAAAGTCTACACCAGATTATATGATCTATGGTGAACTAGGACGTCATCCTCTGGATATCTGTATTAAGCTCCGTATACTCAAATATTGAGCAAAGCTTATAAGTGGGAAAGTAGAAAAACTGCCATTCATTTTATATCGTCTAGCGCACAAGAATTTTGCAAATACACCATGGCTCAAATATGTTAAGTCTATATTAGATGATTGTGTAAAATCACATGTATGGACCGAACAATCTTTTACGAGCATTTCATGGCTATGTTCATATATTAAACAAACGCTTTTAGATCAATTTAAACAAAACTGGCTTTCTAAGATACATGAATCTCCAAAATCTCTTAACTATAGAATTTATAAAGACAAAATAGAGTTTGAGAATTACTTCAATATTCTTAATGATAAATATGCTTTAACACTATGTAAGTTCCGTACGCTATGTAAGTTCCGTACGATGAACCACAAACTACCTATAGAGACTGGTAGATGGCTTAATTATTCCGAGAGAGAATAGATACTGCACATTATGCCAAAATCAAGACATTGGAGACGAATTTCACTACCTACTCGTCTGCCCTGCACTCAATGATGATAGAAAGATATATATCAAACACATTTTTTATGCACACCCCAATATCCTAAAACTTAATGAATTAATGAATAGTAACCATCCACCAGATCTCGTTAAACTGTGCAAATTCATTAATATTATTAATAAGAAAATAGAATCTCTTGGGTAAACGTTGCATATTATATATTATGTACATGTGTACCTCCTTTACCTCCGTTATTGTATTATATTATTACAGACATTATAACTATTGTAATATTTGTAGTGTTTTACAACTATAACATTACTCCTCTTTCTTTCTTTTTTTTTCCTGTATTACTTTCTGATTTTTTTGTTTTTGTTTCTCTGTACCTATGTAATGGTTTTTAGAGAATAAAGATATAGATATAGTATGACAGAATGCCTCCATTTAAAATATTTTCTTCATAAAGTGCCAGAATGACCGGGGGGTTAACTCAAAGTATTTTCATATATTTTTAATGCATATAAAATTTAATTACATAGAATATGTTTAGACTTGACATATTCTATAGAGCTATGTTCTATTAAAATCATAATATGAATGGTTAAAGTTCATACCAAATGGCATTATGAATGTACACCGAGATATGAACGTACACCGAGATATTTATAATTTAGTCTTAATTTTCTTAGATGTACACTAACAGTTAAGGTCACAAGGAGGCAAAACGTGAATGCTGGTTCACTCTTTTTCTTTTGATATATGGCATTTGTAAAAAGTACACCTTATCATATATGCAACATCTAAAACTTCACTCGGTCTACATATTGATACCCGAAAAAGTAGATCCTTTTGTGACATAGCTACCCTTATCCCCTCCCTGGACAGAATATATTTTTACTGGAAATAAAATAACTAGTTTCAATTAATTCCAGATTTTTATCACAAATTCAGAAACAAAATATTTATTCAAAGAAAACTTCAAGGTCTCCTCCTTAAACAATTCGTTCCTTTTGGTCTTAGGAAGTAATTAAGGTTTTAAAATTCCTCTAATTACCACAGCTTAATAATTAGAAGTTTGAGGTCACATTAATGAATAATTAGAGGTTTGAGGCCACACGAAAAAAACTAATGATGAACTAACTAGTTTTTAACGTGTAAAAAGCTGTTTAATGCGTGTATTTGGTATGAAAAAAAATGATTACTAGTTAAAGCTCGTGTTGTATTAAAGTAAAATAATTTTACGTAGTATAACCTATGTTTTTTTGTTGTTTTTTTTTCAGTGAAGCACTCCATGTTAACAGTATATTTTAAACTGCGTCGGCACACAGGATATTTTGTCATCAATATATTTGTACCTTGTATGTTGCTAGTTGTATTGTCCTGGGTTTCCTTCTGGATAAATAGAGAGGCAACATCAGACAGAATTGCTTTAGGTAAATATAAGCTTTATAAATATATTTCTGAATCTTTACTTCGCCTTCTCAAAAATAATTCTTTCATTCTTATTAATTATTTGAAAAAAAACTTATTGTAAGGTAGATGGGCTGTCTATCACTGAGCATCTTTTTTGCACATCTACTATAACTTTAAATTTCATTATAGATGTTATTCTTATTGATTTCTATTGGGTTACGTAATCATCAAAATTGAAAATAACAACAAATATGTGCAAAAAATACAAATTCTTTGCAAATTTCAGTCTTTCTTGTACTTTTAATGTGGAGATGATTTATATAGAAATAATAGGGGGAAATAATATTTTTTACTTTTTTTCAATGGTGAAATTATTTTTCTTTTTATTTAATACATTTAAAAGCATGAACAAAACAAAGATGTTCACAAATTTTAAGTAGTAGATTTTCCTATTTTAAGGAAATATTGCTTCTATATATATTAAAAGTTCTAAAATTGTGCCCTTTTTTAAAGTCAATTCTATAAAAAGTTCGATGGTGAACTTAAAATTTTATTATTATAAGGTAAAACGACCGCTTAACAATGGCTTTTCTTGCATTATCAGTAAAAAGACAGTTTTTACAATCGCCTATCTTGCATTATAGGTAAAACTACCGTTTTAACAATGGCATATCTTGCATTATTATAGGTTCAACGACAGTTTACCAATGACGTTTCTTTCTTTATAGGTAAAACGACCGTTTAAACAATGGCCTTTATTGCATATGAAAAAGGACCGTTTAAACAATGGCTTTTCTTGCATAATAGGTACAACGATAGTTTTAACAGTGGCCTTTCTTGCATTATAGGTAAGACGATAGATAACCAATGACCTTTCTTGCTTTATAGGTAAAACGACAATTTTAACAATGACCTTTAAAACGACAGTTTTAACAATAGCCATTCCTGCATTTTAGGTACAACGACCGTTTAAGCAGTGACTTATCTTGCATTATAGGTTAAACGACCATTTTAACAGTGACCTATCTTGCATTATAGGTTAAACGACCATTTTAACAGTGACCTATTTTGCATTATAGGTTAAACGACCATTTTAACAGTGACCTATCTTGCATTATAGGTTAAACGACCATTTTAACAGTGACCTATTTTGCATTATAGGTTAAACGACCATTTTAGGTTAAACGACCATTTTAACAGTGGCCTATCTTGCATTATAGGTAAAACGACAGTTTTTACAATAGCCTTTCCTGCATTTTAGGTACAACGACCGTTTAAACAGTGGCTTATCTTGCATTATAGGTAAAACGACAGTTTAAAACAATGGACCTTTCTTACATTATAGGTAAAGCGACAGTTTTAACGATAGCTTTTCTTGCATTATAGGTACAACGACCGTTTAAACAGTGGCTTATCTTGCATTATAGGTAAAACGACAGTTTAAAACAATGGACCTTTCTTACATTATAGGTAAAGCGACAGTTTTAACAATGGCCTTTCTTACATTATAGGTAAAATGGCAGTTTTAACAATGGCCTTTCTTACATTATAGGTAAAATGGCAGTTTTAACAATGGCGTTTCTTGCATTATAGGTACAATGGCAGTTTTAACGATGGCCTTTCTTGCTTTTTAGGTACAACGACAGTTTTAACAATGGCCTTTCTTGCTTTTTAGGTACAACGACAGTTTTAACAATGACCTTTCTTACATTAAAAAAATAGGTAAAATGGCAGTTTTAAAAATGGCCTTTCTTGCATTATAGGTACAATGGCAGTTTTAAAAATGGCCTTTCTTGCATTATAGGTACAATGGCAGTTTTAAAAATGGCCTTTCTTGCATTATAGGTACAATGGCAGTTTTAACGATGGCCTTTCTTCCATTATAGGTACAACGACAGTTTTAACGATGGCCTTTCTTGCTTTTTAGGTACAATGGCAGTTTTAACGATGGCCTTTCTTGCTTTTTAGGTACAACGACAGTTTTAACAATGGCCTTTCTTACATTATAGGTACAGCGACAGTTTAAACAATGGCGTTTCTTGCATTATAGGTACAACGACAGTTTTAACGATGGCCTTTCTTGCTTTTTAGGTACAACGACAGTTTTAACAATGGCCTTTCTTGCTTTTTAGGTACAACGACAGTTTTAACAATGGCCTTTCTTACATTATAGGTACAGCGACAGTTTAAACAATGGCGTTTCTTGCATTATAGGTACAACGACAGTTTTAACGATGGCCTTTCTTGCTTTTTAGGTACAACGACAGTTTTAACAATGGCCTTTCTTGCTTTTTAGGTACAACGACAGTTTTAACAATGGCCTTTCTTGCATTAGACAGTAGAAGTGATTTACCTCGTGTGAAATATGCAACGGCGCTTGATCTATACATAGCACTGTGTTTTGTGTTTGTTCTTAGTGCTATTGTACAGTTTGCAATAGTGCATAGATACACAAAACATGGACATGGTGATGTTGACCACCAAGAAGGCACTGAAGATGTGGATGAAATGGAGCAAAGACGTAAAGTACGTTTCAATGTCAAATTTCCTTATGTATTAGGTAAATTTTTTTGGGGTAACTTTAATCGTACGTAATTATTCTTTAATAGGAACCAAATTAATATGGAATATTATCATAAGCAGTCGGACAAACGTTCGAAACAACCATTTACCACATTTATCGTTAAACTATTTTATCAAACATTTCAGAACTTTTTCTGCTATATCAATCTTACAGAAACTGAAAATAAAGTAACATTTTCTGATAAGAAAACATTTTATTGTGTGAACTCAAGCATTAACGTGTCTCGGGGCTATCAGAATTCTACTATAGATTTTTTTTCACTTTTTGCACATTGATAGACCTTGATGCATAGATAAAAAATATCAAATAAAAAGAGGGGGTCACAATTAATTTTAGACGTCTAGCAGCTTTCTAAAAATAGCAAAGTTTCAATATTTTTACATAGAAAATATAGGGAGAAAAGCTATAGAGGCACATAATAGACGATAAAGAGATGTGGAATAAGTGTACGCGACACAACCAACATTGTGGAATAAGTGTACGCGACACAACCAACATTACAGAAACGACAATTTAAAAAATCACAATGGAAAACAGCCAGCTTTGACAAGGATTCCTGGCTTAAGGCAGGCACATATAAAATGTGGCGGGGTTAAACTATTTTTGGGCCAAACATTCCCCCTATTGTTAATCAGCTCAAAATCTAAAGGAAAGTCCCTTTTCTAAAGCTCTTCTAAATAGTATGAAAAAACATAAGGTCGCTGTTCATTTTTTCAAGATATTCATGAAAATTGAAAATTTTCCCATGCATTCTATATAAATTATCTCCCTTTGATTTAGTACGGGAAATTCTAAAAATGATTAAAAAGACCTTCTTTTGATTTATGATTGCTCCTAATCTGATAAAATATATTACAATATATAGTTTTTTTGTCTGCCATATTCAGTTAGATTATCAATTTTATACAAATAACAATATGTGCAAAAGATGCTCAGTAGAAAAGCCTCGAGCCACCTTAATTCAAGTTTAGAAGAAACCATCGAACAAGAAGAAAATTCATAGAAAACTTTGTTTCAACGAGTGGTATTCGAGGATATGATTATAGTATAATAGATACCAAAAATAAAACTGTGTAGGATCTTTGACAAAGATGAGGACTGTGAATAGAAGAAAAGGGTAGACAACAATCTACTCCTAAAATGTTGTCTACAATTTTCTCCTTTTATTCTCTTCTTTGTTCAAAATCATACACTGTTATTTTTTGGATTGTCTTCAGATTTCCATCGGTAAACGGAAATATTCTCTTTAAAAACGCACGAAAATGTCACGTTCCGATAATTGTTAAATTCTGGAAAACAACTCCCATCAACCATTTTCAAGGTTTTTCAGAAAATGGACGATAGTGTGATGAATGATAATGAAATGACAATTTTTAGTCCAACTTTCTAAATGATCTTAGATTATTTTAAGACTACAATTATACCTTCATTAAAAATATGTGTTCATATCTATGGAAGGTAATCTCCGCCACCAGTAAAAGTTTTATATTCTAAATTACATTTTCTGTTTTCATATTCTTTATTTGTTATCGTACATTTTTTATATTCTATGTTGACAATTCCATATTCTATGTTTCAAATTCTTTATCTTAAATTATATTTCGTTGATTTTATATACTTCAACTATTATTCTACAATTTGTTATATTATCTGTCAATGTGCAATATGCCATTCCTCTTTGTCCCTCTCCCTTTTCTTCATTAAGGTCTTTCCCTTTACAGAAGGAAAGACCTTACTGTATTTCTTATGATTATTATTATTTTTTCTGCCACAGATGTCAAAAAAGTGTAAAAAAAAGTCTCTTGACCGATATTAACGAAATTTGGCACTCTTATTCAGCACTACCAGGAATAGAAATGGGTAAGCCTGTTATATTAGCGCCAACTCTTATTAGTTTCGGCGCAATAGCGCCAAATGCTGTTTACCCTTGTTATCAGGTCAACTCAGAAACCCTAACAGCTATCGAAATTCTAAAGTGTGGAAATTGTAGCTTAACTCCTTGCAATGATTTGAATCTAAACAGTGCACGATTCGGTTGAGTGGTTTTAAAATGGCGACCGAATCATGTTTTCGCTGAACATGTTTTTGACAATAAGTTCAAAACCGTAACAGATAGTATGATAAACATGTATACTTAAATGAGCTTTACTTTAGGACAAAGGTCAAGGTCATGGGAAAGACCTCTCATTTGTTCTCTGAACAAATGGCATTTTAATTATTCTTTGTTCTTCTTTCTTAATTTTAATAATAAAATAAATCCATTCTTTATTCTTTTCGTCATGTTCGTTTATATAAATGATATATATTATAAACATTCCTATTTCTTGCTTTTCTAATTCTCATTTTGCTTCTTTGCATGTAATAAATGTAAGCAGTGTCATCCGGGTCCGCAGAGTTTACGCATTTGTTAAATTATGACGACAGATGGCACTGCTTACAGTATGCTGACACGGATCGGAGAACCAATAGGCGTTAGTAAATTGTAAACGAAAAAAACGATATATTTTTTTTTGCTCGACATACCGTAACGACGAAGAGACCTGCATGCGTGACATTGAATATAATATGCAATGCGAAAAACAAAGCTAGGTTTAAAAGCGAAAAAATATTATCACCGCATACAACTAAACATCAGTGGAGCTGATGGGTTGTTTAGAGGACGGAGATTTGAAGCGAGGAATTATAAGTTGGTCGACGGTTATTTGTCTCATTAAATCAAATGAAAAATATTTCTGGAATTATTAAATGCATTATGATATTATACAATTGTTTACTGGTCGTGAGGTAAACAGTACCGAGGTGAAACAAATGTACTGTATTCCGAATGACCAGTAAAACAATTGTTTTATTATACTGAATCGGCAAACAACTTAACTAAAGCCACACTTTACCTTGAATACAGTAAACTCTAGCAACGTCTACTGCCAATCAAACAAAAACCCCGCGAAATGGTATTACGGTACTATTACACTAGGGAAATAGTTTTTACTATATCCCTAGGGAAATAGTACTTTTACCACATTCAAGATGTAATAGTTAAAATGTTAAGCTGTATTTTATATAGAAAAAATCTACTGAAGTATAATATTAGCAATTATCAGATGTTAAGTTGAGACCCAGCATAATAAGATAGTCCCCTGTTTCCCTTCTAAACATCGTGCACAATCTGCAAACCCCTTGACCCGGTCATTGCATTTGAGTAAAATAAGTAAACAGTAGAACAATCAGTTTCTGTAGCAAAGTTTACAGATAATAACATATGCATCTTATTTTTATTCTCTCTCTGTCTCAAAAATGACCAAATAACCGTTTTTGAAATGCTACTGCAAAGTGGGGCGGAGATTAAGGTTGTCACGGGGACAGACAAAAAATACACGGGGCACTGGGTATTACCGGCTACGATTAATGCTGGAATCTGAAGACGGTCCAAAAATTTCAGAATGTGTATTTTAAAAAAAAAGGAAAGTATAATTGCCAATTTGAGACAATAGTAGTCAATAGTCTCAATATTAACCGTTCACTACTACAAGTATCTCTCATCTCTCCCATCTCTCTGTATTTCTTCTAGACTGTCTTCAGATTTCCAGCGGAAACCGTAAATAAACGAAAACTTTTTGTCCCAAAAGTAAATAAATATTTTTGTCTTTTCAAATGTTAAAAGACTTTTTATATCCGATCAAAATTGTAAAAATGAACATTTATTATATACTTTACACCCTGTTGTGTTAGAAAAACAAGTGTTCCAGCTCGGTGTTGTTGGCTTGTCGATTCTGTCTTGGCTTAGGTATAATGATTCGAGATTAAGTACCGTGTCTTATCTCTGAGGTCCTTAGGGTTAAGACAATTATATAGCTGACCGTGAATTCCGCTTCAAAATGGAGCAGTTCGTATTAAATGAGTAAATTTATGTAACCAATCTGTATGGTTGATCGGTCGGTCAAATCATTATCCTGTCTGTGATCGAAGGGAATGTCGACCGTAATTGCCCGCGGACTGAACGGAAAAAAAGCATCTTACCAGTCACACTCTGGACAGTTTAGTTAAATCATACTTTATTTATTTGGGATTGGGTAACAAAATTATTGCTTCTATTAATCCCTCTTCATTTTGCAGTTTTCGAGCGGCCGCCATTGAGCCTACTCTTATCGAGAGAGAGAAGCCCGACGCGTAAACAACAAGACCACCGTCTCTCTAGGTAAAAAGCTATATCGAAATTTCGTACATTGCATCACATTATTAAAGACTTATTTTTAAAATGCCATTTTGAATCGTCTGAAAATTATGGAACTTCGATCTCTCTATATTTCTTAAGAGATATGACGAATATCTATATACCTGAAATAAATTAAATGCATATTCAATAACATTGTGCCTTACTTATGTGAGACCGTTTCAAAATATTTGTATGTTTATATTTCACTTACACAGTGTTATAAACAAAAAGTTCGTGATCATCTCATTTTAACTACAAAATGTGAGCTGCAGCTTACAAATAAATGTCCCGCTCCCCAACAATGAGTCAGATCAAATTATAACTAGGTATAATTGTGTTGGGATGCCAACACACAAGTCGCCCAAAATCGCCTTGGATAGAGTTCCATTCAAATCAGTGCATCAAAATAAGTCTAAAAATCAAATTTTGTTGAAATCGGACAAAGTTGACGTTTTTAGGGGGGCGGGTGTAGTAAAATGGCCGCCATTTTGAAACTGTAAGTCGGATTTCAAATCCGGTCGCAGATTTGAGCTCAGCATACCCGCTTTACCCAGATGACCAATTTTCAAGACGATCCGATGAAAAAAAAATTTCCGCCCACTTTTTCCGATGGCCGCCATTTTGAAACGGCGGCCATCTTGAAAATTTTAAAAGTGCATTACACAACTTTGAGTGACCCACTATCCAATCTCACAAGTGTTATTCAATTTCCTTGGACCGTTTTCTTGTATTAGGGAGGACAAATTCTCGATAAAGAATCAGAAGAATAATAATAATAATAAGAAAAATAATAATAACTAGCTATAATTTGTGTTGGGATGCCAACACACAAGTCGCCCAAAATCGCCTTGGATTTTATTTCTTCCCATTCAGTACAATAAAATATGTATAGAAATCAAATTTCATTGAAATCAGACAAAGTTCACATTTTTAAGGGGGGCGGGTGTAGTAAAATGGGCGCCATTTTGAAACCGGAAGTCGGATTTCAAATCTGGTCGCAGATTTGAACTCAGCATACCCGCTTGACCCAGGTGACAAATTTTCAAGACGATCCGACGAAAAAAAAAATTCCGCCCACTTTTTCCGACGGCCGCCATTTTGAAACGGCGGCCATCTTGAAAATTTCGAAACTTGATTACACGCCTTTGAGTGACCCACTATCTAATCCAAAAAGTGTTATTCAATTTCCTTGAACCGTTTTCTTGTATTAGGGAGGACAGCTTCATGATTAAGAATCAGAAGAATAATAACTAGGTATAATTGTGTTGGGATGCCAACACACAAGTCGCCCAAAATCGCCTTGGATAGAGTTCCATTCAAATCAGTGCATCAAAATAAGTCTAGAAATCAAATTTCGTTGAAATCGGACAAAGTTGACGTTTTGAGGGGGGCGGGTGTAGTAAAATGGCCGCCATTTTGAAACCGTAAGTCGGATTTCAAATCCGGTCGCAGATTTGAACTCAGCATATCCGCTTTACCCAAATGACCAATTTTCAAGACGATCCGATGAAAAAAATTTTCCGCCCACTTTTTCCGATGGCCGCCATTTTGAAACGGCGGCCATCTTGAAAATTTTAAAAGTACATTACACAACTTTGAGTGACCCACTATCCAATCTCACAAGTGTTATTCAATTTCCTTGGACCGTTTTCTTGTACTAGGGAGGACAAATTCTCGATAAAGAATCAGAAGAATAATAATAATAATAAGAAAAATAATAATAATAATAATAATAAGAAACGGTGCAAAAACAATAAGTCTCCCAAACTTTGTTTTGGGCGACTTAATAATAATAATAAGAAACGGTGCAAAAACAATAAGTCCCCAAAACTATGTTTTGGGCGACTTAATAATAATAACTAGGTATGATTGTGTTGGGATGCCAACACAGAATGTCTCCCAAACAAACTCCCATTGCCATAATTCTCTTCAGCATGTCAAAACACCCCTAAATATCAATTTTCATGTAAATCTGAGCACTTAGAAATTTTGGCGGCCATCTTGGATTCTTGGATTCTAAATCGCCGCCATCGTCAAATTTTAATTTTAGTTATAGAATATTACTCGCAACATCATAATCTATCAGTATACCAATTTTCATCATAATCAGACCACTTTGACATTTTGGCGGCCATCTTGGACTCAAAATGGCCGCCATCGTCAAATAATTATTTTAGTTATAGAATATTACTCTCAACATCATAATCTAAAAGTATACCAATTTCATCATAATCAGACGACTTTGAAGTTTTAATTAAAATTTTGACCCGATTATCTCCCTTTAAATGACATTTTCATTAATATCTCGAAAACCGTAAATATCGCTTCAAATTTTTTTTCCGTATTATTAAAGAGCACCTTTTGCTCTATCTGCCTGCAAAATTTCAGAACCCTGCTTACCTAAGTTACCTAGATATTGCAATGTCCTATATAATGACCTTTTCCTGTTTCCAAGGAAATGGCGGCCATTTTGAAAATTTTAAAAGTCGTTTGCAAAACTTCAGGTCACCCTTTATATGTTCCCAAAGTTTCATATTGATTGGGCAATGCATCTCTGAGAAAACGCGTAGACAAACTAGCACGGAAAGAAAAAAGAAAGAAAGAAAGAAAGAAGAAGAATAATAATAAGAAACCGTACAAAAGCAATATGTCTCCCAAAACTTTGTTTGGGAGACATAATAAGAAACGGTGCAAAAACAATAAGTCTCCCAAACTTTGTTTTGGGCGACTTAAATATATGTACATGATATAATGATGATTAAAAAATGTTAGGTCAATCCATCAAGGCATTGAGGACGAGTAGTTAGACAGACGGGACAAAGAGCGGATCGATGGATAGAACTAAAGGCATCACAATGTAACCCCCTCTTGTAAAGCTTTGATAAAGGGTTGACAAACTATATGTCTGAGACTTGTCAGTAAAAGTCAACTAAAGAGCATCATGTAAAGAAGTAAGTCTGATTTTCCCACATAGCTACTGGGATGTGTGCCCAAAGTACCTTTAGTTAAATACGGAGATTAGCCTGACCAGAAATAGTAACTCACTAACTAACAATCCTTATGTGAGACTTTTCTACATGTATAATTACATACTCGTACAAAAGAATGGTATTATGCCCAGTAATGAAATATTGGGAGGGGGCATTAATATTTAAAACGAAAGAATTAAGTTATCATCATGTACTTCCGTACGAAAATTTGCGTCAAGTAAATACAAACCAGATTTGGAATCATAATGTCAACTCAGCTAGGTTACCTGTGGAACTCCTACTTCCTGTTTAGAACTGGGTCGATATGATAGTTTTCGGTTTTTTTTTCCAGAACCCAACATGAAAATAAATTGAAATTTCACCGTCAGATTTTTTATGTCAAACTGTATTTCTAAGCGATTTTTATACCCTTCAGACTCCTATTCCCCTTTTTAGGGGTAGAGTGGGTAAGAGGGGGTCTCATCTGTGCCCAATAAACACGTTCTTCATTTTTTAAAGATCTCAATAAATTAGTCCTTTATTGAAAAAAGATTCGTTTCAATTTTCTATCCGATCCGTGCCAGCATTATTATGTTAACAGCGCCATCTGTCGTCATAATTTAACAAAACGTATAATAGGAAACCGAGAAAATGGAATGACAAAGTAGAATAAAGAAAGGGTTTATTATATTATATTAAAATTAGAACTAAGTTTATAGGATAACTACGGAAGCGTATATGCGCCTCGTGTTGTCTTAATAAAGCGTCTTAATAAGACAATTGCCTCATTATTTAGACGGAACTATTGCATAATATTGCAATTGAATGCTACAAACAAAACATTTTACTTTCTTGTTTTAGGAATAAGAGCATGTTATTAACATCGCTTTATTCTTCTGTATTTATTTATGAACCTATATATTTCTAAGACGATTTATTTTAACAAATAAATCCATTATTAAAACATTATTATTGTGTTACATGGCAACAATGTTAGAAAAATAAGGCAAGACATTTGCTTTTAAAATCAAGGGAATCCCAAAAATTCCCTTTATTTTCATGGAAAGTAATAGCGCGCATAGCTCAAAAGATTGCACGAAATGCTCACTCGAGCGAAAAGCTCTACAGTATTTGATCTCACTAAATTTAACTTAAAATTTTCATAGTCCGGAAGTGAAACTATAAAATTCACAATACTGTTGTGATTTTTATACCCCCCCCAATCATAAGAGAGGGGGTATATTGCAATCACCTTGTACGTCTGTCTGTCCGTTACAAAATTTGGTCACAGTTTTTTCAGCTTCTACCGAATGGTTAGATTTAAAATTTGGTAAACAACTTCAGCATGATAAGTTAGTAACATGCCTCCACTTTCCAGGCCAGTCGTGATAGAATTTTTCTGTTTTGTTTGGCTCGTTTTGCTGCGCCCCACTCGCAAAAAGACTGAAAAATTCGATCACTCGTGAAAGATCCACCAGTCTTTTCCAAGAACTTATGTAAGAAGTTATAAATCTTATTCAAAATTTTAAATATCAGTTCTATTAATTAAACAATTATGATTTTAAGAAAAACACCAGATATGTACGTTAATTCTAGCTATACGATTGTTATGAACTTTGGCAGTGATATGTTCCATACCATAAGAGGATGGATGGGATCTATGTTAGAAATTAGGGGCCAAAAAGTGTAAAAAACTCGTTATACGACAGCACTAATGCGGACATATGGTATGATGCTGTAGTTGTCTTTGCCAATATGATTAATGTGGCAGTTGTCAGTTAGCGGGAATGGACTTTAACTATTTTTCTGTAAGTGGATATTCATGCAGAAAAAAGGTCACAGTCAGCATCCAAAGCATAAATTGTGCTTAGCATTCATAGTTGCACCTACCATGCCAATATGATTGTTGTGGTACTTGTCAGTGAGCGGGGATGGACTTTAACCATTCTTCTGTAAGTGGTCATCCATGCGGAAAATATAGGTCACTAGTATCACTAGTTGCACCTACCATGCCAATATGATTGTCATTAAGTGTGTATAGTTCTTCTATAAATAGTTGTGAACGCCATCGCCAATGCCAACGCCCGGGGTATTACATAAGCCTCCTCACTTTCGTGAGGTGAGCTAAAAAGGGTCGCAAAAATTAATCAGCTCCAGTCTTTTATGGTAAGGACATCATTGTCAAATTTCATAGCAATTAACTAGTACGAAAGTAATTGTGAGAACAAATAAAATATTTGAATTGTTTGCCCCTTTTGGGCCCCTAATTTCTTAATGAAAAGAGGGGACCCCAAAATCAATCACATTCATCGTTTGATGGCAAGGATAATCATTGTCAAATTTTTAAGCAATCATATAACTAGAACGAAAGTTATTGTGGCAAAACTAAAGTTAACAGACAACGACGACGACAAAGACAACAACAGCATCATACCATATATCCACAATTTTTTTGCTGTCGTATGACAAACTGAAAGTAGCAAGATTTACCCTTTTGGATCCCTTATTTCTAACATAGATCCCATCCATCCTCTTATGATAAGGAACATATCACCGCAAAATTTTAAAGCAATCGAATATCAAGAACTAAATGTGTTGTGGCAACAATAATTGTAACAAACAATGTTCACCATCATTCCATGTTTCAATACATTCGTACATATTTTGCTGTTTTTAAAAATCCTATTTTTTACAATTCATAGAATTGTTATTTAAATATTTGAACAAAGATTTATCACTTCTTACATAAGGTCTTGGAAAAGACTGGCGGATCTTTCACGAGTGATATATTTTTAAAAATCTTTTTGCGAGTGGAGCGCAGCGAAACGAGCAAAAAAAAAAAGAAAGAAAAATTCTATCATGACTGGCCTGGAAATGGGAGGCATGTTACTAACTAATCATGCTGAAGTTTTTTAACCAAATTTCAAATCTTACTCTTCTGTAAAAATTGAAAAAATTGTTACCAAATTTTGTAACGGACAGATGGAAAAGGTGCATGCAATATAGCTCCCTCTCTAATAAGTGGGGGTACATGTATATAAATCACAACAGTACTGTGAATTTCATTGTTTCACTTCCGGACCATGGAAATTTTTAACCAGCATTGCCAAATTTCGTGGGATCAAATACCGCAGAGTTTTCCGCTCGAAAGAGCTTTTCGTGTCAGCTTTCGAGCTATGCTCGCTATTATTTTCCATAAAAAATAAAGGGAATTTTAGGAATTCCCCTTGATTTTAAAAGCCAATATCTTGCCTTATTTTTCTAACATTGTTGCCATGAAACACAATAATAATGTCTTAATAATGGATTTATTTGTAAAAATAAACCGTCTTAAAAAATACAGGTTAATAAATAAATGGAGAAAAATAAAGCGATGTTAATAACACGCTCTTATTCATAAAACATGAAAGTAAAACGTTTTGTTTGTAGCATACAATTACGGAAGCGTATAGTGGACTCGTATTGTCTTAATAAAACCTGTTATAACGCACTATATAGTCTATTTCTCTTAAATAAAACAACTTTATCTCCTTATAAGACAATAAATCGCGCTATTTAGTGTGATATATTGCATTATAAAGATATTTGTTGCATTAACTTAAGTCGTCTTATTCTTAATAATTTTTATTTTGTCTTAAATTACTGCAAGATACAATAATAAGAGTTAAGAATGTATTAATTTAACACGTGTTGTGCTATAAAAGGCAACAACCTTTTTAGTTTCAAGTAATGTTTTGTGTTTTAAAGCAATTCGTCGTCTTAGTTTACTCGTTTTACTTCAGTAACAAAAAAAGCCCAGTGACACTAAAATGCACCGGGACGTGCCCGGGAAGGAAAATGAACCCGAGAGGTTTTTAAATGGTTTCCGAGCTACATGTAAAATTGGTGTAACATGAACAGAGTAAATGTATTTTAATTGGACAGAGTAAATGTAGTTTATTGCATCTTGGTTTTTGTATTCATTAAAACTCGTTAAATAAAGTACTAACAAAATCATTGAACTTTTCGAAGATCAATCTCAAAAGTTCAAGAAAAAAGAAAAAGGAAGAAATACCAGAGAAATTGAAGGTCGCAATGGTCTTGACTTGGTACAAGCATTAATTTCAGTATTGATTTGATTAGTGTCTCAGAACTTCGAGATTTTGCTAATGTTATATTCCATATCATATCTTGTTCAACTTAAAAACTTTATTCCAAGTAAATATTACAGCATCGCTTAATCTATATAAGTTATTACATGTATGAGCAAAGCAAATTTTATAGTGTATACTATTTTTTACGTAACTATATAATATAGACTTGAAGATCGCAATGGAAGTGGGAGGTTTGGCGCCTTAAACCCTGGTTTAACCCACCATTTCGTTTGAAATGCCTGTACCAAGTCAGGACCATTGCGATCCACCAGTTCTCCGGTGTGACTGATTCGTTTTTGTCATTTTCTCTGGACTATGAGATTGATCATTCAAGTTCGGTAGTTTTGTTATTACCTTTATTATTCTTTAGGTTGGGACCATACCAAATGACATATATCCATATTTTATTGAACATTTGCAGACATATAGTTCTTATTGATTTTCATCCATATATATATGTGGGGGTCACAGGCCTCGTTTTTTAAATTAAATGTATTGGATACGCAATTTTGACGGGAAATTAACAAAGGCGTAAAGGATAAGCACAGCTTCAATACGATTTATTGGCTGGATTTCACGGAGTTAAGAGTCTGGATTATAAAATGGTGAATGTAGGCCGTCTGGCGGGCGGGGAAGAAATTTGCAGAACATTTTCTCAGCAATTAATAATTACAGCCACTTGATATTTGGTATACAGCATCATGGTGGGTCTCATCACGTGGGATTTTATTTCAGGTCTTTCGCTCACCTACTTCCTGATCATTTAAGTTGTCATGCCAATCAGTTCACTCAAAAAGCTACATGTTTCAGGTCTGTCGCTTACCTACTTCTTGTTAAACGAAATCCGGTCATTTTTGACTTTGACAGTTCACTGCAAAAGCTACATATCATAGAAATTATCCTAATTTCATCGATTTTTGCTGATCTTTGCACATTTTGTAGTCTGGAAGAAAGTGTGCACATCTAAACAACAACTCTATACTTGCAAAAAAATGCGTAAAATGATGAAATCTTTCATTTCTAAAAAAAAATTGAAGGTGTTGTTTTCATGCACCAAATGATCCCCAAAAAAGGAAAATATGTACTGAAAGCAACCAAAGTTGCAGATTTTCTCCATTTTGTCAAATATGACCGTCTAATGTGATGCCATAATTACGTCACAATGAATGCAATTTGACTTATTTGATGTGTTTTCTTTGTATATATACATATAAGTTGATAATACTTATAAATATCATAATATTTGAACCAACAACATTTTCTTTGGCCATTTATGGATCCTAATGCCCCTCATCTTTTTATCCGTAACGTCGTTTTTAACCTAATGTCCCACCTTAAAGACGAAGAGGTACCAATGGGGCATCCGAAAAAAATTCGAAGGGCAGAGTCAAAACCAGTAACAACCAACGAGAACAGGATGGAAAAAAACAGACAACATAAAACACAAAATTACATAAACAACCGAAAAGCAATCAAAAACGAGGACTCAAGGAGTTCATGCTAGAACACCTGCCGTGTAGCCAACTGTCAATTAAGTGTGCCTAATCCGGTAAAGGAAGACACAATAACAACCTACGACAGACCAACATCTGCACTCATCTGAGAGATTGAAATCCCATATTTGTCTATAAGCGAATGATGTCTTCGATAAAATTGCTAGAGTGAAGAAAGCATCCGAGGAGCAACATAACCCCGTGCAAGCTATTTTTGTGTTAGACATGACATGGTAGAACACCAGGGAAATTGTTGTAAGTCCTGCAAGCTCTGTAGTAACGAATGGATTGTGATACGCAGACTCCATAATGTGGAGCAAACGTAATGTTGAATTGCTTTACAAGAAAGGAAAGTTGACAATTGAAAAGTTGAAGTCATCACGCTTGTTATAAAGCTTTGTTGAAAGTTTTTCTTGAGATTCTATTCCGAGATGTAGATCTTAATATGAAGCAGACTTCAACCCCGCCACATTTGTAATGTGCCTGTCCTAAGCCAGGAATCTTTATCAAAGCTTATGTTTGTATTTAGTCGAATTGATGTTAACTGGTTTTTGTCAAGAAGAGGGTCTTTCATTGCATTTAGGACTGGGCTTGAATCATATGTAATTTATTTTCAATCCAGGGGCCAATTGAAAAACAGCGAGCAGCGACCACTGGTCACATTGAAGGCTGCTCGCTGTTTTCCATTGTGGATGTTTTAAATTTACGTTTATATTGTAGGCTGTGTCGCGTACACTTATTCCACATATCATTTTCTTCTATTCATAGAATACTTTGTGGTTTTTTATCCCAAGTTCAGGATGATACATGTACTTAGTATATAAGACGATTATAGTCAACAAATCGAAAGGATATCATCAATATAATAGAAAGTGAAATTAAAAGAGAGAGCTAGTCTACGATCTTTTTTTGACTAGAAGTGATTTTAAGAAGTCTGCTTTATATGAATGAAGAAACAAATCAGCAAAAAAGGTGCACAATTATTGCACATTGCAGTCCCTATATTTTGCTGAAAAACACGTCTACCAAACTGAACAAATATGTTGTCTGTAAGAAAGATGAGGGTGTCGGTTATTTATTCTTCTGTAAATGTGTTCTTTTTCTTAGACTCACTGATGACAAAATAAGTGTTAGTATAATCGACTACCAGAAATTTATACTGGCGGTTTTCATTTCTTTTAAAATCTGCGTTTTATCAGCTGTGCTAGTCGTGATTTGAGTTGTTTATGTGGAATAGAAGTGGAAAATGTGAAGAAATCGAAAGTTTTGATGCTTGTGCAAGATGAAACTGATTTAGAGGGGTTTATTTTCGCTTATTTCGCGATCATAACAAATTCGCGAAAATATCCCCTCGTGTAAATTACATTAAGAAGGATCCAATATTCAATGATCTACTAAAATGCGAACTTAAAACCTAGCGAATTCATTTTGGTATTGAAAACTCGAAATTAAAACCACGCGAAATTATCCCCTTTTACAGTATACTTTCTTTGTTATCAATGAACAAACGTACAGATAGAAGACAAAACGGATTCTAGCAAGTCTGTTGAATTGACAGTTGGCTACGCGGCGGATGTGTTAGCGAGCAGAAACTGCTTTCTCTTCCGAAGCACCTGATCATGAGTTCACTATCTGCCCTGCGGACTTTTGACTTTCGGATGCCCCATTGGTACCTCTGCTTCTTTAAATAAACCAAGCCAAGACCATCGCGCCCTTCAATTTCTTGTTCTTTTTTCTTAAACATTTGAGATTGTTCTTCGAAACGTTCAATGATTTTGTTATTACCTTTATTTAACGAGTTTAAATGAATACAAAAACCAAGATGCGATGAAATACATTTACTCTGTCCAATTTAAATACATTTACTCTGTTCATGTTACACCTATTTTACATGTAGCTCGGAAACAATTTGAAAACCTCTCGGGTGCATTTTCCTTCCCGGGCACGTTCCGGGTGCATTTTAGTGTCACTGGGCTTTTTGGTTACTGAAGTAAAACGAGTAAACGAGTAAGACGACTAATTGCTTTAAAACACAAAACATTACTTTAAACTAAAAAAGTTGTTGCCTTTTATAGCACAACACGTGTTAAATTAATACGCTCTTAACTCTAATTATTGTATTTTGCAGTAATTTAAGACAAAATAAAAATTAATAAGAATAAATCAACTTAAGTTAATGCAACAAATATCTTTATAATACAATATATCACACTAAATAACGCGATTTATTGTCTTATAAGGAGATAAAGTTGTTTTATCTAAGAGAAATAGTGCGTAATAACGGGTTTTATTAAGACAATACGAGTCCACTATACGCTTCCGTATACAATTGCAATGTATTGCAATAGTTCCGTCTAAACAATGAGTTTTTTGTCTTATTAAGACGCCTTATTAAGAAACACGAGGCGCATATACGCTTCCGTAGATAACAAAGAAAAGATTAATTAAGGGACAAAGAAAATTAGAACATAAAATAAAAAATACCCACGTTGGAAAATACAAAATGGAGAATAATAGATGAAGAATATAAAATTGATGAAATATAATTTGAAATGCATTAAAAATATGAAAAATAAAATATGGAATTGGCAAAATAGAATAAAGAAAATGTAGAATAAGAAAAAAAAGAATTGAAAATAAATGAAACAGAAAATAAAATTTAGATATTATTTTTTTACTGGTGGCGGAGATTACCTTACATACTAAATGCATATCATTTATCGTATTTTTTAGAAGAGTTAACTTTTCCTTAAAGTATTTAATAACGCAATGACATTACCTTGATAAATCATTTATTAGGAAAAATAGTTTGTTTGACAGAAATTAACCAACAAAAATATATTTTGTAAGTGCTACCGCAAAATTTCATTTTCGAAACAAAACATACTTTTTGTTGGCATTTTTCATCTCATTATTTTATTGAGAAAACAAAATCAGGGACCCAAAGGGTAATAATTTTAGTCAAAAACATGTGGTCAACTGATTAAAATTGTATAATCATAAGGATTGATAGGTCCTTTAGGTCTTGTTTTCATTAATAAATTTAGGATTAAAACGGAACAAAATACCACTTTCTTATTTGTTCAAAAATTTCCTCAGTTCTGACCAGACAAACGCTTAGAACCTTTACAATTCGTTTAATATCAAATCAGATCAAATATATTTCAGCACATCTACGTCAAATGAAGGGCCAATGCACAATGCACAATGAATAACTACAACAAATTGCAAATTTGTGTACAAATGAAACTTAAGTCCCCCTGTCCTGAGTGCCATTGACTGAACTGACTGGAGGGTACAAGACATTTCTTATGTTGACTATTAAATAGGTTTGAAATATTTAAGGTTAGTGAGGACACCTGACATAAAAAATAACAGCGAATTTACAATTTCCAATTTTTGAATATTTTAATATTGGGTAAATACTCTTTCGTGTGTATAAATATTGGACCACCTTTCCAGGCTTGTTTTCGAAATATTTATGTTCAAATATTCTCCAAATTATATTGGATTATATAGGAAAAGCCCTAAAATTGGCATAAAATCTTGTCTCAGAAAAATTCCACGAATTTATTTCATAAAAATTAATGTCATACAATATGCTTTTTAATAAAACAATAAAAACTGGGGGTAACCAGCTTAATTTTTTGTCTTCATTACAAACCTTTGTTACTTTGGGGTCAATTTTCAAATGGATTATCTCCCTTGTTTTCTTTGAAAATTGTATTTATTAAAGTATGGCTCATGCATTTGTTTGATAATTAATTTGTTTTGATTAAGTTTGAATAAATTAAACTATTTCACACAGGTTTCTATTGATTTTTGCATTTTTAGCTGTTTTGGTCACATGTTTTATTTCGTTTTGTAAAGAAGGATCAATATTAATTTTATCAAAACATATTTTTCTGCATTTTTCGTTTATTTAATAAAGTTTGTCCATGTCAAATTAATTCGTAGTTCGTCGGATTCGCCGCTTGAAGAAGCTTTGTAGCAACCCGTTTTGTAATATTTTTTTTCTTAAAAATGGTTACAATGCATTTAGAAAGGATTGGATACCACGTGACCATATAGTTTGAAACTTTCTGTTTCAATATTCACAGACAAATCTTTAAAAGAAAATAGTTACAAAAAATATTACATAACGGGTTATTCTGAACCAGTCCGGTTTTTTTTTTACATTTTTTTGCTCACCTGACCCTTTGGCTATTGCCATCACATTGCCATTGTCGTCGTGGTCGTCGTCCGTCGTTAACTTTTCTTTGCAAATCTTCTCCTGTAAAACGACTGAAGGGATTGCTTTGAAACTTTGCACACTTCATCTATGGGATGTCTTTTACCATGATTGCACAAATGGTGACCGCCGTCCAAACAACATGGCCGCCGTTACTAAAAATTGTCCAGGGGGTCAGACTACTGGTTTTGGCTTGTAAATCAAACAGTATAAGAGATAGATGAAATCTGATGCCACGCAGCTCTACAAAAGTCTTCATTAGTTACGGCCCCTTAAAGGTGAAAAATAGCATTTTTTCATGTTTTTGGCTTAAACAATGAAAACTATTATAGATAGAGAAAAGTTGTTGCTTTCTTAAATGTTCAGCTCATTTAGCTCTACAAAAGTCTCCATAGGGTCGAAGTTGTTAGATGACCCCTTATAGGGGTAACAGCCTCTAAAATAACGTATTTTCATGTTTTTGGTCTATGGAATGAAAACTAAAGTTGTGCTTGCTTAAATGTTTAGCTTATTTAGCTCTACAAAAGTCATCATAGGGTCGAATTTGTCAGATGTCTTCTTAATGGGGAAACGGCCCTTAAGATAACGTTTTTTTTCATGTTTTTGGCCTATAGAATGAAAATATAGCAGAATACAGAAAAGCTGTTGCTTTCTTAATGTCCAGTTCATTTAGCTCTACAAAAGTATTCATAGGGTCGAAGTTGTCAGATGTCTCCTTATTATAGGTGAAACGGCCCTTAAAATAACGTTTTTAGCTCACCTAACCCGAAGGGTCATGTGGACTATTGCCGTCACTTGGCGTTCGTCGTCCGTCTGGTAGCTTTTTTCAAGCGTTAACTCCTCTGACACAATAAGTTCAATTTCAACCAAACTTTGTACTGTTTTTTAGTTGCTATCAATACTATCGTTTGGATATTTGATCGGTTAAAAACATGGCCGCCATGACTAAAAATAGAACATAGGGGTAAATTGCAGTTTTTTTGCAAATAACTCAAAAACGGTGACAGATATCAAAATTCTGGCTGGATAAAAGTGTTCAGCACCTCAAGATCTACCTGCCCTGAAATTTTCAAGAAGATCCAACCACCGATGTAGGAGTCATGTGAGCTATTGTCATCACTTGGTGTCCGTCATCCGTCCGTCCGTCCGTCCATCTGTCCGTCCGTCCGTCCGTCGTCCGTAAACTTTTAAAACGTTAACTCCTCTGACACCATAAGCCCAATCGCAACAATATACAATTAATGACTTTTGGTGAGGTTGACATGAGGATTTATCAATCCCAAGTCGTGAAATATTCACTGAGGCCAACGGCCGAGGTGAATATAACCACTCGGGGTTGATAAATCTCATGTCAACTGAAACCTTAAGTCATCAATTGTTTTAATTAAATGACTGTTATGCATTTTCAGATATAAATTTGACAAATTTAACAACTTTAATTTCAAAATGTTGAAAATATCACATTTTTATAACAATATAATAGTTTCCTAGAAATCGGTTTATTCCATGTCGAAGTAAAATAATACTAGACTTGTTGTATATTTCTCCATTCTTGGTACGAAACTTTTTTTTATAAAAGCTGAACAATTGCTTATAAAAGATTTATTCAACATCAACGTTTGAACATACAACGATAACGCTAGAGAGAACCGAATATTGTTTACTATATTTAAATTACCTGTGTATTCGAGTGAGCTCTTTTCAAACAGACTACTGACAATTTTCACTGAGGGTCTTTACGAGTGATCGATTTGCAAAATGACACAGACGACTGCAGATGTTCTTAAATCAAGCCGCGAGGCTCTTTACGAGGGAACTGATGACACTATCAATTTAAAATCACTGCATAGTTTATTGGTTGGTATTGACCAACGCCTTACGACCATAGAGAGCAAAGTAACAAAATTCGATGACGTCGGGAAAAAGTTAACATCCATAATTGATGGCCTGGAACAGATGAAAACCAAAGTTGGGACGATCGAGAAATCGGTCATTGAACTAAAGAAAACATCTGATAAACAAGGAGAGGAAATAAAATTTGTACGAAATGACAACTGTAGAATTGAGAGAAATATGAAAGAGTTTGAAAAGCAAATAAATGAAAAATCAGCTGATATACAAGGACTTGGTAATCTATTCGACGAAACCAAAAACAAACAAGATAATACGATCAAAGATGTTAGACTGCTAAAAACACAGATCAGCAAAGTAGCTAATGATTTAGAAGACTACTCAATTGAAAAATCACATGAGTTTCAAGCTGCTCTAAGTGACGTTCGAGCCGTGAAAACGATGAACTGCGCGACACGGTGTTAGACCTGAATGAAATACAACCTTATCTTCAAAGGTCTACCCGAGCGTGAAGGCGAAAACACTGAGCAGATTATTAGATCATTTATCCGAAATGAATTGAGTATAAAGTACAGGCTGGAATTGGGAAACGTACATCGGTTTGGAACTGGAAAGGGGAAATACTACAGACCGATCATAGCTCGATTCCTTTACAACAAGGATTTAGAAACTGTTCTTTCTAACACGTACCGTCTGAAAGGAACACCATTCTCTGTCAACCGACAGTATCCGGATGCAATAGAACAGGCCAGACGAAGTCTATATCCAGTGATGAAGGAGAAACGAAATCAGGGGTGTCACGTAAGGCTAGTGAGGGATATCCTGTATGTTGACGGACTGGTGTACCATGATGACGAAAATGACAAAACATCAACGCCCACTAAGAACAGATATGAGAGAGGTAGCTCACACACACCAGACAATCGATTCCAGGGCAAACGCCGCCGCACATCGACGCCAAAAAACAAATAGGACTCCCGTGGAGATTCTACCAATAGCTGTGACAAATGTAAAGGAAATGTTTGTAAATGTAACAATGTCTCAGATATGTTCAGTATTCTGTCATTGAATTGTTGTGGTATACTGAAAAAAATGCACTGTCCAGAATTTATAGAATTTGTTAGTAAATATAATTTTATTTGCCTGACTGAGACTAAAACTGATGACTTTGATACTGTAGATATGCCGGGCTATACTTTTAAGCTACTTAATAGACAAACTTATAAACGAGTTAAATCAGGAGGCATCGCCTTCGGCTATAAATCAGAATTTGAAAATTTTGTCCATTATATACAAACGGACAGTAAATTAGTTTCCTGGTTCAAAGTTTCTGCAAATCTTTTTAATTCTCCTGATGATATTATCATTGGCAATATCTATATCCCACCCGAAAATTCCATTTACAGGGCTGATGACCCTTTCAATGAATTAGAAATAGAGTATTTGAATTTTTCAAATAATTACAGATTTATACTCCTAAATGGAGATTTCAATAGTAGAACGGGCAAAGATGCAGATTTTACAGAAATTGTAAATGATAGTCATAACCCTATTAATAATGTGCATAATTTGTGTTATACACTTGCTGATTTTGATATGAATCTTAATAGAAACGGTAAAGATTGTACAAAAAAACAACTATGGTAACAACCTTTTGGAAATGTGTAAAAATAATAATCTGTTCATTTTAAACGGTAGAGTCAATGGTTACAAAATGGGCATGTTTACTTGCAAGCAAACAAGTGTTGTTGACTATTTTATTTGTACACATGACATGTTATCTTGTATTAATACTTTGAATGTCATTGATTTTTGTTCTCTGTATTCAGATGTACATAACCCTATTGAGCTATGTGTAAAAGTACCAAGGGAACCTAATCCCCCTATGTTTGAACAAAATAATTTAAATGATAAGAAGAAAATAAAAAAATGGGATACGGATAAAGTAGAATCTTACCTAGAAAATATTGATATTCATAAGGTTGAGCAATTGATAGGTGAATTAGACGAAGTCAATATCGAAAATTTGTCACAAGATAAAATTGACGCACTGATCGAGAAAACAAACGCTTTGATCGTTAATCCAGCAGAACAGGTCTTCGGAACGTATGAGCGAAGTCTGAATAACGGTAAACAGTCTTCGAAAAATAACAAGCCGTGGTTTAATTCTGAATGTCGCAGAAAACGAAAATCTTACAGAGTAGCAAAGTCTCGATTTAGATTACGTAAATCTGACGAAAATAGAAATATTCTTCGACAAACGGAGAAGGAATATAAGCGTGAAACTAGCAAAGCGCTGCTATCGCATCGACGAAATATGAAAAAGAAATTACGATCGCTGCGAACACAAAACAGTAAAGAATACTGGAATATCATTAATACGAGACAAGACCGGCGAAAGTCAGGCGCGGCCATAGAAAATTTGTTTGATTTCTTTAAAGATCTAAACAGCGGCGACGGTATCGAAAACACGGAATACGAGAATGTCGCAGGTACTAATGATACCATTAATATGAATATAAATTGTGAGATTTCTGAATTAGAAATACTAAAATGTATTAAAGATTTGAAAAATAACAAAGCATGTGGTGACGACTATGTCACAAATGAATACATTAAACATACATCACATATATTATTACCAATATATTTAAAACTTTTCAATATGATATTTGATTCAGGCAAAGTCCCTAGTATTTGGCTTGTAGGAAATATTCTTCCTTTTTATAAGAATAAAGGCAGTATCTCAGATCCGAAAAATTACAGACCCATAACCATTTTGAGTTGCATGGGTAAACTTTTTACATCTATTTTGAACACAAGATTGGGTGCATTTATGGACGAATTTTTACTGTTGAATGAAAACCAATCCGGCTTCCGAAAAGGGTACTCTACCATTGATAGCATTATGACATTACACTTATTATTTGAACTTTTAAAACATAAGAAAACGAAACTGTTTTGCGGCTTTATTGATTTTGCAAAAGCATTTGACACGGTATGGCGACCGGGATTATGGGGTAAACTACTTGAAACTCAGATCAATGGCAAGATGTATGCAGTAATTGTAAATATGTATAGTAATATTAAATCTCGAATATTTAATGATGAAACATACTCGGATTATTTTCCATGCAATGTAGGTGTACGTCAAGGAGAAAACCTATCTCCTCTACTGTTTTCCTTATACATTAATGACTTGGAAGATTTTATGTCAGCAAATAATGTAACCGGTATTCAAAGTATCACTAGCGACATAAGTATCGAGCTCAATTTATATGTAAAATTATTTTTGATTCTTTATGCTGATGATACAGTGTTATTGTCAGAATCACGAGACGATTTGCAAAACCAACTTAACCTGTTACATGAATATTGTGACAGATGGAAACTTAAGGTAAATGTGGATAAAAGTAAAAGTGTAGTATTCTCGAGAGGCCGAAATCCGAGAAACTTGCATTTTACATATAATAATGATGATCTAGAAATCGTAAACGAATTCGTATATCTTGGGGTATTATTCTCGAAAACTGGAAACTTTGCTAAAGCTAAAAAATATAATGCAGATAAAGCTAAGATAGCCATGTACGATATTATTCGTAAAGGTAGAACACACAATTTATCCATAGAATGCCAATTAGAGCTCTTTGACAAAGAGCATTGCATGGAAGTAATCCAGCCGATCTTACTGTATGGATGTGAAGTATGGGGTATAGGTAATAACACGATCATCGAACAAGTACACTTAAAGTTTTGTAAAATGCTTATGCACGCCAAAAAATCCACACCGGATTATATGGTGTACGGGGAACTAGGAAGATATCCATTAGATATCAATATAAAATTAAGAATTATCAATTATTGGGGTAGACTCATTTCCGGAAAAGAATCAAAACTGCCGCGTATTTTGTATGATCTGTGTCTTAAACAAGATAACCAGATTGATTGGCTAAAACATGTAAAATCTACTTTAACCACATGTGGACTACCATTTATTTGGGATTTCCAACAATTCTATAGTACTACATGGCTCCACGCTTCTGTCAAGCAAAGCTTAACTGATCAATTTCATCAAAATTGGGCATCAATTATTCAAAACTCACCAAAAGCCATCAATTATAGGATATTTAAAGATAAAATAGAATTTGAGAACTACTTTAATCTTTTAGATGATAAAAATGCGATAACCCTTTGACGTTTCCGAACAGTCAACCACAATCTTCCTATAGAATCTGGAAGGTGGCGTAACACTCCGCGTGAAAACAGAAAATGTACTTTATGTGTAGGAAATGAAATCGGCGATGAATTTCATTACCTTTTTATTTGTAATTCATTAACCGCTGAACGCAAGCAATTTCTAGACTTGAAGTATAGAAATAGGCCAAATATCATTAAATTTAACCAATTGTTGAATAGCAAACATACCCCAACTTTAAACAGACTCTGCAAATTTATTAGAACTATACTGAAAAAGATAGATTCTCCAGGGTAGCCTCTCCAATGCTCTTTTCCCTTTTTCTTTCTCTTTATCAAACAAATATTGACATTGTATGTTTTTAATTGTGCTTCTTTCTGTACCTCCATTTATGTTTATTTATGTTTGAACCTTTGTATATTGCATATATTATTGTAATAACTTTATGTATTAATCTCTGTACCATTGAATATGGTTTATTGAGAAATAAAGATATATAAGAGTATGAGATTTTGACAAAATATCGGTAACATCAAGTTCACTGTTTGGAAGCGTTTCAAATTCTTCCGGTAGATTTTTCTCTCGTAGATATGCACGAAAAGTACGCTCAGCTGTTCCGTGGCCCTTCTGGTCATTTTAGCATCTTTTTCGTAAAGAATCTTGTCCAAAGGTTCGGTGTCAATAGTTGCAAAGCGTTTACTAGGGGGCCTAACATTTTCAACGTCGTCTGACGCAATGTTTAAAGATCGTTTATAAGACACGCTATGATTGGTCGTTACAAATATTTTCATCCAATGAAAATAAGCCTTTAATTTTCTATTTTGTGGGCGGTACTAAATCTGTTTTTGGGTACACGCTAACACGACATAATATTTATTCCCCTCGCGTGCATAATTGCGCGGTGGACATAATGTTCTATTTCAGAAAGTTTAATATACTCTAAACCAATGAAAATAAAGACATTTTCTAGTCATTTAATAAAACTTGATATTTAGAACTGATGTGGGGATTTTTGATTCGTTTTAAAACATGGCCCCCGTGGCTTAAAATAGAACATAGGGGTAAAATGCAGTTTTTTGCAAATAACTCAAAAACGGCTGCAAAAATCTAAATTTTGGCTAAATTAAAAGTAATCAGCACCTCAAGATCTACCTATTCTTAAATTTTGAAGAAAATCAAACAACCCATGTAGGAGTTATTGCCTTTTTTGTGGATTTTTTGCAAATTTTGCACCTGTTTAGCTCAATATCTTAAAAACTATAAATGATATTTGAGAATTTAAAATTGCATATTGTTCAGCACATCAATATTTACAAAATATGTCTAGAGTCTACGTTGTAGGACCTTTCCTTTTAGGAGTTTTTTCTCTTAGAACGTCAAAATTGAGCATTTTCACAGTATTTCCTCATTACATTAAAAACGTTAACTCCTCTGACACTTTAAGTCCAATTGGAACCAAACTTGGTATAGTTGTTTATTAGCATTAGGTGGTAAACTGCATTTTTTGCTAATAACTCAAAAATGATGACAGATTTTTTAATTCTCATTGAGAAGAAGATTGATCAACACCACTGTCCTCATGATCAACCAGCCCTGAAATTTTGAAGAAGATACAACAACCCATGCAAGAGTAATTGCCCTTCTATTTTCTTTTTTTATGAATTTTCCACTTACAAAAATGTTTTAAGTTCGATATCTTAATATCAATATGAGATATTAAAGAAATGTAAATTCCGGATTGTTTAGCACATCATGATCTACAAAGTATGTAAATATTTAAAAGTAACATTTATGGTAAAAATAAGATGGACTGAACCAAGCCAAAGACAACGTTCCTCTTTGTCAGCTGGCAGAGAATTAAAACAATTAAAGCTAATCACATATGAAAAAGAAAGGAGTAGAGCCACGAAAGCCCCAAAATGGCCTAAAAATTCAACTTTGATATATCTGCATGTCGTTGCTGCATTCATGTTCATTAGTCTTTATATTTCATGAATTGCAATATTTTTCCTTCATTTGTTTATCTATTTTGTGAAAAATAACAATTTGTGGCAGTTTCTCTTGATTTTCATGTATAAATCCATGAATATGAACTGGGCCACACCTGTCGACCAAAATTTATTTTGTGCTAAAATTACGGTGGTCGACGAATGTTTCCAATACAAAATTTGACGAAATATGCAGAAAAACCAGTAAAAATGTGTGAAAAATGAGGAATTTTCAAATTTATGGCCTGTTTCAAATCTCAAGGTTAACCTGTGGTGTAAATATTATGATAAAACTTACAGATATGAATAGTTTGTTCATACATAAACATATTTTAGTATAAATGCTATTTAGTAATAGAAGATTGCCATTTTATCAAGTTTGTATTGAGCTATTTCATGAAAATATGATGCACCTTGGTACCAATATAGGACAATAGACATTCTTCCATTTGTCTTATATGAAAAAAAAATATTACTTTTTCTTATTTCATACCCCTTCAACAACATGATAGGAGACATTGAGATTTACTCATGTCCGTACGTCTGTCCGTTCGTACGATTTACATCAAGTTTGTTACGAAAACTGTACATTAGAATGATTTGAAATTTAACAGTAAAGTAAGACAAATGTATGTGTCCTATAGTGTAAGCGACTTCCAGAGCTAATGAAATTCTTTTTCTGTTTGGGACTAGGTCGATATGAAAGTTTATACATATAAATGTCCATCAAGATTTTCTCAGAAACCATACATGAGAATGATTTAAAACTTAGTACTAATGTATGATAGTTAAGTATGATGTCCTAAGCGACTTTCAGACCTGTCAGACTTCTAATTTCTGTTTTAGGCCGAGAAGAGGCATCTGTATCCAATGGCCATATTTCTTCTTTATTTTTTAAAGTTTGTCATACCCATGCAGATGTGTAAAATTTAACAACAGAAAGATAAATTTTTATATCAGGAGTTGCAAACTTTTTTTGTGTATATCTTTTTAAGCAATCCAGATTCCTCTAAATAATTCTTCACTATTCTTTCATATTTTGTTTTGCATTTCATCGTTATTTAATGGCAAATTTGCATTAATAATGAAGTCAGTAAATGTTTGTAAATTTCATGATTTTTTTCAGTAATTTCATGAAATTACTGGAAATTTTAGGAATTTCACGTACTGTAAACCAATTAATTTTCGCGGCTACAAACTTTTGCGGTTTGCTTAGAATGAACATTTTCACGGAGATAATCTTTCGCGGTTTCGTAATTCTCCATCATTACAACCTTTTCACTCAGACTGTTTCGCGGCTATAAACTTTCGCGTAAGCACAGCTTCCGCGAATCTAGCGAAAGTTTATAGCACGCGAAAATTAATTGGTTTACAGTAATTACTAAATTGCCCAGTAATTACATGAAATTCCTAAAAAAGTTAGTAATTTCACGTAATTCCTAATTACACACATTAACTGTAACATATATACTGATCATAATGAAATAACGCCGTGACAAATGTGATAAAAGAGCACGTTTTATAAATCTTATGAGAACATTTTAAATAAATAAAAACTGTTTGAGATTATAAATAATTTAAATTTTCGTACAGTCGGTCTCAATCAGAAAAAAAAATGTCCCGGATTTTTAGGGTGTGTTTAATGTAACGCCATTATCTTAACTTTGCAGTTAATGAAAATATTCAAAATTTCTATACTTTAATTACGCTGTAGTTCCTTTCGAAAAATCAGTTTAACTTTTGATGCTGTGTGCAATAAAACATGGACAAAATAGGTGTCAAAATCGGGGGGAAATCGGGTGTGTTTTACATTGCATGCAATTTTGTTTCTTTGATATCTTTAATCCGGATAAAGTTGTGTTGCTAAATTTTTATATATTATTTCCTCAAATGATTTTTAATCCAAAGACGCAAACAAAAAATACAAAAGAATATTTTCATGTTTTAAATAATTTGTCATTTTTCGTGTCCTTCTTAGCGCAGAACGGGTGACTTACGTATGACGTTTATGGCCAGAAAAATCTCTGTAACCTCTGGAAGTAGAAAGATAAAGCTTTAATCATTGATATGTGTTGTAGATCGGGAATCGGAAGTTTCGGAATTTTGATTACGCTCTAAGGGGCCTGGGGCACATTATTTTATTTGTCAGCCAGATGTCAAGTGATCGTAGAATTTGTTTAGATACCTACCCTTTAACCATAGATTGTTATTCCTTATTAAAAAGCTATAATTTCAGGCACCTTTGTGGGTCAGAAAACCCCCTTATGGTTGGAAAATGTTTCATCTCGTAACCATATATATTTATTTCTTATAAAACAATTTGCAGGTAAGAACGAATCCTTCTACCAGCATAAGCTTACAATTGAATATTCTCATTTCCATTTCTTTTTTGTCATTTACTCTTATACTATAAGACGTGAAACTTTATTTCATAACTTTAAGGTATTTTTTTATCAGACAAAATTAAATGGTATCAGTGTTTGAACCAATTTATTATCTATAGCCATAGAGACAAACAAAAGTTATCAGCATCATAAAATATATCAGAGAAAAACAAAAATTATGACGTCTGTATAATTTCTCTATTTATCCTCTTTCCGTTAAAACCTTGGTATAAGTACATTGTGCAAGACACTTTTAAATTTGATCAATTGGTAGTGACCCAATCGATCCCTTTAATCTTCTATTGTGTAGAAAAAATGAATAGTTGTTTGGTCAAATTTTACGGCTCCATTTTTATAAAACCTCTGTTGAGAAGACAACAATAGACTCATACTTGTTTACTAAAATGCACAAGCTACTTCTGTTAATCCTATGATTAAAAGTGCCTAAGGTTATACATGTTTCACTCATGAGCTTGAGTTTGAGCTAATGGATTTGTTCATTTTTAAGGGGGAATATAGTTACATGGTTGAAATTAATATCCCTTTTTTAATTCTATATTTTTAAATATAAATCTTAAAAATGGTAGTTTAAGTTAATAAAGTAATATGTTGATAAGAAGATTTAGTTTCCAATAATCTAGAAAGAAATGAATGTTTGCTTTTATTTCAAAAGCTGAGTATCCCTTTTACGAATTTAAGATGTGCCCAGATTTACTTAATTCATGTCATTTTTAAGCTTGTTATAAAGTGTTCGGCATTAACATTTCTACAATAAAATTCCTTGTTCCACTGGGTCTTGAATTCCTAACATATGAGAAAACATTAATTCAAAATGATGGATTTGAGTGTTGATCTGGATGTTATGTTTGAGGAAAGTCCTTTACCAAGAGCACACAAAAGGAAATTACAATTGGCTATAAAAAACTTAAACTCTTCTACTAAGGAAAGGCCAAACTTTTCAGGGACTGAAAATCCATTATCGCCATCAAATCTAAATGTCCCAAAAGTTATAACTTTTTTAACATCTAGATCAAAGCTCCAAATGATAAATTGGTATAAAGAAGATTTTGCATTGGATGCTTGTTATTTATATCTGAGATAATTATTTATTCATAAAGTTTGAATTAACTACACAAAACCTTTTTACACTAATAAAGAAAGTTTTATGCCATGTCACGAATTAATAAAGTTTATGTTTACTACTCATCAATGTAATATTCTTGGTAAGAATTAATTGATGCACGACATTCATTGATCATAAACTGTCTATTCATTTTTTTCAATACAATAGAAGATTAAAGGGCTTGTTTGGGTCACTACCAATTGCTCAAATTTTTAAATGTCTTGCACAATATACTTATACCAAGGTTTTAACGGAAAGAGGATAAAACGGAGAAAAACAAAAAATTCACGACACTGAATCTATCATTATTTACGACAACAATTTAGAGTTTCAACATGTTCAACCTATCATTATATGGTATTCCATTCTGGCCGAATGAATTATAAGCATTTTGAGAAAACAAAATTACTACAGAACAGTTAATTACATTTTAAGGTGGTTCCCAACACCATTTTGACCTAGATACCGACCAAATAAAAAGTGTTAATTTTGACAAAAGAACGCACATCTTTACCAAATAAAATGCATACAATGAAATGTCATACTGTTATGAATTCATTACATCCATAATTTTTACACAAATATGAAATCTTTCAATTTTTTTTATTTGTGGTCGAAAGTTTGCATTCTTATGGTAAATCTAACAAATTATACTTACAGTTTCAAACGAAACTAATTACGTCCTTCAATTATTGAATCCATTATCTAAAACAAAGACGTTTCGGAATTTTTAAAAATGGTCTTAACAAAAAGGTAGTTAAATTAAAATTGCATATGTATTCATTATAAGGTTAAGGCTGAATTGTGGTACATATATACTAATGGAAAAAAGAAACTGTGCATCACTTTGGAAAATCACAAATTCAAAATTTTATTTAGTATTTTTTTTACATTTTATCACAAAAGTATTGCAAAATCATTTTTCTCAAGATCTGTACAAAACATTTCATTTTTAGACCCCTAAAAGATGTTTTGTTTGCAGTTTGAAATCAGGTAGTGTCAATTTGAAATTCACAAAATCGCACTTTGGAAACAATGCACAGTTTTGAAATTAAGTTTTCTCAGCCGATTTTCACCAAAAAAGTTTCTCCTTTTAGTGATGGAAAGTTAACAGTTTAAATTTTGAGTGAAAAACTTGATTTTTCATTTTTGGGTTAAAAAAGTGGTTTTTTGAATCTCAGAAACTGGAATTAAAAAAAATTCGGATTTTTACCCCAAAATGATCTGCATGATCCACTCGACATTCAGTGAAAATTTAAATTCGAAAACTGTATTTTTTACGATTTTCTGATTAAAAGAAATATGGGTACAATTGAATTCCAATAGACATGCACAGTTTCTTTTTTCCATGAGTATATATGGAACGAAAATGATTATACTAAACTGTGTTGTTTACCATTCAAATTATTTTTATAATGATGTTAAAATCAAATGAGATACGGTCCGTGTATATTGACGTCCATTCAATTTTCGTTTTGAGAATTAAAAATGAAAATCGAAAAATAAGGGTATTTTCGTTTTTCGTTTTGTAAAATCAAAACAAAAATTGAAAAACAAAGGTATTTTCGTTTTTCGTTTTGTAAATTAAGAACAAAAATTGAAAAACAAAAGTATTTTTGTTTTTCGTTTTGTAAAATCAAAAACAAAATATAAAAAATGGAAATGTGTTTGTTTTTCGTTTTCAATATTAAAATCAAAAATTGAAAAACAAAAATATATTCGTTTTTTGTTTTGCAAAATCAAAAACGAAAATTGAAAATCAAAAGTATTTTCGTTTTTCGTTTTTTAAAATTAAAACAATCATACTTTTATTTCCTCAAGTACATGAGATATGTGAACAATTATATCAATATATATAGTGCAAAAAGTTACATATAATTACATAGAATATAGAAAATGAATATGATATTTACAAATAATGAAATTATTCATGTAATATTACAATCAAGGGTTGCTTGTATTAGCACAATCCTGGTTTATGCTATCACTCATAAGTCTAATTCGTCGGTTGTATTCTGCAGCGCATTGTACAACGTGAGCGTGACAGAGTTTCATAAAATCAATTGAATCATCATCGTTGTCTTGTAAAGTGTTCGGTACTTTACCAAGTAGAATGTTGTAAAGAACATCCGGTGAGTACGAGTCGAGTTCGACAAAAAGTTCTAGATCAAAGTTTTCGATAATCAAGTCCCACCATATTTGTCTCAATGCTGTAGTTGCGTAGCAGGCACAGGAAACATGATTGAAAAAGTCTACGTATTGTCGATCACAGATTTTGCATAACATTGTTGAGCTAACACTTGGGACGTCTGTTAAAAGTTTGGTAATAAAAAAAGATCTCTTTATTTCATTTTCTGTTCTAGAATTCTGCCAATAATTTGCCAATGTCACAGTATCGTGTATTTCTCGAAATTTAACAAAGTCACTATCATTATTTATGCGGGTAGACCATTCGTTAGATTGTATGTTAGACACGCTCTGTGTTACTATCTTTTTCCATTCTTGCTTGGATGGGAAATGTCCATTTTGAGTAAATTCAAGTAAGTATTCATGTAGGTTATATCTATAAAGTAAAGTTATAATATCTGGAATATAACCAAGGTGTTTACTAATGGGATCCATCAGATACGAAAACAGTCTATTTAAGAAGATAGCTTTTGATAAGTGTTTATTATCCAAATTGCACAGTTTTTGAAGAAAGAATAATTTTCGTTTATCGATCTCACTTGTGATAGGATGAATGCCTAGAATACTCTCACACATGTCTGAGCGTGTAGTAATTTTGAGCTTCAAAATGTTTTTGATTATCATGTGTTGGAATCGGTTAAGAGCAGACCAGTCTTGTGCTTTAAGGTTAGTCCAAAGTTCACAACCGTACAGTGTAGATGGTAGGACAACAGAGAAATATAGTTTTACAAGTACACTTGGGTTTGTTGAGTCCGTGGAAATTCCACTCAGCGCAAAAAACGTATTTTTTCCTTTTTGACAGGCTTTAAGAGTTCTTTTGTGAGCTTTCAAGTTAGCGTTTAAGATAATACCAAGATGAGTAACGTTTTTTGAAATAGGAATACATTCTTGTCCTATAGTCCAGTTTAAGTTGGATGTATCTGACCTCGGGTTAGTTGTGAATATCACAATGTATGACTTCTGTGCGTTAAATGTGAATCGCCACATTCTTGAGAACTTGTAGCAGACATCAAGCATACGTTGTAACATAACGGGGGTTGTACTAATACAAGCAATATCATCAGCTAATGAAGGGGCACAACTTACAACATTATTAACACCAGTATTTGAGTTTACATTCTGAAGATCATTTATTAAATCGTTTATAAAAACTAAATAAAGTAAACCAGAAAGAACACCACCTTGGCGAACACCTTCATTTGCATGAAAAAACACAGACTGACATTGATTTACAATGATGGCACTATATGTATTAACATGAAGGTTATCTATCAATTGCCACAATTTACCTTTCACACCTAATCTATTTAATTTGACTAATAACCCTTTTCGCCACACTGTGTCGAAGGCTTTTCGACTATCCATAAAAGCTACATATACTTTACTTGACAACTCTAAGTTAAAATACACAGTTTCTTGTAAATTAAATGACGCAGTGAGACAACTGAGCCCTGTTTGAAACCCTTGTTGTTGGGGATTAGGAAAGTTCATGTTTTCTGAGACTTCATCCAGAATTCGAGAGTATAAAACACGTTCAAATATTTTAAGAGTACATGAAAGAAGACTGATGGGTCTGTAGCTATCCGGTAGGTGTTTCGGTTTATTGTTGCCTTTATATAGGGGCACAATAAGTCCATGCTTCCAGACTGTAGGTAGTTCGGCAGTTTCAACAATAATGTTAAAAAGATATGTTAAAAACTTTATAATAGCTTTACCACCATATAGGATGTGTTCGTGTTGAATTCGGTCAATACCACTTGCTTTTCTACGCTTTAGATTTTTAACTATGTTGGATACTTCATCCTCTGTTATAGAACCACCTGGAAGAATATCACTTCGCACTAGAGATTTGTGAATAGTTTCATAAGTCTTTTCTACGTAATGCTTGTTTTTGGAGTCAAAGTCATTATTTTCAGTTTCACTATACAAGTCCATAAAGTATTCCTTGAAAGTCTCAGCTACCGTCTCTGGGGTGTTACCAAGTTTGTCGTTGTAAACTATTTCTGGATAAATTCGCTTTGACTTAGGTTTTGAACGTTTCATTAACTTCCAGAAGAGACGAATGTCACAATCTGCCGCTTCATTTATATCATCAATTGACTTTTTAAGGAACTTTTCGGCCGCACAACGCTGGACATTTCGGAAATCGTTTTTAGCTTTTTTGTAGTTTCTGTAGGATTCATAGATCATTCCTCTCGGTCTGCCTTCATGTAACCAGATACGACGCATTGCCCTTTCATGTTTATGAGCGGCTTTTACTTCAGCAGTCCAGTAGGGCTTAAGTTTTGGGTTAAAACCACATTTGGGTATAGAATTGTCACTAGCTGAATGTACAGTTGTAACAAAGTGATTATAGAGTTCGTCTACAGACATGATATTGTCAGTAAGTGGTTCAAGGTGATCACTTAAATGTTTCTTATATTGTAAAAGTAAAGGGTCTTCAGCCTTGTGCCACGCGGGAAGACGGAGCATCGAATTCATAACACAGTGTGGGTTACAGTTCAAACGGAAGACGGCTGCAACAGGTAGGTGATCTGATGTACTGCTAATTGACCCCTCATTAAGGACTTCATTTAAAATCAAAAATTGAAAAACAAAAATATATTCGTTTTTTGTTTTGCAAAATCAAAAACGAAAATTGAAAATCAAAAGTATTTTCGTTTTTCGTTTTTTAAAATTAAAACGAAAATTGAAAAACAAAAAACGAAAATTTATTCGCTTTTTTTTTGTTTTGCAAAATCAAAAACAGGAATTGATAAACAAAAGTGTTTTCGTTTTCCGTTTTGTAAAACCCAAAACGAAAATTGAAAAACGGAAATATATTCTTTTTTTGTTTTAAATATTAAAAAACCAAAAATGAAATACTAACATATATACGTTTTTTGTTTTTATGAAATCAAAAACGAAAATGAAAAAAAAACAAAAGTATTTTCGTTTTTCGTTTTGTAAAATTGAAACGAAAATTGGAAAACAAAAAACGAAAATGAAGTCGTTTTTCGTTTAACAAAATCGAAAACGAAAATTGAAATACAAAAAGTATTTTCGTTTTCCGTTTTGTAAAATCAAAAACAAAAATTGACAAACGGAAATTTATGTGGTGTTAATGTGTTATTGAAACTTGCTGATAAAGAAAAGTAGTTAATATGTTAAACTGTCTTAATAAGTCTTTTTTTTTGGTAACATTTGTCATAAAGATCAGAATTAATGCCGTCGTATGGAACGCCGTAGCTGTCTTAACATACGGATTTTGTCTATATTCGGTGGTTTCGATATTATATTCGGTAGAAAGAAGATTATATTGAGTGCGTATGTCTTTATATTGAGTGCATATGTCTTTATATTAGACTTTCTGACTATAATACACTAAAAAGCTAATACCCTAAAATCATACTTTTACCTTTTGAACAGCAGAGGATACTTTAACCTGCAATTTTGCTTCGCTGATTCCTTGTTTCTTTATGCTATAGTTATTGCAGATTCTTCTCACACTCCTTTCCGAACATCCTCTTTCTATCTGGTATTGTTGCCCCAAAAATACAGCGATTTCTTTGTGGGATTATCTGTGATATGTAATCTTCCAAGGCAGCCATTTTGTTTACTCCGGAAGTTTTAGATTAATCTAGTTGCACGCGACATCTTTTCCATATTGTACAAACCAACAACATATCACACGGCCAGGACCCTACGTCACACGCAAGGATACCGTTTCCAGTTTTTACTGAGATTTCGGTCCGCCTCAAGGTAAGTTGACACTTGGTTCTACATGATAACAAATATATTCAGGAAAATTTTCTATTGCATTTGGTGGCACCAAACTCCAGCTACTTTATCGCTATAGTCGGCCTCTTAAATGTGCTTTCTTCTATGCAAACACCTCTGTACAGTTCAGAAATCGAGCAATGATACAGTTTGCATTTTATGCCGATTTTTATTAAGCTGTTGTTTTTTCCATAGTACAAAGATATTTGCAGTGTATATTTTGTTGCAATTCCACCAGAATAAAAATGTATGAGCAAAGGTCCTCTTTTGCATCTGAACAAGGTCTTTATGTAAATTACAAATGGCAAAGTCTTAAAATGATACCGTATACACCCGAGAAATTCACGGATACCGTTGGCATTTTAAATGCATATTTTTTGAAAGTATATATAAAGCTCATTATCCTGCACTTTATCGAACTTCTAATTTCCCCTTAAATAAAATGTTGAAATATCAATGTTACTTAAACAGAATTAATTTTTCATCTCTCAAAATTAAAAATGTGCATATGCACCAAGTCCCCTAGCTATTTTATATCAGGTTGCTTGAATTGGCTTCTTCTGGTCGAACTGCCAGTATCATAGATTATATGAGATGTATTTGTTAGTGCACGTGGCATAACTGAGCCCCCCTCAAACAACTGTTAAGATTAATGGTTCGATCTTCGTTAGTTGTGAACATTTCATGAACCGATTTTCCGACATCATTTGCAATAGTCTTCCAAGGGAACAAAACATTGTTGCCCCGCGTACTGGGGGAACGTTCGATAGAGTAGACCCAATAGAGCCAAGCCGCTGGAATCGTTTGTTGAATTAAAATGTTATGATCAGTTCACCCAATTTGTCAATTTCCTATGGTACTACAAACATCACGTATATGACAGAGGAAACCTTTGCTATTCTTTAGTGTCTGTTTAATTCAGGCTTGGAGGCGAAGTCTTTGTTGCAGGTTGAGCAAACATATATGGCTTAGTTATTCAATGGTTAAGAACGTTTGTCTTCGTTAGCCCTACTGCATATACTTAGGGATATTGACATTGACATAGGAAGCGTTTTTTTAGCTGAGAATTGTTTTATTACCTTCGGTTATGTGACATTTCTCCAGTTTACAATTAGTGGTGTAAGATTTTTAGTATGAATGAGGAGGGAGTTGGTGTTTTACGCCCTTGTAACGCTATAAATGTAATTTCGAGGCGATGAACATGAAATGGATGATAAAATGAACAGTCATGAAAATGATGATAAGAAATGAAATATGTGGGTGGGGTTGGAAACAAAGGAATAGTTAATTTTGAAGACCATAGGAAAAGTAGAAAGTGGGGAGGGGCAAACAATTTAGCCTTTGTCATGTGGTGCACTAGGCGGTCCAAAGGGGTCTTTTACGTGCATGAAGCGTGACACTCTTCACACACGTTGACCCACAATGGTTGCGGTCAGGTTTTCCGCATTATAGCCTGACGACCCCGGGCTGCCCCATTCAACAACCTGGGGCACAAATCCGAAGTCGCTTTGTGGGCTAAATCGGGTCTAACCCGATGTCAGGTTTCTTTGCGCTTTTTAATGGACTTAAATTGACAAGCTTAACGCTGCTGCTGGCTTATACCTGGCAAGAATATTACTTCCATGATCTTATATAATAAGTCAAAGTTCTTGTTGGATATTGGTCCCGTTCAATAAAAAAAAATTAAGAATTTGGGACTGAAATACAGAATGTTTTTAGAAAAAAAATGTGTGTTAAAATATTTAATAACTTTAATTCTCCTTGAGTGACAAACAAAATGTCAGTGAATGATCAGACCATTTATTTGCGTTTTGTCGTTTTTATAATATAAATCCTAAATATTTTAAAGGATTTGAATGAATATTTGAATATTTAGAACGTTTAGTAATATGTCATCTGAGATAAACCTACATTCTTCCGTTAGAAAACTACAGCGCTTGCCCGAACTTTCTCGAAATATTCATAATGTCTTTAGAATTAATATGTTTTAATTTCCCATTATGTCGAAAGCTCAATATACTTGCAAAGTCATGGTAAGTTTTCAAGACAATATAATTCAGGACATGTCTAGTATGATGCTCTTAACGCTATCTCCCTGAAGCTTCCGGGGGCTTCGCTTCCCTGGACCTACTGGGGGCCTTGAGCAGCCCCAGACCCACTGCCAAAATTATTCCTTCACTTCTTTTCAGTCCCAGCTATGCCCTGTATTTCTAAGAATCGTTGGTAAATTAATGTTAAAAATACGCAGTCAACAAATGTTTTGTTACTTAGGTAGACTATTGTATATAAAGTCGGTTGGAAAATCGGTTCATTAATTTTTCACATCAAACGGATATCGAACCACGAACCTTTTCAGTTGTTATGGTGTTCAGTTATGCCACGTACACTTTTAAATGCATCTCATATAATTTATGATTTTAGCAGTTCGACCAGAAGAAGCCAATTCTAGCAACTCCGATATAAATATAAACAGGAACTTGGTACGCATACACATTTTTAATTTTGGAAGATGAAAATAGATTATAAATATGTTTAAGCTACATTGGTATTTTAGCATTTTTATTTAAGGGGGTTTAAAGTTCGATAAAGTGCAGGATAAAGAGTTTTATATATACTTTTAAAAAATATGCATTTACAATGCAAACGGTATCCGTGAATTGATCGGATGTGAACGGTATCATTTTAAGACTTTGCCATTAGTAATTTACATAAGACCTTGTTTAGATGCAAAAGTGGACCTTTGCTCATACATTTTTATTCTGGTTGGTTTGCAACAAAATATACACTGCAAATATCTTTGTACTATGGAAAAAACAACAGCTTAATAAAAATTGGCATAAAATGCAAACTGTATCCTTGCTCGATTTCTGAACTGTACAGAGGTGTTTGCATAGAAGAAAGCACATTTAAGAGGCCGACTATAGCGATGAAGTAGCTGGAGTTTGGTGACACCAAATGCACTAGAAAGTTTTCCAGTATATATTTGTTATCATGTAGAACCAAGTGTCAACTTACCTTGAGGCGGACCGAAATCTCGGTAAAAACTGGAAACGGTATCCTTGCGTGTGACGTAGGGTCCTGGCCGTGATATCAGTTTTTCAATTTTTTGCTTTTAATATTAAAAACGAAAAGCGAATACATTTCCGTTTTCCCTATTTTGTTTTTGATTTTTCAAGTGAAAAACGAATACATTTCCGTTTTTTTAATTTTTGTTTTTTTATTTTGCAATATGAAAAACGACAACATATCAGTTTCTCAACATTTGTTTTTTTAATATAAATAACGAAAACATTTCAGTTTTTGATTTTGCAAAGTAAAAAAACGTATACATTTCCGTTTTTCAATTTTGGTTTTTTAATATTAAAAACGAAAAATGAACACATTTCCATTTTTCAATTTTTGTTTTTTAATATTAAAAACGAAAAAACGAAAACATTTCCGTTTTTTAATTTTTGTTTTTGAGTTTGCAAAATTTTTGTTTTTTACTATTAAAAACGAAAAACTAATAAATTTTCGTTTTTCAATTTTTTGTTTTTGATTTTGCAAAACGAAAAACGAATATATATCCGTTTTTCAATTTTTGTTTATTTAATATCAAAAACGAAAAACGAACACCTTTCCGTTTTTCACTAATTTGTTTTTTACTATTAAAAACGAAAAACTAATAAATATTCGTTTTTCAATTTTTGATTTTGACTTTGCAAAATGAAAAACAAATACATTTCCGTTTTTCAATTTTTGTTTTTTTTATATTAAAAACGGAAAACGAAAATACATTTTTAATTCTCAAAACGAAAATTGAATGGACGTCAATATACACGGACCAGATACATACTCATTTTATATAAAGCCAGCTTAAGACAGATTTAAATATGGAAAAATATTTGAAAGAATCAAATTTCTTTAAACGTAAACTTATGACACAATTTAGAACTAGCGATCATTGTCTATTTATCGAAACCGGGCGATACAAGAAAATTCCTAGACCAGAAAGACTCTGTAAATGTTGCAACATCCTTGAAGACGAATTTCACTTTTTTCTTGATTGTAAATATAACGATAATCTACGAAATCTTTTTTTCGATAATATAAAAAAATAACTATAACAATTAAAGCCCTAACTTAAGCCCTATTTCTATTCATCCCGATAAATGAGTTATTGGCTGATCTGTGTGACTTTATTCAACAGTCATTAGAATTGAGAAACAGGTCCATGTGAGCAAATGCTTAATTCTACATGATTTTTTTTTCTTATGTGGTGTTAATGTGTTATTGAAACTGTTTATATGTTGTATGTTTGTTACTCTATGTATTGCTTGACCCTTATGGGTGTAATTTGGCAATAAAGAATTTGTTTATAAAAAGTAATCTTGTATAGATAAAATATATTTTCTCTGATTGGTGATAATTTTGGTAAGATATTTTACCGTTCCACCTATCCGTTTAAATTTACCTTTCCGTGTTTTAGAAACTTCTTACAAATGATTGCGTGTTTGATTTGTGTACTCATGGAATTTCGGTAATTAATATTATTTTTATGTTGCAACCATTTTTAAAAATTCCGAAACGCCTTTGTTTTAGATAATGGATTCAATAATTGAATGACGTAACTAGTTTCGTTTGAAACTGTAAGTAGAATTTGTTAGATGTACCATAAGATTGCAAACTTTCGACCAAAAATAAAATTTTTAGAAATCATATTGGTTTAAAAATTATGGATGCAATGCATTCATATGATATTTCATTGCATGCATTTTATTTGGTAAAAACGTGCGTTCTTTAATTAAAATTAACACTTTTTATTTGGTCGGTATCTAGGTCAAAAAATATTACAAAACGGGTTATTCCAATGATAGACCCGGATGGCAAATAGGTCCACAAGAGGTTACTCAGTGTTTTGGGATTCTTACATCAGCCCTCAAAGCGACCAAAGTGTGTACTATAGGTGGCAAGATAGGGTGTTTTTTAACCAACACCGCTATCTCCGTGACCCACTATAAGACCAAGGTATTACTCTATTTTATTGACCGGGTTGGTCATGGGTCAATTATTTCGGGAGTCTTCGTTAAAATCTTACCTAAAAGACTGAGAAATTTAAGCTCCGACCAACCTTGTGAATAAAATAGAGTAATAATATTAAAGAAAATACGTTAACTTCATCTGACATATTAATAAAATTTAAATCATCTGTTCTTAGTAAATTAAAAAGGTTTTCTCTGATTCTTTTATTCTTATTACAATTTAAAAGAAAATGCTTTTCATCTTCATGAATATTACAGGTTTTACATAATCTGTCATTTCGGGGAATTCTGAAATATCTTCCCCTCTCAATTTCCAGATTATGATCACTAATTCTAAGTTTAGTAAAGATTTGTCTCAAATAAAATAATAATATCCCGACAAATAATACTCTCCTTCTAAAGTAGGGTTTAGTTTTTTTATAAAGAAAGAGCTTATTATTTGCATCAAAACTCTGAATTTTATCAGAGAATAAATGAATAAACTTGTCATTTATCTCTATTTTAATATTAGATTTTAAGTTTTTAACATTTTTCATTGTTTTACAATAAATAATATTTTCTCCTAGTTCTTGGTTCGGAGAAATATTTTTTACATAAGTGTACCAAGAATAAATATTGTTTGAATCTAAGCTCTTAGTTAGTTTAAATGCCTCTTCTAGTAGTGGATTTATATCATCAGTATGAAGTCGAGCCAGATAAACAATAGGCTGTGAATGAATGAAATTTTCTAACAGATATCTACCAAGCTCTGACCGCACACCAATATTAGATGAGGATTTTTTTGTTCCTAATAAACAATTACAAGAATTAAGATGCACTTTCTCTAATGAAGTTTTATCTATAAAAGAAAGGTTGTCTACTTCTTTGTTTGTTTGTAGAGCTCTCTCTTTGGCTCTATAGAAGGGTAAATAATAATCCATGAATGCAATATCGGAATTGTAGGTTAAAATAGGTCTGACTAGTTTATCAAATAATTTTTTAAAAACCCTAACGTGAAAATTTCCAAAAGAAATAGACTTTTGTTTTAGAGCAAATAACACCTTCCTTGCCTTATTGGCAAGTTCATCCAGGCAATGTTTCAGATTGCCATTGTTCTTGAATAAACATCCTAAAAACTTATATTCACGTACATTTTGAATCATATTACAATCCTAACTAAGAAATGTATTTGATAAAGTACTCTTACTTTGAACTATCATGGATTCAGTCTTTTTCACATTTAGAGATAATTGCCATTTTCACAGTACATATTTAAATTGTCTAAACTTTTTTGTAAACCTTCTTTGGATTCAGAAATAATAAGGTCATCTGCAAATGACAATGAGCCAACCGTTGAATTCATGAGAGAAGTAGGGTTGGAGTCATTTTTAATAAAATTATAACTTAGATCATTAATGAACATGTTTAATAAAGTGGGACTTAAAGAGTCCCCCTGTTTAACTCCTCTATCTATCTTAAAATTATCTGAATGATGTCCATCTACTTTAAGTGCAGTATTTGTATTTGAAAGCATACTTTGTTATACATGTTTTTTCCAATTCTTAATTTTACTAATTTTAAAGTAATCGCTCTCTCCAGACTGAGTCAAAGGCTTTTTAAAAAAAACCACAACTCCGTCTAGCATCATATATGGAGAATTAGGACGGCGCCCTCTTGAAATGGATATCAAGATGAGGATGATCTCTTTTTGGATGAAACTGTTTGATAAAAATTCTAAATTAAGTTCCATTATGTACAAACATCTACTCTTAACGAAGAATACAGATGAAACGTTTCAATCAAATTGGTTGAAAGACGTTCAAGCTATTCTCGACCACTCAGGACTTTCCCATATCTGGATCAATCAAAACCCCAATAAGGCTGTCAAAATTGAACTAAAGCAAATACTCGAGGATCAGTTTAAGCAACACTGGGCAACATCAGTAAATGATTCTCCTAAAACTATAAACTATAGAATATTCAAAGAAAGAATATGTTTTGAAGAGTATTTCAACATTCTAGACAACAACGATTTTATAACTTTAGCCAGATTTAGAATGAACAATCATAAGCTACCTATTGAGAGAGGAAGATGGGAAAACATTGAGCGAGAACACCGAATATGCCCATTGTGCCATGTTGAACTTGGTGACGAATTCCACTACATCATGAGCTGTTCGAGTTTTAGAGATGAAAGATTCAAATTTATTGACAATCAACTCATTAAACGAAACACAATTTCCTTTCATAAAATCATGAATACCAAACAAAAATCAAAATTAAGGAAATTATGTTCATTTATTCGAATTATCAATGAAAAACTGGATTCTCTCTAATTTTTATTTCTACATCTTCTATTTTGTCAAAGTAGTCCGTAACATTTTACCGCCTCCAACCTCTGTACAATGCTAAATGTTTGTTTTTATTTGTTTTTCTGTATACCATGTACTGCTATGGTTTTATCAGAATAAATCATATATATAAAATCTACAAAGCATAAGTATAATTTCTTTTTATTCTTATGCACATATTTATTAACTAAAGATTTTAAAATGAAAAGACTTTCTGAGGTACGATGATTTTCTCTGCAACCAAACTGTGTGTTTGAATATTTATCTTTCATGAGTGTTTTCAATCTCTCATTTAGAACAGCACTTACAATTTATCAGTGATAAACCCCTATAATTAGAGGGATCCATTTTATCACCACTTTTGTGTAATAATATAATGTACGATTTATTCCACTGGTCAGGAAAATGCCCAGTTTTTAATATAAGATTAAAAAGTTTAGCAATAGATTTTACAGCTACATCACTACTATGAATAAAAATGTCATTGATTTTTATACCGTCTGGTCCATTCGCTTTCCCCTTTTTAAATTTTTTTTATAATTTCTTTAATTTCTCTAATGCTAATATAATAATCAGTATTGTTATTCTCATTTAAATCTTCCTCTATGTCTTTCAGTCCGGTTTCAATTTTCTGTTGAACATTCAGATTTATATTTTCACATTTTCCTTGGTTTTGTAAATGTTTAGCTATCTTCTCAAAGTCAATTATTAGATATTTGATATCATTATCATTTTCATTACAGTTTATATCTTTTTCTTTTAAAATATTCCAAAATTCTTGAGGATTATTACTCATGGTTTCTGAAAGTTTTTAATTGACAGAAGTATTTTTGTTTTAATTCATTATCATAGGGTTTTTTTATTATTTTACTGGAAATGAGGTTCAATGATTTTTATTTTGTCTTGTATTGATGTGTCTGACCATTTCTGTTTTATCTGTTTTGTCTTGTACTGATGTGTCTGACCATTTCTGTTTTATCTTTTTAGTGTGCTTTTTCTTTTGTTTTGTAACCTTACATTATTGACCTGTTAGGTGACTTAACAAATTAGTAAGTTCTTCTAAAGCTGAACCACTTCGATCTTGTGAGAAACTTTTAGATTCAAAATTTATTATTTTATTTATTATGTTCTCTTTAACATGCATTCTAAAAGATTTTCTTTAGACAGATTAGACCATTTAAAATTTACAAGTTTATGGCCATTTAGATATACAAGATGACTCTGTGTTTGAATTTACTTTACATTTTAAAATGACTTTTATTTTAAAAAAATTAAATAAAGAAAACATAATAATATTTATTATATATCTTGAAATGCATGCAATAACAAAATTGATTTTTTTTTAAAACAGATTTATTATAAATTAAAAACGAACTTTACCTTAACCCTGATGTCTTCCATCATTATGTAGGATTATAACGCATTTTATAATGATTTATATATTAACGATCTTTAAAGATTCAAGATTCAAGATTTTAAGATTTTATTTACTCTCAGACAGAATACACTGTAACAAGAGGCAAATACAACATAATACAAATTTAAATGGCTTGACAAGACAATGAACGTATTTACACATGATATCAGAACATATATAATCAATCAACTGTAACATAACAAATATACATTTATAAGCACGTGCATGGCTAATTATAATATAAACTATACTTTAAGCGGAATATACTTTCAAATTCAGGTATGTTTCATATGTATTATAAAAATAATAATATAGTTTAAAGCAAATTAGATAGTTTTTGTGTAAATAATGAAATATTGTTGAGAACAATCGTGTTACAATATTTGATCATACCACTCATTTTTTCAACACTTGGATTTAGTCTGTAATATTTTGGAACATATTTAAGTCTGAGTTTTGTTACATTTTCACAAGAACAGATAAAGAAATAATGATATTCATTCCCTATATCAGAATTATTACATAATGGGCAGGTCCTTTCATTTCTTGGAACATTGCTCCATCTGCCTGTTTCAATTGGTATATTTATATTAGAACACCTAATTTTGGTAATATATATACGTCTACTTTTTTCTCAGTTTTATCAAATAGTTCTCTAGACCAAAATCAGTTTTAAATAATCCATAAAATAAGGCACCCCTAGAAGAATTTTGTATATCACTATGCCATTTTTGTATATATTGATCACACAAAATCTGTTTAACAAAATATCTAATATCTTCTTTGCTCAATGCATATTGACCCTCAAAAATATAGCTAAGGCCTAGTGAGTCAAAAATAGATTTTATGAATGTTGCCCATTTAAATGAGATAATATTATCTTTCTGCAAATTAAACATAAGCTTATACATTTTACCAGACAGCTTTTCATCATTTGTAACCAATCTAGACCAGAAATTCAGAATTCGAGTCTTTGCATGTATTACTAAAGGATATCTTCCCGTTTCTCCGTAAACCATGAAATTTGGAGTACTAGTTCTGACTCCAAGTATAGACTTCAAAAACTTCAAATGAACTTTTTCTATCAAATCAAAGTTCTCAAATCCCCATATCTCGCATGAATATAATAATATAGGCGCCACTAGGGCATCAAATAACTTGAACTGTAAATCAACAGGAATAGAAAGATGTCTGATCTTTTTAGTCAATGCAAAAACTGCCTTCTGAGCTTGGCCTATTAGTTTTTTCTTTGCTACAGTAAATTTACCATTATAGTTGAACAAAATACCTAAATACGTATAAGAGTCTACAATCTCAAGATTCGTATCATATAACTTAAAGTGCAAAGCTTGTTTACATTTTCTCTTTGAGAATATAAGAACTTTAGTTTTACTGGTGTTAACACTCAGTTTCCAGTTATCACAATATTCTTCAAATATTTTTAAAGTGTTTTGTAACTCTGCAGCTGATTCGGCCAATAAAATGGTGTCATCTGCATATAATAATAGAAATAATAACAAATACGTATTAATATTTTCAAGACAATATGTGGCCACTGTTTCAAGCCCATTAATATTATTATCAGCTAAAAATGTCTCTAAATCTGCTAGGAATATCGAAAAAAGTAGCGGAGATAAATTCTCTCCCTGTCTTACGCCAATCTCACAGTTAAAAAAGCCAGACATTGCATTACCTTGTCTAACACATGATTTAATATTATTGTACATATTATATATAACTTTCAAAATCTTTCCCATAATATTATTTTTTATCATTTTTTGCCACAATCCAACTCGCCAAACAGTATCAAAAGCTTTCCGAAAATCTACAAAAGTACAGTATAATTTTTCCCTTGAGACAGATATAAGTCTATAAGCATGTGTAAACAAAAAATGTTATCTAATGTGGAATATCCTTTTCTAAAACCTGCTTGTGCATCTGGTATCATATTAACAAAATCAGCAAAATTTGACAGTCTACTATTTAATATAGAAGTAAATACCTTCCCCAAAGTAGAAACAAGAGTGATACCCCTATAGGAATCGGGGTCACTAGGGTCCCCCTTATTCTTATAAACGGGTAATATAATGCCAATATTCCAAAGCTCTGGGATACAGCCAGTATCTAAGACCATGTTAAATAGCTTTACATATAAGTGTAAAAATAAGTGAATAGTAGACTTAATTTGTTCATTAATAACATTATCAAAACCTGGAGCTTTACAATTTTTCAGCTCTTTAACACTTTTTGAGACTTCCTCCTCTGTAATAGGACCATTAAGCATCTCATTAATTACATCATTATCAATGTTTGTAATATCAAAATCATTTGTAACATCATTATCAGACTCATTCAGTTGTTTGAAATATTCATATAGCTCATCAATTGGAATACTATTATCAGCTTTTTTATCATCACAATTTAACTTATTTAAAATCTTCCATAACTCTTGTGGAGACGAGTTAGACATGGATCGCAACTCATTTTCAGTTTTAAATTGATAATCTAAAAAAGCTTTATTCAGCTCAGTCTTGTACGCTTTACTAGCCAATTTTAGCGCACGTTTACTATCATCTGATTTATGCAGATTGTTATACTTTTTAGCATTATGAAATTCAGCTCGTTTTTGACGACATACGTCAGTAAACCATGGTTTATCTATTCGTTTTCTATTTATTTTACATGTATGATTAGGTTTACTACCGAATGTCGACTCAGCTGAACTGTTAAATGTCTTACAAAATAAGTTAAAGAAATTGTCGAGGTCCATTTGAAATGAATCACTATTCACATCTAACAACTCTAACTGTTCATTCAGATTGTCAGTAGCACTTTCTATACAATCAATAAACTGATCTTTCTTTTCATTCACCCACCGAACCGGTTTACTTTCCGAGTTCGAGTACTTATTGTCATTAACCACCTCAGGCAAAATATCATATGATAAAGTAAAATCAATTTGACAATGTTTATCTGAGATTAAAGGATCAAAATCATTTACAATAAAATCAGAAAGAAAGGGAAATAACTCTGAAGAAACAATAAGATAATCTACTAGGCTCGTTTCACTGCATGTTACTTTGCCAACATTAATAGCAGACCCTATTCGACCATTTGCAATATAAAGATTGGCATTTCTACAAAAATTTATAAACTTGTATCCATAACCATTATATTTTCCAGTATCTTGACTACTCCTTTTAAGGGGAACATTAAATAATGAAAGTTTTTCATGATCATATAGACTTTGGCTAAAATCATCAATACCATCCAAATTCAAAATCTCTATTAAATCATCGTCTGAAACAATATAATCAGACAAAATTCCTGTTCGTGCATTCCAGTCCCCAACTAATGCACATAATGTGTTTTCCTTTAAAGAGTTATATTCATCTTCTATTTCAATAAAAGCATCGGGTTTTGAATATTTTGAATTTTCAGGTGGTATATACACACAGCCCAATAAAAAGTTTCTATTGCTAGATTCAATTTTTACCCATAATACAAAATCACAAGTTGTATCTATAAATGATAAGTACTTTTCTAAACATTTTTTATAAATAACAGTTATTCCACCTGACCTTCTATCACATTTTTTGCGGTTTTTAGAAAAATAAGCATACTCATTTGGTAGATTCAAAATATCAATGTCATCTAACTTTGATTCAGTACAGACGAAAAGATCATATTTTGATAAATTATCAGTAAACTCTGACAAAAGTAGTTTTGATTTTAAACCACATACATTTAAATAAGATATTTTAAGTTTATTTAATTGGTTTAATTGTCCTCTTGTTTGCCTGTCCTATCTAACACCGGCACCATTTCTTTGGCCTGTCTGTTGAGCTGGTGGTCCAAAGTGCTGAGTAAGGAAAGACTGGGGCTGTTGAACTTGTTGTCCAATTATATTGTCTCTTCTTCTTTCTTCCATTTGCCTTACATCCTCTGGAAAGATTCGTCTTCCGTTAACAAAAAGCTTGTCCTCTTTAAAACGGACGTTGTTTCCCATTCTTTGCTCACGTTTGAAAATGGGCCATAGTATTTTTCTTCTCTCCATAATCTCGTTTGGGAATTGTTCAAACACTGAGTAGGGTGTTTCTCTAAGCTTATTAGGCGCTGCCCGTAGTACCAAATCTTTTTGCTTCCTACTTTCGAACTTAGCAACAATTGTCCGGGGTTTTCCATCCGCTCTAGGTTTTATTCGATGTACCACATGAAACTTTATTTCATCCTTGATTTGCAGCTTGTTTTTTATAAACTGTTTTAGAACATTCTCCGTATTGATATTTTCGGGATCATTTTTCTCATTTTCCAGTTCTTCGATACCACCAAAGAGGAGATTTTCTCGCATTGAACGGGACTGCATTTCTATCAATTTTTCCTTTAGGCCTTGATTTTCGCGAAGAATTTGTGCGCTTTCATGTTCCATTTGGCGGAGCCGTTGATTAACATCAGCAGTAATGTTTTCTGTGTTACCGACTCTATTTTCGATGGTCTGAATGTGTTGTTTAACGTTGATTATCTCAGCCTCTAACGTGGTGAATCTGTTCTCTATGTTGCCTAGCCGTTGATTAATTGCTGGTATGTTTTCTAATAATGGAGTCCATGTTTCTACTTTGCTCAATTTGCTGTATATATCATGTATGACATTTTCTAGAGATCTGTTGGACTGATCGTTGGGAATGGGGGACGCTTGGTCCGAATAGTTTAATCTTTGTTGCACAGCTGGATTTGCAGGGGTATTGTAGGGTGCTTCATATCTCTCACTGTATAAGACTTGTCTAGCGCCTTGTATTGAGTTTTTCACAGGAGTAAGGGTGTTATTATTGTTATGCATGTCGGCCATTGTTTACAATTTTCAAATCTACTCACAGTTCAAAATGATAATAATAATGTCCTGTATGGCATTTAAATTCCGAATTAACGCTGTTAAGTACAGTCTATATCCTCAAACTTGTAAAATGACAATTTCTTCTAGTTCACAGCCATCGCAGAGTCACATATTAACAAAATTTCTCGGAGCCGCTATCATACCCTCCTGTCTTGTCAGCCATTTTTTTTTTTAATCCAAAAAATTTAAAAGAACTATGAATACAAGAACATTAATAAAAGATCGGGCGTATTTTGTTATTTGTTTTTTATTAATAATTATTTTTATTTCAAAAGGTTTTTTTTAAAACGGCTCATAGAACTAAGACCATACCTTATATGTTTGTATTAATATCATGAAAACTTTTATATTTAACTGTGATTTATTTATGTCCAATTTAGAAGCAATCAAACATTTATCAATATAATTAACAAGAAACAGGGGCCTGGGGTGGTGTTCTCGAAGCTGTCCTAAGAAAGGGCATAAGAAGGGTACTTAGGCAAATAGTTAGGTATGACTAAAGAAATACTTAGGGGTGTTCTCGAAGCATTTTCAGTAACTTCTTAACTTAGGCACTCCTAACTATATGTTTATTCTATTTAAACGGCAGGTGAAAACACATGAATAAAGTTCGATTAATAATCGATGAATAATTGATGATTTCTTGTGTTCAATTAAAACTGAATATATGAAGAAAAAATAACAAGTAAATGCGTGAAGAAATAATACTTATGTAAGATAAAATATTATTATAATTTACGCCGTATACTTCTAACATATCTCATATATTTTTTTTTCAATATTATAAATCCTTCAAAATCTATTCCTGTCAACATATTAGTGTTTCTTGCAAATGTATAACATAATTTCAGCTAAATTCGTTATCAGAAATTAATTATTTAAACTATATATAGCATTGGAATACGTTTGGAACGTCTTAAGTCACCTACCTAGGTGTCCTAAAGATAGGAGAAAAATTACGGAGTATCCCAAATTGAGAGACCTTCGAGAACATGACTTAAGTTTAGGAAGCCTCTAAAGACAGACTTGGGAAGGGCCCTTAAGATAGGAACGCTTCGAGAACACCACCCCAGGTTTTCCAAGGTATCTTACGATAACGACGTGTCGAAAGATGGTCTTACGGTACTTCGCAGTCTTAAATTGTGTTTTCGAAAAGATCTTAAATTGCGATACATCACAAAATTTAACGACTTTTACAGAGGTGGCACTGAGTTATGATGATCACTGGAAATTCAACGATCTGAAATGACTGCTGTTTATTTGTATAAATTTTCAAAGTCTACAGGGGAAGTTTTTAGAACATATTTTAGAATGGAATGTTTACAGAACAACTCAAACTAATTACTAAAATTCAATAGGAAATATTATTAAGGACCTCTTACTTGAAGATGGCATGGTTTTTGTTAATAAATATTATAACTGAGAAAAAAAGAGGTTCCAATAAAAGGGACATTTACAAATTAAAAGTCCAAGAGAGAGTGACGGATTAATAAACACAAAAAAACAGCACCAAGAAACATTTAACGCATAACCCACAAACCACAACTGAAAAGAACTGACAATGCGAGCTCAAGTCGTAACTAGAATGAACGCATGTGCCCCGGAAGAGTAAGCAGTACTTGCCTATTGCAATACACCCACCGCACAGATTTTTATAATGAAACAAATAATTTTAAAAGCAAAAGAAAAGAAAACACCTTTAATTACATAATTACTTTTTTGGCGTCTGCATCGAAAAAACATTTTGGATAGAAACATCCAAATTAAATGGTCGGTCTCTTCTAAAATAGATTTTCATGACCAATGATTTACAACCTATGCAATATGATTTCACATCTTGAGGACATAATTGGGTATGTGAAATCATATTTATATTATTCGGTGGTATTGACATTATATTCGGTAGTTAGAAGTTTATATTGAGTGCGTATGTTTTTATATTGGGTGTTCATGTATTTATATTGTGTGCATATGTCTTTATATTGAGTGGATATGGCTTTATATTGAGTGTTAATGTCTTTATATTAAGTGCTTATGTCTTTATATTGAGTGTTTTTGTCTGTATATTAAGAGATCAAGTCTTTATATTGAGTGCTTTAGTCTTTATATTATGTGGATACGTCTTTGTATTGAGTGGATATGTCATTATGTTGAGCTCTTTTATTATATTCGGTGGTATTGACATTATATGCGAATGAAACAAGTTTATAATCAGTGTTTATGTCTTTATATTGAGTGCCTATCTCTTTATATTAAGTGTTTGTCTTTATATTAATTGCTTATGTCTTTATATTGAGTGCTTATGTCTTTATATTGAGTGCATATATCTTTATAATAAGTACCTTTTTCTTTATATTGAGTGCTTTTGTCATTATGTTGAGTGGTTTTGACTGTATAGTCGGTTCTCTTAACTGTATGTTGGGTGGGTTTTCCATTATTTTCGGTGGTTTTATCGTTATCGTATGTTACATCTGTATTATATTGCGTGCTTCTGTATATACGTTGAGCTCTTTTGTTGTGTGAGGTCTTTTTTTGTAATTGATTTATATTGGCTTGAAATTACAGTGGCATCGACTGATCGGAAGGAAAAAATATTTGCGGTCTTTTTTACCTGCGTCGTCGAAGGCGAAAGCAGGTCTAGGAGTCGGGGTCACATCGTCCGTCCGTCGCGCTATAGGGGTGCCTGTCTAGTGTTATCTGAATCTTAAAAACCAAACACTAGATCTTTCTGAAATTTTACACAGTGATTACATATATATTGAAGATTTGCACCCCCCCTTTTTGGGGTGATTTTGGGGACCCAAAAGGGACCAAAAAAGCGACTTTTTTAATTGTTTCTACAATAACTTTTGTTCTGGTTGACCAAATACTATGAAACTTTACAGTAATGTTATTTACACCAAAAAAAAAAGGATGGGGATTATTTTGGTTGTCCCTTCCTTTTTTCGTTTTGAAATAAGGGACCAAAAAGGGGCTAAAAATGAAACTTTTATTAGTTTTCCACAATAAGTTCTGGTTAACTGATTGCTATGAAATTTTCAATAATGTTCGTTATCATTAAGTGATTGATTTTTAGGTCTCCCCCTTTTTTTGTTCAGAAACTAAGGGCCCAAAGGGGGCAAAAATTCAACTTTTTTTAGGTCCGATTTAAAATCAAATGGAAAGTTATTTTTTGTCCAATATTGGATATAAAATGGAGGATAAATTTCTTCTTGGTCCCACCTTTTATGTTTAGCAATTATTGGTTGAAAGGGGGGATTGAAACTTAAATTTTTTGTCTGATTTTTTTGCGTGTGTTTTTTTAATATTCTTGTTAGATATAAGGATCTTGAATATTTTTACATGTATTTCTAAATATTCATTGTCAGTATATAAATTTGGTTGCATGTAAAAAAATGTTTTGTCAGTCCACCATAGTGCAAGTGTAAAAAACTATTTACTGTCCATATTGAACCTAGAACGCACAGGGTTCAACGTTTTGCCGTGTGACGCAGGGCCAGACATCGATTGGTATTGTTTACAAGAGACACCGGTCAACCGCATGATCGAGATTTCCGCCTGCCGTCTGTAGCAGATTCATGACATGATAATGAAGACGATCGAATAGAACTGGGCACATTAATACAAAAGTTTACCAAAGAAAGAATAAGGAACGACAATTTTAATTTAATTTTAATTACCTGTCGGATGCTGACCTCAGCCGATTGAGGGTTGAAACGATAGGAGCCCGAATAAATCTCAGAACGGAGATGAAAAAATTTCCTGATAATAGGCACTACTAAATAGGATGTCCTCTTACATACCGATGTTTCATTGAATTTTGTTCATTAGTTTCAGCGGAGTTGCGCTGACAAGATGATAAGAGAAGATTTTCAGCAAATTTCTGAGTTCAAAGGACCATTACTCCAACAAAAATATGAGAATAAAACTTTTCTGGTAATATGCACAACTACATATGGTGCAAAGTTTTGTTGAAATCAGTTCAGTACTTTCTAAGAAGTTCAGAGAAGTTCCGCTGACAAACTTTGTGACGGACAGGACAAAAACAATATATAATGTAGGACTGCAGGGCTGCCTAAAAAAATACCAAGGAACATTAGAAAAAATTGAGCCAGTTGAACACTTGAAGGCCTGCAGTGGGAAATGCCCCAAAATACTGAAAACTTATTAAAATGTGTTTCAAAATAAATGAGCATGTATGAAAGAGTTTAAAGGCTTCATAGTTTACCATTTCTTTTTTGCATCTCCGTTCTGAGATTTATTCGGACTCCTATGGTTTCATGAGGTCAGCATCCGACAGGTAATTAAAATTGTCGCCCCCTTTTCTTTCTTCGGTAAACTTTTGTATTAATGTGCCGAGTCCTATTTGCATTAGAGCGACCTGTAGTCTAGCATTCCCTGATTCGTTCGACTCCATCATCATGTCATGAATCTGCAGCAGACGACAGGCGGGGATCTCTATCATGTGGTTGAACTTGTCTCTAGCAAAAAAAGAACGCCAATATTTTTTTTCGTCCGATCAGTCGATGCCACTCTAATTTCAAGCGAATATAAATCATTACCAAAAAAAAAAAAAAAAAACGAAAAACGCACACTACAAAAAACCTCAAAGTATAGACAGAAACACGCGATATAATTTAGATGGTACATTATATAACGATAAAACAACCAAATATAATGGAAAACCCAACCAACATACAGTTGAGAGAACCGACTATACAGTCAAAACCTCAACATAAAGACAAATCCACTACATATAAAGAAAACAGCAACAAATATAAAGAGATATGCATCCAATATAAAGACATAAGCACTCAATATAAAGACTTTTACATTGAACATTAACTTGTTTCTATCGTATATAATGTCAATACCACCGAATAAAATAATGTAATAAAAGAGCTCAACATAATGACATATCCACTCAATATAAAGACATATCCACTTAAAATAAAGACATAAGCACTCAATATAAAGACTTAATCACTTAATATAAAGACAAAAGCACTCAATACAAAGACATAAGCACTTAATATAAAGGCATTAGCACTCAATATAAAAACATATGCACTCAATATAAAGAAATATGCAATCAATATAAAGACATAAGCACCCAATATACAGACATATGCACTCAATATAAAGACATATGCACTTAATATAAAGACATAAGCACCCAATGTAAAAACATACGCACTCAATATAAAGACATATTCACTTAATATAAAGACATAAGCACTCAATATAAAGACTTAATCACTTAATATACAGACAAAAGCACTCAATACAAAGACATTAGCACTTATTATAAAGAAATTAGCACTCAATATAAAGACATATGCACTCCATATAAAGACATATTGACTCAATAATACAGACATATGCACTCAATATAAAGACATAAGCACCCAATGTAAAAACATACGCACTCAATATAAACTTTTTACTACCGAATATAATGTCAATACCACCGAATATAATAAAAGAGCTCAACATAATGACATATCCACTCAATATAAAGACATATCCACTTAATATAAAGACTAATGCACTCAATATAAAGACTAAAGCACTCAATATAAAGACAAAAGGACTCAATATAAAGACATAAGTACTTAATATAAAGATATAAGCACTCAATATAAAGACATATCCGCTCAATATAAAGACATATGCACACAATATAAAGACATAAACACCCAATATAAAAACATTCGCACTCAATATAAACTTCTTACTATCGAATATAATGTCAAAACCACCGAATATAGACAAAATCCGTATGTAAAGACAGCTACGGCGTTCCATATCAACATGTTTCAGGGACTTGTGATGGTCATAATATCGTAACGAGATTTTTGGTGTAATTTGTGGGGGTGATCATTTCATGAAATTGAGCGAATTATAAAATTCGAAACTTGTAGAAACTTGTAGAAATAAAAGTTCTTTAATGCATACTTATTATATACTGTTGAAATGAAAGTCCTGGATTGCAACGTAATATAAACTGTTTGAAATGAAAGTCCTAGATACATGAACGTTCACATATTTTATCATTTTGAATAGGTCCAGCAAACATATGAAAAACACAATTAACATATTTACAAATACATATATAACCGCTCACGGAGCGGTGTTAACCGGAGCCTACATCTTGGCGTCTGTTCACCAATTCCTGCTTTCCAAAAACTGACTTTCAACTTGATGTTAGCACCTTTTACTAAAAGCCTTAACAAATTAAAAGATCACAAGAGAGAAAAGGACGGATTAAAAATTGATATGAATTACTAAGTTTTTACATGTTTGTCTAATTGACTCTATTGCTGTTCTTGCCTTAATCTTAATCTTATATATTAAAGGAAAAATGTGTAAAAACTAATGCAACCAAATAAAGTAAAAATGCATGAAACTTTTGGTTGATGATGAAAATAAAATAAAATCATGTAAAAATATTTTTTAAAAATGAAATATAATACCATGGAAGTAATATAGACTATTACTTCTATGGTCTTGCAAAGGTTGATCTAGTGTCAGGTCGAGTTTGGCGTGTGTGAGGGGAAGCTAGCTGGTAGGCTGGTTGAATGGGGTAGCAGACTGTTTTGTGTGTGTGGATAAGTGCTGCACCTAAGGTCAGGGACTTTGGCCTGTGGCAAAACTGCCTTTGCTAGGAGCACTGCAAAATATTGCAAAGAGACGAAGAATAAAAGTTGATGTTTATTATCTGGACGCAAGCATGTGAATTCATGTATAACAAATAACAATACAAAATAACATAAACAATAATGACAATGAATTAGAATCACAAAAGGTATTCAAAAGTTATTATTTTGTTAACACTTATTCTGTACCTTGAAATTATAAAATCTAGCATTTCTTGAACATGTCCAAAAGTGTAAAATTGAAAGTAATTACAATGGGTACTTTATTGAATTGTATTTGAAATTTGCAAGCACATCAAGAGGGGATAACTCTATTTTATTTAAACTAGGGGGAGATAATCAAAACTTTATTTTGCTCAATAAATATAGTAAAAGTGAATGCAGTCTTTCTGACACGGATTATAAAAGTCGTTATATGTTATATATGTAGTCGCAATAAAAACAAATTAAACCAAAGAAATCTATGTACAGAATTATCAATTAACTGCCCTAATTATCAAATGTTAAAAAATGAGAAATTTCAGGGAAACCAATGTTTCAATCACTTCTTAATTAAAAGTATTGTTACCCAGCTATTATTTGAAAATGAAACAATAATGAATTGTAAATTGTTAGCATCTATAAATTATGTTATTCTTACTTTTAAAGTATTTGGCAAACAATTTTCGTTCAAATGTTTTTTAGCGTGGGTACACCTGAGTTATCTCCCATTTTAGGGACATGCTAAATATTCTATTGTTTCTTTCTATATTTTGCCATCTTCCAGTCTCAATAGGCAACTTATAATTCCCTGTTCTAAATTGGCACAAAAACAAAGCATCCTTTGCGCTTAGAATATCAAAATATTTCTCTTGTTCTAACGAATCTTTGAATAATCGATAGTTTGTCGCTTTGCTGCAATTTTGAATTTCATCATGCCAATTTTGTATGAATTGATCGGAAAGACATTGTTTTATTTTGAATTTTAACCACTCAATGTTTGGAATAGTCTGAGAGTTCCAGAAATTAGCAAGTCCACACTCATTAAATATACCTTTTACAAAGTCGAGCCATTGAAAGCTTATATTTTGAGTGATATACGGTTGATACATTAGTTTGTATGATAATAAACAAAGTTTTGTTTGTTTTCCAGTAAATAATTTTGACCAATATGAAATCATTCTACTTTTTATGTCTACAATCAATGGAAATCGACCAAGTTCTCCATACACAAAACAATTGGGCGTAGAAGATTTCAGTCTTAAAAGAAGTTTACAAAACTTTAAATGTACTTTTTCAATCTGGTAACAGTTTTTATATCCCAATAGTTCACAGTTATATAGTAAAAATGGTTTTCCCATTTTATAAGAAATGTCTAATTGGCATGAAATAGATAAATTATGGTATTTTCCCAACTTCAAAACTTCATACATGGCTTTTGTTCCCTCATCAGCCTGTGCTTTTATTGCTAAGTTATAGTTGCCAGTTTTATTAAGGGTTGTGCCTAGATAATTAAATTCTTTGACAATTTCAATTTCTTGATTTTCCAGAATAAAGTGTAAATTGTTTGGAAGCCTTCCCCCAGAGAAACATATAATTTTTGTTTTATCTATATTAACTTTCAGTTTCCAGTCTAAACAATACTTATAGAAACTATCTATTTGTTGTTGAAGTCCGACGGCGGATTCAGACATTAGCACCGTGTCGTCTGCATAAAGTATAGCAAAGATTTTGAGATATATTCCAAGTTTGGATTCAATATCTTCACTTATTGAAGTAAGTCCGTTATTATTTTGACTTTCCAAGAACGAAGGAAAATTGCAAAAAGAAAGGGTGACATATTTTCTCCTTGTCTCACTCCATTATTACATGAGAAAAAGTCAGAATGGTGGTTGTTGTAGATAATATTCGATTTAATGTTTTTGTCATATTTTGAATGACTGTCAACATTTTCCCGTTTATCTTATTCAACACAAGCTTATAGAATAGACCAGATCTCCATACTTTATCAAATGCTTTTTCGAAATCTATGAAGGCGCAAAATAATTTCTTTTTCTTAAGTTTCAGAAGTCCGAAAAAAGCATGTAGAGTAAATAGATTGTTTGTGGTACAATAACCTTGTATGAAGCCGCATTGATTTTCATGTATGATTTGAAACTCTTCAGAATATTTATTAAGTCTCTCTGTAAGTACCGCAGTAAAAAGTTTTCCAAGACAACTGACTATTGTAACAGGTCTAAAAAATTTTAGGATCTTTACTGTCCCCTTTGTTTTTATAAATAGGTTTAATATTTCCCACTAGCCAGCTAAAACTAATACCGCTTCCCTAATTTTTCTTTTTTTGTCTTCGATTACCGTTGACGCTAATAAGGAAAAGGATAGGGGACATAAAACATCCTTGTCCTACTCCACATCTGATTTCTAAAGATTGTTTATTTTAATTGTACGATATCCAAATTTTTGGTAAACTTGCAGATTCATGTACCATCAGAAACTTAAACAGATAAATTTTACAAATATGTCTCAAAACATTAGATAAATAAATTTGATGTAAGTTATATAGATAGATTCGTTTAAAAAAAACCACCTAGATAATTTTATCTAATATGGAGTAGGCATTGCCTAAATGCGAGCATAGCTAAAAGAGACTACGTTTTGTTCTGTTTTATTTGTTATCTTTTCTTTATTTGTATATCATTTAATTTCCAATATTTCCATTTGCTTATTTTGGGTCGAGATGGTATGGGGCGATTAAGCTTCGAGACACGTTAGTTTCGTACGTGCATATAACCAAGACGAAACAAGCAGCTTAAGTGTATTTATTATTTTAAGAATATTATTTTCTTGTAAAAAGCGCAATTTATTATTTTTTTAAGCATTATTTCTTTTCTTATAAATTATTTTAACATTCACTCCGGACCTGTAAAAATAATAACCCTTTCCGGACCATAAAAAATCTAAATCAGCATTAGCAAATTTCTTGCGGAAACAAATACCGTAGAGCTCTCCGCCCGAGCGGGCACTTCGTGCCCGCTTGCGAGCTATGCTCGCTATAATTGTATACTATTAGTATCTTTATGAATATTTATGAATTTTGCGCGAAAATAATGCGCACAATTTTGAATGAGATTTTTTTTTCAAATTTGAGTGTGTATCTTAAAACTTTGAGTGTGTAAACTCAATCTACCGTTGTAAGTGTAAAAGTAAAAAGAAATGAGTACATATTTTGATTTTCAGTGCGGCATTTAAAATTCTAAGTGCAAATTTTAATTTTGTGTGCGAAGTTTGAATTTGTGAATGTGTAATTTGTGGTGATATTTTAACGAGAAAAGTCATTTTGATTTAGGGACCTACCATTTAACTTGAAAGGGGGTGTTTTTTTCCAAAATATATTTTTGAAAATGATTTTATATGAAAAAATATTTTGGCAGCAGAGGGTTTAAAGAAGAAAAAACCTTCTGAAGGATTTCTGTTATATGAAATAATGCTTAACTTTTTTTCAGATACATCGGAATGGTACGCATACAGAACCTGCGAGTGATACACCAAGTAACAGAATTTTTCTTTGTAGACGTGAAAGTCGTCTTCGTGTTTGGTTATCTAGCTTACGAATTAAGCATCGCTCAAGTATCAAAAGACCTAAGCACAGAAACAGTGTCAGTCAGGTTGACCGAGCTTCTAGGATTTTATTTCCGCTGGTTTTTATTCTACTGAACTTTTTATATTGGGATTTTTTTCTTGCAAACTAAAACTGAAAATATTCAGTAATTTACGATCATTGTTAGAATCGAAACGACTGGAATAGAACCAGATTGGTTCATGGAAAGAGTTTGAAGAAAAAAAAAATTTTAAGTGTTAAGTTTCAGAGAACTTAGAGTTTTTTCTGTTGTATAACTATATAGGAAGTTTTAATAAAGAACCAACTATTTATTTCATGAACTGTACTATTTGACAATAAACAATAAAGATTGTATGAAAATACTTCTACCTCCTCTAAATACAACGCTATTGGTTGGCTAATCGACATCGCATACTGCTGATCAAGCAAGCGTCAGAGCGATATATTCGTTACACGATCAATTGGTAACTTATTGTCAGGCTCTCGGGGGTGACATATACGGCTGTAACCATGCTCACTCACCACTCAAAAATGTACGAATTACTTGCTGACTGTTATTAATTTTGTATTGAGAAAGAAAGTAAAATTTTGAGATCTTCCCTACCAAATTAATAATTTGTATGTTTCAAAACTGTAAAGTTTTTTTTACGCTAAAGAAAGTTATAAATATTTTCAAAGCTAAAACGAATTCTAAATAACAAAATTGAATAATGTTTTATATAAACATGTCACATAATCTTAAAAACTTCTTTGTGTAAAGAAAAGTCTAATACAAATATGTAAATATTTTGAGATGACCGCGCTTGAAAATACGAATTTACAGGAAGTGGAATTAATATGAACAAGATGTCTTTGGGAATGACCAAGTTATAGAGAGCAAAATGTAACATATCTACCATGTCAACTGTTGGAGTTCAAAATTCGTTAAAATAGCTACAAATGGATTATAAACAATCTGTAATTAGATAATTGATGCAGTCGCCTCGATACATACATGTATCGAGGCGACTGCATCAATTATCTTATAACTGAAGACTCATGACTCATGCCCACATTGATACAAGTATAAGCTTGCTCGGACCCGGCATTTATTTTTAACGGATGTTTATACTGTTTATACTGTAACGAAGACACATGTAAGTCGCAATTAAAAAATCATTAACAACCAGACGACTTGAATATCTTAATCAGAAGAACAGTTCGTGTCAGAGGTTAAGGTTCTAGTATTGGGCAATAGGACATCCGAATGTAATAATTCTGAAAAAAGCAAAAACAAAACCAATTACAACACGTAGAAACGGACAGCATTAAACACAAAAATACAAAAATCAACGGAATGGCAAATTGAAACGCGAACTCAAGTCGTGACGAGGGAAAACTCATGTGCCCTGGAAGATTAAACAGTTTCTGTTTAGCACAACTGCCGCGCTGTCAAATGTAAATTTAATGTGTCAAATACGGTAATTAAAAAGACCCCTTGCCAACCAATATATGCACTAATCTGAGATATAGACATCTAATATTTGTCTATGATCTAATCACATCGTCCATAAAATCTATTTAAGTGACGACGACAACCAATAACCTTGTGATATAGCATTTTAAGTCAGACATGTAAGACGTGACGTGTCAAAGGCATCGATGTACGTTGTAGGTTAATTCAATTAAACCAAACCAGACCAGAACAAAAAAAGCCGTCGGCATGTTATTTGTCCTAGAGAAGCAAAGATGCACGAATGGGGCATTCGAGTGTCAAAAGTCCAAAAGGGCAATGACAAAATCAGTAAACACGAACAAGAACAGCACGAGGAACACAAAAACAACCAAATAGAAATCAACAACGCGAACAATAGTCGTAACAAGAGTGAACTCAGGTGCTCCGGAAGAGTAAGTGGTTCCTGCCTGCTATAGCACACCCGTCGCGCTGCCGATTTCCAATTCAGTGTGTCAAGTCCGGTAGTAGACCAAACAAAATTCTATGACAAACCATCATCGACACTCATCTGAGAGATAAAAATCCCATATATATGAGTGCATAGTGTCTTCCATAACATTTCTTGAGTAAAGACAGCAACCGAGGCGCAACATGACCCGGTGTTAGCAAATTTCTGTGTGACGCTTTACCAAGGAAATTCATTTAATTTCCACAAGCTATGGTGTGATACGAAAACTCCATAAGCAAGAGCAGATGGAATGTTGCTACACAAGAAGTGTAAGTGACGATTGGAAGGTTGAAGTCAACCTTTTTGTCATAGAGATTTGTTGATAGTTTTCTTTGAGAGCTTTGTTCTAAATGTATGTCTAAATATGAAGCAGACTTCCTAAAATACGTTGTGTCTTTCATGTTCCTAATGCTATAAGAGAGTGAAAATGTCAAAAAGAGAAGTAATCAGTGAAAGAACTTAATTTATTATATCAGAAAGTAAGGTTTAGATTTTTTTCAAACTCCACAGCAGTGCTCCGAAGAAGCTTTTATTTTTATCATTTTTTTTCAACTTTTATTGCAATAAACTGAAAAGTACAATACAATTCTATACACTGTAACTCCTCTTCACTTTTACTTGAACAACTTGAATGGTACATGCCAGAAAAGGAATGGAGGAAACAACAGAATCGGCACATATTAATACATGTATTGACTAGTAGATAAATCAAAAATATAATTGTTGTCATCCATTTTTTTTCTACCAACTCAAGTGTTTGAGATATTATTAATATATACGAATGAACAAACTTAACTTATTTCATAACAATGGGCTCACTAACAACTCAATTATGCTGTTTCCAACGCATAGAAGAAAATGAGATGTGGAATAAGTGTACGCGACACAACCTACAATACAAATTTAAAACATCCACAATTGAAAACAGCCAGCAGCCTTTAATGTGACCAGTGGTCGCTGCTCGCTGTTTTTCAATTGGTCCCTGGATTGAAAAAAAAATACATATGATTCAAGCCCAATCCTAAAGTGCAATGAAAGACCCTCTTCTTGACAAAAAACAATTAACATAAATTCGACTAAATACAAACATAAGCTTTGATAAAGATTTCTGGCTTAGGACAGGCACATTACAAATGTGGCGGGGTTAAACTAGTTATTTGGCGCCAACCTTCCCCCTATTGATAATCAATAACAAAGCACAAACTAAACCACAGTAAAAATCAAATCGATAGAAGTTTAATTCAACAAGAGAGTATCTGAGACAAAAGGACAACAATCAATTAACAGGACGTAGAGATATTCTCTTGAGAACACTCGAAGTTACTGACAGCTAGCTAAGAAGCATCCATCGACTGATGTAAAAAAATCAAGTATGTCGATTTTTAATCCGACACAATACGTCAAATAGGCGGGTGACCAAAAAAGTTTAATCGTCATGAATAACATACAGCTATATTATACCTCTTTCGATTCCTTATAATATCTGCTTCAAAATAAGCTTGGTCGTCAAAGTCAAAATTGGTGCAAATTTTCTAAAATCAAGGTCAAAGATCAACCTGTGTTTTTAACGTTTTTTTGAGTAACACCAATTTTCTGCGATTTGACAATTATTTTAGGTACAAACATCGAACAAACAAGTGAAATTTAATATTTCACTTTATTTGAGCCGATATACACGCTTTTTATAAATAAAGGAAACACCGTTAAGATTTTATTTCACTTTAAAAAAGGGGGGAGGCATTTGTGCTAATTTGGAACCTAAAAGTTTTTATCTAGAAAAGATAATGAGCTTTTAGAAATTTATTTTGGTAAAATTTTGAAGAGATATCATATCTTATTTGAATACTAAAACAAACTTTGACATAACTTAAACACAAGGCTTACAATTCGAACACAAATACATGCACCCTACAAAACCACGAGAATCACAACAATATATATTTTTTGACAATTTTCAAAATTTTGTTTAATTAATGATTTATTTTCGACGACATTTAAACTGGAAGTTTGCTTTATTCAACAAAAATATCATCGAGAATAAAAGTCGGCTTCCAAAATAATATTAAATGAGTTTTATTAGTAAAAAGGGGGCGGGTCAACCGATACATTTAATATAAAAAAAAGCTAAAAAAACAATGGTGTCGGTGTTTTCAAATTAGTTTGGTTTAAAGAATATTAATAAAAACAGTTTTGTTTATTCATTTTCAGCGGTTTTTTTTACTACAAATGAGCACCATGCAAAACTATTGACAACTATAAACCAAAACGTTAGAACTTTTTCGTTTTATATCACATTCAAAACCATTTTATCTTTAGTATGATTTTGCTGAGCAACCAGCATTTTTCAAAAAAAAAAACAAGAAACACAAAAACACATAAACATCAACAAACAACCCGAACTCAAGTCGTAACGAGAGTGAACTCAGGTGCTCCGGAAAAGTAAGCAGTTCCTGCCTGTTGCAACACACCCATCGCGCTGCCAATGATAAACACAAAATGACAAATCTGGTATAGGAGGACAAAACAAAAGTCTATGACAAACCAACATCTGCACTCATCCAGAAACTCCATATCTCTCAATGAGCTGATGATGTCTTCCATAGAAGTTCTTAAGTGATGGCAACAAACGAGGAACAACATAACCCTGTGTTAACAATTTTTGTGTTAAGCGTACACCTTGCAAGCTCTGGAGTAACGAATCAATTGTGAAAGGTAAACGCCATACGCTGGAGCGGACGGAATGTTTCCTCACAAGAAAGGAAAGTTGAAGTAATCACGTTTGTCATATAGATTTTTGTTTAAATTTCTCCCTGAGTGTCTTTTTCGAGATGTAGATCTAAATATGAAGCAGACTTCTCAGAATCCGTAGTGTCTTTTATCTCAAGTTCTTTGGGATATATGAGATGTAGAAAAATCACCAAAGCGAGGATTGTTTAGTAGAGGATGAACGATAGAGCCAGTCTACGGTCTTTTTTATCCAGAAGTGATTGTAAGAAGACTGCTTCATATGAATGAAGAAACAAATCGGCAAGCAAAGGGGTACAAAGTGGTGAGTAGTTGAGAAGGTGAGTAGAGGTGGTAATCATTATGGAATACCGATATATATCATTTCTGAAGTTATAGCATCATTTCTTGATACATTCTTGCAATTGAAAGTCATGAAATTTTCACCATTGACAAACATATCGAACTACGAACCTTTAAGTTAGTACCCGGCATATTAACGACGCTCTTGGGGAATGTAACATCACAATATTACTACTTTATAAAAGAGTCAGTAAAAATGGGGTGTGAGAAATATAAACATTAACTTCGGAGACAGAGTAGCGATAAATTTTGATTTTTAAGTTTAGATTCACTCATTGGTGCTGATATCGTACAGGTTACATGTACTTTGGATCCAAAAAACTAGTTTAACCTAACCATATGTAATATGTGCCTGTCCTAAGTCAGGAATTTCTATCAAAGCTTATGTTTGTACTCGTCGACTATGTCTTACTAGTTTTTTTTTGTCTAGAGGGGGTCTTTCTTTGACGTTTTTAGAGCTGGTTTTGAATTTACCCATTATGTTTTATTATCCGGGGCCAATTTCAAGAGTTAGACAGCGAGAAGTAACCATTGGTCAGGTTGAACAGTGCTGGCTGTTTTACATTGTGGATGCTTTAATTGCTGTTGTTAATGTATCATCTCTTTAATCACTATTCATCATATATATTCCTTATTAACTTGGCAAGTCGCATTATATCACTGTAGCTGTAAAAAACTTGCTTTAATCATGATAAAGTAAATGTAAAATTCAGTGGCATTAGACAAAAAATGGTCATATGCTAAATGTTGAATCAGGCATGCATATATTACCCGGTATCAGACCGGAAACTACTTCTGCATATAAATTAAACTTTTAAACAGCAGTCGATGGCAACTATCGACTAAAATGTCTTAATTGCAACTTCTGTGCACTGCATGTCGTCGGCATATTTTTGTGTTGTACATTTACGGAGAGGACAACCAATAAGTTGGTATAACTTGATGTCCAATCCATTTGCTATATTTGCGATAACAAATTATTAAAAGACTAAGGGACTTCTGTCAAAAAATCGTGCATCTGTAGGAAAAAAACAATGTGCCTATCACACAATTTTATATGCAAAAGGAGAAAATAAAAACGAGCAATCAACAGAAAACATCATATACAAATTTACGTAAATTTGCAGTCAAGAAAAAAACCCCACTTCATTTGGGAAGTGAACTTATGCCATAATCACTTTCCAAGTATAGTCCTATTCTTTCGTATTTAATCATAGTCTATAAATATCAACAAACAGATTTGTGTAATATGTAATTTGGTATTTTAAAGCCTGGAAATGACCAGTTTGCATTATACATGTATAAAATAAAATTAAAAGAACTTTTCCAATACAATGTTTTGAAAAAGATGGAGAAATTTCCATTTCCAAGATCAGATTCATTGATACACCGTCTTTGTTTTGGATATTAATTATGTCATATTTTAAAATTATATTTCATGCTATCTCTTAGAAGTCACAGATGACAGACGATTAAGAATTATATATTAAACAATAAATATAAACTTTCCAACACAATATAAAAATGCATGTTTTAATAAATTAAGAAAACACATACTTAATTAATCGAGTGTTTGGGTGCGCTCGACTTGTTTTACATTGCAAAGTTGATTAAACTCCGAACCATATCGGATTAACAGAAATTTCCGTGAAATAGACAAGACTTCTCATTTCATGTAATGTTTAATAATAATGTTATTTCTTGTTTATACTAGAGGAATTATATAATTTTAATCATGCATTTTAAGGCCCTTGTCTTATAAATTATTTTCAACCCATAAATTTTCACCAATGTCGTTGTATCTTTAATAATTGAGAAACGGAAGTAGGTGTATGTTGATTTTTATACAGAAAAAACGATTTTTAACGCCAAAAACTCTTTGACCTATTAGTGTATACTCTGTAAGTTTGTGTTTTTATGAAAAACAATGTTCCTTTTTGTAAAATATGTTGTTAAACAGACAATTTATCATATTTTGAAAAGAAAATAGACCTTTCACAGAAGCAACTAACATAATTTTTTTACTATAAAATTTGTCAAAAAATCAACTTTTGCGAAAAATTGCACCGTACGACTTTTTGACGACCAAGCTAAAATCAAAGAATAATCATTTTTCTACAAATGTGCAAATTTTCAGCTGTATGTTATGAAGTGAAATTAAACTCTCTTAATAATCGACTTTATTATAGTTGGTCACTGCACTAAAACAAAACATGATTTGATGATGCATCATCACACAAAACCAACACACTTGACCGCTGTAATGCTCAAAAATGACATAAGTATAAAAAAGTATAAAAAGGCTATTAACATTTTTAAGTTCAATATTTTTACCAAAGAAGACTTCATTCAAAGATTTTACTAAAATTTCCATTTCATAACCTTTATTCAATAAAGTTTTAAGCCAATTTTTCATTCCCAAAGGATTGTTTTTGAATTTATTTGCTTTAAAACAACATTACCGTAGAAATCGGGATGGGATATTTCTGTTTATAAAAACAGGTTTATTGACATAATGACCAAGCCTTTCTATCATATTCTATTCAACACTTGTTGGAATATTTTATATTTCACTAAATTGAGTTCATGTTTAATTTATACCAAAGGATTGTACAAGAAGTTATCCCAAGAAATATTATAACACAACTGTGTAAAAGTCAATTGACACAATTATTATTTCCATGGCATAGTGGCCTAAGATAAGAAAGCCACGAATGTCCCAAATCGGCCAAAAAAAAATTAAATTCCATATACATGTTTATTATTGCAGGTTTTATATTCATTAAGCTCCATATTTTATAAAATGCAAATCCTTTTGAATTATTTATCAAAAAGGAGAGTAGTGAGCTAAAATCAGTCTATTCTGTACATTTTCCTTTGATTTTCATGTATAAATCGGTGAATATGAAAACGACCACACTTGCAAATCAAAATTATGTTGTGATAGAAATAAGCGCATTTCAATTCAGCGAATTTCAAATGACCCCTGTTTTCATTTGAGCGAAGTTTTATATTTTAGTTGAGCGAATATTTTTCCAGGTAAATACAGGTAAATGTACGGATCGCGAGCCTGGATAGGGACATTCAAAGAAAAAAAATATGTTGTGCGCTCATTATATTTATTTTGTGCGCACAATATATTATTTTGAGCTCACAATATATTATTTTGAGCGCACATTATATTATGTTGTGCGCACATCATATTATTTTGAGCGCATAACATATTATTTTAGTGTGTGAAATCAGTTGTAGTGGTTGCGGAACAAAAATACATAGAAATTTCATTTCAATCTATTAGAAAAGATTGACTTTTCGATGGACACTAATCAGAAATACACTAGTGGCCAAATTACTAGATTCGAATTGTTTAGCTGCTCCGGGACAAATTTGTTGCGTGCGTTGACGTGTAAAATGATGGAGTCATGTGGAAGATAACACATATATATCACATTTTTAAGTTGGTATCTGACAGTGTTTCATCTTTTAGCAGGTGAAACATTATTTTAATAAACCCATTGTTTGCATATTTGTTTTGTCTATAATTTCATCCTTAATAGTACCAACTTGAAGGAAAATGATTTCTGTAAAAGCATACCTGTGTGTAATTTACCTGTAGAAAAATTCGCTCAATTGTTTTTTTTTTCGCTTAAATGAAACTTTTTTCTACCTCTACTTGGTACGAAACACCATTTTTGCAGACCATTACGTTTCGGAATACTAAAGGGTAGGGGCGTCAGCGCTAAAGAATGAAGTCATGAACTGATAAGAATGAAAGAACCTTAGTGAGCACGCTCACATACCCCACGTGTTCTGCTATTTGACTATATAAATTAACCTGGAGCTCGTAAACTTTTTGCGAATTAAAAATATGTTATAACATACACAGTAGTAACATATGTTATGTTTCTTGCAAACTATGTTTTGTTAAATTCTTTTAAGTAGTTTCAGAGGAGTTGCAATCACAAACTGTAATAAAGATTTTCAGCTAATTTCTAAGTCCCAAGGGTAATAACTACCACAAAAATTTGCGGATAAAAAATTTCTGGTAATATGCACAAGTACATATGGTGTCCTTCTTGCATACCAAGTTTCGTTAAATTCTGTTCAGTAGTTTAAGAGGAGTTGCGATTACAAACTGTAATCATGATTTAATGCAAATTTCTAAGTCCAAAAGGGCCAGAACTCCCACAAAAATTTGCGGATCAAAAATTCCTGGTAACATGCACCACTACATATGGTGTCCTTCTTGCATACCAAGTTTCGTCAAATTCTGTTCAGTAGTTTAAGAGGAGTTGCGATTACAAACTGTAATCATGATTTAATGCAAATTTCTAAGTCCAAAAGGGCCATAACTCCCACAAAAATTTGCGGATAAAAAATTCCTGGTAATATGCACAAGAACATATGGTTTCCTTCTTGCATACCAAGTTTCGTTAAATTCTGTTCAGTAGTTTAAGAGGAGTTGCGATTACAAACTGTAATCATGATTTAATGCAAATTTCTAAGTCCAAAAGGGCCATAACTCCCACAAAAATTTGCGGATCAAAAATTCCTGGTAATATGCACAACAACATATGGTGTCCTTCTTGCATACCAAGTTTCGTTAAATTCTGTTCAGTAGTTTAAGAGGAGTTGCGATTACAAACTTTGATCACAGACTGACGGACGGACGGACGGACGGACGGACGGACGGACGGACGGACCAGTCAAAAACATTATACCCTTCGCAACTTCGTTGCGTGGGGTATAATAAGGAGTAGCAAGCTTGGCTGAGCTGGAAAAAAAGGAAAGAATAAAAAGGTTGATGCGAAAACCTTATTGCATTTTGGTCCTTCTGATTAGACCAATCCGGCTACCGAAGCGGCTCCTGGGTATACACCCAACCGGCAGAGCTCTAATCTTCATTAGGGCATAGTAACAATACGGACTCAAAGCTGACTAGTCAGTGACAGATGAAAGCCCCCGCTTGAAGGATACCAAGTCGGGGGTCTCAGCAGTAGTAGCTGTTCTTCTCGACTCGAGTGTTTCCCATTCTAAGTCATTGAGCATAGCAGAGACACTGTTGGTGTTGTAGTATCTATTGGTGGCATACTTTGCTGCTCGTCGTTAAACCATTTCAAGCTTAATGATAGACTGTATGATGTATGGGTTCCATATTGAGGCGCAGTATTCGAATTTGGGTCTAACGAGGGACAAATACGCTGCTGCTATTGGGTCATTACTTGTAACCTTCAAGTTGCGCTTCAGAAAACCAATCATAATGGTTCCCTTCTCAAACTATCTTGTTTTTGCTCAATTGGAATCTAACTTCGCACCGGGTAGAAATGTGTATTTTTATGTAATAAATTTGTTATATAAATACAAGAGGCTCCCAGGAGCCTGAATCGCTCACCTGGCCTTGATGTCAACCATATGAAGAACTTTGTAGAGCTGAATAAGCTGAACATTTAAGAAAGAAGCAGCTTTTCTCTTTCAGCGATAGTTTTTCTTCTTAAAGGCAAGGCAGAAATTTTAAGTAAACATAAGCAAATACACAGGGTGGGAATGGAAATTGTATAGTTTCCGGAAACGCCGTTCGCGAAGCGAGGATATTTTCTGATACAGGTAGCGCCAGATTCAAAAATGTCAAAACAGTGGAATTAGCAGTCATTTGCAAGCACAATATGAAGAAAATAACAATAAAATTGTAACGAAAAAAGTTGAAGGTACATTATGTAAGCAGCAATGTTCATAATACTACAATCGGCCATGTTTTTGACTATTTAATTCACCTCGAACACAAAGAAGTAGACGAAAAATGTGACATGGCTCGTCTTTTCGGGGTCTGATGTGAAATCGGTTTCAATCTAGACATATTTCAATGCGCCAATCCACAGATCAAACGAACATGATTCAAAACATTATGAAATGGTGTGATAATTTTGCCTTTTAATTGTATAATTGCATTTTTTATATCACCTCTAAATTTCAACACTTGAACGGGTAGCGTCCGCTGTTTTGAACAGGTAGCTCCAAATTTCAATTTTTTTGTGAACGGGTAGCTCACATTAAAAAAAAATATATATTTCATTTGAATAGTGCAATAAAACATAAAAAGGGGAAGTAATGAACAAATGAAAAATAAAAATGAACTCACCTTGAATTTGAATGCTCTTTTTAAATTCAATGCTACGTTAAAAATGCTAAGAAAAAAAAATCCGAATTAACCGACCTTTAGGAATTGCTGAGCATACCATACCTTATGAACATCATATAAATTTATTAGCAACATATGTTTTGATATATATACAGAACAATACAGATCTCTATTATTTATACTTAATCAGAACTAAAATTGTCCTGTGGTCACGTTTCATTGTAAAATTTGTGTTTTTATGCAGCACCTTAATTAAAACTTAATCAATTTAATAAGAACGTATTGTGCACTGAACGGGTTTCCGAATACTCCAATATCCTCCGAAATTTGTGTGATTTACATGCATGCATCGAAAAGAACGTAAAACAATTACATGCCTTTACTAACTTAGACCTAAATATACGAAACGCACTTCAGTTATAAACCAAGTAACTAGAACTTTGTTTTGTTTAATAATAACCCGCAAAGTAAGTTCTGCTGACAGAGTTATACTACTTCCCGAATTAAGGCCACTTAGGCACCTACTCATTTGAGTAAGAGATGCATCTATCCACCGAGATAAAGGACAAAACAAGCCAGACATACTACAGAAATTTATGGCGGCAATGGTACTGACTTAGTACATGCACTTCAAAATAAATGGCAGGTTAAACCAGGTTTACGGCACCAGACCTCCCTCTTTTGTGTCTTTTGTTGGCATTTTGATAACAACATTATCTTCAATCCTTGTTCAATATTTTGGTTAATGCTCCCAATTCAACGCTTATTTGACTGCATTTTAGGGAAGATAGTTCAAAACAAGAGTTTGCGGTAAGTTGTGCTAAAGTCCCAGTCACGCTGTCACGTTTCGGCACCCCGTTTTACTACGTTTCTAAAACTTTAATTTTTAGGCGGATGGACAAAGTAATTGCAATATTGCGAGTGGGGGTATAAAAAGTATTACGCTATTTTCCGTCTACATAATATGGAGGTATTTAACATAGATGTGTACAACACAACATCCTCAAGTCAGTCGTAATAAGCAAAAACAGTCAGCAGTTTTAAAAGTAACAGTGGTCAAGACAGGAAAATATTGTACAAGGATTGAAGATAATGTTGTTATCAAAATTTATATTTAAGGTACAATATATCTGCAAGAACTTTTTATTAAACTGTTGTATTGCCCTCTAATTATCAAACAATAAACAAAAATTGCTAATCAAGGGCAGACCCATAAAAAGAACCCAAGCTAGGTTGCCGAAAATCACGACGAAAGTAATATTTTTTTAATAGATATGGGGTTTAAGCAGACGAGGCAGCTCTATAGATCCGCCACTGAATATACAACAAAAACCAACAAGCATAAAACAAACAGAAAAGCCAAAGTAAAAATGTTTTGCGTTTCATATAGAAATAAAATCCACATACTCCCTTACCAATTAGTAAAGGAGTATAGGGATTTTATCTTTATATCTAACGAATGAGAGGAGTATAGGGATTTTATTTTTGATATAAAACGAATGCATGTGCTACTTTTGATGGAAAAAAACAAACAAACAAGAGGCTTCCAGGAACCTGAATCACTTAACTGGTCATCAGAGCCACGAGGAATTCATATGACAATTGTAATAAAAAAAGGACTCTTTAAAGCCTTAAATAGGCTGAAGGTTTAAGAAAATAATAGCTCTTCTCTATCTGCCATAGAACAAAAACATGAACAAGAGGCTACCAGAAACCTGAATCGCCCACGTGGTCAATAGGGCCCTACATGGGGTCATCCATCCTCGGAAACCCAGGAGTTCTTTGCTCGCTTACTCATTCATCGCCCTTGTGAAATTTCACATGAAATACCTCGTTTTTGATAGTTTTGTATCGAGCCTTTTGATAGTTCGCATTACATTTTTCTAAGGGATTTAAACATGTTTCTATATGTAAATTTTATATAGTTCAAGATCAGAATTGATACTGAACGCAAAATGAAAAAATCATATCAAATGTCCCTTGGGTGAAGGTTTCCGAGGATGGGGGTGATCTGACAATTTTAATCCATGCAATAGAGACGTTTTTAGATTTTAAAGTAAGCTGAAGGGTTACGCAAGTCACAGCTTTTCTTCATAAGCAATAGTTTTCATTCTATGGGACAAAAAACATGAAAAAACGGTATTTTTACCTTTAAAAGGGGTCATCTGACAACATCGACCCAATGGATACTTTTGTCAAGCTTATGATTTTAAAGAGCCTAAGCTCTTTCGTTTTTTCTATCTGTTACAGTTGCTGAGTTGAATAGAAAATAATGAGATGTGGAATAAGTGTACGCGACACAGCCAACAATCAAGCGGCAATTCGAAAAAAACCACAATGGACAACCGCCAACAGCCTTCAACGAGCCCAGAAGGCGCTGCTCGTGGTTATACGATTGGCCATTGGTCTAAATAAAATGCATATAATTCAAACCCAGTCCTGAAATAGTCATAGATAGACCCCCTTCTTAAACAAGGAACTGGAAAACATAAAAAAAGACAAGTACAAAATCATTTTAGTGATTTTAGCTAATGCTCTTCTTTTAGTTACAGCAGCCACGTTTTTATTGAGTCATTTCAAAATGAGGATCGTTTGATGCCAACATGTCGAGTATCATTCCTGCATTTAAATTTAGTCAATGGTTTCAGAGGAGACGATTTCTGAAATTTTTAACGGACGAGAGACGACGGACGCAGTGATGGTAGTTATTTATAACTCGCATGGCCTTTAGCCAGGCTAGATTTTAAGTACCACTACTAGTAATTGACTCGTTACTTGAAAAAGTATCGTGTAAAGTCTGTATAAAAAATTATCAAGCGCCTTAAGACGAGCTGTGCGAGCTAAAAGAAAAGGTTTAATTTGGATTCCAAATGTAAACGCACCAAAGACAATTTAAAAACCCTTACTTAAATAAAAGACACAATATCAATTAGAACGAAATGATTAGACAGGGGAAATGTGGGGGTGGTGACTCACAAGGCTTAGAAATTTATGGACGAGGACTTTTAAAAATACTCGGAAATAAGTATTCAACTTAATGCCATAAGGTCATGAAGAGAGTTAACAAACGCTCAGTTGATTTTAAGGTATATCCTAGAGCGACCTGTGATTAGAAATTACAGAGGTTTTATGTATCATTTACCCCCAAAAGAAAACTGTTAATTTCGGCGCTACCTGTTCATACATTTTTTCTTGGCTTGACGCTACCCGTTCACTTTTGATTTCAAGATTTTGAGACAAAATCGGAGATTATCACTAAATAAATGATATCTGCTTTATAAATGCATTTGATTTTTAATGTTCAATATCAAGAGGCTACAAAAAATGAAATTTAGCATACATTCAATGTGTGTTTAATCTAAAAACGATTGATGAGAGTAGATGGTCTTGTCTTTTTGAGATGTTCGAGTTACCATTTTTGTTAAAAATTCCATGCTTAAACGCGAATATACGAATAGAACACATTAAATACAGATACTCGTTCCTACATAAAGCTTATATGTGCACTTTATTGATGGCAACATTAGAACGTTATTGTGTATTTTACAATCTTAGAAGTATTTTTATTAACGAGTCCGTGGGATTTGAATATGGCGCTACCTTTTGCTCAGATGAGGATGATGTACGTGATACTGACCCACCGGAACCCGCCTCACTGAAAACAAAGACAGAGACACCGCCACTTCAAGCGACCACACCAAAGTCGAAAGATCCCGCCCCCGAGGTGCCGAGGGTCATACAACACCTGCAGGAGTTAGGAACAGATCACCACCACTAGAAGTGACAAAAGTTACGTATGATAAGCCGCAGGATACATACATCTTACAGGAAAAAGGCAAAAGCATGAACTTTGTACTAGTGCAAGCTGAGTCAATGAAGCCGTATAAGATAGTTACAACCAAGAGGCATCCAGAATTACACACAGAGGTACTAAGAAGCCACAACCACTGGATAGACATAAGAGACAGACGAAACTTCCTGTACAAAGATGAGAGACTAGAAGATCTGCAAAAGTTGGCAGCGGAATATAACATTAGATTTGTGTAAATGTGAATAAATGAATAAAAGTAGCCATAAAACCCCATAGTAGAAGTTAGATCTGAATTATTAATCTGTTTTTTTTTCTTTTTTCTTGGCCCCTCCCTCCGAAATGCCCTAGAAAAAAAAAATTTTTGATCGGGTATTATTTTCGAATGCATCTAACATTCGACGATATCGCGAACATGCTCGAAAAGAAGCATGAAATAAAAATATCTTCCCGACAAATAAAAAGAATAGCCGCATCTCAAGGTTTATATAGAAGGAAAAATAAATCCGATTTTCTTGATGTTGCATCGTTTATTTCAAAAGAAATAAACCGATCTGGACAAAATCATGGGTACAGGTGGATGTATACATGTACTAAATGCATAGACAACGGAGTAATTGTTGATCAAGAAACAGTTCGTTTGGTTATCAAGTGGATAGACCCTGATGGTGTTGAATGCAGAAGTCGTCGAAGACTGAAACGACGGACATATAACAACCAAGGACCAAATTATCTATGGCACATGGATGGATATGATAAACTTAAGCCTTATGGAATCTGCATTCACGGCTGTATTGATGGATTTTCGCGGAATGTGATGTGGCTTGAGGCCTTTTCGACAAATAACAATCCAAATGTAATTGCTAGATACTTCATCAATACTGTAAACGAACTAGATGGTTGTCCTCTGAAGGAACAGAGAATGGGATTGTACAACAAATGCAGATATTTATGAGAGACTGAGAGGCACAAGAGAATAGTACTTTCTTGTACGGAACTAGTAAATGCAATCAGCGCATTGAAAGTTGGTGGGGTATTTTACGAAAGGAGAGCATACAGTTCTGGATGAATATATTTGAAACTCTAAAAGATGAGGGGGACTTTACCGGAGATTACTTAGATTTGAGCTTGATTCATTTTTGTTTCATGGATTTAATACAGGTATGCTATTTTTTGTTAAGTACAATCGAGTATGCATCTAGATCTTCTTAATTATAAAAAACTATTACATGATCAGGTCCCCTCTTCGAAAGAAGAAAAGAGACACTAACGGGGCATTCCAAGGTCAAAATTCCAAATGAGCGATGGCTAAACTGATAAATACAAAACGAAACATGCACAAACAAACAGAATACAAAAAAAATAGGTATATTTACTTTATAATTGGTATATGATCTCAAAATGAAGTCATTTCTTGTGAATACGAAAATAAGGTTTGCCAGATAGTAAATTCTTGATCATGACCGACGCAGTCAATTTTCAACTTAATCATTAGCATGATTAGTGCATTTCATAAACTTTGGCCAATTGTCTTAGCAACGAGTACATGTACCGAACACGCGAATCGTTCAAAGTTTTTTATAAACTCCGCAAAACATTTCTCTTAAAACCAACTGCATTTAAATCAGTCTGGATCTATACTCATCAGAAGCGAATCGAATGAAATATTTTTTCCTTATATGCGACCTTGAGAAATATAAATTGCAAGTTCGGCAAATTATTGAATTGTGGACTAATGGAAATTAGTACTCTGAGAGTACTAGTCTGGACAATAATTTGTAATAAATAAAGATTTTTTCAATGTGCAATAACAGGAATATTTTAATCAAGGTTTCATGTTCCGTATGTGGCTGACTTCAGATTCGAGGCCTGATGAAAATAATTTTCAGATATTTGCATACTGCTTTCAGAAAGAATTAGAAACAGAAATGCAAACGTGGAACAACCATACCTTGCGACGAACAAAGCATGGAAGGACACCATGTGGAAAACCTATAAATATCTACAATTGTCCAGAGCTATTCGACACGGAGGACTTTTTGTGGGAAGTTGATGCCCTGAACTTAGAGGTTTGTAACCGGGAGTGTTCGACACCTAACTTTGACATCCCATGTGACAATGATCTGTATAGACTATGCGTATTGGAAATGGAAGAAAGAACTTTTCAACGCCTTGATGATGCCGAAGAAGCTGTGGAACTTTACCTATCTTTACGTCCAGCCATCCGCAATTTAGTATTATAACATGTGCAGTGCTTTATAAATACAAATTAAAACTATAGAAATGCTTTAGTTTACAAAAGCTGATGTTTCCCCTTCCTATTAAAATGTTTATTTTACGTATATTATCAATCGGTAGGTCCTAATTTGATGCCGGTAACTAAAAAGATAAAAATTTGATATTAAAGGTCAAAGTCAAAGGTAATTTAAAGTCATACCTAAAGTTATAATATACATAGTTCTGACCTTCTTAAATACATGTATTAAATGTCAATGTCCATAATAACAAGAAAAGATATGGGTATAAACCCATATCCAAAGATACTCGGTTAAACATATGTTCATTTGTGTTTGATTTAAAAAGCATCAGTAGTTTCTGAGAAACCTGTTACGAAAATTTCTTTAGCCACCCTAGAGGCGGATCCAGAAATTTTCGAAAGGGGGTCCACATACTGGTTTCTGTGGACCAAAAGAGGGGGGTCCAGACCAATTTTGCTGAAAATCTACACAAAAATTAAACAAATTCGGAGGAAAGGGGGATTCCGACCCCCGGAATCCCCCTTCTAGATCCGACACTGCACCCGACATTTACCATGAATTACCGTACAAAATACTAAATATTAATTAGCATTTTGAAGTCAGTGTTCCCTATAAAGGATTTTTTATCAGTTCTTGCTTTTTTATAAACATTATTATATCTTTTAAATATACATGTGTTTGTTTGTTTTAAAGTAGTTATATGTGCCGAATATTTTACCCGTGCGGGTCCTGGGAGGTGATTAGACCAGCAGCAACGCTAAGCTTGCCGGAAAAAGTGCACCGAGCAGCGCTCAAAACCCTGACATCAGGTCAGGCAGCTTTACCCACAAATCGACTGGGATGTGTGCCCTAGGTGGTTGAATGGGGGCAGCAATGTCATAATGAATGCCGTGGTCGTCAGGCTATAATACGGAAAACCTGACGCAAACTATTTTGGTGCACCCTGTTGAGAAAATTGTCACGTTCCTTGCACGTTAAACAACCTTGTAACAGGTGTCCGTGAGAGCGTATATAGGACCCGTAGGATCCTCCTGTAGTAGGCAAAATTGCGAGTCCCTTCCCATCACTCCTTTTTTCCAGTGATACAAAACTCTCCTTGCCCATTGGCCTTTTGTCTCTACTTCATCATCATTTCATGTTTATTGTATCGCCCCTTACATGATAATCTCCCGGATATGTATATAGAGAAAAGCAATAACTATAGCTAACCAAATTACGAATATATTTTGTGTAAAGACTTTGTACTACAAACGGTCGAATATTGTTTTAAGTGACATAATGACATTTTTTAATAGACGAGTTGTTTATGAAGCAAAGAAGTACCAGTGGGTCGTTCGAAAATCGGAAAATTTATTAAATAAAATGACACGACAAAATCACGAATCAGTAGACGTAAAAAGACAAGAAGAAAAGTAAACACCTTAAAGTCAGGGTACCAGTTCTTGCTTTAATATGTGTTTTTTAGTTTTATTAGTTAACATTCATTTATGTGCCGAAAATAATGTCGCTTTAAATTCTTAACAACACATGGTCGGATATATAGTTTAATGGGATTTTGAATGAATTCAAGCATGTTAAAGAGTTTTTGTTACTTTGGAGGCTTTCTCAAAAATAAATGTCACAAATTAATAAATAAAACTTAACAGTTGCACTGAATATTATACAAGTAAAAACTTCCAAATTTTCGAATTAAAGACATAGCATTGACACACCATTTAACTTGAAAAGGGGGGGGCTTGATTTTTCGTTTTGGCAAGAAAAAAATATATAGTTATCGAAGGTGATGATATTGTTTCATTAAGGGACCGACCATTTAACTTGAAAGGGGGGGCTTGGTTTTTCCCAAAAAATAAAAAAAATCTGAAAATTATTTTTGATGAAACAAATATTTTAGCAGCTGAGGGTAAAAAAAAAATTCTGAAGAAGGATTTCTGCTATAAAAAATAATGCTGATAATGAAAAAAGATATTCTGTTGCGACGCCTTTGAAAAATAAGTATTTTGTCCGCGCTCTGTGAAAAAAAAATTCTGATAAAAAAACAAGCCCCCCCTTAATTAAGTTAAATGGTCCGTCTCTAATAGCATTATTTTATATGGCAAAAATTCTTCTTCAGAATATTTTTACCTACCCTCTGCTTCAAAAATATTTTTTTCATACAAAATAATTAAGGAAAAAAAACAAGTATTGTTAAATGGTCAGTCCCTAATCTGTCCACCTATTTAATTCTGAATGTACAAACTACATTCTAATAATCATCCAGAAAACTGAGAAAAAAATCGCCGCATTCACACAAGTGCAAATCAATCAACGATCAATGAAATCTTCAAAGTAGATGTTTTATAATTGTCTCGTATGTGTGCACACCAAATGTATTTATAGATCAATATCAATTGAGGAAGATATATATACAAAGTTATTTATAGATCGATGAATATTAACTGTTTATTTCTAACACATTTGTTTACGGTTTGAATCTCGTATGCTGCATGTATGAACAATCTTTGATTTGATTAGGTAACGAATTTAGTACATATCTATGCATTGATAAAAGTTATTATTATAAAAATTGATCCCGGCTTTTGAGAATACACAAAAAAGGCATTAAGGGGGATGGGCAGTTGTCGAAATTTTGTCAAATAAGTGACCAGTTCATGTATAATACCTAAAATCTATATCAAAAATAGATAGTATAACTATTTTGTGAAAAAAAATCTCTAGATGAAAACAGCAAAGCATGGGATTTAATGGTGTATAACTGTTCATAAAATTCGAATGGAGAAAGTGTCGTCCAGCTAGGACAAGTGTAGGAATACATAACTGGCTGACAAAATTGAAACTAACCATTCAATTATCATTATAATGGCATGGAACAACGCTATTTTGAAAAGTATCAATTCAGACCAACAGTAGATGTAACTAGTGAATAAAAAAACGTTCAATATTTGAACATTCATCACGCACTATATTTTTAAGCGCACGCAGAACCTTATCACAAACTCAAACCAAATCCAATAATACTCTATAAGAACAGTTAGTATGAACAGTTCCGAGTATTGAAAACACCAATAAATATGGAAATTCGACCTTGAAGGTCAAGGTTAGGGTCATGGCCCATGACACACTATCGTGTAGTGATATAATATACCAAATATCTAAGGCCTATGTCAAAAGACAAACAGTTAATTTAAACATATTTATTTATACTGGATTGGGAAACAAGCTTACGCCCGTTCTACACTAAGAGGGACACGAAAAATGGCAAATTTCTTAAAAAATGAAACTATTCTTTTTTATCTTTTGTTAACATCCTTCGATTAAAAATCATTTGATGAAATAGTATAAAAAAAATTTAGCAACACCACTATATCCGAATTAAAGATATCAAAGAAACAAAATTTGCATGCATTTTGCATTGAAAACTTGACCAAAGTTAAGATAATGGCGTTACGTAAAACACACCCTTAAAAAATCGGGGATGTTTTTTTCTGATTGAGACCGAGTGTAAGACAATTAAAATTATTCATAGCCTTAAACAGTTTTTATTTATTTTAAATGTTCTCATAAGATTTATAAAACATGCTCTTTTATCAATTTTGTCAAGGCGTTATTTTATTATGATCATTTATATAGAACACCTCATGAGTTCTTCGATTCTACCATGTCTTTTTATATGCGATTCCTACAAAAGAAACCATTTGTTAAAAATGATGAAAGTTTCTACATTTGACCTTTTATATATCAGGAATAACCTAAGCAAATCCCACATGTGATAAGTTTTTGCATTTTTGTACAAATGGGGGATTTCAATCACTTACAGCCGATTGGAAAACGATATTTTGCATATTTTCAGAAATAAACGTTAAAAAATAAGGAAACATGTACGCTAAAATACTATTTTGTGCAACAAATATTTTTTTTATTTACTCCTTTACAATTTCTAGCTTTAAACTTGTATCCCCTGCGTCAGGATTTTTCACAGGAACATTTTAACTTTGGAAAACGGCGAAATCTGCGTTTGGACGCCGTAAGGAAGAACGGACGTTAATGCTTCTATAAATCCCTCTCCCCAAAACAGTTATGTCCTGGAAAAAGCAATGGTTCAAAACATTAGAAAGGACTTTGAATCAAAGGTCAACAGAGATGGCACGCAAAAAAATTGGCATGTGGCAACCTACCTACGTACCAAATATTTAAGGCCAATGATAGTTATGGCACAGACAAATTTATGGTCCAAAATATCAAAAATGACCTTGAACTCAAATATCATAGTCAACCATAGTTGTACGTGACACATCCTCAAGTAGTGACCAAATAGGCAAAAGTAAATGCCCGGCAAAGACTTAATAATCCAAAATCTCATAAAAATGACCTCTAGGTAAAAAATCAAGCCGCCTGGTAGTGACCTACCCAAATTCCATAGTTTGATGTAAAATTTGTGATAATTTGACCTTGAGGTAAGGTCAAGGTCGTATGAAAGTCATTCTTGTACATGACACATCGTATCATGATGTACCCTAATGTAAAATATCAAAGCTCTAAGGATAAAAAGTTATGACTGGACAGGCATTGCCTGTGAAATTACCAGTAAGGTCAAAGGTGAAGGTCATTCTATTATGCGACCTATATATTCTGATGTCAAATGTCAAAGCTGTATTCCAAGTGATAATTTAAACGTTATCACCCAGACAGGAAAATCAAGAAAAATCAGCAATAATTTGGTCTTGAGGTCAAAAGTCAAGATGATATGAAGTACATTGTAGTACGCGACGCATCTGCTCATGGTGTTACATTCTCATGTCAAGTATCAAAGCTTGCCAAAGGGTAAAATGTTATGGCCAAGACAGGCATTGCATGTAAAATAAGCAGTAATTTTACCTTGATGTCAAAATATGCGACACAACGTCTCATGGTGATCATGTATTTTACCATATCATGTTTCGCGTTCATGTGGAAAATGTAGGTCAAGGTCACCTTCTTTTGGTAGATTCTGACTATCTTGTAAATGAGGTCATGTCTCGTGTGTACAGTGTTTTCTGCATTTTGTAAATACTAAAACCTAAGGTTTGGCCCCCCCATCGTAGTTTTGTGCTTATTATTTGGACTTCAACACGTTTTTGAATTGTGGATTTCCTAACTTTGGGTTCTAGTGAGTAAAAAGTTTTCGAAATGATCATACAGCTCGATCATAAAAATTACATTGAAATTGCAGTTTGAGTTAACGGAGTCACTTATGTGAAAATTGTAGGTCAGGGTCAGCAGTTCACTCTCTTATGACTTTAAGTACACATTTTCGATTGATGATCTGTCGGTTTTTCTGTTCTCTGTTTGTTCGTGTTATTTTCGTTCATGATTGACGGTTTGTCTTTGCTCTTTAATGCCCCAAGATTACCTTTTTACCATTTTGAGTGTGTTCTACCTTTTGTAACAAAACACAACAAACCAACTAACATCAACTGACAAGCGAACTCAATTGTAACGAGAGTGAACTCAGGTACTCCGGAAAAAATTAAGCAGTTCCTGCCTGTTGCAACACACACGTCGCGCTGTCAGTGATAAGTTCAGCGTGTCACGAAACAAAACTCTATGACAAACCCACATCTGCATTCATCTGAGAGACAACTTTGTAACCCCATATCTGTCTATGAGCTGATGATGTCTTCCATAAAACCTCTTAAGTGATGAAAGCAATCGAGGAAAGGAACAACATAGCCTTGCTTTAGCTATTTTTGTGTCAAGCGTGACGCCCTGTCAACGAAAATCAATGTATACCTTGCAAGCCCTGGAATAACGAATCACTTGTGATACGTTAACCCCATAAGCTGGAGCGGACGGAATGTTGCTGCACAAGAAGAGGAAGTTGACGATTGGAAAGTTGATGTCATCACGTTTGTCATAGTTTTGTCGAAAGTGCTCCTTAAATGTCTATTCGAGATGTAAATATGAGGCAATATTTCTAGAACAGATAGCATCTTATATCGCAAGTTCCTGTGATATGTGAGATGTAAAAAATTGTTTGGTACATTATCAATATAGCAGATAGTAAGCTGGTCTTCGATTTTTTTTATCCAGACGTGATTGTAAGAAGTCTGCCTCAATTATTAATGAATGAAAAAAAAAAATTCAGTAAGCAAAGTTGTGATACGACAACCCCATAAGCTGGGGCGCGGGCGGGCGGAATGCTGCTGCACAATAAAGATGGAAAGTTGAAGTCATCACGTTTGTCGTAAAGATTTGTTGAAAGTTCGTTCTTTGGTGTTTAACGCCCGACTATCCAGGTTGGATATTGCAGGCTGTTACATGCGTTTGGTTGTTTTAAAGTTGTTGCGTCTTCCTGACGGGTTTCGCTCTATACCGAGGTTGGTATTGTTCATATCCAGGCGTCGCCGGTCGTGGGCCAGGGTCCAATTCCTCGTCACAAGTAGACAGGTTGTTATCTGTGTCAAACCCCAACGTGTCCAGATCCACTCCTTCTGCGCAAAGTTCTAAGCCATCTGGGTAGCTAACCCTGTACATTTGTCCCCCTCTTTTGGATGGTTTATGTTCCACTCTGTTGTAGCCTGGTGGGGCTTTTAGTTCCAGTGGTGTGTACTTGGTTGGCATCTTTAGAGTGCTCTAATAACTGCCTGTGCGTTTGTCCTGAGTGGCGCTGTAAACTCGTTGAGGCGGAATGGTGTTGCTTGGTGTGTCAGTGGTGCTGATCTTATTGGTCTGCGTGCTGCCATCTTTTGTAACTGTGCCAGCTTTCTTAACGGCCATTTCCCTCCGCTGGTCGAGTCGTTGTTGATCTCTTCTCCTAGCGGCAGGAGACTTCTTCAGGGCCTGGCTGGATTTTCCTTTCCCCTTGTGCAGTACATCAGCCGGCGTCCAGGTCATCTTAGCCTCAACCTTCCCGTTAGAAACGGAGAAGTCCCACTTAAGTACCATTCCATCCTTGACGGCGGGTCATTTTCTCGTACTTCCTCCTCATCTGAAGCATTAGGTGTAGTATCATCCTCGGATTCCGAGTCGGTCTCCATACTCCCATCTGTTTTTGTAGATTCTGTGTCGTCATTCTGTCCTTGCAGGTTAGCAGTCTGGGTGGTATTTCCATTCTCCTCTGCCTTGCGCATACTAAAAATATACATATCAACCGCTCCTGGGGAAATTTATTTCATTATAATTTCAATGTTTGTATCCCATTCATAAGATATGTTTAAGTAATCATGAGATAAAGATTATTATACAGAAATTTCCATATCAGGTTTCATATCATTTCGAGACTCCCATAGTAGGTGGAGGCATAAGCTGAGACAATAACATCGCTCGAAAAATGATATGGGATATGGAAACTCATAGTCAAAATTGATACAAACACTGACTAGAAATTAGGTTTAATGCATGATTTTGCTTATCGCCGCTAATATATGTACTAAAATCTCCCTATCAATGAAGCTTTTCCTTTCAGTATTCATATGAGGACATTCCATAATTTAAATGATATTCACTACAAACTGAACTTTTGCAAAGAACATATCTCAGGAAATATGTTGTTTTATCCATAATAATATTATTCAGTGCAACAATTACAGAAACGTTTGCTTCATCAATAATATTTGTTTATATTATCATACAGAAGTAGCTTGTACTGTTTTTTTGTCCCGTGCGGGACCCGGGTGGCAAATAGGCCCACAACAGAACCTAGCTTGTCGTAAGAGGCGACAAAAGGTCTTGGGCCAACGTGTGTGGAGAGTGCCCAGCTTCATGCACGTAAAAGACCCCGTTGTGGACCGCCAAGTAGTGCACCACGTAGGCTAAATTTTCCGCCCCTACCCACCTCTCCCCTTTTCCTGTGGTTGTTCAAAATTTCCGTTCCTTTGTTTCCCACCCCACTCCCATAATTCATTTATCATCATCATTTCATGTTCATTTTATCATCCTTTTCATGTTCATCGCCTGTAAACAACCTATTTAGCGTTGCACGGGCGTTAAACACCAACTCACTCACTCACTCATTTTAAAAGCTTTTACATTAACCATATTCAAATTTAATTGTTCAATGGTAATCCTGATGGTTAGTATATGTTGTTGGCTTAGTGACGGTCCAGAGCAAAAGTTAAAATGATATATGAAATTAAAAATATATATATTTCATATGCTATTACTGAATTCAAGGTAACGATTAACGAGCCAATGATTTTTTCGGGGGTTAAAGATGCGTATTAAGAAACACGGAAACACAGTATGTTGTCACAAACACAATAAAACAGCAGAAAAACCCTAGTATTTTGCCCGATCTCCTAACTTTAGAAAATGTGATAAACCATGACATAATGGTATAAACCATGACAATTTTCTGCTCCCGTTACCAAACCATGACAAAATTTAAATTTGGTTAATAAGCAAAACTGAGCAGTTTTAAAGTTAACACATTAAGCCTGTATCGTCATGTTCAATTCCTGTCAGCTCTCCACACGATTTGATACTAAAATAAAGGTATTTTTTACATATTTTAGAAAAAATCCCTTGTACAAACCATGACCTCCCTTTACTTTACCATGACAAAATCCCTTTACCAAACATTATACGATATGACACATTACTACCTGTGTAATTGTTCGCGATCATAAAAGGCAAATTCTGAATCGTTTTTACACTTTTCCCCCCAAAATATTCCATTTAAGTTAAATAAATGGAATATTTTATATTTAGAGACATTTTCAATGTTAAATATCAAAATATTTTTCAGTTTTTTTAACATATTTAAAGTTTTATTTGAAATAAATTGTTCTTTTAATTCAACTATCATGTAAAAAACGTTGGGTAGGATAGCGCCTTTTTAGGAAAAATGGAATTTCCAAAGCAAAATGTTAAAATGTATTTCAGTAAAGGAAACATAGTTATTTTGCCAAACGCTTTTAGTTTTTTGAATGACGTTTGTAATTTCTTAATTTTTAGTAAATTCTATGAAATCACGCCAATATGCGTTGTTCACGATCCGGTACAAAATTGTTCGCGATCACGCACAATACTTGACCGCCATAGGAAAATTGTTCACGCAAATTTTTACCGATATACCGATTCTCCCCTGTGTTAATTCGTCAGTATTTTTAAAAAAACATGCAAATGTATTGACCAACTTGATCTTTGTTTGTCTTATTTTATCCCTAGTTGTTTACACGATAGTTTTCTTATTGAAGAGGATAAATTGAGCATTAATAAGTTGTTTTGTAGATAAAGTTTCAACGATAAGTTTGAAACTTTATTAATTTTTAATCTTATTTAATCCTATTTATTTGCCATATATCATATCAATATAAAATGCTATAAATGAAATAGAGAAAATGTTTTATTTTTATTTTTGACCTGTTATAACATAGCGAAAAGAGTTATAGTCAATTCTTGTCAATGACTAATAACATTATAATCGATGCTAACATTATATTGTGACTACCAAAAGATCATCTAAACTAATAGCTTTGTTGTGTGGTTTTAAACATGTGATATTACTCTATTTCATTGACCGGGTTGGTCACGGGTCAATTATTTCTGGATTCTTCGTTTAAATCTTACCTAAAACACTGAGAAATTTAAGCTCCGCCCAACCTTGTGAAAAAAATAGAGTAATAAGATGGTCAAAAGACCATCTAAATTTCATCTCTTATGCACGTCTATAGATATATCTTTAGATAGTTTTATTAAAAAGGACCCTAGTTGTCAAGGGAAACAAAAATCAAAAATTCTTTTTAGCAATACGTATATTAAGTTATGTATTTGAAATTATAAAATGTTTTATTAAGGAAAAAGTTATAATGTGGATATTTAAAAGAAATGCACACTATGCAATTGAAATGTATTGCGCAAAGTTAATGTTTATCGAAAAATACACTACTTCTTTAAATGTATATATTTCTACTTGCAAATTTTCAGACAGGTGCTGGCAAAGGTTAAGACACAATAAAATTAAGAAAAAGACATTTTTTAATCCGCCTTGACAACGTTAACCTTCTTTTAAAAAGTACTCGATTTACCGTCACTGAATATGTTTACATTTTAGACCCGTAAAGGTAAGTATTATACAATTATCACCCTATTTGGTGTGTGACCCGGTGTTTTCTTTCCCCGAGAAAGTAAGGTCACTCGAGGGCTTGCCCCGAGGGTGACCTTACTTTTCGAGGGGAAAGAAATGCCGGGTCACATATCATCTAGGGTGATAACTGTTATATTATATCGAATATTTTAATAAAATAATTTTATATTAAACTTCGGACATTTTAACCTTTTTCCATGGAAAAACTATAGTCAATACCATGTTGAAGAAAAATCGTGGGGCTCACGTGCAAATTATCACGAGAGGGTGACCTTACCATGCGACCCAACGATTACCGGTTGACCCAGCGAAATATCACATGTCACGTGACAACGTCTAAGCGAATCACAGTAAAGGTTTTTATATAAGTATATAATATCTAACATTTCCACATGTTTTGAGAATGTACTGCAGGTATAAAGCCTTGCGTAGTTTGTAAAGGTTGAGTTTTGTGAAGACGTCTCAATGTAAATATGATCATTTTTCAGTTTAAAAATCATAACAGCGTTACCCTAAAATTATTAAAACAGCATACAGGGTCATCGAAATTTGTAAAAACAAGTTCAAAGATTTAAATCAAGCATGATGGCTAATCATAATACAAGTAAATCGATTACAAACTTTTTAGTTATTAATGAGAATAAGATTTTGATTTGATTTGATGATTAAATATCATTAGGTGAACACCTTGACAAAATATAGTGAGTTATAGTGTATAAAATGTGTAAGATTCAAGATTGGGTGGTCTAAAGACATCGGTGTCTTAGCTTTTATCCTATAATAAGACAAGAGTTTAAAATTTGACTGCTTCAATTTCGGTTTTGTATGATGATATAATACTAAATCATTTGTTGTTTGAAGTGTTATGTTGGATTTAGAATCGATATGTTTGATTTTTTTTACATCAATCGATAAATGCTTCTTAACTAGCTGTCAGTAACTGCGAGTGTTCTCAAGGGAGTTCCTTTACGTTTCGTTGTTCTCGTATAGTACTCTTGTCTCAGGTTCTCTCTTGGTGAATTGAACTTTTATCGATTTGATTTTTAAAGTGTGTTATTGTTTGTGCTTTGTGCAAGATAAACAATAGGGGGAAGGTTGGGCCCCAAAAACTAGTTTAACCCCGCCACATTTTATATGTGCCTGTCCTAAGCCAGGAATCCTTGTCAAAGCTTTTGTTTGTCCTTGTCTACTATATGTTTTTTTGTTTTATGTCCAGAAATGGGTCTTTCTGTGATATTCTAGGGATTTGTTTGATCTTATGTATTGTATTTTTAGTCTTGGGCCAATGCAAGACGGTGAGCAGTGACCTCTGGTCATGTTGAAGACTGCTGGCTGTTTTCCATTGTGATTTTTTAAATTGCCGTTTCTTTTATGTTGGTTGTGTCGCGTACACTTATCCCACATCTCTTTATCGTCTAATTCAAGAAGAGGACTAAGATTCTGACGAGTCTCTAGATGGTCTATACAGACGTCTTAGTCCTAAGATAGGTCCTTCAAGAATTGCTGCTCCTTTGAACCTATATATTGTTGCGAGAGCGTAAAACACCAACTCACTCACTAACCAAAGATAGCTCCGAGAACAAGGCTACAGATTTTTTTCCATCTGACAAATTCATCCAAACTGTTAATCCAGACGCCTTTGTTGACATTTTTTGACAACTGTTTACCGAACAGGATTTTTTTTTTAAATAACATAAATGTGCCACGTACATAATAATGGTCAGATCCATGTGCAATATATATCAAATTGAAGATTGTTTATATGCCGACGCAATCGTTATATCGTAAAAATTAAAAGTACATAAGATCATTTCTGCAGTGCAGATCAATTGATACCAATAGATATTAGATTGTTAAAAGTCTTTACTCTATGACATGTATGATGGGAAATTGCATATATTAATAATGAAGATAGAAACATAAATGTATACCTTCGAGTGTAAAAGATATAATAACACACTCTAAAGACTTTAGTACTGAAGTACTTGCTAACAACCAAAATCGTTAAAAGATCATATCATAATTAAGTAACTCAAACATAAAATTCGTCCCATGATTTGATTCTATTTAATAATATTATTTGATAACTGTATTAGCGATGGCAGCTTAAATCCTTTTTTCAATTTTAAAGAGTTTTGATTTAGGTTAAATATTTAGGTTTCCAGTCAGTTTTACGCATGAAGCCTTTGCCTTTGCTAGCTAACAAAAATGTACTGCATTTCACAACACGCCATCTATATTAGGGACCGACCTTTTAACTCCAAGGAAAAGGGCGGGGTCGATTTATAATTGTTCAGTTCAGATTTTTTAAAGGTTTTTATCGCGACAAAGTATTTTTTTATTATTAGCATTATTTCATATGGCAAAAATCCTTTAGATTTTTTCTTAACCTATCCTGCAATTTTTTTTCATCATAAATCAGATTCATTTTTTTAACCAAGCCCCCTCTCTTTCAAGTCAGTAATTGGATTTAGTCGTTACAAGTACCATGGAATGATTTTCATGCATGAACATACATATATAAACTGTTTCGTATGTCTTACGGACGCTGTTTTTGTCTTATTAAATAGATAAAATGAAAATGACATTTTAGATATAACAGTTTTCGACAAAAGTGTAGGATTAAATATATACAAAAAATTAAATCAACAAAAACAAAAACAAAACAAAACAAAACTATACAACGAAAAAAAAAACTGATTCAAAAACGAAATCAAATCCCACTTAGATAAATAAATGGGTGTTTCTCATATTGCATTTAGATAACTTGCCGTTGTTCAACAGAGTAAAAAAAATCATAAACTTTTACAAAAACAAGCTCTCGAAGTTATCTTTTTATACGTGTGTATTTGATGATCTTAAAACTAGATTTGGTGCTAAACACATCATATTCTGTTAACGATATTAATTAAAATTTCATTTAAAAAAACACTAAAAATAACAAGTCCAATTTGTATTTTAACAGCATACAACCAAATGTTATATGAAATAGTTAGGTAGTTAGGAAGTAATTGTTATCTTTTTGTAAATCAGGTTAATTTCTGTCGCCCCCTGATAAAAAAGATCTTAATTTTCTTTTTAGTTCTTCGACAAATAAAACTAAAAGTGTTTTGACGACGACTTGATATTTTATATACATTGGCTGTTAAACCCTACTAATATTGTCCTGATTGTGAATTGACATGGATGAACATATAGTTTATGATGGAACATCCCAGAGGAAATTAGATATTGGCAATGGTTTACATCTAAACAAAGCTTACAGTGTTGATGAGGATGGACTACCACTAGAAATGGTAAATATCTCGATTGATAACCCATTGTTCGTTTTTTTTGTTGTGAAAATAGTTATAAGAACGATTCATCTATAACCCTTATCTAAATTTATATAAATTTTAAAACCCTCCATCGCCCTTAGCTATTTTTATTTGGACTTTTTTTGGTTTTATACATTTTAAATCTTTTGATTTGGGTTCTAGAGCTGCTGATGAGGAATAAATTTCCGAAATGGCCATACAGCTCAAATTAAGTAATTGCAGTCGGATTATGTGTTGTAGTCTCATGTTCATTTACGTCATATCCTTTCATTAATATTTTCTTTAAACAGGTTTCTTTATATGTACTTTGACAAAAATAAGGTACCACCAGAAAATCAACAAATTATTCAAACATGTCATGTTAAACATATAAAATAAAATTAACCAAGGGCTTAATAGAATTGTCATCACCCCATCCTTGAATTTAATAAAGAAAAACAGAAATTTTTCCTACAAAATGACGAAAAATCACTTGACTGGGTGAAAAAAAAATAGTCAGAAATCTGTCAGGGGGTATTTTTTTTCACAATATATGTAACAAATTTGAAGATATCTACCTTGAAAACTTCAACCTATTGTTAAAAAATGGAAATTTTTGCATTATGTTAGGATATGCTTTTCGGACGAAACAACTTCCTCAGCAGTATTTTAAAGAATCAGGTGTGTGCACAAAAGGGAATTTAGCAGATAACGTTAATTCAGTGACACTAAGATAACGTTAAGTTATTTTTGTGTGTGTGTAAGCTTTTATGTTGAATAAAAGGAATTAAAAGATATTTTTGCGTCCCGTGTGGGGCCCGGGTGGCGAATACACGCTGTTCTATGATAATGCATAATGGCATTATGATAATGCTAGTAGCACTTAGCAACGGTGTCAACGCTAACAACGGTTTTGCAACGCACGGACAACGGAAAAGTACAGTGGGTTGTATAATTTTTGTATAATATTAGTTTTTATTTTGACAAATTTAAAGTGAATGCATGTCGAATAATTTATATCGTTTAAGTACAGCCAGACTTATCTTAATATATTTTGTAAAATGTAAATAATTCTAAATACTCGGTCAATATTACTAGTATATACTTAAATGATGACCTGATTTGACCTTTAACGTTCTTTTTGATTAGCACTTTTAGAAATACGCGAATCGAGCCAGGTATTTTTTACTAACCTCGCTAAATATTTTTCATTATCTCTATACTGATAAGATAAGACATGAAGTCGGTGAAATAATTTCACCAATAGGCCTGGGGCCCGTTACACGGGGTAGAATGTCTACGACTAAAACGGCATGGTACGAAGGGGACAAGAAAATTTTGGATGGTTTTTAGGAAAAACTCATGTAAACATCCGCTTCGGAATGGAGAAGGTAAGATAAAATTATAAATTTCTATAACTCATGGTAGCTTTTCTAGACTGTAAGTATGCGCAAGATGTACCTATTGTTGTATAGTTTTAAGGATTAAAAGTGTTTTTTGTTTATGTTTTATTAATTTTATGTGAAACTGGTTCAATCACATGCAAAACAAACATTTTTGTTTCACTTCAATCTTTAAAAGGCTCAACAACAGGTTAACAGATATCCTAGATGTATTTTACGAATTGTACATGCATTGGCAATGCAAATACTGTCTAAAAAGCAGCTAAACAGCAAAATGATATACCCCATGATTAAAAAATTACAGTACAAGCCAATCCTTGCATGGTTAAAACAGGAACAAGAAAGAACATTTGAAACGGCAGAAAGTAACATTACATGCAGTGTATTTTTGTTTTATTCTACATGTAGATGCCTAAAGATTCTTTTTTTAACAGTTTCAAAATAAAAAAAGTCCAAATCGAAAGATGAAAAGGCTAAGTAATTATTTGTAAATCCAACAGCATATCAGATTTTCTTATATGAAAGCATTCAAACATATACTATCCGAATGATAATTTAAGAAGTTAAAAATGGCTGAGTTTATACCGTACAATAGAAAATAATGCGAAGTGGAATAAGTGTAGATCAAATAACAAGCGGTAATTTAGAATTTAACAGAACAATTTTTATTTTTGGATAACCCCCCGCCCCCAACCCTCACGGCGTCTTATCAGAAGGAATTTAATTGAATTTCTTCTGTTTGTCCGTACTTGCAAAAGTGGTTAAGCAAAGCAATTTTGATGGTTTGACCACGTATATGAATCGGATATATAGTTGTCCGTTTTTCCGCCCGTCCATACTTCCGTAACAGTTTGGTCTAGTTGTTGGTTAAGTAACATTACTCAAATCAGTGAAATTTCAATTTCACCGCTTCAGATATGTGTTAGATAGCGCTACACCAGCCGCTAGAAATTAGTTCGCCGTGACATTTATATTAAGTATGAATGACTTTCGCTAAGGTCTTGGTTATGGTTCATATCTCTAATACTATACCTACAAAAATGTGGATCTGGTAGAAATGAGGTCACTGTGACCTTTATTTTAAGCATGAAGGACTTTGGTTGAGCTCTTGGTTATGATCCCTTTATTCCGAATACTACATGTTGGGGGTAGGGCTTAATGAAATTTCGCCACTAGGTGGGTTACCATGTCCGTCTGTATGTCTGTAACACTCTTGTTAAGGTCTATAACTAAAAAACTAAATGCTTGGGGTTAAGGATATTTCACCATTAGATGCGACTTGATTATCACGTTACCATCGTTCGGAAATTTCGGTTTAGCCATCTCGAGGGAGTTGCATGTGTCTACAAAATGTATTCTATTACCTAAAATGAATAAAGGTGATATAAAGTAAAAAAAAACAACTTCAGATTTTGTTCGATAAAAATGGCCTTCTGGTATTACATATCATGAAAACACTGCTTCAAAATTTCATTAAAATCCGTTTTGCGGTCTAAGCTTGGGATTGTGTCAACAAAATTTCATGGACGGGCGCACAAACGGACGGGTAAAAGACCATTACTAGGTTCCTTTGTCGCATTGCGGCGAGGGACAATTAAAATGGACTATCTAGCAAGTGATTGGTTTGTATGGTATATATTTCCTAGCGTTTTCATGCTTGATGTGATTGATATTGATATGCTATAACCATGTTATCATTTGTAACATAAAATATTTATTTGAGTATTGCATATTTGTTAGGTGAATCTTTGTAAAATAAAGGTATTAGTTTGTACACAGGCTTTGAACGTATACTGGATTTGTTAAAAAGGAAGTATTAAAGTATGTCTTCCATGTTTTGGCTTTTCTCATGGACACTCCAAGTTTGGTAATTTATTATAACCTTTATGTTGTTTTGGAGTTCCAAATAAATTGATAAGATAACGTTATATGTATTAGCCTTGCATAATTCTCTTAGCAATGTTTGTGCCGTTCCAAATCTTTTCTATATAAAGCCTCTAATCTTGTACCCAAAGAAACTATGCATACAAAAATTGAATGAATAAAACAAGTTACAGGTACAAAACTAGGAAAAACTGTTTTAGCGCACTAAAACTGATGTCTCCCCTTCCTTAAATAACACAAGTTCAACCTTGAAGTCAAAAGGTCAAAGTCACAATTACATACATTGTACAACGAATTGTTTAATAATTATACATCTACATTCTAAAGCCCGATGTCAAAGGATAAAAAAGTTATGGCATGGAAAGCTTTGCATGCCAAATTAACATTTATTTGACATTGTAGTCACAGGTCAAGGTCATTAACGTTAGTGACACATTGTTCCCATGATGACACATTATCATGTCAAAAATCAAAGCTTTTTGTTAAAAGGATTAAAATATATATGGCCCAGACATGTTTAACGTGTAAAAATAGCATTAATTTTATCTTGAAGTCAAAGGTCAAGGTCATATGAAGGTCATTCTGGTAGGCGACCCATCATCTCATGGAAATACATGCACATGTCAAATATTATAGACCTATGTCAAAGAACAAAAAAGTAATGACACACTTTCCATGTAAAATTACCTTAAGGTCAAGGTCATATGAAGGTCATTCAGGTTCACACCACATCGTCCTATGGTGATACATCTACATGCCAAATATAAAAGCCCTATGTCAAAGAACAAAAAAGTTATGGCCTGGAACACTTTGGATGTAAAATGAGCATTAATTTGATCTTGAGGTCAAGGTCATATGAAGTTCATTCTGGTACGCGACACATTGTCTCATGGTGATACATCCACATGCCAAATATTAAAGCCCTTTTTCAAAGAACCAAAAGTTTTGGCCCGGAACACTTTGGATGTAAAATTAGCATTAATTTGAACTTGAGGTAAAAGGTCAAGGTCATATGAAGGTCATTCTGGTATGCAACACATCGTCTCATGATGATACATTCACATGTCAAATACTATAGCCCTATGTCAAAAAACAAAAAAGTTATGACACAGACACACTTTCCATGTAAAATTAGCATTAATTTAACCTTTAGGTCAAAGGTCAAGGTCATACGAAGGTCATTCTGGTACGCAACACATCGTCTTATGGTGAAACATCCACATGCCAAATATTAAAGCCCTATGTCAAAGAACAAAAAAAGTTATGGCCCGAAACACTTTGGATGTAAAATTAGCATTAACTTTATCTTGAGGTCAAAGGTCAAGGTCATATAAAGTTCATTCTGGTACGCAACACATTGTCTCATGGTGATACATCCACATGCCAAATATCAAAGTCCTTTGTCAAAGAACAAAAAAGTTATGGCCCGGAACACTTGGATGTAAAATTAGCATTAATTTGACCTTGAGGTAAAATTTCAAGGTCATATGAAGGTCATTCTGGTATGCGACACATTGTCTCATGGTGATACATCCACATGTCAAATATTAAAGTCCTTTGTCAAAGAACAAAAAAGTTATGGCCCGGAACACTTTGGATGTAACATTAGCATTAATTTGACCTTGAGGTCAGAGGTCAAGGTCATACGAAGGTAATTCTGGTACGTGACACATCATCTTATGGTGATACATCCACATGCCAAATATCAAAGCCCTATCTCAAAGGATAAAAAAGTTATGACCCGGACACGCTTTGTATGAGATGAAGAAGAAGAAGAAAAAGAAGAATTTAGTTAGTTAGTTATTGCTTTACTCCCAAGCAGCACGATTTCGGCTATATCCGGGAGATGAACATGAAAATGGTGATACAATGAACATGAAATGATGATGAAGTGGAGGAAATAGGGACACAAGGCCAATCGGGTAGGAGAGTTTTGACTGCCACTGGAAAAGGGAGTGACGGGTAGGGACGGAAAATTTTGCCTCCTGCATGGGGATCCTACGGGTCCTACTCTTACCGAGACCTGCAGCAGGGTTCTTAAACGTGCGAGGAACGTGACATTTTTCCCAACACGGTGCACCACTTTGGTTTGCGGTCAGGTTTTCCGCATTATCGCCTGACGACCCCGCATCTCTCGATGTCAGGGCTGCCCCATTCAACCACCTGGGGCACACATCCCAGTCGTTTTGTGGGCAAAGCGGCCTGACCCCGATGTCAGGTTTCTGAGCGCTCTTTAGTGGACTTTTACCGACAAGCTTAGCGCTGCTGCGGGCCTATTCGCCTCCCGGGTCCCGCACGGGACGAAGAAGAAGAAGAAGAAGAAGAAGAAGAAGAAGAAGAACTGACACAAAAACAATATGTCTCCCCCTTTCTGGGAAGAAGAAGAAGAAGAAGAAGAAGAAGAAGAAGAAGAAGAAGAAGAAGAAGAACTGACACAAAAACAATATGTATCCCCCTTCTGGGAAGGGGAGACATAATAACATAACGATGCTCACTTTTTGAAGATATTGTCCAAAAAGGCGAGCATCGTTACATTTTTTTACGCACGGGCGGCCTTTGAATCAGCTTCACACTAAAACCATTTATTGAATTTAAAAACGGCTTGGCCTAATATCAATAACAAACCAATATGTTGAGCATGGGCAATTTGATTTTGATATATTATTTAGAATATGCGCAGAATCTTTCGAAAACTTTGATAAAAATATTTTCTGCCATTCATTTCGTTCTTACACTGCTATGCCAGAACATTTTTTGCCGTAGACATTCTACCCCGTGCGTTAGAATAATTGATTTATGAACAATTCTTAAAAGATCAAAAAAAAAAATATTGAGTTCAGTGTGAGGTACTTTATCAATTATAAACTTTATTGCATAATAAGAACCTCAAGAGGTTAAGCAAATACAAACATACAAAAACAATAAACATGTAACTGTACATACAAATTGATATACCCAAAGATATTATAGTTTTTACAAATATGTATGAATTTGACCAATGTGGATCTCATTGTCGCAACTCAAATGATTGCTTTGAAATATCAACATGAGCAAAACATCGATATTTGGGTTAAGTACAAAAATCAATTTATCAATGGCTTCAAGCTGGTTAGAATTAGCATATTTCGTTTGTATTGAGTCAATAATGTTCTTCATATATTTTTATTAATTTGACAATGAAAGAAGAAATGAGCTTCATCATCAATTATTGTCTCTGTTTTCTTGGTATATTCTTGTTTATTGTTTACCGAAATCAGGTCTCTCGTATATCTACTTCCTATTTACCGACTAAGTCAATTTTCAACATACTAGTAGTCAATTGTTGAAAATTTTCGTAACACTTTTCTCAAAAACTACATATCACAGTGACTTGAAATTTAGTATATGAGTTCAGTATGAGATCCTTCACGCGAGTACCGAAATTAGGTCTGTCATATTTATGCTTCCTGTTTACCGACTTTTCAACATAAACTAGTCAATTGTTGAAATACAAATGACAACAAAGTTCCAGACTATAAATTTTGCTACGCCTGATGCGCGTTTCGTCTATTCAAGACTGATCAGAGGCGCTCTACCAAAAATATTGAAAATGCCAAACACTATATGAATATGAAGAGCATAGAACAATAAAACCAAAAATACCAAACTGGGGAACCAAATAATTACTAAGATAATCAACCTATGTCTGGTGTAGGAAGAACCTTAGGGTTTAGACAATTTTGAAATTAAGACGGATAATTTAAAGCTTTGATGTATTCTCCAACTCAAAAAAAAAATTTTCGTAATATTTTTCTCAGCAACTACATATCAAATTGACTTGAAATTCGGTATATGACTTCAGTATGAGGTCCTTTATTGCGAGTTTCGAAATGAGGTCTGTCTAATATCTACTTCCTGTTTACCGACATAGTTATTTTGGGGGGTAGCGAGGGTATACTGAGTGAGCAGTAACTCACAGATTCCTTGTTAGTACTATTCTAAATTCTAAACTAATTAAATGTTCAATAATCACCGTATGGGCTCGTTAGCGGAGGGAAAAGGTTATTCATGCAAATGGAAATGGTAAATAACACACTTTGAAAAGGCAAAATTTTCAAAAATAGCACTATGTCATCAAAAAGGTCCTTATATAATAAGCCCTTAAGTCATATTTATATAGAAACAAATGCTATTGCAAGGAACACCTCATATTTTAAGTTTTTTTTTATTTTGTTGGCATCATTATTCATTACTGAACGATTTTTTTCCACAACCTCTTTACAAAATCAATACAACATTTGAAATACGAATTTATGTAAACACTTTTTTTGTAATATACGTTTTAAATAAGAGAGTATCTATCAAAATCATGTTTTATTATGCTTAAACATCGCATTGAAATAGTTGACGGAATAGCCGAAGACACTGTACATGTTTTTAAAGATAACAAAAAGTGTACATTAATTAGGATTCCCGACTTTTTATATCAAAGCAATATTTTTTCAAACGTTTCAATATGAATTGTATCTTTATGTGTTACATTGCTCCTGGCAGCAACAGTCGTCACCATGGACACTGACTAGTAGATTTACAAATTGAGTAACAAAGTATTCTTTCGTTTTTAATAACAAAGGCTGTTAATGATTCTTTCGGAATGAGAAAGTTTACCGTTATAAAACCATCTCCTCCAGCATTAATAATTTTTTAATTATAAGAATCATGCCTATAAAAATTGGTGTTTTCATTTATTTCATATTCTTAAAAGCACGCGTATGCACAGTATATTCTTAAAAAAGGTAATTTGATTTCTGGCGTCACACTGTCCCGATTTTGACATACGATGGACAAACAAGTTAGTCCCGAAATTGCTAAAAATCAAAATCAAAACCGAAGGGTATACGATTAGAACCGATGTCAAAACAATTAGAAAAGTTCCACCTACGAATAGCTGCGAATCTTTTACGAAGTTGTTACGATGTTATCAGAGAATTAGATCCGAAGGAGAAACGAAGTTATACGATGGCTGTACGACGTTGTGTTAAACATACGATGGGTCTACGATGCATTACGAAGGGTACACTAATTACGCGATTTGGAATAAGATTATATAGTTTAGTCTATATGAATTGTCTTTTGCTGCCACTAATTAGTATGTTTGGATAACAAGTCTGCTGTCAATGATGTCGATTACTTATAATTAGTAAGAAAACATGAGACATTTGATTTGTAGAGTCTATTAAGATAGAACAGAAAAAAAGCTGATAATACTTTATATTGTTTTGTTCGTGCCTTGTGTAAATTGACCGAAGCACACATAATCTGAAAACAGCAAGTGTATGTTGTAACTATGAAGAAACATTACACCAAAGCAAATACTGTTATTGCAAATCCCGTTAAATATGACAACCCGTTTTTCAATAAAATGTGAAATGTGTAATAACGCGCGCGTTTCGCAATAAAATGATAGTTCAGTCTACAATTTGTCCGTTGGTCTCAGTCATTATTGGTATATATGGATGAAAGATCAAGTTAGGGCTCTCTAAGCATTTCCACGCAACATGTTCCTTATGTCAAGAGTAGATAATTCTAAAGAAAGTGATTTTACTTGATTTGTTAAGCTCTACCAAAGTCTACGAAAGTTACAAGAGTAATCCGTTATAACGCGAAAGTAAAGCGTTATTACGGAATAGTAGAGCGTGTTTTTACGGAAAATAGATAGAAGCGCGTTATAACGCGAAAAATTATTTTTTAGATAACCAAAATAAGCCATTGCCAACGATTATTGAACATGGGGGCCCCCTTACAATCCAATATTTCCTTACCGGTCCCATATCTAATAGACCGAAACGGAACATAAACGTGATCTGTTACCCGTAATGGTGGACTCGCGTACAGTACATACCAAAAAGCAGTTTTATAACTGTACGGGTTTAAAATGTGCGGGAAACTGAAATTTCAGTGAATTTTCAAAGTTCAAAGGGTCCTTACTCCTGTAAAAATTTGCGGACCGGAACGACAGGTTAACTCATCATGGTAGACTCACATTCCAAAAATCAGTCTAATATCTGAATACATGTATAGGGTTTTTTTTTTAAAGTGCAGAAAACTTGTTGTGAAAGCGGCCGGACCGGACAGACACACAAACGGGCAGACGGGCAAATCTAAAGTCCCCTTCGGCTTTTGTCGGTTTGGGACTGATAAAAACTGAAGTAAGATGTTAAAATGTTTAAACCTTTATTTCTAATATTGAAATTCAAGCATAAAAATGCCACCAAAACCTGGACGAGGACATGGAAGAGAGAAGCGCCTGCATGGTTTGAAAGAACATGGCAGAAAGGAAAGCGTCAGAAGATTCTAGATCCAGACTGTCGTCACTTGTTTTATCTTTTCTTCGTGTACTTTTGTGAGACTGATAATTTTAGTTTCGATTTTTTTATTTCCTTTATTAGCTTTTTGAAAAAAGAAAACTGTCTTGTCAGTCTTCCTTCTGCTGCATGTTAATTTCAAAAAAGAAAAAAAAACTGAGCTACATATTCTTTTCTTTTTCTTAACGATTCACTGTAACACGCCATACCTGAACTAAAGCCTAACTGAAATTGATTAATGAATGTCCCTATAAGGCACTTTTGACACGTTTGATATATTTTACTTCAGAAATCGTACTGCTTTGACCAATGCCGTGTTTCCATCTCCGTACCATTACTCTATGCCATTACACTATTTACGACGTATATACGAATACAAAGCGAGGTCTTCGCGACGCCGTGTTTCCTTCGCACTACCTTTGGAGAGCTTCTCGTTTCATTCGTGTCGCCATCGTAAGAGTCCATACGATGATAATGAAAATCATATCTTAAATGACAAAACTTTTATTCATATAACTTTTCTTCTACATTTTTTCTCAAATGTTCAAATGTAATTCTAGTGTCTCTGCTTCGATGTGTGATTTTCAGGAGTTTTACCTTCAACGAACGTCGATTCTAATGACTGTTAAAAAAAGTCACACAGTTTGAAATTGCACTTGCAAATGTTTGGTCGTTCCCTTAGCGGGAGTCGAATCCATATTGAAACATCTATGGCAACACCGCCTTAGAATTTTGAAGAAATTAGAAATTGAAAGCTCGAACATATAAACTTCAATACAATGTGACATCTCTTTAATGAAATGTCACATTCTGTTACGGTATATAGACATTTCATAAAATGATATGGAGTGAATGAGCATGAGACCATAACACATTTGTAAACACCAATTGCAATCAATTTATTTAGCTGTATTGCCATTTCAGAATTGTATTCCTCATCAGCAGCATATAAAAACTTTCATACATTTAACAAAGGTGTTGGAAATATGGGATTTTCTGACCAAAACTGGGGCATGCCCTAGTTCGTGGACTTGTAGAGATGCCAAAATTCATTGCAAACGATTCTTTTTGCTATCTTGTTCTTTTAAAAAGCATACATTTCCTGCTAGTAAGTTTAATAAATGGCATTTAAAAATGTTATTTTTGACAAACGATTATGTTTAGAATAGAGCATTTTGATGTTATTGAAAACTTTGGAAAATAACCCATATCCCTCCTACGGGTGCTGGGTACCCTAATTGAAAATATAATTTTCATTTTTTTTGTGGAATTAAGAGGACTAAATACTAGTATGACCCTTTCCAATTTCCCCTTTTGGAGAAAAAAAAACGGGAAAAATAAACCATTAAGAAGTTGAACTTTTGTTTTCAACATTGTTCAGTAAGGCTAATTTTCCAGAATAATCTCCATGAACCAAAATATACAATGATAGAACAATGTAATAATTGTTGGGAAACAAAACCTTTAATGTATTTGTCAAACAAAACAAAAACATTCTAGGTTAAGGTGACAAATAACGCGACCAAAAAAAATCGATTTAGTACGAAATTAATGAGAAGTTACTCTTTAAAAATTGCATACATGCCATAAATACTTAACCATATATTAATATCTCTTGGAGTACTATGTGTTGTCTTAATTAAATAGTTTTAAATACCATATCTATCGCTTTGAGAAACAATGATTTTCATTTATCAAACCTTAAACTACATTTGACCAATCTTTTCTCGTTTTATCTCCAGAGCAATGGAACCTCAATTCCTCCACCAGACTATCAGCATAAATTCCAGTCAGGATTCCACAACTTTGTCCATGCAATACAATCATCATTATCTACCTTTTATGACCGGACAAGGCGTGTTATTTGGATAACTGTTGGTATTGTGTTGTTTGGACTTTATTGTTGGTATTTGGTGGAAGCGATGCTTTATGAGTTTGGGACAGAACCATCATATCGCCTTTTAGTTGGATCGATCCTTGCCCTGCTGTTTTTGATTGGACTTTTTATACAGTCTAAGATTCCAGTGCGTCAATGTTGTGGTGAAAAAAAACGTTGGAAGGTTATATCGAAATGGTAAAGGTTGTTTAGTACTTGGAATACAATATTACTATTAACTAGACTCTTTGTAATAATGGATGTGTCCACAAACATCTTCTGAAACGATGGCTTGTCTTCTTTATGACAGTTCTACGGTCAAACAATTGCATGTATCTATTAGGTTGTCTAAACGAGGAGATATCATTTAAAAGTAGTTATAACATAACATGGAAAAAGGTTAAAATGTCCGAAATATGTTTAAAATTTAATATTAAATTGTTTCATTTAAATATTCGATATAATATAACAATTATCATCCTAGTTGGTGTGTGACCCGGTGGTTTCTTTCCTCGAGAAAGTAAGGTCACCCGAGGGCTTGCCCGAGGGTGACCTTACTTTTCGAGGAGAAAGAAATGCCGGGTCACATATCATCTAGGGTGATAACTGTTATATTATATCGAATATTTAAATGAAACAATTTAATATTAAATTTTAAACATATTTCGGACATTTTAACCTTTTTCCATTAGAAAAAATACAACCCATACAATGTTGAAGAAAACTCCTGGGGCTCACGTGCAAATTCTCACGAGAGGGTGACCTTACCATGCGACCCAACGATTACCGGTTGACCCAGCGAATTATCACATGTCACGTGACAACGTCTAAGCGAATCACAATAAAGATTTTTATATGAGTATATAATATTGTGTTTTCTAAAATTAAGACGTGTTTTCAATAACGCTTTTATTTCTACGCCGATCTTTTGTCTTTTCAGGGTTAACAGATTGCTTGGTATGACTTTGGCAATGTTTGTAATTGGTTTTATAATAGCAGAAATCGCAATGAAAACACCTAGAAATCTAGTATCATTGGGAGGAATGGTGGCTCTTGTGTTGTTCTCATTTATATGTTCTCATAGTCCGGCTGATGTACGTATTGGACTTCACATCCGCATATTCAGCATGACTAAATTAACCGTTTTTATGCCGCTTTGGTTATTTGTTTTTCTATACAATGTCACCTTAAAAAGACGAGTTTTTCATACAAATTTAAAAAAACGTATACTCGAGTCTTTTCTATCAAGTTAATTAAACATACTATATGGTAAATAACGAGCATTTTCCGGACCGGTTAACGAGTTCAGAGTGAACATGTAGCATTATAGATATAATATAAGCAGATTCTCTGGACCATAAATATTACAATGGAACCGGGGGCAAAATTAGAACATGTGTGTGCGTGTGTGTGCGTTGATGTTTAACGCCCTTTATTGACGCACCTGAGCCATGTAGGGCTTCAGTTTTAATGGTGAAGGAAACCGGAGTACCCAGAGCAAACCACAGACCTTGGGCAGGTAACTGAAAAACCTTATCACATACAGTAATAAAAAGCTTCACCGAGAGCAGCATAATACGACCGCAACATGTTGAACCCTGAACCTTTTAGGACCAATATGGATAGTCAATTGATCTGGACACATGCAGCCCATGGTGGACTGACAAAAGTTTTTGACACATGCCTTCTTTGGAGGACCTTCCACCCACATTTTACAATTCAACTATTTTAAAAGCAAATGGACAAAAAATTATACTTGCAATATCATATTTATAACATTTCAATATCCCCGCTCAATTTTATATTAAGAAATAGACCCGGCCTATTCTTGGTTAATATATTATCATTGATGTTTTTACGCAATAAAAAAGTTTTGATTTTGGCCCCTATTGGCCCTAATTACGTAATAGGGGGGAAAGGGGGGTAACAAAAATTAATTCTCAATTTTGTATCCACTTTTCGACAAGAAAAAACATGCAACAAAAATTTTCAAAATCGGATCACGAGTAAAAAAGTTTCAATTTTGGTCCCATTTGGCCCCTAATTACATAACAGGGGAAAAAAGGGCGGTCGCAAAAATTAATTCTCAATTTTGCATCTGCTATTTGACAAGAACAAACATGCAAAAAAATTTCAAAATTGTACCACAAATAAAAAAGTTTCGATTTTGGTCCCTTTTGGACCCTAATTACGTAATAGGGGGAAAAGGGGGTTGCAAAATTTCATTCTTAATTTTGTATCCCCTATTTGATGAGAACAAACATGCAAAAAAAAATTCAAAATCGGACCACAAATAAAAAAGTTTCGATTTTGGCCCCTTTTGGCCCCTAACTACATAACGGGGAAAAAGGGGCACAACAAATCATCAAGTTCATTCTTTTATTGTAAAAAACATTAATGAAAAATTTCACAGCAATAGGCCCACTAGGACCAAAGTTATGGTAAAAACAAATAAAATATATGATTTTTTTGCCCCTTTTGGGCTCTTAATTTCGAAACTGAAAAGGGGGGACCCCCTAAATCAATCCCATTCATCCTTTTATGGTAAGGAACATCACTGTCAAATTTCATAGCAATCAGATAACTAGAACTAAAGTTATTGTGGAAACAAACAAAAAAGTAGTATTTTTGGCCCCTAATTTCTAAACGAAAAAAAGGGGGACCCCCAATATCAATCCCATTCATCCTTTTATGTAAGGAACATCATTGTAAAATTTGATACATGTAGCAATCGTATAACTGGAACTAAAGTTATTGTGGAAACACTAAAAAGTTAACAGACAACGACGACGACGACGACAACGACAACGACGACAGCATCATACCATAATTACGTCCGCAATTTTTTTGCGGTTGTATAAAAATCTTTGTAAGTTATTAAGATCCGTTCAAGAATTGGAATAAAAGTCAAAAAGAGCTGACTTTTCCTTCGACGTACGGTTAGCGCTCTTGTTTTCCCAAATTTTCAGCGTCTAATAACATTTTGTACTTTGAAAATTTCCTACATTTAGGGAGTTGGGAGGTCTAAAACGGAGCATCTTTTTCAGTCATCTAGCAAACGTTTAGCCTATATTTCAATTTAAATAACATGCTATAGATTTTACTATGTAAAATTATTTCTTTTTCAAACTTTATTAATGAAATAATTACAAGATAAACACTTAAAAAGATATTAAGCTTTTTCTTCAAAAATCTCATTTTAGGGGAGATAATTAACGGGAAAATAATATACTTATATTTATGAAGAAATATATTGGAAAAACTAGTTTTTCTTAAATATCTCGAAAAGTGCCGTGACCTCATGTTTTTATAACAGAAATCAAAAAATGATTCTATAATGACTATTTGACACAAATTTGTACAAGATTCTACGTTTAGTTTTAAAAATATATGCATTTGGATGATTTTTCCTATATAATCTATACACATATGTTAAAGATTGAACCCTAATTATTTCAAAAACAAGCACCCTGACCTATAGTTTTCATTGTATATATTCAAAGTACTGCTGTTCGTTAGATTGTATGTGGGAAAATGCATTTATTACAGTGCTAAACATATTTATCAACTTGCAAATGAGGTGAATGTGTTTCATTTCGGTAACCTTGTATCTATATTTAGTAGGAAGAGAGATTGATTTGGTTATGATTTCACAGCGGACATGGAACGAATACTAGTAGTCATTTTTTAGACAAATGCCCCCGTGACAGCAAAAACAATGTAAATGTCATAGAAATGATGTGAAAAAAATGTACTTTAGTAACGATCAACCAATCAAAAGCATTCTATATGGCATGAGGTGTTAAAAATGTCAAGAGTTCGCGTGAATGCTATCTATTGTAAGGCTGAAAGTCCATAAGATATAACTGAATGTCATATACAAATATAGAATTCCGGGTTAATATTTTCTTGATTTGTGATAGCATCTATTGGTTGAATTATGCTTTAACAACAAACTGTGCATGTCATACAAACGAAACACCATAGACCTGCGAGGCTTATTTAAGGTATACTGGACATTTTCTTCATGGGATACGTGATTTTTTAGGCAAAACTTACTAGAATTAGGGATATTTGACTCCATTTTATTTACAAGGATATGTGATACTGAAGCCCCACTAGTACATACAAGCTGGATTTGAATTTCACTCTTTCCTCCCCAAATGCATACAAATTAAAACTGACACATAAAGTAATAACATGGCTTTTTGTATATTACTGCGATCTTATTGTAAATGAGAAATCTAAACAAAACACATTACAACGTAGATACTTTAACGTTTCGCTTTTATACACTTTTCAGGTGAAATGGAGACCAGTGTTTTGGGGAATATTGTTGCAATTTATCTTTGCTCTTATCATATTACGATGGAACATTGGATATGCGATATTTGAATGGTTTGGTGACAGGGTGTTTGAATTTATCTTATATTCAGATGAAGGTGCTATATTTGTGTTTGGAGATAAATTTAAAGACCACTTCTTTGCTATGGAGGTATTGTATCATATATATAGACTACATTTTAGCTGATACAAATAGATCACTGTTTGTTTTGTATCGGACTGTTAGAATGTCAATCGGACAACGTCAATTTGAAAAAAAATAAAAACTTTAATTAGGGCTGCCAAAAGTAGAACAAACCATTTTCTTCGTAAAAATATTTATTTTTGGGGGGTATTTCAATTGAACTAATTTGAAAATGACCCCTGTTTTCATTTGAGCGATATTTTTCTATTTCAATTGAGCGAATATTTTTTTCCAGGTAAATACAGGTAAATATAGGGAAATGACTATAAAAGAGAGAGAGAATTTTTTTTTATACATATGATACTTAAAAAGCATTTAAAATACTTTATTTTTATATTAAAATCAGTTGCGGTGGTTGCGGAACAAATATTCCGATTCACAGTTTCAGTACTATACCTTGATTTCATTTATATCTGTTAGAAAAGATTGAACTTTCGATCGACACTAGTGGCCAAGTTACTAGATTCGAATTTATTAACCTGCTTGGGTACAAATTTGGTGCTTGCCTTGACTTGTAATTTTGATAAAGTCAGTCTAGACGTTAACACATAGTGCACACATTATTAAGTTGGTACATGTATCTGACAGTGACTTATATTTTTAGCATGTAAAACATTACTTTTATAATCATTTTTTTGTATATTTGTTCTATCTATAAATGCTGTTTCCTTAATAGTACAAAGAAAAATGATCACCAGAATTACTCGTAAAAGCAAAATTTACCTGTAATTTACCCGCAGAAATTCGCTCAAATGAAAAAAATATCGCTCAAATGAAACACCCCCCCCCCCCCCGCTCAATCGATATCGATTCGCTCAAATGAAGTGCACCGATATTTTTTAAATATATCATAAAAAAATTAAAGACAAACATAAGAATACATCTGCGAATTTAGAATCAAATTGTACTACTCGTATAAAATATTGAGTATCCCTATTGTGCCCGTTCAATATTCTTTATATACAATTCTTAGCTGTACATAGTCTTTCCTTCGGTTTCGTGGTCTCGAGGTAGACTTAGAATGGTAAAGACTCTCGTTTGAATCAACTAATTGTGCTTTTAATTGAAACATGGAATATCACTACGGGTTATTCCATTTATGGGTATTTCATCATTAGATTTGCACTTAAAGGTTAAATCAGAATATAAATACAACATTAAAACGGTAAAAATGTATCTATTAAAAGGTAAAGCCATTCCATTAATACATTGTACATCATTTACAAGATAAAACCAAATTATGTACATAATTACAACATTTATGTATTTGTTTAACCTTTTAAATGTGGTTTTACCTATCATTTGATATGGTCGCGAAATGATAAAAATATACATTGATTGATTTTGATAGAGGTTTTATCAACCCCAAGAAAATCAAATTTACCGAGCCAGTATTTGGGTTGATAAACCGGTATTCACTGATATCAAAATCTATCGGGATCATATGTTTTATTCAAATTGATCTATATATGTGACTTGAAGTCTTTTATTTCAGTTTGTATGTTTTATACATTACATAATATTTTTACATATTATTTGTATGTTGCTTTGGTCCTTTTTGTAATTATGCTAATAAAGATTTATTATATGACTACCAAAAACAAGCAAAAAAATCTCGAGAAAATAACGAAAACCTTTTGACAAGTTAGTACTGAAAAACTTCTATTTTTGTTTTGTTTTTCTAGAAACCGTATTTGTACACAAATATGATGAAATGTCTGAGAGTGAAATCTAGATTTAAGGATGCTCATTAGTTTTGTTTTGGGATTTCTGTCATTTTTGCAAAATCCTCTGATTTTTACCATCAAAATAGGGTGAAATATTTTTGCCCACAAACCCCCTTTTTTCTTGTTATCAATATCTATGTCATACAGAGATTATAAAAGTTTAATCAAAACCTATTTATTCTGTCATGGGTTTTAACAGCTAAATAGTGCTAATGTTAAACCTATGAAAAAGTCAGAGAAACCCTTTTCCCGCCATAACTTTAACGTCATTTATCTTGAAAACGAGGTCACAAACCTATCATTTTTTTCTTATATATTCCTTTTCCTTTTATCTTTTCATTTGATTTGCAATAATAGTAGCGAACATCCTTAAGTCTTCAACGGAATCAAACTTTATTAAAAGACATGATTCTGAACAATTTTATCAAGAAAGACTCATCTTGATAAATTGAGGTCACAAGTTCACCCAATGACCCCAGTCTTTTCTTAACGACTGCAAATGTATTCAAAAGTAAAAACTTTTTATCAGTCTATTTTTAAATACTTTGATGTTAACAGTCTCTGCATAATACTTTTCATGGCATGATGCTATTCTGGGCCAATCAAAATGAAGATAAATTTTAGTCATATAATAACACAATTTATAACAGTTCTATTTTATCATCTTTATCAGGTTCTACCAGTGGTTGTCTTCTTCAGCACGTCCGTTTCAATTTTATATTATCTTGGAGTCATGCAGTTTATTATTAGAAACATAGCCAAGGGTTTAGCCGTCTCACTTGGGACATCTCCAGCAGAATCACTTAACGCTGCTGGAAATATATTTTTGGGACAGGTAAAATGATTTATGAAATGATATGAAGTAAATGAACATCAGACTATATCGACTGCACATATATCGACTCTAACTGCACTTAATTTTTATGAGCTGTAAGGCCATTTCGGAAATTTATTCTTCATCAGCAGCACTAGAACCCAAACATAGGAAATCCACAATTTCAAAAGATGTTTAAAAGAATAAAACCAAAGCGAAATTCAAATTAATATGGCTAAGGACAAAACTACCTTAGGTTTAAATATTTACATAAATTTAGATAATGGTTATAAACAAATTGTGCTACATCTTATGTTCAAGTTCACCATATCTAAAAAAATAAAGAGCTTATACTTTTTATACTTATAAGCTTATACTTACAGATTCAAAAGTCTTTGCTTAGAGCAAAGTTTGACACCCCTACCCTATCATATTAAGTTCAATCAAGGACAGGTGGTGGTGTAGTAGTTAACGCGTCAGGCTACTGACATGCAGAAGTGAAAAGTTAATGGACCAAATTTCTGACTTGTCGCCATTTTTCTCTGACGGTTCAAAAGCTGAAAGCCAAAAACGAATAAGTCGAAAAGCATCAAGGACCATAACTCGAACTAAAGGTCTAAATAAGAGGAGTATTTCCCTTTCATGAGACACATGGTACGTGTAACATGATCTCTGACCTTGAGATTTGACCTTTGACCTTAACACTTTTGGATGCAACAAATGTCTCCTATGATGATCGGTGAAGGTCTCAAGTCCGTTGGAAGAAAAAAATTGACTAGCTCGTGTCGTTTCAAGGTGAAAACGCGTAACCAGGAAGTGGATCGATTTTTTGCATGAATGTTAAAAAACATTTTACCCCATTTTAGATTTTTAATTGATATCTGTTATGGTTACTGAGTTTATTTGAACAAAAAGGTTTTGATGCTTGGGAAGATAACTTCGTTACTAAAATTTATCGGTTTTGCAGGGTCAGTCAAAGCGAGTCAGAGTATGACTGAATAATTGTACTAAAAGAAAATAATGAGATATGGAGTAAGTGTGCGTGACTCAGCTCACATAACAAGAGGTAATTTAGAAAAAAAAAAACAATAAACTAGAAAATGTGTCTATGAGCCACAGGATGGCCCTCCCGTTCTTGAAATATCATTGACCCTCAATGTGTATTACCTGGGATACGTGAAATATTATTGACCCCTAACATGTAGTATTCAAGATATGGACATTCACCAAGAACTTAACCAAAGTCATTCAATCATGCATAAATTATAGGTCACAGTCACATCATTTCTAGTGGATGGTATCACCTTACCCAAGACACATCTAGTGGTGAAATATCATTGACCCCCAACATCTAGTATCCAAGTTATGGACCTTAACCAAGAACTTAACCGAAGTCGTTAATGCATAGAATATAGATCACAGTGACCTAATTTTTATTGGGTGGTGTCATGTTACCCAAGACACATCTAGTGGTGAAATACCATTGACCATTAACATGTAGTATCTGAGATATGGACCTTAACCAAGAACTTAACCAAAGTCATTCATGCATAAAATATAGGTCACAGTGACCTAATTTCTATTGGGTGGTGTCACATTACCTAAGAAACATCTAGTAGTGAAATATCATTGACCCCCAACATCTAGTATCCAAGTTATGGACCTTAACCAAGAACTTAACCGAAGTCGTTCATGCATACAATATAGGTCACAGTGACCTAATTTCTAGTGGGTGGTGTAGCCCTACCCAAGACCCATCTGGTGGTGAAATATCATTGACCCCCAACATCTAGTATCCGAGTAATGGACCTTAACCAAGAACTTAACCAAAGTCATTCATGCGTAAAATATAGGTCAAGGTGACCTAATTTCTATCGGGTGGTGTCACCTTACCTAAGACACATCTAGTAGTGAAATATCATTGACCCCCAACATCTAGTATCCAAGTTATGGACCTTAACCAAGAACTTAACTGAAGTCGTTCATGCATAAAATATAGGTCACAGTGACCTAATTTCTAGTGGGTGGTGTAGCCCTACCCAAGACCCATCTGGTGGTGAAATATCATTGACCCCCAACATCTAGTATCCGAGTAATGGACCTTAACCAAGAACTTAACCAAAGTGTTACGGACGGACGTACGGACGGACGGACGGACGGACAAGGGTAAAACTATATGTCCGATCCACATACGTGGTCGGGCCATAAAAACCACCAGCAGCCTTCAGCGAGGCCAGTAGCACTGCTTGCCATTCTGCAATCGGCCAGAGGTCTAAATAAATGTATATAGGTCTATTTCAAATCCAGTCCGGAAATAGACCCGGATAAACCCCCTACTTAAACAAGGAACACAAAAGTAAACATCAAAAAGACAAAAACAAATAAAAGCTTTGTAAAAGATTTCTGGCTTAGGACAGGCACATATAGATTGTTACGGGGTTAAGCTTTTTAGGCTCGACCTTCCCCCTAGCATTATCCCAGACAAAACACAAAACATTTACACACGCTAAAAATCAAATCAATCAAAGTTCAATTCCACAGAGAAGAACCTTAGACAAAAGATAACAAATAAACGAACGGTAGAGGACACTCACTGTTTCTTTCAGCTAGCTGAAAATCATGTTAGGCGGTGGCGGAAGATTAAAACATTATGGGCATAAGAAAATATTACAAACAGTTTTCTCAAACTTATTTTCTACTCTGTTAATATTTCATTTGTTACTTACTTAGACAGAATCGCCACTGATGATCCGGCCTTTCATACACAAATTGACATTATCAGAGTTACACGCAGTCTGTACTGGAGGTTTTGCTACCATTGCTGGGTCCGTCATGGCTGCTTATATTATTTATGGGGTAACTTACTTTTTCTACTAATTTAAACTGAACTAAAATAACACCAAGAATACTGGTGTCAAGTTCATACTTTAAAAATCGTCTTTGCCTTTGGTTTATCAAGCTTTCTTTACAGAAGATACATGTAGCAGTTTTGGAAAGCATGTCTTGTTTGCCACAAAGGAGTATTAGTAAAAATATTAATTCATTCATTATGGAAACGTACATTTGTTAGAAGTATTTGATTGAATGATTGCGGTTGTTTGCAAGAATAGAACTTTTTTCAGAATAAACATTTATTCACTTCAGTCATTTTTTAAAAACTTTTATTTATTTCTTTTTTTAAAAGCTAACTGTATTTGGTAACTTAATCACAAAATGTTAAGGTTTGATAAACATTTTTACTAGGTGCCAGCAAATCATCTTTTAGCTGCATCAGTGATGTCTGCACCTGCAGCATTGGCAATGTCAAAACTTTTCTGGCCAGAAACGGAGAGAACAAAAACTAAAGATGATGAGATTTACAAAATGGAGAAGGGGTATGTTGTTCCAATCTCAGTCTGTTACGTCGGTTATTGCTTCAACTGATTTATTATAAGTGTAATTAAATATGCTATTATTGACCCTTAAACTGATGATTTTCGGAATCCTCTGGAGCTATGAAAAGTCAAAGAAAGCCTTTTTCCGCCAAATTTAGAATTCTTATTATCTCGAACACGAATTCAGCAACATATGAATTTTAAAAGCTTATTATGTACCTTCATCTATGGTCTTATCCATCAAATACATACACTAAGATCCCCTGTTTCTTTTCAAACTGACCAGCGAACATTCTTAAAAGTTTGTCTGGAAAGGTGTAAGAACTTCTGTAGATGCGGAGGTACACCTACATATAAATGGCAATAGGGTAAAGTCATTTAAATGTCCCTATCGATTAGACATTCATTTATATCTTTATCTCCTCTTTTATAGACATTAATGAACAAACTTAAAAGTAACTAGGAAAAACCCGCAAATTCGCAGGAAAATCAATCGTTGCGTTGCTTTAACAATTAGACCACACAATAAAAACATTGGCTTTGCATGACCTTACATGGTCATGCTAATCACAAATTAAAGGTTCTTTTCTAAATTAGTTTTTGGTTTTTAAATTATCTTTTATTGGCTGTTACCCCACCTGTAAATTGAACGAATGTCCAGTGGCAGGATAAGTTTCAATTTATCGCTACGCAATTTTGACAATTTATTTACATCGTTGAGAATAATTTTAAACGTAGGGAAAAAACTTCAATATGGTTTTCATTTTTTATCAAGTTGCGTTAAATCATTTTTTTGCATGCATCATATAAGTAAATTAACCACTATAATCTATTATATAAAATCTTTTAAATATTTAGCATAACTATTTTCTAATGGAAAATTTTCATGAATTATTTTGTAATTGCCTGAAAACAGGGGGAAATAATTTCAAACATTCTAAAAAAAGGCAGGATAATTCCGGAACGATGACGGTTATAGCGTTTCCGGATCAATCAATTAGGTTAATAAGCCAACTGCAGACACAATTGCATATGTGCTAATGAAATTTTAAAAGGGCACAACCATCCCCTATTTTTAATATAAAATTATGAAGCTTAGTCGTAGCATTTGTTGTTTAGACTGCAACCCGGCTAACAAAAAACGCTTCGTTATTTTAGTAATATAGATTATACAATAATTATAAATACCGTAAAAAAATCAAGTCATAAATTATTTCGTTTGCATGAAAATCATCGATGCTCACGCCATACAATGTAAGCCAGCCAGAATTATATAAAATATGAAGAGCAGGTTATGAAATCAAAGTGTTTCGAACAGTGGTCCTACATCACAGACCCAACGACTTTAGTTTTATTCTTACATCACAGACGGGCAAGACTTAGATTGGTCCTACATCAGATACCCGCAAGACTTAGATTATAGTCCTACATCATAGACCCGCAAGCCTTAGGTTGTCGTCCTACATCACAGCAGCTTAGCGCTGGGTTATAGTCCTACACCACAGACGCACAACCCTTAGGTTAAAGTCCTAAATCACAGAAGCGCAACACTTAGGTTTTAGTCCTACATCACAAACAAGCAAGCTTTTTGTTGTAGTCCTATATCACAGACGGCTGGGCCTTAGGTTGTGTCGCGATTCGCGAACTTGACCTTTTGATTATAATTCAAACGTTTGGAGCAGTGTGTTTATTGAACTACATATTTCAACTCCGTTAATTATTTAATTTCTGACATGTTCTCCTTCTATTGTTCTATTGTTTATATTGGCTCCTTTCATTGTCATATGTAAACAATCTCTCGTGCTTAATTTTAGTATAAATACGAACTGTAAACGTTAATTTGGGGCACTTGGTAGACGTCTATGTAAAAGGTATGTGATGTTACAAAATTAAATGTGAAACTTTGGATTTATTGTGATTCTTTGACTCCAATGTGTTTTTACAGTGTTCTGAGAACAAAGAAAATCCAACATAAAGAAATACAGTGTGCATTAACAAGTACATATGCAACAGGTCCACAGACGGCTGGGACTTCGGTTGTCGTTCAATATCACAGACCTGCAAACCTTAAGTTATAGTCCTTCATTACAGACGCGCAAGACTTAGGTTGTAGTCCCACATCACAGATGGCTGGGCCTTAGGTTATAGTCCTACATCACATACGCGAAAGACTTAGGTTGTAGTCTCACATCACAGATGGCTGGGCCTTAGGTTTTAGTCCTACATTACAAACCAGCAAGCCCAAGGTTGTATTCCGACCTCACAGACCCTTAAGCCTTAGGTCGTAGTTCTACACCACAGACGCGCAAGCCTCAGGTTATAGCCCTACATCACAGACGCACACGCCTAAATAATGGTACAACAACAGTTGAATCCGTTTTTTAACATTTTGACTTTTTCCAACTTAATAATACGTATGATTTTTTTATTTAGAAAATTTAAATTTCGAACACATGAACTAATATATATTTATAATTTTGCAGTACAGAAAGAAACATTATAGAAGCCGCATCTCAGGGTGCAACAAATTCTATCAAGCTTGTAGCCAACGTTGCTGTGAATATTATCGCTTTTATCGCCCTTTTGGGCTTTGTCAACGCTACTTTGAGATGGTTTGGTGAGAGGGTAGGCATGGTGCCTCCAAACTATGAATACCTTACTTTTCAGGTAAGGTTAACATTATGTAGTCACAAAATAGGTGAAAATATGTTTATGTCTTCTGGTGGCTTTTCTAAAATATGGTTCACCTAATAATTAGTTATGTCCAATTGGTAAGCAAGTGTTTTTGATTATACCTCCGCTTTGAGGAAGAGGAATTTATACGGTATTCCCATTAATTTTCGTTCTTTTTTTTCGTCCGTAACAAAACAACTTCTTTGATGACCTTGAAACAAGACTCTATTTGTAACTTTTTATATCCTACCACACGGAATAGCAAGATATTATTTTATTCCCCCAGCGTCGTTCGGTGTCTACCCGTCCCTCGAAGGTTTCCAGACCATAACTTGAAAACGCGTCTCTGGTCTAAGAAAGATAACACATTTCTCTTTCATATAGTATGTTCATAAATTTATTGACATTTCATGTCTAAGAAAGGTAACTCATTTCTCGCTCAAGAATGTTTTTTAATTAAGGATGTGGACAATAGTTATGCCGTCGTGACGTCACAAGGGGGTGGGGACCTCAAACATTGAAAGCTTTGAGTGACATGTCAAATTTTGAATATATCATATATATACATCAATAGAAAGCCAAATTTATCAGCTTTCTAAATATACAAACAGTTGTGACAAATTAGCAATCATTAAAAATAAACAATCCATTGAATATTGTCCTTTTTATGACAATTTTATGGGGAAAAAAGAACAACCATTGCATATTTGAGGGACTGAAAAATATAGAATGGACAAAAAAAACATTTAATTTTTTTAGTCTAACTTGTAGAGATAAAGGTCTTCTCTTTTTTAAGTCCACTTTCAGGGTACGATCGCCGTTTTTTAAAAACAGCATTTTACTTCGTGTAAAAAACTTAAATTTACCTCTCTTTGTAAACAGGAAATTCAGTGATTATCCCCCTTTGTACACATTCACTTATTTTATTTTTTAAAATAAAAATCAAACAAAAACTTACTTTATCTTCAAAAATAAATTCCAAATTTTATAATTGATGCAAAAAATATTCACATTTTAATCATTAATACCATAAATAGCAAGGGCCCCCCTGTACCTATTTTTAGCCATATGTAGACCGTTAGATTTTATACGAAACTATGGACCACATCCAAAATGTATTGTGGCGGGGTATCATTTAATGTCCAGTTAGATGCCCTACTTTTTTATTTTTTGTCCCGTCTGAGAAGCAAAGAGGCTTTATCGACGACCGCGACGTTAAACTATCAATGATAAGTTTGACGAACTTCTTCATATTTTTCAAGAACTAGATGATTAAGTCCTTAGTTGGTAAAATGTAGTATGCTGATAGGGTAGAAAGAACAAAAAGGGGGAGGTGGAAGATGTGAATATAATGTGAGAGATGTGAGGTGGGGGAATGGGTGGAAAGTGGGAGAAGATGGGATGAGTGGTGGGAGATGGAAGATGATACACCCCTCCCCAGTCCACCTCCTCTCAGTTTCGTTCTTGTCTTTGGCCTGTAGCTTTAATGTTCTGGTTAAGTGACTTTGAGATTTTTAATATCATTAATAGAAATGAAGTTGTATCATAACCTACATATTTCCAAGACTATATGTCCTAGTTGTATGCATTGTGGTGTGCATATGCCCCAGTAATGGCTTAGCAAGTGTACATTCCTACCTTTTGACCTCGACTTAGTTTAATTGGTTTGCTGACTGACAATTTTTCAAAAGCCGAAGGTGGTTAACGGGTCGGGCTTCTAACTTCGGGTTCCTGTTTCGATCCTCGTCCGGGGTGAAAATGTCATGAACCAATTTTCCAACTCTCTCTTGACACCATTTGCAAGGATGGTCTCAAGTAACGATGCTAGTCCTTCGGAAGGGATGAAAAAAAGCTTGTCCCATATGTATGTGGAGAACAATACCCATGCACGTTAAAGACCCCTTTGTAGACTTCGATAAGAGTAGGCTCAATGGCCACGCTCGCAAACTGCTAGCTGGAGAGGGATTCACATAAGCATTAAGCTTGTTTTCCAATCCAGGATAAATAAATATGTTTAAACTAAATATGTTTTAAATGATTTTCCATACAATAATCATGATAATAGCAATTTTAAAGTTTGTAAGCCTTCATATTTCAAGAACTATACCTTTTCTTCATTGATGAGAATCGGTTGATTTTGTGGGTTTTTTTTGTTTCTTCGTGCTGTTCTTGTTCGTGTTTACCGGTTTTGTCGTTGCCCTTACAGACTTTTGACACTAGAATGTCCCATTGGTGCCCTCTTTGCACCTTGCTTCATTAAGTATCCATATGCTCCAGAAATAGCCGAGCACATTTCATCGTCATCTTTAGTGACGTCATTTAATTTTCCGGTTTAGCGACTTTGACACATGTGACAATTTTTAAGTTAAAGAACCAAAAGTTTATGATATTTCAAAGAAAAGTTGGTAGACATAACATCATAAAAAACACATAGCATACAAAAACATTTTACAACCATTAACAACTATCGAAAAATCCCGGGGGTCGGGTAACTTGCTGGGCGAGGATGTGCCATTTTCGTTTTGAAATCAATTTCCAATTTTCATGACCTATAATTATATGAACTTTCCAATTTTCATGACCCATATTCATATAAAATTTCAAATTTTCGTGACTCATATTTATATATAATCGACATTTATTACCTTTAACTTATGTTAAGGAAGAACGGACGGGGTATGCATCTTTCATTTGTACCCACAACATTGGTCAATTGCAATATGTTTGTAAGTATCAGGGGCGGCCATATGATTTTTTGAAAGGGGGATCCACGGTAGAAAAAGGGGGTCCAAAGCTCCGAAAAGACTAATTTTGCCAAAATTTTGCGCGAAAATCATAAATTTTTGCAACAAAAAGGGGATAGATCCCCTGGACCCCCCTTCTGGATCAACCACTGAGTATGAGCAAATCTAATCGACTCTATTCGGTTAATACCCATGTGGAAAAAAGAAGGTATCAACCTAGCTGTATCCAAAGCCACTGATTCTTATTTATTGTACCAACTATAACAATGTTATTACATGTATTACCAGTCTGAATAAGATTTTACATATATGTTACTACTCAAGATGAACTCAAGCATCATCCCTCTGACACTTGTAGTTGCTGTGATATGAACCAAACATTCCTGTAGGTCAAGGTACGAATTTTGGGAACTATCAAACTGACCAAATGCAGATCATAATCCACAGGGTCTTGCTCTTCTCTGTAAATATTTTATTATTTCACTATGACTACAGTCAATGTGCCATACACCCCACTTAATTTTAATTCGATTTTCTCATCTCCTGTCTTTCCCTTTAAATTACATTGATATATTTTCTTTTCAAAAAACCTTCATCTGTTGCATTTTGGCCTCAAAACAATTATATTTAACTTGATTCTACAATTTTGTAAACATTGGCAATCGCGTGGACATGAAAAAGAAAGTAGATTTGAAATTTTTACATGTCAAAACTTTTTATTTCAAGAAGAAAAACAAAATATTTCCCCCCTTACTGGTTTGTTCCCCGAACGCCTACTGGACTAATTAATATATGGAATTAAGAGGCCTTCTAAGGGATGTTTAAATCAATGTCATCTGTTCATTTGGTAGAGGTAAAATATCCAATAGGAATATTTATCATACATTTAGCTTTGATACCTTTAAATTTGTACGTGTGTAACAGACGTACATTTACAAGCCATATCTTGAAAAGGGACTTTTATTTCCATATCAAGCCCTCGCGTGCACAAAAGTGGGCAAATATGGCCATATCAAGACCTTGTGTGCACAAGAGTGGGCTAATATGCCATATCAAGGTCTAGAGCCTCACTTTGAAATTTGACGTCACAGTATATTTATATCTTTATTTAATGTATGATAAAAAGTTTATGACACAGGGTTTTCCATATCAGGTCCCATATCATTCCGAGACTCTCGGAATGATTTGGGACTTGATATGGAAAACCCTGTGTAATAATCTATATGTATTAGAAATTTCATATTATTATCTAGCTTTTTACTTTCACACAACTTAGTTAAAATAATAATTTCTTTTGTGTATGTCTTTGCTTGTGTGTGTTCATTATTTTTTCTGTAGTTGCAATTGGTATATATTAGCAGAAAAATATAAAGTAAAAAACATTTTACATTTTCTTTTTGTATCAGAAAGTATATATGGTCAATCTAAGCAATATTTGTTTGAAATGCTTAATAGCTTACCAAAATGTTTCTTACATAAGCATTTTGTTGATAACATTTGTTTTAAAAGATTTCTTACAAAATCTCACGGGGCCTGGATGGCCGAGTGGTCTAAGGCGCTGGTTAAAATACCACACTATTGATCACTAGCCGATTACCTCTCAGCTGGTGTTCGAGACCCGTTTGTATTTAACAAAAAAGGGACTTCCCCAACTGTATGTGATTAGGTTTGTCAGTTACCTGCCCAAGGTCGGTGGTTTCCTCCGGGTACTCCGGTTTCCTCCACCAATAAAACTGGCCGCCCTACATGGCCCATGTGCGTCGATAAAGGGTGTTAAACACCAACACACATACACATACACATACAAAATCTCACAGATATCTAACAAAACCTCTTTTTATAGAAGATTTCTTACTTAAGCTTCGGTTGTCATCTCATAATTTATTTGTTGAAACTAGACATTATCGTTGAGTAGAAAAGCTAATTGAAAGTCTAATACGAGTGTTTTAAATGTTATAATAGAAGATGAATATCATTTTGTTTTTCAATGTCTTTTTATAAAAATTAGAGAACAAAGTATCTAAAGTCTTATTTATTATAGAAAAAAAAATTAAGTTTAAACTTGTCCAGTTAGGACATTATAAAATAATTCAAAGATTCTCATCCAAATTTCTTGAAAATATGTGGCTGACTGGCAACTTTTTTAATTCGAAATCGAAACACTCCATTTTGATTGTTACATTTAGAACGTTAAAAAGCACATGTTATCGTTATAGATGCGATGATTTGATTGGCCCGATTGGCCTAAGGCATTAAGAGATATCTTTAAGCGACCAATCAAAACGGCTCCTTAAATATTCATGACGAAGTTTATTACTGGTTGGTATAATCATCGTATCGGAAACATGAATATGTAAATACACAGTAAAACTAGTCCGACACACAATTATTTATAAATACGCAATATTCCGCACACGCGGAAATTATTTTAGCCACCCACATTTAAATAATATTACGATATTTAAGTGCTCAATTATAAGATATTTAATGCAATGGTTCATGTTAATATTTCATAGAAACGTAAGTAGTATATAGGATTGAAACGATTATCATTTCTCGGGTGGTGCAGGGTGGTGCAGCCTTCTGTGACATCATATCTGCTTCCTGTCCGCCATTTTGCTTCCGGTTCCGCCATTTTACTTCCGGTCGGCCATCTTGAAACTTGGCAGCCATCTTGGCTCTCGTCGGCCATCTTGCTTCCGGTTCCGATAACGCAACATCCGGTTTTTCAATTCTTAAAGTTTCCCGCCCAAAAGTCTTGTTACTAATTTATTCCTCGACCGATTCCTTTTGGGTTTGTTGCATTGTCTTTAGTAAGACCATGTCTCTTTGATGATTTTCTTTGTGGTCTTCAGTGGTCATTAGAGGCTTGACCAGTAGGTGATCATTTCCTATTTCTTATCAAAAGTGGGGTTGTCGTATATCGTTGGAAAGGTTGCAAGGTGTATGTGCCATTTCTGAGTTGTTTGAGTCGGTAGTGGTCAGTGGTCAGTCAGGGCTTGACCATTAGGTGAACTCTTTTTCTTCTTGTTGTATGCTAAGCTTGTAATATGTCATTGTAAAGCTTGTGATGTCTAGTTTTATATTCTTTCTTTCGTGTCAATCTAAGTGAAGTAACTCTTGGTTTCTACTGTGTTTTAAGTCTTGTATTTGATACCGTTTTGTAAGAAATTTGCCGGGCTTTGTAGGATAGGCTTTAAGTACTGGTTTGATTCTTTTTATAGGGCGTAAGGGATAACAAATCGATTTTAAGTTTCGATACTTTATTTTGAACACAGTAATAGGTTTCAGTATTCATCCTCGTCTTCTTCACTCTCCTCATCAGGCCTGAACTGTTTTATTTTCTCATCCAGCAAGTACTTTCTCTTCTCAGTAGTGTATTTCCAAGACTCTTCACGCTCATAATCTTCATCGTCCCTCAGTCGTTTTGCCGTTTGTTTGATCTTCTTGTGGAGTGGATCTCGTGTCATTTCCATTTGCCACATAATGTTATTGACGAAGCGATGTTTTAGAGCTTCTCTATAGAGCGGAAGCAAATCCAAGTCAGCCTTTGATATTGCCTCTTTTCCATGGTGACCTTTTTCCGTGTATTCATCCACTTTCTTTTCGTGTTCGTCTTTGTAGCTGATTATTACTTTCCAATAAAACCACCCCATTGATCAAACTGTTCTCCGGGGTAAGTTTCTTCGTCTTCAGACAAGTCGTCACTCTTTTTTGATTCCGTATCCCTCAGTTTCCCATTCAGGGTCCTCCTTCAACCATTCCGGTTCCTTTGATGCTTCTGTTCTTTGTGTCTCTGAAGATTAAACAACTTTTGGCTTGTGTATCCGCATTCGACGCAATGGTACATCTTTCCTTCTCGGCGTACGGTTTCTATCTGATGATTTATGTTCCGTCTTAGTAAATTTATCTATCACGTCTGAAAAGTGTAGCATGTTGCTAACAGAGCGCTCATTACACGGACGGATTAGAATGGGTCTTGTAAAATTGTCTTTCTTTCTATTCCATGCATGGACAAAGAATGCATTCCTCAATGCTGCTAAGCTCTCTCTACTTTATGCAAGCCTCCATGTTTTGAAAGAAGCAGAGGTACCAATGGGGTATCCGAATGTCAAAAGTCGGAAAGGGCAGAGACAAAACCAGTAAACACCAACAAGAACGGAACAAAAACAGACAACACGTAAAACATGGAAACACAAAATAACTGAATATCAATCAACAACGCGATCTCCAGTCGAAACAAGAGTGAACTCAGGTGCTCCGGAAGAGTAAGCAGTTCCTGCTAGCTATTGCACACCCGTCGCGTTGCCAATAGTCCATTCAGCGTGTCAAATCCGGTAAAGAAAGACAAAACAACACTCTATGAAAAATCAACATCTGAGATCGAAATCCCATACATGATGCCTTCCGTAAAAATTCTTGAGTGAAGACAGCAACCGAGGAGCAAAATAACCCTGTGTGAGCAATTTTTGCGTCAGACTTGTTGCTCTGCTTAGGAAATCGATGTAAGTCCCGCACGCTCTGGAGTAACGAATCAATTGAGATACGTAAATTCCATATGCTGGAGCGGACGGAATGTTGCTATACAAGAAGGGAAAGTTGACGATTGGAGAGTTGAATTCATCACGTTTGTCATAGAGCCTTGTTGAAAGTCTCCCTTGAGAGTCAATTTCGAGATGTAGATCTAAATATGAAGCAGATTTCCTAGAATCCGTTGTGTCCTTTATCTCAAGCTTGAATCTACGCCATTTTTTAAATATTCGCTGACAGTCTATGCATGGCACATTTTGTTCCCAATTGTTAAATTCGGTTTTCGGCTTCCTCACCGAACATTTTCGACAAACACGTTCATTTTCAGTATCCCACACTATGGGCTGTAGAAGACGATTCATTATATCTACGTGCGTCTTGTTTGAATACATTCGAGCCACTGACAAAATTGTTCATTTATTTTGCCCTTTCAAAATTGTATCGTCCAATCATCTCTCAGCATTTTATCACGTAACTTACTCTTTGCTCTTCTTTCTCCTTCCCTTGCTCATTTTGCTCCTTTCCTTGCTCATCTTGCTCTCTTGCAGCTCATTTTCTCCTTTCCTTGCTCATCTATCTCTTTTGCAGCTCATCTTGCTCTTTTGCTGCTTTTTAGGGTCTTTGAACTACTCCAGCAGCATCAGCAGCCATTTTAGCCCCTCTTCTCCCCATTCACTTACGCAGCAGCAGCAGCAGCCGTTTGAACACCTTCTTCCCCTTCCACTTAAGCAGCAGCTGCAGCAGCCGTTTTACCTCCTTCTTCCCTTTCACGTACGCAGCAGCAGCAGCAGCACTCGTTTCCTTACCTTCTTCCCTTTTCTTCTAGTTGTGTTTTTCCTTCCTGTGTTAACTTGTACCCCCTTTTTTGTCAAGCCGGGAATCCAGACCAGTTTATACTTTTGATTTTCCATATGCCCTGTGTTAAATCTGTAGGCGACTCGTGTCACCCCCAGATCTCAGCAATGAAGTCGTATGTAATCATGCGGAAATAACTATTCCATTGAGATCATTTTGTACTTGATAATCCAATATCTTCTAACTAGTTCAAACCGGTTTCTTTTCGTTCCGATACTACCCCTTAGCAGTTCTATTTTTAACACGGCCTTACCCTAGCTATTCTAGTTTGTAATTCTAACCCTAACCCTAGCTATTCTAGTTTGTAATTCTAATCCTAAAGCTAAACCCTTACCCTAACCCCAATTCTTACTCTAACTCTCTTTGATAGTGTTGTCATTTTATTTCTAACCTTAACCCTAATTTTCTCTTCTCTAACCCTAACTCTCTTCTCTCTAACCCTATCCCTAAGCTCTCTTCACTAATCCTAACCCTAATCTCTGAGCAGGAAAGGAGCAACATGAGCTGAAAAAGAGCGAGATGAGCAAGGAAAGCAGCAAAATGAGCAAGGAAATGAGAAAGAAGAGCAAAGAGTAAGTCACGTGATAAAATGCTGAGAGATGATTGGACGATACAATTTTGAAAGGGCAAAATAAATGAACAATTTTGTCAGTGGCTCGAATGTTTTCAAACAAGACGCACGTAGATATAATGAATCGTCTTCTACAGCCCATAGTGTGGTATACTGAACATGAAGGTGTTTGTCGAAAATGTTCGGTGAGTAAGCCGAAAACCGAATTTAACAATTGGGAACAAAATGTGCCATGCAAAGATTGCCAGCGCGAATATTTTAAAAATGGCGTAGATTCAAAACATGGAGGCTTGCATACAGTAGAGAGAGCTTAGCAGCATTGAGGAATGCATTCTTTGTCCATGCATGGAATAGAAAGAAAGACAATTTAACAAGACCCGATCTAATCCGTCAGTGTAATGAGCGCTCTGTTAGCAACATGCTACACTTTTCAGAAGTGATAGATAAATTTACTAAGACGAAAAAAAAAATCATCAGATAGAAACCGGACGCCGAGAATGAATGATGTTGCGACGAATGCGGATACACAAGCCAAAAGTTGTTCAATCTTCAGAGACACAAAGAACAAAAGCATCAAAGAAAAATGGAGGAACCGGAATGGTTGAAGGAGGACCCGGAATGGGAAACTGAGGAAGAGGAAGAGGAGGACACGGAATCAGAAAAGAGTGACGACTTGTCTGAAGACGAAGAAACTTACCCCGGAGAACAGTTTGATCCGTGGGGTAGTTTTATTGGACAAGTGATGATCAGCTACAAAGACGAACACGAAAAGAAAGTGGATGAATACACGGAAAAAGGTCACAACGAAAAAGAGGCAATATCAAAGGCTGACTTGGATTTGCTCCCGCTCTATAGAGAAGCTCTAAAACATCGCTACGTCAATTACATTATGTGGCAAATGGAAATGGCACGAGATCCACTCCACAAGAAGATCAAACAAACGGCAAAACGACTGAGGGACGATTAAGATTATGAGTATGAAGAGTCTTGGAAAAACGCTACTGAGAAGAGAAAGTACTTGCTGGATGAGAAAATAAAGCAGTTCAGGCCTGACGAGGAGAGTGAAGAAGACGAGGATGAAGACTGAAACCTACCCAACAAAGCCCGGCAATTTTCTTACAAAACGGTATCAAATACAAGACTTAAAACCAGTAGAAACCAAGAGTTACTTCCCTTAGATTGACAGGAAAGAAAGAATATAAAACTAGACCTCACAAGCTTTACAATGACATATAACAAGCTTAGTATACAACAAGAAGAAAAAGGGGACACCTAATGGTCAAGCCCTGACTGACCACTGACCACTACCGACTCAAACAACTCAGAAATGGGAACTACACCTTGCGACCTTTCCAACGATATACGACAACGCCACTTTTGATAAGAAATAGGAAATGATCACCTACTGGTCAAGCATCTAATGACCACTGAAGACCACAAAGAAAGTCACCAAAGAGACATGGTCTTACTTAAGACAATGCAACAAACCCAAAAGGAATCGGTCAAGGAATAACTTAGTTACCAGTCTTTTTGGCGGGAAACTTTAAGAATTGAAAAACCGGATGTTGCGTTACCGGAACCGGAAGCAAGATGGCCGCCGACATTCAAAATGGCCGGCCGGAAGTAAAATGGCGGAACCGGAAGCAAAATGGCGGACAGGAAGCAGATATGACGTCACAGAAGGCTGCACCACCCTGCACCACCCGAGAAATGATAATCGTTTCAATCCTATATACTACTAACGTACATTATGAAAGAATCTCATAATTATCCATCGAAAAATTTCTTATTGCGGAAGGTTAATTGAATATCATTAATTTGATTGCAATGAGTGAGGCCATCGTTTTTTCTAATCTGGTCCTATATTGACCTATATCACTGTCGACAAGCGGATTATCGTAACTGCAATTACGACGATCCCATTATGGCGACGGGAAACCCCCGGAAAATAAACATTCTCTTTTTATTCATTTAATACACAACGACACACGACCATACTTGGCCACTGCAAAAATCTTTTGGCTAGCGTTATACTGTTAATATGATTTTAATCAATATTCATTCGTTTGGAAGAAAACCACAACAGAAAAATGTGGCAGGATCGTCGTAACGCCGATGCCGGATTATCGTAACTTAAAAATTTATTTTAAAATGATTATCGTAATTCGAAGAAATAAAAAAATAAAGAAGGAATGTGTCCATCGGAAACAGATCTCAACAGGAATAGAAGTCCGACAGATCTGAAAGTTTCTAAGGACATACAGTATGTCATACTGAACCATCCTATCAAGTTTCAAATAATTCTTGTATAAGGTACCTGAGAAAAGCTTGATGGAAATTGTTACAGTCATGTTCACATATTTTCAAATTAGCCAAAACAGGAAGTAGATGTCTGACAGGTCTGAAAATTGCTTAGGGCGTACAATTTGTCATTTTGAACCATCCTACTAAGTTTCAAATTATTGTCATGTACGGTTCCTGACAAAAAAAAACTTTCGTAGTTATGTTCACATATTTTTACTCCGCCTAAGTTCCAAACAGGAAGTAGATGTTCGACAGGTCTAAAAATCACTAAGGACGTACAGTTAGTCATACTAAACCATCCTACCAAGTTTTAAATTATTCTCATATATGGTTCCTGAGAAAAGCTTGACGGAAATTTTCATAGTCATGTTCACAAATTTTCACTCGGCCTAAGTCCCAAACAGGTAGTCGATTTCTGACAGGTCTGAAAATCGCCTAGGACGTATAATTTGTCATACTGAACATTCCTACCAAGTTTCAAATCATTCTTATGTACAGTTCCTCAGAAAAAATTGACAGAAATTTTCATATCATGTTCACATATTTCCACATTCGCCTATGTCCCAAACAGGAAGTAGATGTCCGACAGGTCTAAAAAATGCTTAGGACGTACAATTTGTCATACTGAACCATCCTACAAAGTTTCAAATCATTCTCTTGAACGGTTTCTGAGAAAAGCTTGACAGAAATTCGTACGGACGGTCTAATTCTAAAATTTAAATTGTCAAATCTAAAAATAGGAAGCTTTAGAAGTATTCAAGCGAAAATTCTTTAAAATGAAAGTATTTGTTTTTATATTCCTAAACTGACAGAATAGCTTTAACCTTCCTCTTTTTATGAAATAACCAATAGCACATAGTCAATAAATTCATTTTATATTAAGCTGATGTTTAGTCTAGTGCAAATTGTAATCAGTCCAATTAGTGAGATATACCAAATGTGTACTATAGGTGGCTGAATAGGGTTTTCCTTTTCCACGGGGTTGTCAGGTCTATAATAAGGTAAGCCTGATCGCTGACCATAGTGGGCCAACGTGCATCGAGAGTGCCAGAAAGAATCATTTGTGGACGGCGGAGTAGAGCACTATATAGACTATATTTTCCGCCCTACCCACCCATCCCCCTTTTCTTCTGGTCTTCAAAATTTGCTGCTCCTTCAAGTGTCCCCCACCCCACACCGATATTTCTCATCATCATTTTATAAATGTTCATTTTATCATCCTCTTCACGTTCGTTTTATCATCCTCTTCACGTTCATTTTATCATCCTCTTAATGATGGTTGCAGTTTTTTTTTGTAATATTCTTGCCACTGATGTAAGAAAATCGCGATGAGGCGAACAGTGAAAAGTTTGGAATTCTTCGTTATTAATATTCATTTGAAACGGTACTAAATATTTTAAATTGAAAAAAGCAACTTGTACGTAAATGAAAAGTGTAACGGAATAAAAAAGAAATCGATGAACAGGAAGTAGATGTCAGATGGATAAAAAAACATTTCCCACAATACACCATGCCCATATCAAGCTTGTTACCAAATATCAGCAATCTAGGAATAACAGTTGCCAAGTTGTGAGCAAATGAAAAACAACACAGAATAAGAGTTAAGTTTTCGGTATACATGGTGTAGATGTCTGATTGACCTAAAATCATATCCCACTATGCATCATGTCCATATGAAGCTTGTCACTAAATAAGAACGACCTAGGACTAATAGTAGATGAGTTATGAGTAAACAAAAAGCAGGACAGAACTACGGAACCACCACACAGGTAAACAGTATATCCCCTCTTTTCCGATTCGGGGGTATAAAATAATTTTAAGATTCTAAGAGCCGGTGGTGTAGTGGTTAACGCGTCGGGCTACTTATACTAAGGTTCGTGGTTTGATCCTCGTCCGCGGTGAAAATTTCATGAACCAATTTTCCGACTCTCTCTTGACACCATTTGCGAGGATGGTCTCAAGGAACGATGCTAGTCCTTCGGAAGGGACGAAAAAAGGTCCCGTGTATGTGGAGAGCAATACCCCATGCACGTTAAAGACCCCTTTGTAGAGTTCGATAAGAGTAGGCTCAATGGGGGCCGCTGCAAAGGTCACACTCGCAAACTGCTAGCTGGAGAGGGATTTACATAAGCATTAAGCTTGTTTCCCAATCCAGTATAAATAAATATGTTTAAACTAATTAAAATTAAACTAAAATAATTTTTGGATCCACAACATTTTTTTAGCAGGGGGTTATTATGTGTAGGTAAGGTTAGTTTAAAAAAAAACACGCTTTTGCTTTCACGGAAAGGTGACAGTTAAAATTCACCTTCACAGGGTCGTGAAAATGGTATTTGGACATCACGACCACACTTTATATCGTCCATAGGTAGTTTCGGCAATATGACTCCTCGGCCATAGACACTTCTCCATTCTATGTAAATCTCAGATATATACAGTATACGGACTTCGTCTTTATTCTTAGTAACTTTTTTTTCAAAATGTATAAATTGAATTATCTTAACTGACAACTTATTTGATACTTTTAATTCACAAAAATCATTCGAATGACAAAAAAGTAAAATAGGCAGATGTAAAAAGCATACTGCGGCCTAGGACACATTATTAAGATATTTATTTTTATTGGATCAATTATTATAAGGAACTATGTACGTTCATCTTCATTCATTTACCAATAGCATAGACCTCTAGTAGAAAATCAATTTGTCAAATAGAAAAAAAAATGAGATGTGGAAAGAGTGTACGCAACACATCTCATAGAACAAGGGGTAATTCCGAAAAAAAAACAATGGACAACTGCCAGCGGCATTTAACGAGGTCAGTAGTCGCTGTTTTCAGTTCTGCATAAAATGCATGTAATTCAAATCCAGTGTTGAAATAGTCACAGATAAAACCCCTTCTTAAACATGTTAAAGGAGCAGAAAACATAAAAGACAAGTACATACAAAAGCTTTGTCAAAGATTTCTGGCTTAGGGCAGGATACTCGTCAAAATAACTACAAAACATCATTTACGAGTCCAATTTTTAAAACCATCGCGAGGGTGTCCTTATACAGTATGGCCTACCTTTATTAGGTCCGCTGTGTCTATGGACGAAGTGTCCGTGGCCGAAGTCATAGTATGGACAAAGTGTCCCGAAAGTGGAATCCGAACTAGGCTATGGTTAACACGAGAAATCGTAAGACATTCCAATAAATTTATGATTCGTGATATTATGATATGAGGAAGTTGTAGAAAACAGTTTTCCCATTTCTCTTATCGTTATTAAAAATCACTTTTACTGTCTAAGGATTTCCCGCCTAAATCATAGCCGGCACTACCCCGTGAAGAATAACATTCCGTAGCTTTCCCTAATATGTCATCACAAACCTGTTGTGTTTTGTGTAACTACTGGACAGCAATGGAAGAGGGATGTTTGGCACGCTTTAAAACCTGGTTTCACCCACATTTCTTTTGAAATGCCTGTACCAAGTCAGGACCATTGCGGTCTTCAATTTTTCCGGTATGTCTTCCTTGTATTGCCTAGTCTTATAGACATTTGAGATTGATTCTCCAAGTTTGGTAATTTTGTTATTACCTTTATTTACTCCCATGGATATATTTTAAAACAAACCAACAAGCTTGAGAATAAGGCTTTCGGTCGCGATTTTGATGCCTGATTTCTATTTCTGACATGATAATCAAATAATCTTATATTTTTTTTCTTTTAACGAACGATATAGCGAACATGGCGAAGTTACGATAATCATTAACCCGAGTTACGATAATCCTTCTTTGAAAAATATTCGAGTTACGACGATCTTGCCACCTTTTTCTGTTGTGGATTTCTCCCGAACGGATGAATATTGATTCAAATCATATTAACAGTAAATTGCTAGCCAAAAAGACCTTTGCAATGGCCAAGTATGGCCATGTGTCGTTGTGAATTTAATGAATAAAGACGGGATGTTTATTTCACGGGGGTTTCCCGTCGCCATGTAGGGATCGTCGTAATTGCAGTTACGATAATCCGCTTGTCGACAGTGTATATTCCATTTTTACGAGAGTTAGCGACGTGACAACCAATTGTAACAGCTTGGCACGCCTTCTTCCATTCATCTTTTCTCCGACAAGACTCGGAAGCCGAAGTCAAAAATCATTACAGAAAATTTGATGTTTTCATGGCTAACTATAGGAAAATTTTGAAAATTTATTAGACTAAAAACATTTATCAAGAATTTTGATTGAATTCATACAAGCCTGTAACAGTGGGATAATCCTGACCTATTTTTGTCGGAAAGGGTAAGCCTACTGCGAAGGAGTTTCACAAGGTTGGGCGGAGCTTAAATTTCTCTGTCTTTTAGGTAAGATTTAAACGTAGAATCCCGAAATAATTGACCCGTGACCAGCCCGGTCAATAAAATTGTGAAAACAACAGGTAACGAGAAATATGAGAAATACACATTTTTGTTTGTTTGAGGAATTGACATCGCAATCCAAAAACAAATCATATGATCCTCCATGTACTTTCTACAGCTAATGATATCTGACTAAGCATAGTTATTCTTATATGACAGGAGAAAATATAACTTTCAATGCACAAATTAAATAAATAATCGCGAACTTAAACTTAAATTCATTTGCATCAGTGCCAAATCATTACAGCTGTAATCCTCATCTTTTGACCTTGACCTTGGGTTTTCAGTTTATTAATATGTTCTTAGAGTTCGATATTGATCATGAATTGGGTTAACAATGAATTTAGATTTCTAATGAGGTCGGTAGGAGTAACGTACTTAAGTGTTCAGGGACCAATTTGTCTTAGCCGCTGGTTTAGATACCACCTTATTATTTGTGACTAGTGTTGTTTGGCCCTGGTTTGTAATTAATTTACAAAACAGGAACTTCTTCGCCTGTTTGTAATCAGGTTTGTCAGTTACTTGCCCAAGATCGGTGGTTTCCTTCGGGTACTCCGGTTTCGTCCACCATTAAAACTGGTCGCCCTGTGTGGTCCAAAAAACACAATTACGCACTTAAGTCTTCAATCTTGTTATTATACATACAAGCACGCTTATTACATTACTGATTAGGGACCATTTAACTTGAAGGGGAGGGGGCCTTGTTATGCCCCATCTACGAAAGTAGAGGGGCATATAGTGTTCAGGTCCGTTCGTTCGTCCGTCCGTCCGTTCGTCCGTCCATTTGTCCGTCACAAATCCCATATTTCCAAATTCCCACTTACTGACAAATGCCACATCAATCATATTGGTATGGTAGGTTCACCTATTGATGCTATGCACAATGCAAGCTTCGGATGCTGGATGTGACCTATATTTTCCACATGAATGACCACTTACAAAAGAATGGTTAAAGTCTATTTCCACTAAGTGACAAGTGCCACATCTACCATATTTGTGTGGTAGGTGCACGTAGTGATGCTTAGCACAATGCATGCTTCGGATGCTGGCTGTGACCTATATTTTTCACATGAATGACCTCTTATGTAAAAATGGTTTAAGTCCATTCCTTCTTACTGACAAGTGCCATAGCAACCATATTGGTATGGTAGGTGCACCTAGTGATGCTAAGCATAATGCATGCTACGGATGCTGACTGAAACCTACATTTCCGCATTGATTAACTCTTACAGTATAATGGTTAAAGTCCATTCCCACTTACTGACAAGTGCCATAGGAACCATATTGGGTTTGTAGGTGCACCTAGTGATGCTTAGCACAATACATACTTCAGAAGCTGGATTTGACCTATATTTTCCGCATGGATGAATTCTTACAGAATAATGGTTAAAGTCCATTCCCACTTACTGACATGTGCCATAGCAACCATATTGGGATGGTAGGTGCACCTAGTGATGCTTTAGTGATGGCAGAAAAATAAATGTTGCAAGATGGGGCATTATGTCTTTTTGACATATTCTTGGTTTTTTTCTTAAAAATATTCTGAAAATTATTTTTTTATGAAAAAAATATTTTGGCAGCAGAGGGTAAGAAAAAATATATTCTGAAGAAGGATTTTTGTCATATAAAATAATGATAATGATGAAAAAATATTCTGTCGCGATGCCTTTGAAAAATAAATTTATTTCTGACCAAACCAAAAACCTTTAAGTTAAATGGTCCGTACCTTAGTAATGAGGATTTTCGACGTTTTTTTAATGTCGTTTTTCGTGTCTGTGTGTATCTAGAACCCACAGGAGTTTACTGTGTGTGCTTTATTGTTAAAATATGATAATGTACAACTCATTTGAACAACGTAGACAAAATAGTGATGTAATGTGTTTGGATTTGATCAATGTGTCATTTTTTTCTAAGTCACTTTACATTATTTTTCAATCGTTTAACACTCTCATTATAGTACCAATTCCTTATTTTCAGTTTATATCGTCATACGTGTTTTATCCTCTTGTCTTCCTAATGGGGGTAGCACCGGAGGATTGTCGAAGAGTGGCAGAAATGATTGGCATCAAAACGTTTATCAACGAGTTTGTAGCTTACAGTGAATTATCTAAATACATAGATAATCGAAAGAACCTGACGTGGTATCAAGAACTCTACAACAACACAGCCTTCAATGATACTTTATATTATAGCGGAAATGATATAAGTTATGGATACATCAATTGTACGTTGCAGAATGGAGTCTTACAGGTACAAAAATGTTTTAAGCAAAATTTAGATGCTTTTGCATTCGAAGAGGCATTTAAATATGAAGATTAACTAGAATAGCGCTTTTAGTATGTCGCCTGCATCATTTAATATTTGGGAAAGCAGGAAGAAGATGAGTTACGACCATAAATTTGCTTTAAACCATAGGCTACTCTCCAAATATCATGAGGCTGTAGCAGGTAATGCTCAGAATACTGCAATAAAAATTATGTATACACATGCCCAGTAAACATAAAACTTTTAAGTATTCGGGGAACAGGAAGTAGTAAATTTTCGCTTCACACCATAGAGTGCTAAAGGAAAAAGCTACATACTAAATATCAAAAGGCTGTGGCATGTAGTTGCCAAGAAAACTGTGACATTTTGTTTTATAAATGTCCACTACGTGTATATGTTTATTTTTTATGGTTCTCTGTAAACAGGAAGCAGTAATTTGTTAATTCTTTATGGTTCTCTGTAAACAAGAAGCAGTAATTTTTGGACATAATATCGCTTAACATCATACACTTCTTTATGTCAAAACTACATACCAAATACTAAGATACTGTGGCATATAGTTGCCCTGAAAACTGCGATGAAAGTTTTTGTGACTACACATGACGACGGATAGTTCTAATATGGCTTTACAAAACGTTGCAGTCGACATAAAAAGGGACAAGACAAGTTATTGTAAACAAAACGATTCCAGGGTTCAAAGGGGGACAAGACTAGTTGACATTTAGAGCAAGACTTCAAGGTTATAAACGGGACAAGACCAGTTAACATAAAATCAAGACTTCAAGATTAAAATAGGGACTAGACTCGTTAGCATAAAGATTTTAGACTTCAAGGTTAAAAGGGGGGCATAGCAAATTAACAAAAAGAACATGACTTCAAGTAATTTAAAAAAGGGACATAGCTAATTAACATAAAGATCAAGACTTTTAAAGGCCCATTACCCGTATAAGGGGTCATCTGACAACTTTGACCCTATGGAGAATTATGTAGAGCTAAATGAGCTGAACATTTAAGCAAGCAACAGCTTTTCTCTATCTGTGATAGTTTTCTTCTATAGGGCAAAACATGAAAAAAAAAACCTTATTTTTACCTTAAAAGGGCCATAACCCCTATCAAGGGTCATCTGACAAGTTCGACCCAATGGAGACTTTTATAGAGCTTTAGATCCTTCGGATTTTTCCTATCTGTTATGGTTGCTGAGTTGTAAGCCATTTTAAGTGATTTTACCATATGTTCTATTTTTAGTAACAGCGGTCATGTTTTTTATCGAATCATTTAAAAATGAGGAACGTTTGTTGCCAACATGTCATATATCATTCCTGCAAGTTAAATTGGTGCGGTGGTTTTCAGAGAAGAAGATTTTTGAAATTGTTAACGGACGACAGACGACGGACGACGATGAACGCATAGTGATGGCATAAGCTCACTTGGCCTTTGGCTAGGTGAGCTAAAAAAGGAACAACACTAGTTTACATCAAAGCATCACCACGGTCGTTATACTTGTCCTGCGACAACATGTTTTCTACCGATGTTTCTGCTCGTTTTCTACCGATGTCCTAGATTTCTACCAATGTGATGATAAAAAACAAACCTGGCAGACGATTTTTTCCAAACAATGATACCCGGCTATTATGGCACTTATAAACAAACTAATTTAATTTACATTATTTTGTTTTAAATATGTACATAAAATTACAGTAAGGGTATTGTTTATTTTTTCCAGCAAGAGACAATTTCCCTTTTTTCAGAAAATCATGAATATCTGTTTTTAATTACCATTCACTGGGCCGAAAATTATGCTCCATGTTCTAAATAGTCGGAAATTTTTAAAGACATATCACTTTTCATTACAAATGGCGTATTTTTGATTTTTTGATCATTTCAAAAAAAATATGGTCCTGGTTTTCTAAAGATGTGTCCTGGTTTTCTACCGATGGTCCTGGCATTCTACCGATGCGATAATGTGATATATAAAATGACATTTCATGACAAATTGTAAAACTGTATATTTTATTGACCACATAATATTGACGATAAAAAGAAAGTGGAGGTTCATGAGCAAAAACTGTTTTGCGCACACCAAGAACACTTTTACAAAATTTAAATAAATGTGTATTTTCTCAAAAGCTGGCTATCAGAAAATGATAGTATATCAACATTTCTTCCACTTATATGAGATTTGTGAAGTGCTTTATATATAATGGGAAATAATCCTCTATATACCAGATTTCACTGTTATATCTAGAATTGCTGAGGCTGAGCCATGAACGCATTTCTCGGGCTGAAATTGATCTGTACATATACAACAGTATGGCACGCCATTTTAACCAAAACCATGGTAACTATAGGATACCTCAGATAACTTGGGGTTTACTGGCAACTATCTGGGGGTTTTCAGAGCGAAACTCGTAATTACATCAGGTATGGAGAGTTATTTCAGGTAACTGAGGGTTTCCTATCAGCTATCCCATGGATACCACAAAAACTGTTGCTATTAAGAGTTTTCAAAAATAATTTATTGGAAGCTGAGCATTGTATTCGTTTTTGAGGAATTGATAGTTTTCATCTTTACATTGATAAATTCTGCTTTCAAAGAGTTTAAAAATAGCATGAACTTAAAATATATGTGAGTGAGTGAGTGAATGAGTTGGTGTTTTACGCCCGTGCAACGCTAAATAGGTTATTTACATGCGATGAACATTTAAAAGATGATAAAATGATCATGAAATGAGGATGATAAATGAAACATGGGGTTGGGGTGGGAAACAAAGGAACTGCAAATTTTGAAGAACCACAGGAAAAGGGGAGATGTGGGTAGGGACTGAAAATTAAGCCTATGTGGTGCACTACTTGGCGGTCCACAAAGGGATTTTTACGTGCATGAAGCGTGGCACTCTCCTCACACGTTGGCCCACTATGGTCGACCGTCAGGGTTTCCGTATTATAGAACTGACAATCCCTGCAGACGAGGGCCACCCTATTCAGCCACTTAGGGTACACACTTGGTGGCTCTGGGGGCTGAACACTGACCCAACGTCAGAATCCAAATACCCTTAGTCGCCTCTCACGACAAGCTAGGCTCTGCTGCGGGCCTAGTCGCCACCCGGGCCCCGAACGGGACTACAATATCTGTAGGTAGAAGGGGTTTAATTAGGTTCCTATGTGATAGCTGACAGCAAACCACCAGTTACCAAGATAACTCTTAATACCTGATGTAATTGAGAGTTTCGTCCAGAAAACCCCCAGATAGCTACTTGTAAAACCCCAGTTATCTGAGGTATCCTATAGATACCAAGGTTTTGGTTTAAATGGCGTTCCATACAACAGTGTGATAAAGCTTTACTGTACAACACAAGCATTTACGGTGTATGTATGCCTTTAGAAACAACGATAATGTGTAGTTATATGAAATTAGATCATCGGTAGAAAACAAGGACTCATCTGTAGAAAACACAGTAAAGAACATACCTAATCGGTAGAAAACCAGGACATATCAAATTTCTTAAACCTGTTAGTTATATGAAACAGCAAATGGCTCTTTTACAAATAAACGATCATTTATTGCATATTCTCCCATAGGATGTATTCAAATGCTAAAAATAAGCGTTATTTTTCATATTTCTAAAAAAACAATCGGTAGAAAACAAGGATCATCGGTAGAAAACAAGCAGAAAAATCGGTAGAAAACATGTTGTCGCAGGACAAGTATAACGACCGTGATCACGATTTAAAAAATGTGTTAAAGGTAGTACAAGGTTATTTCATGCATTTAATATCTTTATCAATCTCAGAATCCCCAGATCACCTGAGCAGTGCTAGCTTTAGCTTATATGTTTTCGCACTTGCACAAACTTATGTTATTATGTCAGTATTAATTTCTAAAAGTTTTTATTTTTCCACCAACATTTTTCGAAATTTGTGCACCTATAGAACATCATTCGAAAAAATTTCAATGACCTACGAATTTAACTCCATAACAACGGGACTAAAAATATCGCTAAATGACGTCACCTAACAACATGACACCTTGATAACGAAATCGATTGGACATGTTTTAACGTAACGCTACCCAAATTGAAACACTCTACATACATTTAAACTGTTTAAAATAACATGGTTGTTAAGTAAGATTATTTTAAGCACATTATTACAATTGTCTAATAAAAGAACTAGGCATTGATGGTAATACCTCCGTTAGTGCTACATACAAATGGACTATTAACAAAGATGAAATCATAGCCAACCATAGCTCTTTTGTGTCCTCTTTCAATATTCAAATGAAAATAAAGAGTTACCATATTTGTACTGGATACCTAAACTTCACAAAAATCCGTACAAAGAAAGGTATATAGCTGGATCTTCATCATGTTCAACTACAGAGATGTCTGTTCATTTAATTAAAATCTTGTCTGCTGTCAAAGAAGGTCACCAAGCATACTGCGACACTATTTATAATCGTAGTGGAATCAACCATATGTGGATTTTGAAGAACTCAAAAGATTTGTTAGATCATTTTAAATCTAGATCATTTTCTGAGGTTCACTCTTTGAAAACGTTCGATTTTTCAACTTTAGGGAGCGACCATTTAATTTTTATGGGGGGGGGGGGCTATGGTGAAATTTGAAATAAAAAGGCAGGATGGCAAAAATCCAGAAATAAAAAGGCAGGACAGTGTTTTGAGTAAAAAAAAAAGGCAGGATGGTATTTTGGGCTTTAAAAAATATAGTTGCTTTAAAAATAAAAAAAAATTGCGCGCACAAGCGCGAAAAAAAAATTCCAATGGGCACAAACTGTGCTTCTCTCCTCGCCGATTTGTTTTTATACTCTTACGAGACTCAATTTCTTCAGGGACTCGTAAAGAACAAGAAGATGAAAGAGGCAAGGTCATTTAATCTTAAATTCAGATGTATTGATGATGTCCTTTCTGTCAATAACACTTCATTTGGTAGATGGATTCCTTCAATACATCGTCCAGAATTGGAGATTTAAGAGACCACCGAATCAAATTGCTTCACATCTTTCTTGGATTTGCACCTCGAATTTGACCCAGGTGGTCATCTCAGTACAAAAATTTACGATAAAAGAGACGATTTTAATTTTCAAATTATAAATTTTCCTAATCTACAGAGCAATATACTTACTTCCCCTGCATACGGACTTGTTCGATATGCCAGAGCTTGCACACATTTCACAGATTTTTTTTATCAGACACCGATTTCTTCGTGACCAACTTTTGGAGCAGGGCTATAAGAAAATACATCTCATACGATCCCTAAAAAAAATCTTTCTTCGTTATTAGCCACTAGTAGAAAAGTTCAAAATTGAGTTAAAAGATATGGTGGTTAATTGTTTTAATTAGTGTTTGACTAGTCTGCTGTACTGAGATGATCACCTCAATATCCCTATTGTGTCTCACAACTATGGTGTGTTCTATGGTCATTACCGGATCCTAAGATCGCATTTAACAAACCATTTCGTTTGAAATGCTTGTACCAAGTCAGGACCATTGCGATCCACCAATTCTCCGGCATGACTGATTCGTTTTTGTCATTTTCTCTGGACTATGAGATTGATCATTCAAGTTCGGTAGTTTTGTTATTACCTTTATTTCTTTTATATTTTAATATGAGACAGGTTTAATATGTGACGCTCCCGGAGTTGCGATGTACATTGTATCTTTATCTATCATACAATTAGCTTTGATACCTGAAAATTTGTCCGTATGTAACAGCCGTAAATTTACAAGCCATATCTTGACAAGTGACTTTTTTTGCCATATCAAGCGTGCATAAAAGTGGGCAAATATGGCCATATCAGACCTCGCGTGCACTAAAGTGGGCTAATATGCCATATCAAGGTCTAGAGCCTCACTTTGAAATTTGACGTCACAGTAAATATATATCGTTTGCTGAAAATGTATGATAAAAAGTTTATGACACAGGGTTTTCTGCATATTATTACTCTATTTTATTCACAAGGTTGGGCGGAGCTTAAATTTCTCAGTGTTTTAGGTAAGATTTAAACGAAGAATCCCGAAATAATTGACCCGTGACCAACCCGGTCAATAAAATAGAGTAATATATTAATTCATTTTCTATTATGTCTTCTTTATATTTGTATGTACTTCTATGTGAATATGTTCATGTTATGTATTATTATATGTATTGCCTGGCCTACTATGGTCTTTATGCAAATAAACTTATTATTATATCAGGTCCCATATCATTCCTCGACCAATATTAGGTCTCGGCTGCCGCCTCGACCTAATATGGGAATCCCGGAATGATATTGGACTTGATATGGAAATCCCTGTGTAATAATCTATATGTATTTCTCAAGCTTAATGAATTTAAAAATGTTTATAATACGCTGAATTGGAATATTTCATATTCGAAAAAAAACTAGCTTTACTTGTGGGTCATAAAATTTTCAACGAAAAAAAGCGCCAAAAACACACCGATTTCGGGAAAACAAGCGAGTTAAACCGGACGTGGAAGGAAAATGAAGCTCATAGTACCACTTAGATATTCGCAACATTATTGCTCCCAAAGTATTAATATTTGATTCTTTTTTTTAAGTATTCATCGAAAATATGAATTAAAAAGCCATTTCTGAAAGATAAAAGAAAAAATACAATTGCATTGATAGTGGAATACCTTATCAAATACGGCTCCATATTGAAAATTGCCGTACGACATTGTCTTGTTGATGTTGAAAATTTTGAAATTACAATAAATTGAAGTAATTGCTTTAAATAATTAAGCAAGAAAAAGAAGAAATCTTTAAGATTAAAATTCTTATCACCATGTGCAATTTTGGTAATGCTGCTATGAATAATAAGGGTCATTCCAAGTTGTCTTTAAATCTGTTTTATGACATTTGTGTATCAAATATTAAAATTCTTTTTATGTACTCTTAAAACACAGCCCACCAAAAGTTGTTGCAATTTGAGTACCGTTCCGTCACGTTACATGCATAACAAACGGACAATAATTAACTAAATATATATACATGAATATAAAATAATCTTTTTACAATCTTGCACTGAATTTGAATAAAAAAATCATAGAATAAAAAAAACTTCGTCCATTGTAAAATAACACAGGTTTTAAGTTATAAACGATCACCTGTACGTTTTATCCCATTACTAGTATAATATCTTGATCAAGTTTTAAGCATCTTATCTGGATTCAAAATTATAAAATAAGAAATATGAATTTTATTGCATAAAGCCCCCGATAAAACCCCAAAAAGTGCTAACAAACACAAACAATGAACATACAATTACAAACACATATGAATGTATTATGAATACAACAAAACAATGATGGTTCCAATATTATTTATATATGTTGTGTACAAGTTGTAATTTTGTACAAGTTATAACCTGTACAAAATATTTGTACATGTTATAACTTGTACGACCCAAAAATACAAGTTATAACTTGTACAATTTTTGCCTGTACGCGTTATAACTTGTACAAAATAAGGCTGGAAATCGTGTTTAACTTGTACAAAATTTCAATATAGCAAAAAAGAAAGAAAATGACCAAAAAAATATATTTTTTTATTTACTATTCATTGAGGCTTAAATAGAATTTACAGATTAAAGATGATTTAAGTTACTTCTTGTTTCAAATGTTCATCAAATGACCTTTTTACTTGCATATTACTTGCACAATTTTTAATATTTGAATAATATAAACCTAGTTACTTATTGCTGCATGTTTATCTAACATATGACATCTTGAATTGCAGAACACTTTCATCTTTCGACATTTGCATCTTGGTAATGAAGACCACCTGAGTCCTTGCCCTCTACTCACTGATAATTTACTCACAACCAATCACATGCTACATTCATACATCAGAACAACAGAAACTTTAAGAGTGGCATTTGGTAGCCTTTCATCTAGTTTCTACTGACATAACTTTTAATTTCACTATTTTCACTACATGTATTTCCAACTGCTTTAGCAATGTTCTCTGTTTCCCACTTGGTACTGCTTCTAATTGCTTCTTAAACACTGTCAATTAAAGTCTCTATTCTTTTTTTTTTTTGTAAATGATGCCTTATTTGTTGAGGCATTTTGTCTTGACATTTCTTGAATTTCAGAACAAAATTTATTTTGACTATCTATATCCATCATGATTTGATCATTAAATAGACCAACTTAACAAACTTTGCCCTTCAGTAATCCTACTTTAAAATTGATCACATAAGTGTTCAAACTGCATCCTGAAGAAATTCTATTGATTCTAGATTAAAAGTAATCAATCAAATATTCAAACTTCAAACTTTTGTAAAATCAATTATTGGGATATAACAAATATTTTAATATTTTTTTTCTTTCATGTAAAGTAAATATTTTTATATAATGAACATTGACATAGTCACATTAACGTTTTTATTCTTCTCTGCATGTTTGAACCTTATTAATAGTTAATAATTTTTCTTTTTTTTATTTATTTTGCTATAATGAAATTTTGTACAAGTTAAACACAATTTTCAGCCTTATTTTGTACAAGTTATAACATGTACAGGCAAAAATTGTACAGGTTATAACTTGTATTTTTTTGTCATACAAGTTATAACATGTACAAAAATTTTGTACAGGTTATAACTTGTACAAAATTACAACTTGTACACAACATATACATATATGCGTGTATTTGACTTATGTGAATCTCATTTTCGCAACTCAAATGATTGCTTTAAAATATCAAAAAACATGGGCAAAACATCCATTTTTGGATTGAGTCCAAAAATACAAAACAAAAAAAACCAAACAAAAAACCTATGAATAAAATGAAGCGATAAATTACAGAAATATGATTCAAACATCTGAATATTAGCAGATTTATATTGCTCATTAATTTATTTGCTGTCGGCATTTCAATGTTGATGGATCAGGGACTTAGGTAAAATAAGACAGCATCCTATCATAAATCATACCAAACAAATGCATATGCACACAATGCATTTTAAGACAAATTTAAGTTCAGATGTTAAGGATGCAAGTTCATTTTTTGTTGTGAAATAATTATCGTACCATGCCGTTGAAATTAGCGCAAAGAAGGTTTTTTTTTATCGCGCATGTGCAATTCAATAAGTAAAGGACTTTTGTCACGTAGAAACACGTAATACTAATTAAATGAGACAACCATAAACGATACTAACGACTAAAATCATATAAATATTTAGCTCACTTGGCGTTCGTCGTCGTCGTCGTCTTTTTCAAAAATCTTCTCCTCTGAAGCTACTGAACAGAATTTAATGAACTTGGTATGATTGATCCTTATAATATCCTGTGCGAAAGATGTGTTTTGAATTTTGATCCGTCAAAAAACATGGTCGCCGTTGCTAAGAAAAGACCAGGGGGTCAGACTATTGTTTTTGGCCTGTCTATAAAAAAGTATAAGAGATAGAGAAAATATGATGTCACCTTTCTTCTTCGGCATCAAAAGCTCGAAGCTGTCAGATGACCCCTTATAGGGGTTATCATGGCCATTTGCTTGCTTAAAAACTTCAGCTCATTAAGCTCTACAAAAGTCTTTATTGGGTCGAAGCTGTCAGATAAACCCTTATAGGGGCTTTGGTACTTTTAAGGTCAAAAATAGTGTTTTTTCATGATTTTGCCCTATAGAATAAATAAAATGCAGATAGAGAATTGCTCTTGCTTGTTTAAACCTTCATCTCATTAAGGTCTACAAAAGTCTCAATAAAGTCGAAGCTGTCAGATGACCTCTTATTGTGGTTATGGTCCTTTTATGTCAAAAATAGTGATTTTTTTCCCCGAGTTTTTCATTATAGAATGAAAGCTTTTGCAGATAGAGAAAAGCAGTTGCCTGTTTAAACCTTCAGCTCATCAAGCTCTACAGAATTCTCTATTGGGTTGAAGCTGTCATATGACCCTTTACAGAGATTATGGCCCATTAAAAGTAAAAAAAAAGTGTTTTTTTATGCTTTTGCCCTATAGAATGAAAACGCAGAAAGAGAAAATATGTTGCTTGCTTAAACCTTCAGCTTATTAAGTTCTACACATGAAACTGTCAGATACAGGGGTTATGGCCCTTTAAAGGCCAAAATAGTTTTTTTCCCATGTTTTTGCCCTATAGAATCAAAACTATTGCAGATAGAGAAAAGCTGTTGCTTAATTAAACTGTCAGCTCATTCATTTTTACAAAAGTCTTCATTGGGTCAAAGTTGACAGATGATCCCTTATTGAGTTAATTGCCCTTAAAAGGTAAAAAATAACGTTTTTCGTGTTTTTGCCCCAAAGAATGAAAACTATTGCAGAAAGAGAAAAGCTGTTGCTTGCTTAAACCTTCAGCCCATTAAGCTCTACAAAAGTCTCCATTTGATCGACGTTGTCTGATGACCTCTTATTGAATATCCTTATGTCGAGCGATTCAGGCTCCTGGGAGCTTCTTGTTCAATAGTGTCAAGCAGGTTAAAGTTTACTTGTTTTTATTAAGTCAATAAATGTCTTTCTTATATTATTATTTGTAAATGAAAAAAGAAAAGAGCTTCACCATCAATAATTTTACACGATTTACACAGTCTTGGTTCTCTTGGGATATTTGATAACTACCAAGTTCAATCTCTAGGTTATAATCACTAATAAGAAGTTTAGTTAACATTTTTCTACTAACAATTACATTTACCGTGCATATAATTGAAATGCAGTAGTCTTTCATGTCACTTGAATCACGTGACCTTACTATACGCACTTAATTTGTTCTTATCGCATTTGGATATTAATGCGCAAATAAAAAATACTCGAACAAACACCACAAAACAAAACGAAAAATCAGAAACAAATTTAAAAACATTAAAATGTAATTATAAGCATTTAATGTTTGTATTTTGATGACTTTGATGTCAACGGTTGCACATTTTTAACATAAAGCGCTGCTAGCGCGCTTCATTCAAAATGTGCTACGGTCAACGCGTTTTACACGCCAATGAAACATCAAAATACAAACATTCAATTCTTAATTATTTTTAAGAATTTAAATAGTCTGAAATATTAACGTATTTTCTGTAAAGTTATTATTTTGAAGAGTCACCAAAGCTAGATATCCGATTTATTATAGGTTTATCATATTAGTCTTTCATAGTCATTTTGTTTTCTCTTTTTATGTTTGAATTAATTTCCTTAAAAGATATATTATCATTCATCTGATTAAAATTTCTTCATTATAGATCTAGCAAAACTATACCAAGTATATACACACCTTCTGTGTGGAGATTTTCATTTCTGTTACGAGAGGGTTTATGTCTAGCAAAATGCATGTAGCAAATAGCCCATGTTATAATAAAAGAGATAATCTACCAAGTTAAGTTTGTAAGTTTTTGCAGCAATATTACATGCTGTTTTGCGTTCACCCAGAACACTTTTTACAAATTCATTGTGTTTTTTTCCAAAAGCTGGCTTATTAGAGTATGATAGAATATCACAATTTTTTTCACTTACATTAGATTTGTAAAGTGCTCTTATTTTATAACAGGGAAATCTGGTATATGGAGGATCATTTCGATCCTCAATATACCAGATTTCACTGTTATATAGAATTTTAGGTCTGATTTAATTGCAAGGCTGTAAATTGCCTCCGATGAAAGAGGAGGCAGTACCAAAAGGCGGGGGGCGGGGCCGCCCAGGCCGCCAGAAGCTTTGGATTTTTCGAGAAAACAAATCCAGCATTCTTGCAAATCCTGATACCATTTTTGTTATTAATTTAAGGTAGTTGCTATAATAAAAAGATAAACGAGGAGGTGCTTAATGCTTATGTTCATATACTTTCCTAAGTTTAAATTGCAAAAATCTTTAACATCGAACTTTAATGACTTTAAACTAGAAACTTAGAGGTTTTTAACAAGACCGACCATCGGGTGGTACTAAGGTCACTAATATGCTTATCTATGTCTTGAACCCCAAAAACTAAGGTAGAAAAAACACGAAGAAAAGAATAGTGATTCTGTTTTTAAGGTGCACCCATAGAGTTATGATCTATCATAACTCCATGGTGCATCCCATGGTGAATGTGTTAACTTCTTTCTCAGATAAGGACCATAAGGATACATATTGGACATATTGTTTGGTTTTCATTGCCTTTTTAACATCCTTGAGTTAAATAATAAGACCGGTAACAACATTGCAAAAACTCAGAAAGACACGTAATGGTATTAGATCGAATAGAACAAAAACGGAAACTGAATCTTCCAACAATCAGTAAAAAGATTGACTGACAAATTGACAGACAAGTTAAATGCAGTATATGAAACGACAACATATTGTTAGAAAATCTAGAAAAAAAGATATTTAACATAAGTATGAATTTATTTGCAAATATATATAGCAGTCATTCATTTATTAACTGATGTAACTTGAGCAGCAGACTGTTTTCAGAACTTTTACGGAGTTATCAATTTCATTATTAAAAATGCATCAGAGCCTAAAATCATATAACCTATGAACGGTTTCACGGTAGCTTTAAAGAACATTCGCAAAAGCAATCATCTGTATGATGCTTTTAAATATTAGCTACTGCTATTTAATAAGACCTTAGTCAATTTAGTATGAAAACTTTTAAAGTTTTGAATGGAACAATCAACGTGATGTTTGAAGACAGATTCAAACATGAAGTTGAGATACGAAGATGTTTCTTACCCTTTTTTTTTTTTTTTTGAAAACTGAGGAGGCAGCTGCCTCCTCTGCCTCTATGTAATTTACGGCCTTGAATTGTCAAATAATTTTCATGATAGTTCTACTGTTGGACACATACTTTTTAATAAAGAAAAGTGCTTTTAATCCCATTGTGAAAAGTTTCTGAGATGACTTAAATTTTCCTGTATGATTAATAATGGTTCTTTAAACATGAATTTCTTAATAGAAAATAATGAAATGTGGAATAAGTGTACGCGACACATAGAAAAACCACAACAGAAAACCACCAGCAGCCTTTTACAACGAACTTAATTTTATTTGATATATAATCTTTATAACAGAAATCATTAGACTTGCCTTGGTGTTCTTTTAAAAAAACAATAATTTTAGTTAATACTTGTACCCTTGACTGTTAAAGGCATATTGTCTACGAAAAATTATTTTTTTGTAAAACCAAAAAATTGTCGCCAGACTATTCGTTTTGTTTATTTAGAAAGATACAAACGTTCAAAATACCACTAGGGCACCCGAGATTCCGATTAGTGTCCGCGTTAAAACTACTCAGTTTAAATCTGTGTCAATGTGACGTAATGCAGGTAAATAAAATATCAATCAATATTGTCGAGCTATTTTGATCAAAATTTGTGGCAATTTTGTTTTTCAATATTCATTTTATTGCATTTCGGTCTAATTGACACCAACAAATTGGGGGGGGGGGGGGGGGGGGGTAAAAAAAAATGAGTTTGCCGTAGACAATATGCCGTTAATTGCCATTTATGACAACACAGTTCCATCTTATTAAGAGCATGCTGTAGTCCTAAGGCAGTTTCTGATAAAATTACCAGATCATCCAAAAAGTGTAACGTACTAAGATATATCTATGTAAACATACAGGATCACAATAGTTATCAAATTCTGAATGCAAATCATTAATGAGACAATTAAACAATGTAGGTCTCAAGCTATCACCTTGCTTTACACCTAATTTGATTTGAAAATAGTATTTTTACGAAATATCAAAGTTGGTTATAAACAAAAGGCACGGTTTTAGAGAAAAAAGTGAAAAAGGAATTCAGCGTGATTTTTTTTCTCTACAAAATTGTGAATGACAAAACTCACTACTTAATGAAAAAAGACCTTAAAACAATCATATACATCAAATGTTTTAAAAATGTTACTTTTATATATTATACAGGACCGTTCAGTCGTCATTTCAACGTATGCTTTGTGTGGGTTTTCCAACATTGGATCAATAGGTATAATGCTAGGAGCTTTAGGAGCAATGGCACCATCGCGGAGAGGTGATCTGTCACAGGTTATTATAAGGGCAATGATTGCTGGAAATATTGCTTGCTTTATGACTGCTTGTATCTCAGGCAAGTATGGTGTTTAATAATTTGGTTTAGCAAACAAACATTGTATCTCTATTAAAAAATATTTAAGTGATAGCCGGTGGTGTAGTGGTTAACGCGTCGGGCTACGAACACCAAGGTTCGCCAGGGGTGAAAATTTCATGACTCTCTCTCTTGACACCATTTGCGAGGATGGTCTCAAGAAACGATGCTTGCTTGTCCTTCGAAAGGGACAAAACCGTGTATGGGAGAGCAATACCCTGGGCACGGTAAAGACCCTTTTGTAGAGTTCGGTAAGAGTAGGTTCAATGGGGCCGTTTACAAAGGCCACATTCTCAAACTGCTAGCTGAAGAGGGATTTTATAGAAGCATTCAGCTTGTTTCACGATCCAGGATAAATAAATATATTTAAACTTAAATATTTATGTGAAAATATTTATGCGTCACGCAGCTTCAGCAAGATATCTGCCAGCCAATTTCCATTACCCCGCTTTCACAGCTATGCTTTGTGTTGTGTCAGCTAAATATAAAGTTTTCTGCATTTAAAAAGTAAATGATCGATGGATAAAAATATGAATCCATTATGTCCATATGTAGCTTGTTACCAAATATCAGCAACCTAGAAGAAATAGTTGCTGAGTTATAAGTCAATGAAAAATGTGGCGGAATCAGAATGCGAAAAAGGGAGTTACGCCTCTTGATGTTTTGACATTTGAACGTAAGAGACAGAGAAGATAACTGTATCTCAGCAAATAAGCTGTGACGAAAAAAAATCAAGTGTTCAGTAAACAGGAATTAGATCTCTGGTTGATCTAAAAATGTATCCTACAAAATATGTCCATATCAAGCTTGTTACCAAATATCATCAACCTAGGAATAATTGTTGATAGATTATGAGCAAATAAAAAAGTGTGACGGAACCACACAAGGACACATGTAAAACAGTTCATCCCCCCATCTTTGCACTTAAAGTCACGGAAAAATGAAAGCTTTTAAAATGTATTATAAGGCAAAGCTAAACACCCCTAGATAAATTAATGTTCTATCATCTGTTTCCCAGACAAAAAAAAAACACAATGTTATTCGACGTTTTGTATTTTAACTTTTGAATCTGTTGTGGGGTGTTAATTCCTATTATTAAACGGAACAAGCGTTTTGCTCAGTAAAATAGAAGGTCGATTGTTGGATGGTTTTATGCTATCATAATGATTGAACTGTTGTAATATAATACTGTGAAAGATGAAAAGGTAGTCTATGCTTATCGGCCTTCATACCAGCATAGGTTAAATTTAAGACATATCTTTACGAGAAATCTGGAACCCGTACGCTATAATATAATACATCATGTTTATTATATTATAAGATCTACCTGCCCAGAAATTTTCAAGAAGATCCAACAACCGATGTAGGATTGCCCTTTTTCTGGATTTTTTCAAAATTTTGCACTTATTTAGCCCTATATCTTGAAAACTATAAGATATTTTAAAAATTCAAATTGCATATGATTGAGCACATCAAGATCTACATTTCATGTAATTATGTCAAAGCTGTAGAACCATTTCTTTTAGGAGTTATGGCCCTTAAAGCGTCAAAATTTATCGTTTTTCATTACTTTTCCCCTGAATTTCAAAGATTAAATTGTCTGACACCATATATCCAACTTCAACCAAACTTGGCACAGTTGTTTAATAGCATATATGCTACAATTCTATCTTTCAGATTTTTGATTCGTCAAAAAATATGGCCGCCATGGCTAAAAATAGAACATAGGTGTCAATTGCAGTTTTTTTCCTAATAACTCAAAAATGGTTACAGATATCAAAATTCTGATTGGAAACAAAAGTGATCAGCATCTCAAGATCTACCTGCTTTGAAAGTTTCATGAAGATCCAACAACTGATGTAGGAGTTATTGCCCTTTTTTGGATTTTTTCAAAATTTTACACTTGTTTAGCCATACATCTTGAAAACTATACAAGATATTTCAAGAATTTATATTGCATATGATTAAGCACATCAAGATCTTCTTTTCCTGTATTTAGATCAAAGCTGTAGGATCATTTCTTTTAGGAGTTATTGTCCTTAAAACAACAAAATTAACCATTTTTCATTACTTTTTCCCTGAATTTCAAATATTAACTTGTCTGACACCGTAAGACCAACTGCATTTTAACTTGGCACACTTGTTTAATAGCTTATATGCTACAACTCTATCGTTCAGATTTTTGATTTGTCGAAAAACATGGCTGCCATGGCTAAAAATAGAACATAGGGTTAAATTGCATTTTTTTTATAATAACTCAAAAATGGTTTCAGATATCAAAATTGTGCAAGAATAAAAAAAGATAAGCATATTAAGATCTACCTGTGCTGAAATTTTGGAAAAGATCCGACTGCTGATGTGGGAGTTATTGCCCTTTTTCCTAATTTTTGACAAATTTTGCACTTATTAAGCCCTATATCTTGAAAACTAACCAAGATATTTCAAAAATTTAAATCGCATATGGTTATGCACAATAATATCTACAAAATATATGTGTCTGTGTAGTTCAGGTGAGAGATTCAGGCTCCTGGGAGCCTCTTGTTATGGTTCGTTTTTTTTTCATGTTTGGTAAAATGAAAATAAAAAAATACCGGTACGGGTAAAAGAGCAAAACAGTGCTTCAATAATGTTTTAATAAGTGACTTAATTAGTTGGTGTTTACCTCAGTCCTCCTCTTTTTATATGTTTAATGAGAGTGACAAAGGGGGCACTAGAAATATGTTTCCCAACACGAAACACGGGGCAAAAATACAGACAAAAACAGAGCACGTATATCCATGTCTATACACGAAAACGTGAGAAACAAAATCACGAAAACATTAAAAAATAAACCGTCAAAAACGCTGCATGATATAAATAAACATAAATGTACCACCCTTTCATTTTTATGCAAAATAAAAAAAAACACCCAGTACGGTACGGGTAAATGAGCAAACAGTGGTTCATTATGATGTTTGAGTGAGTCAGTAAGTTGCACATCAGGGTAATATATGGGCGATATGCATTAAGGAGATAATAGAAGAACATAAACTGATGAGAAATATATCGGGAGGTGTTGTGGTAAACAGAAATGTGGAAATGGACGGAAACACTACTTGGTGACCAACAAAAAGAAAATTTTATGTGCATATGAATACGTGTTAGCCCATTATTGTCAGCATTCAGGCTTTTCATATCAATTATAGACTTTATATCGATGGAAATGTTGAGGCAACTTTCCCAGCGAATTCGCGGGTGCCTTCTAGTAATTTTTAAACAAATATGATTTCTAAAAAAATGTTTGTGGTTAAAAGTTTGCAATCTTATGGTACGTCAAGAATTTTATGTCTTTTACAGGATTGTTTTACGAAGAAGGTGTCAGATAAAAAAATCGAAGGCTGGCCTTATATTGCTATTATTTGAAGACTGCTTGGACTAAAAGGATGTTTAAATACATTTTGACAAAGACAATTTTATAGTTAATACAATAAAAATCAGATTTTTGTCCCTGTGAGTCATTCCGTTTCACATCATGCGTTTGTCATATGTGGTGTTTACTTGACCTGTGTTTTTTTTAAGCCGACGTTTTTCATTAATTTTGTATATAAATTATATGCTCATTTGATCTTCGATCGGTTTAGTAGATTACGACCATGGAAGATATAACTAAAGCACCATACTTACTAGAAATTGTGGTGTTTTTTTAAAAACCGTTTCTGTAATTATCCTCCCGTTTATTCATATCAATTGTTAATAGAAGCAGGGGTAACAATGGGGCATCCGAATGTTATAAGTCCGAATGGACAGAGGCAGAACAAGTAAATACCAATGAGAACGGGACAAAAAAAAAACAGACAACATCACGCCGGGTATTCAGACACATAGAACCGGGTGGAACACAAAAGACCGGGTGAGCCGAAAAAATCATCGTGTTCATGTAGGTGTGGTATTTTCTTTATGAACGCATTGAAAAGGGATAACGGACAAAAATAAGTTTATACAGCCTTTTATGTCCCTTAACTACTAGTAAACCAAGTTTTGTCTGTTTTTACTTGGAAATTAAATCAACAGGAACGTCTTGAACAACGAAATTACTCCCCAAAATGTAAACTTCCAACTTTCATTGATTGCGAAATGCAAGTTGAAAAGCTTTTTTTGGTCAATGTAGATACCCCAATATATACTTGTTTATCTATAAGAAGTTCAACTTCTAATTTGACGTATTGAACACAGTATTATTCATTATCCCAACAAAGTTGTCGAATTTTGGACACAAGAGACAGCGGGTGATTTGAGATGAAGAACACGAAGAACGCGGGTGTTGGACACACTGAACCAGGTGCCAGCTAGCAATAACTTTGGATAAAATAAGTGTCTTAAACCCGATTAAATTTGGTTTTCTGTGTTCAAAAGTTCTTTAACGCCAAAATGAGTCACAATATTCGATATCAGCCACTGTTCAAAAAATTTATTATTGTTTCAATCATTTTGTTACAGTTTGTTGTACTAAAATAATAATTTCTTCATCCTTATTATGTCTTACAATCGTGCTGTGTTTTGTGGTACCGGACACTAAGATCGCAATCGAAAAGGAAGGTTTGGCGGCATAAAACCTGATTCAACCCGCCATTTCTTTTGAAATGCCTGTTCCAAGTCAAGACCATTGCGATCTTCAATTTCTATGGTGTTCTTTTCCCTGTTTTGACTTTTCTTCTTGGATTTTTGAGATTGATCATTTCGGATCGGTAGTTTTGTTGTTGAATTAGTTTGGGGCGGGGGGGGGGCAAAGCCCTCCACCCCACCCCACCCCAGAAGCTGGCGAGAATTGAGTAATTGGAAAGGTGTTTAGGACGATAAATTGTAACCTTTATGGGGATGTTCTCGGGAATGTTATACAAAACCAAACACTTAAAGTAAAAATAAAGCAGTTTTTGGAAAAAAATTGCAATGTAAAAATAATCACTTAACTGTCCGCCGAGACCTAATATGGGTCGAGGAATGATATGGGACCTGATATGGAAAACCCTGTGTAATAATCTATATATATATACTAACCGGGCCTTTTTAATTAAAGACTCAATAATTTGGCGCATAAATATTGACACAATAAACATATTTAATGGCTAAATATGGCCACAGCTAACTGTAAGAGAGGAATTGACAAGATAGGGAAACAGAATGCCAATCACTAGGATATACGGACCGTAACATTTTAAACAAGTCAATCAAAATCATCGGCTAGCAAAATGAAAAATGAAAATGAAAATCTTTGTTAAATCCAAGTGTATTTCAAACTGCATCGTCTGTATATATGTAGAGCTCCTATTGTCATATTTGAAAAGCCTGAAAAGAGAAAATAAAACAACAGCAGCAAAAATGTTGGACGGTGAAAAGGGGGTGGATGGAGGGATTTTGTTTCCTTCGTCCATCAAATCAACGGGTGAATAAATAGGCTGGTACCCCGCTGTTATCTGAACAGTAGGGAGCCGGTTGCCAGCTTAGTGAATAAAATTATAAAAACCCGGAACAAAAAACGGATAGTAAATTACGGAGAAAGAATGGAAAATTTTATAATCTCGCTTTGTCCGCTTTCATTAAACTGGTTTATCTTATAAATAGATAAACCTCATTAATTGAAAACTCGATTAATTCAATGACATAAGTTTCTCATTGGGGGGTTTCTAAACCACTTTCTCTTGTTATTGGTATCATTTTAAAAGGGAACGGGGTAAGGAAAAAGCAAAACAGGTACAAAAACATCCATTTCCTAAAGAATTTTAGATGGGCTTGCGCGGGAACTTCCGAGTGAGTTCAAACTTGGGTCGTATGAATCTAGTTTTCATAATACAACTCGGGAAGCAAATGATTGTTTAAGACATTTTTTTGTTTAATTCTTCAAAAATCCCACCGCTGAATGGAGTTTTTTAATAAAAGTTTTTATTAACAATTTATACTTTTAAAGCTTAAAACGACTGTTAATTGTTTTTATCATTTCTTGATTTATTATTACTTTAAATATTTAAAAATTCTTTATCATTTCAAGAGTTGACAAGGAACGAATTGAAATATCGAAAGGGTCCTGATTAATGGGCAATGCATGTGTTGTATAAAAGCAATATATTCTCAAATGCAGAAGTACAAGTTATAGAAAAAAAGTACACGCATGGTGTTTGTTTTTGAATATCAATAAATGTACAAATCCTAAGAAATCTGAATTATGTTTTCGAAGTCTCAGAGACATAATGTTTGAATTATATGTGCAAATTAGCACAATAGAAAAACCGACAGGACACGTAGACGGACGAACGAACACAACAAAAAATGTTGTTAATAGCATTTAAGAATAAACAAGTAATACTGTGAGCGAGCTCACAAAAGGGTAACCCACTTCATATTGGACTCTGCACAACCAAAACAACTCTTTCTTTAATGATATCTGACAGCAATGGAAATGCACATCAACATATGATGTGCATCCTTCATCTTAAGTTTCATCAAAATCCTTCAAGCAGTTTAGGAGGAGTTGCGCTTACGGGTCGTATACATTATATACATAGGGAAAAAAAACAAAGTCCAATTAAAAGACAATTCTTCCGGAAGAATTGTAAGGTCTGCCGAACTGG